>OX638395.1:17245656-18445656 GCA_951813805.1 Limnephilus auricula | reverse complement strand
TAATTTTTCAAATATTTTAATTGTAAATCTGGAAAAGGTTTCCATCTTAGCTTCAACTATATAAAAATAAAAATAAATAACGGGAATGCAACGGGAGTTTTAGTCATATTAACAGTTGTGGAGGATGCTTATTTGTCAATGTATTTATTTAAGAAGATTTGCATATTGATACGCAGAGATTGCTTGAGAGAGACCTAACCTAACCAAGAGATCTAAGTCGGACTCTCTCGACCCATCGTCTTGCACCGTTGTAAGAAGGATGGACTAAAATGGAGTGACAGACTCCTGGACACAACGTCCCTTAGATTCCTAACCGCCCGTCATAACTTTTCCTCAGATCCCCCCCCCCCCCCCCCCCTCTCCAAGGCATCCTCAAATATTATATAGGCACTGGAGGGTTTTTTCCTCAGGGTCTCTAGTGTACAGCTAATGTAAAAATAAATAATAATTAAATAAAAATATAAAAAAAATTCAAAAAGGTTTCAAATTGTGAGCCTGGGGTGCTAGCATGGTCGGTCGATATGAAGTTACCGACCGATTGTCGGTAACTTCATATCGTTTCTTAGGACAACTGCAGATCGCTAACGTACAAACGACAGTTGATATCGAATATATTAAGGACACCATTGAGAACTGTCACCTAATCGTTTGCGATCTGCAGTTGTCCTAGGGAACGATGAGAAGTGATCGACCATTGTAGCTCCCCTGGAGTTCAAATCTTTTAAAGTATTGAATCTTCAAATAAGAATCAATGTGATTGCGTTTCTGTGAATCCTTTACTAAAGACAATTAAAAGTTAATTCATAATTCACCCACACATTTCTTCGAAATGCCTCCATGCGGGGTCGTAAATCCAAATACTTTTATTAATTTATCTGACCAGCATATTTCAAGCATGTCTTATTTATGAGTAACAATAACCTACAATTATGTAATTTAATAAGCCCATAAAAATTAAGTGAAAAACAACCCACCAAATTATAAAACTAAATAACTTGTCTTTGTTACAGCGATACCTCTATTGACAAAGAAAAAATATCTATCAGTGTCATATTTTATTGTAGTTTAAACATAAAGAATTATAATATAGTCTCCCAAAAGTTGATGCCGTTACGTTTGTCGTTGTTTGAATGGATTCAAGTGTCAAGCAGATTATCTGTCGTAAGATTTACCAAAACAACGCAAGAAATGAAAGTGCACGTTTTTCGTTTCAGACTTCCGATAATTATTATCTATTTAAATGCACTGAAGTGTGAGAGTAGATCAGGTGCAAAAAAATCTTACGGAAAAATACAAAGTTAATTTGTCGCTTTAGAGATGGAAAATATAATCTTGGGGAGTTTTTTTTAAATCTAGGTATTGATACCTTGCTTTTTATGCAATG
This sequence comes from Limnephilus auricula, assembly GCA_951813805.1. Lineage (NCBI taxonomy): Eukaryota > Metazoa > Arthropoda > Insecta > Trichoptera > Limnephilidae > Limnephilus > Limnephilus auricula. The sequence continues at coordinate 18,444,272 of OX638395.1, read as the reverse complement.
GAGATAAATATGATCTTATTAAGATGTATCTTTGAAAATATAAAACGTTTACGCCAATAAACATTGAAACACTGTTAATTTGTTCGTAAGAACTTCAATCCCGTTTTTAACCGTTTTTACGAATAAAATGATCGTATTCTAGAATAACATTTTTCTCCGTGTAGTCTTGCAATGGGAGACTTCCACCAGAACAATGCCGATAGTATAATGCGGCTTCGGAATAATGATAATAATGCATTTTAACTATATAATTTTTTTTCAGATTATACCAAAATGTCATAATGCATTCTAAAAAGATTTTTAAATGTATGAAGTTTTTTAAAGAATAATTAGGTAATTAATTGTTTTTTTATATTCTTCAAGTCTATACGAATTCCCTTATGCTATTGTTACATCATAATTTTTTTTTTATTCTAATCTATATAGTAATGAAGAATTGTTATAATAACCTAAATCTGTAACTAAACCATGACCAATTCACTACACAGACACGCACATCACAGTAAGCTGTAGCGAATCTTGACAACTCTGCATTGCGTGGAAAATACTTGAAAGTGTTTCAGTGCAAACAAAAGTGAGAAACGTTACAGCATTTAATTCTGCATAAAAACTGTGGAACATTAAAAGTATTGATCCAATCGATATTTTTTCTATAAATATCTTTACGAGTAGACACCAATGCTTAATCAATGTAACCGGTAAAACAAAGAGACATTATTAATTTCCGATAAAGGTAAGATATAAAATAATGAAGATTCCAACCGGAACAAATGATTTTAACGTTGGTACAATGGGCAAAACCACAGATGAGAGAAACAAGGGGAGATACGCTATGTTGGCCGCCAAAACGTGGACGGACTACTACCTGACAAGGGTAGTTTGAATACGGAAATAACTCGTTCAATCAGTTGATTTTGTGTCGTGACGGAGTGCAGTTTGTGCCCGTTTTATTCAAAATGCCGTCTTGTTCAGTGCAACTATGTAAAAATACCACAAGCAATGTGAACTTCAAGATAAATGGAGTTTCATTTCACCATTAGGTACAAAATTAGAGTACGTTATCAATTATTAATGATTATTCGAAGTTTTTCTTGACATAAGGCCCCATTAAAGCAAACATCGCTGCTCTTTCAATGGTAGTGATGGGAACGCGAATTCTTTTAATTACTGACTATCGATATTTCGCAATTATTAGCAGGGCTTTGTAAATATATTTATATAAATAAACATATTATTTTGTAGATACTGATTGGTGGTAGAAACAAATGCAATGCTTTTCTTTTAAAATCTTTATTTATAAAAATGAATGTTTCTTTGCTTGTTCCGCATGCGTTCGTGTACCATTTTTTGATTTTCAATGAAACTTTGGTGATTTTTTGTGCCGGAGCCGCGGAGGTTCCTATATACGAGTATAATGGTGGGCTCTAGCATTATGAAATTATTTCCTATACCATTCATCCGACTGGGATGAAACTCTTGGGTTTTATTGTGGGCACGCCCGTAAAGGTTTTTAATATAGATAACGGTAAGCTCTGGCGTTACGCATTTTTTATATTTTTTGGCGCGTGATTAGTTTGAGAAATGTATGTATTTCATATAGTTTAGCGGCAGGAAGGTAAGGAGAAGGGGAAGGGAATCCGGGGCGAGGGATCCGATAGGGGGAGGGTTATGTGGGTAGGGGAGGGAAACAAAGGAGGGGTTTGACGGTGGTGAGAGAGCGATGAGGGGTGGTAGGGAAGGTTTTCGGGACGGGAAGAAGCATAACAAAAAAGCGTGATAATTTATTTATCTCAGTAAAAGAATAATTTATATCCGTTTTTAGATGTAGTAACTTATAGTATTTTAATTATTTCAGATTTCCGAAGGACGGAAAAATTAAAGAAAAATGGATTGATGCAACGGGGATAAGGGGAAACTGGTTTCCGACCAATGACCAATGACCAATCACCAATCACCAATGAATAATCATTAAGTTCAACTCACTAAAGCCGTTGGAAAAATATCTTGATATCCGTTTATTTACTTAGTTAAAAACGTAACACCAAAATCATCGAAGCGACAAGTATTACACAAATATCTCCACTTTACCGGTCAATAATAAGTATTTTTTTAAATGTTTGTTAGCTAAATGAAATACCTATAGTACATACATATTTGTAAATATTTTTGTTAATTTGTTGGAATTGTTGTGCATGTATTTTAAAAAAGAGTATACCCGGTTGGGTTTTGATTTTTTTTTTTTAATTTACGGTTTTGTTCTGATATTGATGAAAACTAGCACACAAAGAGGAGGAAAATAACTGTCTACATATTATTTTTAAAAAGCTTCCTGTAAAACATGGGTAATAAATAGATCATGAAACAAAATATGAAATCCCAAAATAAAGGCCCTAACACGGATAGAGCACCCAGCGTTGCCCAAAATACTTGTCATTAATATTGTAAAATTATTAATTGTGAACACTTTCAGTATAACCCTGATTAAAGACCACCATGCAGAATATAAAGATTGCTTTAAATTTATTAGCCGTGTTTGGCGACCAGATCTGAATAACCGGGTACGTCCCCACCTTCCATTTCCTCGCCTTCCTCCCCTCCCCACGACCTGAAGCCTCATAACATACCCCAATTGCGGATGCCCTAGTCCCACTGGCTCCAGATGGTTGGAAGCAGATGGGACTCTTCGGAAGTACTCAAATACAAAATAAATTAACATGAGTAAAAAATTAGAGTTTTATTATGGATTTTTACAACAATAAAAACATTGTGAGTGTTATTGTGATTGATTAACATTATTGAACAAAACCAAAAACTGTTAAAAATCAGTTATCTAATTATAAATTATGAGACACGTTAAACGTGTCAGTAGTCTAGAGCACACTTATTCCGATTTATCGGTTCTGAGAATTGATCACACTTGTTCCGATTTATCGGTTCTGAGAATAAGAATTTTTCATCAAAATTTTAACTGGAATCATTTTAAACTAACATATCGATCTATATATTTTATTAAAAAAATTCACCCCTCAGATAACATAAGCAATAGATTCAAAACTAAAGGCTTAATAACCATCCCTATGCTTAGAACCACCACGGCTCAGCATCACTACCTGTATTTAGGTGTGAAATGGTACAATTTATTGTTGTCCAAAAACAAAATTAGTATAACCGAAACTTTGAAATATGAACAATACAAAAAACAAATTAAGTCCCTGAAATTGGATAATGATATATTGTAACCTTAATTTACACTTAGTTTACGCTTAGTTTAATCTGCACTATTCAATGTAAAAAAAAATATATATGTATTATTGTCTTTCAATAAAAAATTCTTTCTAAATTGTAAACCTATGTAATAATGTTTGTATTTATCTTATAAGTTTTTGATTATTGATTACAAATTTAATTAGAACGTTATTTTTTGCTGTAAATACTCCCCCCATAAACACGAGCTCTTTGAGCTCAACTTATGGAGTAGTAGAATAATTATGTATAATTGTATAACTTGTCAATATATAACCACCTGTATGTAAAATCTTTTTCTTATTAATAATAAATAAATATCGATTTGTATTATTGCAAGCTTTATTCGTCGTCATTTATATGTGTTGCTAATCGCGAATGGATTCAAAACGTGTACGCATAGAAATCTGTTCTATGTATTAGTGCCAACGAAAACGACAAGTTTTAAGTGTGAGTTCGAAAAGGGGCGGATACTTTAGCGTAAGCGAAGGTGTGCTATAGTATTAGTTAAAAATATCGGCGACACGAAGGAATAGAGTTCCATACGGTTCAAACTGCCTATAGCATATCTCGTGTTTCTAATATCTTTGGGCAAAACTGATCTATGTGTACGAGTATTTTAAAAATTATTAGAAGGTTAAGGTTTCAACTGTGGCATTTTTGCACCGGAAATTCGTCATTTTAAAATCAAATTCTAGACATATTGACTCTTTTTTACAAAAAAACATAAATTGATTTTGAAAGATTGTCATTGTTTCTGGTAAATGCAGTTTTAAAATTTTGAATAACTAAGTTTATTTTTAATATAATAAGGTTATACCGTTGGTCGTTGGCAGATTTATTAAATTTTCAAACGAAATATTGTATTATACACAAATTTCAAATCATATATCACATAGCAAAATAAACCAAAACATAATCTAGTAAGGACACTTTCCAGAATTTTTATTTTAGTTTAATTAAAATCATTAAAAAATAAATCCGAGAACGTGTTTTGTGACAAAAATACTTCAGTTTTTCTATTTATTTACGGTCTTACAAACTAAAATATTTCCGATTTTTTGATCCATCTTAGAAGTGCGATTATGTGTCTTTTGCGACAGCTTAACGCGTGTTAAATTGGCCGTATACGACACTTTTTGACAGTTTTCTTAAATGCGGTATTCACCCTTGTTAGTTAACCTAACATCAGAGATGACGGCGCGTTTGCCGCGAAATTCTTAACGTTAAGAGATTTCAGTCGCGGGAAAATTTGCGAATCGAATGTCATCGGGTACACACATCAAAATAATAAGACAAACGGAAAGTCATTATTCATTATGAACGCCTGCCAAGGTTATATGTAAGTTGTTACAATACGTAATAAATACCTCCTAATTCATATTTTTAAGTAGGTTATTAATCCATTCAATACACGACAAGTCACATTGAATGTGTAATAAATAACATAAATAAACAAATAAAATAAAAATAAAAATGCCATAAAAAATCAAATAAATTTGACAACCGATAACGCACGACGGACGCCTTCCGATATCCGACGAATTTTGCCTTTTTGTCTTAATTGTCTCGTGACGCTGACTTAACGTAAAAGTTAACACACAAGATACAGAAGTACCCTTCTGTTTGAGTAAAGCTTAAATTTATTGAAGTTGATTTCTGAAGGGCCGCAAACGCATATGTAATGTTCATATTTTTATAAGAAAAACTCTCTTTTTAACTTTTGAAGGTTAATCCCATCAATGTAATATATCATATGTAATGTGCTACATGCGGTTCGCGAGCCGTGGTCTGCCAACCCCTCGACTTGGTGACTGAAAAGTTGAGGGAACATGCACTACAATCGGTAGAGTTATCTCCCACAATGCGTAACCATTTATAATGTGTCCGATATAGCGCAACTACACAGCGAAATAAGATAAAATTAATAGCAGGTTTCAATATAAAATTATTAAACGTACTCTTTGATTTTTCATTTTAATCATATTATTTATTAACACCTGCTGGGTGGATCTATCCCTTGTAATAACATCGATAACTAAGAATCGATTTCAATGGTAAAGGCAGAAGTTATTTTATTGGCAGTCTGTATGAGAAATAACATATTTATTTGATGTTCATTGCTTCAAGTGCACATTATCATATACTTTATAACCGATCATAAATTTATTTCTTCTTTAATAAAATACATGTTATTAATAAGGTATTGAGAAATTTCATCTGATAAATTCTTCTGATGCATGAATTGAATTTCAATGCCAATTGACTGATTATCTTATTGTGGCTTAAATGAAATACTGTTAATTTGATCACCTTGGTAGCAAAGTGGGTGCCAAATTACCCGTCGAATCTAAGGTTAGGGGGTCAAAGACCCGTAGACACTTTGGATCCAAATAGGAAATGCAAATAAATAAGTTATCACAAACATCGATTGAAACATCCGAGGATTACAATTTTAATTAAAGTAATTTGATTTACTTCTTCAATCTTCGCAAAATCACTTTGTAGCATCATTTTTAATTAAATGAAACAAATTATTTTGTGTACACCACTATACAAATTGAAGTAATTTGAAACTGTGTATGCAAGGGTCATAAATTAACAATGGTAGAAACAGACCGGATCGACGTACGTACGCATCGGTACGCCTTATAATGCTCAGCATTATAAGGCTCAGTTGCGATGCGTGTGGCCAATGTGATTCTAAAACAAAATTTTCATAGAAAATGTATCGTTGCTAGATAGCCCAGATATTGTTAGGAGTAGCGATGCATCCACATAATATCATTAGGTGTACGTCGACCCAGTATGTACTTACCTTTACAGTGTCGTTGACACAAAGTTTCACTTGTCAATTTCAGTTTCTTGTACTTATCGATTGTCGATAAGTACAAGATTTATTAAGTTTAGTATTAGTTTGTTGGTACCTAACCTGTGGTAAATGGACTTAAGTATAATAAAACTAACTTTAATACTTTTTTCCACTCCTTTTTCAGACCTGACCGGGTTCAGATAATCACGTCCATCTTCAGATTGGTACATTTTTGCTTAAAACTTTGGTATTTACCTAATCGTCAAGTTTATAAACCCCGTGAATTCTGCAGGTATATATGTTAAAATTGCTATGCGTTGTATCTATTTGTAAAATATTAAATATTATGACTTCAATATGTTGTCTATGGCCTAATTGATAATCACAGATGTAAATTTACATTCGAAAATGGATTTTTTAATATGTAAGCACATGATCAATGATTTGTATGAAAACATATTTCAATAATTTCGGTTCACGGGATGTCAATAACAAACAATTAAGAATAGATGCGAGCCATCTCTTGATAAACTTTGAAGCTAATGATGATTCTCTTCAAACTGGCCACTTTCTGGCCAGCGGGCGCTCGCTGGTGTTTGAAAATTGGCCGAAATGTGGCCAAAAACGCTTCAGTGAATAATAAACATTTAATGTTTTTCGAGATATGTTGAAATTACTAACTACAGACATTCACTATCTTTCTAACATCCGTGTGAAGAGGATTATTGAATACAGAATATTATATTACTAAGTTCGTACATAAAGTACATATATAATTCAGAACAATTTCTCAAAATACATTCGCAGAAAACGTAGGCTGCGTTCGCTTTTATTATTTGCTGTCTCCTTATATTGAAAAATAAATTATTGACTCTAGCGAGAGTGGTTTAGACTTTAGAGGACAATAATCTACCCACCGCCGACTAATGGCCGATTTCCTTTTCATTCGTACATCCTTAGCATCGCATTAAATTATTACCTGTCATAACATAATCAAGTAATCAATTTAATTCACCTCCTAGTCTCAGAATCACATAAAGCATTTTATTTTTCTATACCGAATGAAAGGTTTGGATCATTCAGCCCTTAATGACAGCAAAAATAATTCTTAAAAATGATAGACTTTATAAATTACGTAGTTTAGTGCTGTCGCTAAGTAAACTTCACTGTCTAAAGTAGTCATCACTCTGTTTATGTAAAATTCTTGCCGTGAAACAATACACAGATCAAAAGTAACAACGAGTACCATCAACAATCGCAGCCATTTTGAAACTAACCGCTGATCTGCTTAGCTTAGCTTTTAAATGTATAACTTTCTACTAATTCGTAGCACTGCGTAGGTACCTTATTTTATTTTGAAGTTTAACAAAATGATTTAACCAAAAATTATGCCTATATTAACACTAAGCGCCTCCGCCCACTGAGGCAACTGAAAACTCTCAACTGCCAACTGTCTTTGTATGACAATGTGATGGCCCGCACACTACACAATCACTCAAACACCCGTTGTCAATGGTAACGCAAGCGGTGACTTGCACTGTTGATTGCCCTGGCCGGCCGTTGCTAGTTGCCAGCTGTCAGCTGATTGTTCTTCGTCTATGGTTAAACAAGCTTTTTGACCAATCAAGACAGAGAAAACAGACGGTTTTAGTTGGTTTTAGGTAAGCCTGGATGGAAAAGTACCCATTATCAGGTGTAGTAATGATGACAGTCATATTATCAAGATAAAGTTACCTATATTTGTTGTCGAGTGTCAGGTAGCATAAAATAAAATCAAAAATTTTGTAAATATTAAACAAATTAATTGTTTCTTCGTCGATAAGATAATATTTAACAAAAACAACAATAGACAAAAATAGTATAGTCATATAAGTACCTACAGACAAAAGGGTACTAGTTTTTTGTCTGCAGGTACTTATTTGTCTGTTTGTCTATTATTGTTATTTTTGTTAAATTCCATCTTAACCTGACGAAGAAACCATTGATTTCGAAACATGTTGATAATTTTTAATAAATAAGTGGTGTATACAAAGGGATTTAAATATATTATTTACTACTTATTACTAAACTCGTTTTACAGATATCGTGAAGAACTCATTAAATTGCGTTTAGTGCTATTAAACAATATTGATTGATAATTTACTGATGAATAATTGAACAAGCTGTTTAAAATCTTGCACATTTTACCTGAAACAATAGTTCACCGATCTTAATTAGCGTTTACCTTTCTACTAAACTATTGATCAAAACAAATCGATACCTGATTTAAGCCAGAGTGCAATGTAACTGGGAATCGAAGGCCGTGACTCAAACAAATCGGCTCGGTCAATGAACGAAAATAATGAATTTATCCATTTCTTTTGTTACATAACTCATTGCGTACATTATACCAATCTATCTAAACACCTGTCAATATGTTTAAATACTTAAGTTTATCTAGGTATAAGATATTTATTAAATATATTATATAGATATGTTCTGCAGGTGTTAACCCAAATGTCAAATTGAGGTAAGTAGTTTAGTGTTTCACTGAATTTGTACAATTCATCAAATTTCATTGTTATTATTGAAATTCTGAGAAAGTCCTATTCAAGTTCTGTTACTATTGAAGTACTGAAAAACAACTGGCCCATGGTGGAATAATAAGAGAACATGAATAGTTCCATCATTCTATCTAGATATTTTACATACGAAAATATTACCTACTAGCTGAAGTAACCGGCGTTACAAGGGCTTTCTTTACGCAGAGTTTTTCGGAATCAGGCGTAGAAAGAAAATTTCCTATTATTTTTAACATCTAGGACATTTAAAATATTTTAATTTTTCAGCTTATTATTAATTTTTATATTTTTGTATTTTGTATTATTTATCCTTAAACTTGCTTTTTCCTTATCTTCTGTTTTAAAATTATTTATTAGCGTTGTTTTTATTTTCTGTTTCTATAAAATACAATTTTTTAGTTCTTATATATATGATATTATCATGTATGACTACCACAACACGGGCATTAGCCAAGTATGATTTTTGAAAAAATGTCAAAAAACTGTAACATATAAATAATTATTAAATAAAAATAATAATTGTTACAAAATATTATTACATGTATATGATATGCCAAATTTCAGTAATAAAATGAATGTTTAAAAATAACAAGGTTTTGAAATCACAACTATTGATAGATGCATTACTTTTTATATTAACTCCACATATGACGTATGCATTATGAATCCATCCCTCCCACTGCAGTGCAAGGCGTTGGGTCGAGGAAGTCCAGCTGGAGAGGTCAGATGGTCTTCCTCAATCAGCATCCCCAGATCCAGCTTGCCATGCAGCTGCTGTGCAGACGCATCCGCCACCATTACCTTGACAAACCACACTCCATGTACCCGGCAGTTATTTAACGTATCTTGACACTTAGGGTGACCTATGGGGGCCCTATGGCAGAGGTGTCATTCCCGCCTCCCCAACGGGGTATTTTCACAAACGAGGGATTCTATTGAAAATATATTGATTATTTAAATGTCATTTTCCTGATTTTAATCATCTACTAAAAATGTTTGTTTTTTACGTTTTCATTCTAATTTATTCATTTTAAAAACGCTTAAAAACCAACGAAACAAACGCATCAAACAAACAAAGTAGTACTGTCGGAAATTTCTCAAGAACGAGCGACCATTATGACGTCAAAGGTCGAAAATGCCGTTTTGGCGGGATTACAAAAATGGCCAAATTAAACTCGCTGTAGAAAATTTATTCGTCAATATAAAAATAAAATAAAAATGGTGTAATAATCGTAATCTTTTGCTTAATTTTTTTAAGCAAAAAAAATGTTTGGGTAAATACCCTATTGCCGGATGCCTCGGTTTTTTCTGTTTCTGATATTATTTCATTGCTAATAATAAAGAAGCTAAGCCTGAAGAACCGAAAGTTGCTTCTCCTTTAAGATCTTTTAGTTGTGTGTTGAATTACCATCTGAATAAGCAATGTGTATAAAAGTAAGATTTACCGATTAATCACACAGGTGCTTTTTAGGAATTCATTAACTTAAAATAATCGCTTCAGTTTTTTGACATTAAGCTCCCATAAAACAGGTATCAAGATTATTTATGCGACAAGTTGGAATTTAGTAGGAAGTTATTTATAAAAATGAAATACATGTACTTTATGCGCGTTATTTCAATCTGAGCATATTATTTCTGCTCAATAGACGTAATTAAATTTAAAAATATTTTTAATATACTATTTTTGTTGTTTAGACTTAAATTATCTTTTGTTATTTTTTTAATATATACTGTTATATTTACATTTCTTAAATAATTTTTATATTTCATTTTATATAATTGTTTTTACGATATTTTAAAGTAATTAATCGCCATTCTCTTTAATATGTTTGTCTATCGTTCTTACTTTGTGGTAAGTTTGTGTATCGTCATACTTGTTTGTTTCTTTTGTTATTTTTATTGATATTATTATCCTGGCGAAGAAACCATAGGTTTGGAAACATGTAGATTTTTATGAATAATATTTAGTGGTGAACACAGTTATTTGTTTAATTTTTTAAAAACATTTTTTTAAATCATGAAAAAGAGTTTCAATATATTTTACATACAAAAAAAATTGTTCAAACTTATCCAGACTCCAGACATGTAGTTTTTTTTCATATGATATATTTATTGTTTAGCCAAGATTTTATAAAGCCTATTATTATTATTTCAGTACCGTTATTACTTGTAATATTAAATATTGTTGAAACCATATTTTTTAATTATATATAGATAGCTCAGTAGTTTAAAGCTGTCGCTCTATTAGTAGGAGATGAAATGCTATTCGATGCAATACCCTCGATTATATTTTGGCTTGATTTTATTTTTATGCCATCATATTTAATTATTTATGTTATTAATCATCAACGCCCGAATGGGCTATTAAATATTATACAGTTTTTGTGATTTAGTGTAAACAGATCAGGTAAAGTTTTAAATAAAATTACTTAATTGTACACATAGTGATTGATGTAATAATAATAATAATAATTGGATAATTTGTAGAGCGCCGTTTTTGTGAGAAATCACCTCAAGGCTATTTTCATATAATTTACCATTAAATATAATCTCAATATTTAATCTTCACTTACTAAATTATCAAGGGCTTTTGCATAGATTTAGTGCATGATACGAGAGAAATATGTTTTTAGATTATTCTAAATTAATTTAATTATTCTTCGAAATACAATTTGTATTAATTTTTTTTTAATTTTGTCGGTTTACATACTTTTTACTCTATTTTTAAAATTGAACAGCATCTATGTATATTTCCATAACATATTTGGTATCAGCGGATTATAAAGAAGAACACAAATTCCTACGTGAAAGAATAAATTTTCTATGAGTAAAAATGGTACTTTTAGGCGCTCCGCTGACGAGGCAACTGAAAACCAACTAAAACCGGCTGTTTTCACTGTCTTGATTGGTCAAAAAGCTTGTTTAACCATAGACGAAGAACAATCAGCTGACAGCTGGCAACTAGCAACGGCCGGCCAGGGCAATCAGCAGTACAAGTCGCAAGTCACCGCTTGCGTTACCATTGACAACGGGTGTTTGAGTGATTGTGTAGTGTGCGGGCCATCACATTGTCATACAGAGACAGTTGCCAGTTGACAGTTTTCAGTTGCCTCAGTGGCGGATCGCCTTATATATTTATATTTTTGAGATTTCTAGTTATAATTTTTTTAAATTATATTAAAAACGGTAGGTACCCTTCTTTTACGAATCCAATTATTTCAAGAAGAAACATTTTAAAAGCACATTGAATAATAATATTGATAAAGTAGTGTTGTGACAATAACCTGCAGTCATTATCTAGGTAAGGCTATACGTGAACCGAACTACGAAATTTGTGGAAGGAATGAAGCAACCGCAAACGGCGCGAAACGGCGCCTCCGGTTGCTTTTTTCCTTTCCTTTAATTCGTTGTTCGGCTCGCTTCTCGGTTTGCAAATGGACTACATTGAAAGTCATTTAAATAAATCACGTACATTTGCAAGATGTCTCATTATTTTTTGATTTCTCGAACAATATCAAAACTGTCACCGGTGCTCTATAGATTTACATTTATAACATGTCAGACGGAAGCGGACCCTCGTATTACCGATAATAACTTGGTAACCGGTTCTGATTTTTCTGTGTGGCTTATTTTTTGCGACAGCCGTATTATTCATTACCAAATCTGGTCTACTCCAAAAGTGCTAGGGAAATGATTAAGTTTAAAAGATTTGGTGAGGTTCTGTTACATTTAATGATGGGGTCATTGCTATCCGGAGCTGTGTTTTACGAGTGACTACTGCGAACAATAACCCAGAAAAGGTTTTTACAAATAATAATTTTATTAGGGAAGTACAAATGATTTCATTTAGTTATTAAAAACCCAACAGAGCTGAAGTGTTAAGAGCGTTACTAAATTATAAAATACGCATTTCTCTAATAAAATTTCATCCGACATTATTTGCTGAATTATCTCTTTTTTAACATATAACATTAGGGATTACTTTTTTTAATTTTTTTGTTTCTATGTAATATTACAGTGTTCATATAAAGTTATTAATATTTTATACATAATAATATAATTTATGAACTTTTTATTATGTTGTATGTAAGGTAGGTTTGTGAATGTGAAACTGTGGTTGGGTAATGTTCTATGTTTCGTGAACACCTCACTAAGGGAACCTTTGCTGAGGTGTTTACGTGGTTATGTTTAAGTGTGACAAGTATTTATGTGTTGTAGTAGAAATTTTCTTCTTTATTTATTTTTTAAATTAGTGGTTATTTTAAACTGATTATTTATAAAAAAAATATATAAAAAATATATACACATATATATATTTTAAGTGTGTGTATACTTGGTATATTCTCGAAAAATGTGCTTAGTTATTTTACATTTTTTATGTTTAGTTTGGAGTTATTATGTTTTGAATGAAGTGAAAATCTTTATATATTTTATCTTTATTTATTCATTTTAAAAATTTAGATTTGCAGAGTTATTCCTTCATTTCACATGCGGAATCCTGATTAAATCTTAATTAAGGCAACGCTTAGTCCATTTTCACAGAAAAAATATTTTGACACATGCTGTATCGCGTAGTGTGAGACATGTATATTGCAGACATTATAAATAATTATGTTAGTCTAACGCCGTTCTTCCATGGAGCTACGTTCAAGCGACGCGATCGCCCCTCGTCTGTATTTGCTATAGTATTATTTCTATCTATTGTGTTTATGAATAAAATAGTATGACCGGTAGCGGTAGCGTCGCTTGTAAGTAGCTACGTGGAAGAACGGCGTTACAGTGTGCGACATGTGACCGGTAAGGGTTAAATAAATAAATAAAAATAGAAGCTTATAAAAACGTACCCAACATCATTTAATTCTGTAATTAAGTAAAATTAATGAATAATTTACAAATTTGCATAAATTAAGTAAATATACGAAGGAAAGTTATTAGTTTTTAGATTTCGTTACAGATTTTGACCTTTGAGGTTATGAAATTTATTCATGTCTCAAAAGGAATAAATCGATTTTCTGCATCCAACTGTTCTATAAGCTAGGGGCCAGAATTTGCCAATCTACTTTAAAAGTGGAATCCGCCTATAGTTAATGCGATGAGTTCTTGATACGGAGCTCATTAATTGGATTTTTGTCTCTGGGACTGAGAATCTAGTCAACCTTTAAAGTGCCTTTTTAAAATGTCGACTGCTCTTGAAATACGAATCTGTCGAATAATACGGAGGAGGGTAAAGGAGATGTTGTTAATCGGTCGACCGATTAATTGTCCGCTCTCATTTTTAATAATTGCTTTTCTGTAATGAATAGCTCCAATCATCAAATCGATCGAGGAAGAAAGGTTTTTAAACATTACTTACCTGTTTTCTGGTTAAAACAAAATCAATAAAAAATATTTGTTCACTTAAATATGCTAAAATTAGACTACGATAAAAAACAACATTAAAAAAGACAAATTAGTAACTTCAGTTCTAAAGGAGACATACTTTAACAGTCGCAACTTGGGCTCGAACCCAGGATTTTTCGTCTTACCCGGACAAGCGCCTGAACCAAATCGATCACTGAGACCTCTTATTTTTAAGTAATTTTTGTCAATCTTATATTTTAAATACAAAATTAACAGTACTATCTTCGTCCCATATTTTTGTCAGCTTCCAAGATGCGACCGTTAGTTTTTTTTCAATTTTCTGTGTAATTAATTATATTATCGCCCAAGCTGCTGTAGTTAACGAAACACAACGCCATCTACTGGATGGTTACCTAATCTAGATAACCAAGTTTTGTATCAATAAAGTAACTCACACTGCCATCTGTCAGAAACTTATGGAACTTACAAATAATTGTCCCATAAATAACATTTAATTCGCAATAATAAATATTAAGGTCAATAATCAAGATAAAAACTATCCTATCTTTTACATTGGACCAAATTACACACAGTAAGCCAAATTTCATCAAAATCGGATAAGTTGTTTCGGATTTTATCTCGGACGAACATTGTGACACGAGATTTTTATATGTAAAGAAGATTGACGGGAATAACATTCAAAAGATTCTAATTAAAAAAATATATATTTTCGTTCCACAAATGGCAGAACAGAATATTTTCACAAAATATTTACATATAATATTTTTAAATGTCGTCAGAAACATTAACGTTATCAAAAATAGTTTTCCCAATTGACCTCATAAGAAAATAAAGCGAACAAAATGCCAATGACTCCCAATAATTATACATCCTTCAATCAAAACAAGATACCCTATAATTATTTTAACACAGATGTCTGTAAGGATTTTTTAACAACTTGATTTTTCAGTCACCTTCCGCCCACTTACAATACGCTATTCAAATTTATTGGAGTTCCCACGAAAATACGAAGTGTGATTTATGTTTATTGCACACTGTTTTATTATTTATTTGTGTTTTTTTCTAATACAACATTATTACCGGCGTAGAATGGCATTTACAAAAATGCCCATCTTCGCGTTTTTTCCCAACCTAAAAAATATATCAACAACTTATGATGTGCAAATTATATTATTGTTATTATTTACAGATATTGTTAAAGAATACAACAACAATGTTCATTGAATCTTACGTCAGAGTTTTCATTATTGAAGCTGCGGTCCACGTAACACAAAGGTATTGTATGAGATTAAAGAATCAACAACCTCCAAAGTTTAAGGTTAGGTTACCCACTTTATACTCGTATGATGTGACAGCTTATATGGGTGGTTAAAAAAATATTAACATCATTGTTTAGTATTATCAAAGAGTTATCATGTGAATTTTTGGTAAATATATGGATGAAAAATTCGTATTATGCTTAATAGATAACTTATGAATTTTCGGAAGCAATATAAACTCAAAAGATGAGACATTGCGCATTGATATTTGAACAGCTTTTTCTTTCGGGGATTTGAAGACTAAAATTACAATCTTTAAACCATGCGTCATTTTCATCATCAACTATGGAGCTTTTAATTATCCATTAATCTGTACAAATTAAAATGAAAATACGTATATGTATTTATATATTTTTCAGTATGGACGTTGTGTTGGTCGCTCGGGCGATTTATCTTTATTGGTGGCATTTAAATTTATATTTCAAAGCACATAGTGAAAATGATATTTCAAGCAGCCAAATAATGGCATTGACCTTGATCTCTCAGACAGATAACACTAGTGAAAATTTCATATTGCTAGAGCACATTGTATAAGAGTTTTTGTTGTTTCCATCACAAGAAATATTTGTTAACATTTTTTATAAAATTTACAGCGCCCGTGAAAAATCACGTGATATCATAAATACAAATTTTAAAAAGAAAACCAAATATTTTTCTGTAATAATCTTACAGGTACCTACTACTACCTACCTACCTACTTTATCGCTGGTCTGAAATCTTTTTTAAACAATCTGTTCCAATTTTGAAAATGACAGATACGTTCAGTGAACTTGAGTTCACGCACAACCGAAATTAGTATATATTATGATGATATGCATAAAAATAATAAATATTTTGATAACAATATAGAAATAAAATGATGAAGCCATCTGACGTTTGAAGGATTGCCACTCATAGCTAATAGCAGCCAGCAAACCGGTCCAAAATACAACCTTGTATCGCTATTAAAATGTTTCCAGCCAACCTGCATTCACTTCTACCTTACTTCTACTAGCAAATAGCTCCGAACACTATTATAATACGCCGACAATTATGATTGTAATACAAATTTGAGTAGTGTACGTATCGTAATCGATGTCGTAAAAATGTCATATGTACACGTATTCGTCCTTGAAGGATTGTTATTATATCTATATGTTAGTGTATCAGGCTACGCCTCAGAATTTGGTGGTAGATCCTAGGAATACTGCTAATCGTATAATGTTAATAATTTAACTCGTAATTTTTTTAGTTGTGATTGTAATACTAATGATAATGTTTAATAGTAGCTAGATATTATATATTTTTAAAATTTCGATTGATAAAGAAACCAATAATACAAACGTACAATATTCAAACTATTCTAAGTATGTGCCCGAAGCCAATAGGACCATGGTATCCCCAATTGAGGTAAGTCGTGGAGCTGAAGGGATTCGATATTTATGTGCGCGGAACCAATAAGACTACGGTATCACCATTTGGGGTATATCGTGAAGATGGAATAATTAGGGAATTATGCACTCGAAGTCAATGGGACTATGGTATCACCAAATGGGGTATGTCATGAAGCTGGAGGGATTAGTGAATTACGTGCCCGGAGTCAATAGGACTATGTTATCAGTTGGAGTATGTCGTGAAGATGAAGGAATTAGGGTATTATGTGCCCGAAGCCAATATGACTATGGTATCACCAAATGGGGTATGTCATGAAGTGAAGGGATTAGTGAATTAAGTGCCCGGAGTTAATATGACTATGGTATCACCAATTGGAGTATGTCGTGAAGATGGAGGAATTAGGGGATTATGTGCCCGTAGCCAATAGGACTATGGTATCACCAAATGGGGTATGTCATGAAGCTGAAGGGATTAGTGAATTAAGTGCCCGGAGTTAATATGACTATGGTATCACCAATTGGGGTATATCGTGAAGATGGAGGAATTAGGGGATTATGTGCCCGAAGCCAATATGACTATGGTATCACCAAATGGGGTATGTCATGAAGCTGAAGGGATTAGTGAATTAAGTGCCCGGAGTTAATATGACTATGGTATCACCAATTGGGGTATATCGTGAAGATGGAGGAATTAGGGGATTATGTGCCCGAAGCCAAGAGGACTACGGTATCACCAAATGGGGTAGGTCATGAAGCTAAAGGGATTAGTGAATTATGTGCCCGGAGTCAATAGAAGTATGGAATCACCAATTGGGGTATATCGTGAAGATGGAGGAATTAGGGAATTATGTGGACGAAGTCAAGAGGACTATGGTATCACCAATTGGGGTATGTCATGAAACTGAAAGGATTAGAGAAAGAAAGTAAATGAGGAAAAAGAAGGCCGCGACGCATTTGGCATTCCTATTCCCCATTGATTACAAAACGGAGAAAAGAAAGTAATAAGCAAACTACCCAACATCGCCTTAATTGTTCAAAGGTCCTTTTTCTATAGAAAGCAGTTTGAAGTTCAAGAAATTGATATGTTTGGAAAATAACAACTTTTTAAAGTTTTTCGGAGCAATATTAGAGTTGTTTACAATAAAATTGGAAAATAAGAAGTTTGGTGGTTATTATTATTCATTGATTAAAATTATTGCCACATTCAAGATATGGAAAACCTAACGTTGTGTTCCAGGATTTCAAAATTTTTCTACATAGGTACTATCTTGTATCTGGATAAATTGTAAATTAAAAATGTGTGTTGAGGAAAGAAAGTAACGGCACAAACAATACCCTTGTGCATGAAATAAAGCAAAGATCGGCCATGGAAAAATTATCAAAGTTGGTCGTGAAAGTTAGGGGGTATGGAACATTGAAATAAACGGTTAATCGTAGAATTGGAAAGATTGGAAAGCATTTGTTTTCCTAAATCCTTTGTGTAAAAAAAAAGGCAAAACAAATTTTAAAAAAATAACAATTTCAATTTCAACGGATAAAAAACGCCTCCCATAGAATTTTTGTTATATTTGTTCATTTCTTTCAGCATCGAAATATGCAGAGTATAACCAATATTGCTCTCACAACTCCGCAAATAATTGTCGGTCCGTAGCGGCCGCCAATGTCAGTACGCCCTTTCACCCGATTCGGCTCACCACTCCACATGAATGTGGGTAGGCACCTAGCCACAGAGACTAAGAACTAACTTATCGACTAACACGTATGCATCTGGTCTTGCCATGTTGTATATCCAACCAATTTTTTTTACTGTGTGTGACATTTAGCCACACTTGGCAAGCTTTCGTGCGTGGTGGACATTAGTTTATTTTTAAAAACTTATGTGATTCATTCTTACTCCCATTTTAAAAATTATTCTATTTTAAGAGTTGATAATTAATTGTCTCGGTTATTACTTACCTACGCAACTGTTATACAGACGATACGAACGATCGAAAATAATGTTTTAAATTTTTGTGCGTGGCTGCATCGGCATGCTCATGATTGTATTGAGCGTGCCCTAATATTGCCCTTCTGAACCTAATCTAACATATACCCATTAGATAGAATACACGAGAGTATCAGCTGAATGCAATAATGACGGCCGGCGTAGTCCAGCGGTAGGTAGTTGGTTTGCCATTCCGAAGGTCGCGGGTTCGAACCCGGCGTGCGCAAATAAATTTTATTTAATTGATTTGTGTTATTTCAGAATTAATTATTAAAAATAATATATAGTATATTTGCGGCACGTTCCAGAGTGGAAGATACTCTTAGTATCGCCGTGGTGTAAGACCACCATTTAGAATTGAAACGTTGCTTGAAATGGCTTTAGCCGTGTTTAGTGACTAGATCTGGCAGCAGTGACTAAATAGCCAGGTAGTTCCCCACCTTCCTGTTCCTCGTCTCCTTCCCTTTCCCACTTACCTTCAGCCTCATAACATACCCTAATCGGGGATGCCATAGTCTCACTGGCTCCAGATGGGAGCAGCACTATAAAAAAAAGAAGAGCCAAGCGTTTGTGTTAGGTTAGGGAGGGGCATGCACACAATATAGTTGCAAGCAAGTCAATAGGTGTGCACCAAAAATTATTTAATAGGTAGACTCTTTTTATTGATGTCTAGCCGAAACCCGGCATGCTTTGAATGCTATTTAAATAAAGAAATTGTTTCTCCCTGCGTGTCCAATCCCATTCATCCCCGTTCTCCTCCCCTTTCCTTCCCCTCCCGCGTTCCCCTTTCATCTTCCCTGCGTCCCCCCAACCTTCTTCCGCTGTCCTCTTCTCGCGAACTCCCCCCCCCCACCTCAGGCATTCCTTTTCCACCATCTCCGCCTTCCTCCCTCGATCGTCCCCTCTTCTGTGAACCCCCTTCTTAATTCCCCTCCGCCCATGGATACCTCTCCCCCTTCTGCCTTTTTTCCCTGTCGCTAAACTCCATAAAATACACCCATTTTTCAAACAAGTCGCGTGTGAGCCATTGCAATTTTGTTTTCAAATTCCATAACGCCAGAGCTCATCAATATAGAAACATCGCTATATAGAACGCTTCGCGGGCATGTTCACAACAACTCACCAAATTTTTATCGCAACCGGACGCGTAGTATAGGAAATAATTTTATAACGCCAGAGCTTACCAATATAGAAATATCGCTAAATGGAAACCTTTGCGGGCATGTTTGAAACAACTCACCAAATTTTCAACGCAATCGGATGAATAGTATAGGAAATAATTTCATAACACCAGAACCGGCATCCACACTGCACACATAAAATCCCCAAAGTTTCATCGCAATCGGATGAACGGTATATAATAACAAACAATCCAACATTAATTTTATATATAAGAAGGTTTGTTTGCCTTGCCGTGGACCTTCCTAGGTGCATATTGTTTAACCAAATTTATTAACTTACATCGTTTAGACGGTGCCATTTGATATGTTAGATTTAACCTGTGAATTACTTACTCATTATTCCCATTTTCTGAAATCGTTCTGTTTTATGAGTTGATGATAATTATGGTGTTCTGTTTAATTTGATTGATGTTTTTGCACCCACTTAAACAATGCTACGATGTTCAAAGGACCACCGAAGTTAATTAATTTGATTAAAAAGGTGCTGCGTGGGATTCGAAAAGAAGTTCATGAGGATAGCAGATCAATTTAATATAATAACTTCACATGTCAATGTGGGCCTTAATGGGTAGAAAGAGCAAGTGAATCATTTATTCACTGGACACAAATTAAGGACCTTGCTTTTTGTATAAGTGTTTTAGACATCCTTTTTTTCTTAATTTTCTGATGTCCTTTCCTTTTAGAGGTTGGCCACTGTCACGGCTGTAGGTCTATGGTATTTAACCAAGTGGTTCAAAGTATAGGATTCGTCGGACAATCGTCGCTGTGCAAAGTCATCCGTCATTCTAAAAGCAACATTTTCAGCTTCAGGGAAAAACCAAATAATGGTAGGTTATTCGTAACCGGGAATCTTCCGATATCTTCAAAATCTTCACTTTAAAGGCAGCAATTCGGAAGGCGGGTACCCAGAAACCATTTATTGGATAAACAACACCCCCGCCATAGGTCACCCCAAGTGGTTCGCTACGTTTGGTGACTAAGCAGGGGTGCCCCCCGGGTTCAAGGGGGGGAAATTGTCTAGGTCTTGGCGGCGGGTAAGTTTGCCCACCTGCTGCATGGCAGGGATGATCGGGAGAGACTGGTTGAGGGAGACCTTTTGACTTCTCCAACCGAACTTTCTCGACCAATCGCCTTGAACCATAGTGGGTGGAATGGGTTCATACGTCCGTCTCTCCTGGACACATTGACCCCCAGACTCCTACCTACCCTTCATACTTCCTACCTACCCTTCGAACTTCCTGTTCTTCACACTTACATGCCACACGTGCCATAAAAGACTATAATGATATTTTCAAATTGTTCTTTTTTTAAAATTAATTAACACAAATGTTTAATTTCTAATAAGATAATAATAATACCTGTGTAAATATAAATATAAAAATAGATACAGAATATTTTCTTAGTCCTGCTCACTAGGAGAACATGTGCTGAGGCGAACTAGGTTTTGGATAGAGGGTTTTCAGAGACTTCAAAGATGATGTTTTAAAAAAATACTAGTCAGTTTTTTCCGATAATTCCTTAAGTCATAAATTGCAGGACTTAATGTAGTTATTAATAAACTGAGTTAATTTGTTTTGTACTACGTGGGAGTTTGTTGTATAACATTACAGCTAAAAATTCAGACTTTCTTTATCCAAAGGAAGTATTGCACTTGAAAACCTTGTATATTATGTTCTATACAAGGAGAAAAATGTTATTCTAAAATACGATCATTTTATTCGTAACAACGGGACTGAAGTTCTTACGAACAAATTAACAGTGTTCCCGCCAATAAACATTGAAACACTGCTAATTTGTTCGTAAGAACTTCAGTCCCGGTTTTACGAATAAAATGATTGTATTTATTTAATAATGACTTATATATTGCATTTTAATTTGAGTTTCTTTTTGAGATATTAATTTATAAACACCAGTTTGATCTATAACCTATCACGTAGGTACCTTCTTCATATAAATTGAATGTCAGAAAAAGCTTTGTTTAGAAATAAGCGAATTCCTAGTAAACACCGTGGAGCTGATTCAACCCGTAAGTTTCACAATTGCCCGTGATAAGGTCTTCATTCTTCAGGCATATAATATTTTGAAATAGACAACAATGAGTGGTGATCTTTAAAATATAAGAAAACTTAACTTAATATTAAACCGTAATTATTAATATATAAATAAGTCTACTCAATATATTATTATTTCCTTCTGTAACTATGACAGAGTGTTATTATTTATTTATTGACGCGCCATTGGGCTTTTACAAATCGAATACAAATTTCATTTATGACAACAGTATAACATATATAAAAAATATTACAAAGTAAATAAATAAAGCATAAACACAATGTGATAAATTACTAAGAATATATCTAAAGCTAAATCCACATGGATGACTTTAGAATAAAAACAAACAAAAGAAAAGAAAAGAAACAAAAGAAAATCGAAATAAAATAAAATGATTTATTTTTATTTTTAACTTATGAACTTAAAGAGTTAAACCTCAAATTATAAAATTTTAATGAATGAAGATAATATTAACGAAAGTCAATCGAAAATCCGAAACAGAAAAATCAGAAAAAGATACGGATACATCTGGGATTCGAACCCAGGACCCGGATTGCCAGAGGTCCTGGGTTCGAGTCCCAGATGTATCCGTATCTTTTCATGATTTTTCTGTTTCAGATTTTCGATTGACTTTCGCCAATATTATCTTCATTCATTAAAATATTAAAATAAAATGATTTCTCATTCATTATTTACATTAAAAAAGTGGTGGACTAATTTGGCTTTAAATGTGACGAAGTTTAAATTAAATATGTCTGCGACATCGGTTAGTTCATATATAGTTAGTTAGTTATATACGCTACTTGGTTTTAGACCTGGTCGCGGATTAGATTTTCGAACTAAAAACTATCTAACCTGAGACCATTTCTCTGCAGCGATAGACAGAAAAGATGGACTGCCAAAAAAACGATCTGTCTTAGCACATGCTCCTTGTTGTATTAATTATATTTATCGTCTTATATATATATACCTAACTACATATACTGTAATATTGTACCTACCGAGTTTTGACCCGACTCGAGAGAAGTATTTGATTCAATAATTAATCGTGCTATGTCTTCCTCGGTCGTCCCTGACTTTTCCTTCCATTCATATGTTAAGTTATTCAGTTATTTCCAAGATAAATATACCTATATATTAGTAGGTATACATATAGCATGTATTCGCACCTAGTTTTAGAATGGGACATATTCAGTATCGGCATTCAGTAACAAAATGTAGCTTAAAATGGTTAAGTGTGACCAGGTCTGAATAGCGAGGATCTGAATAGCGAGGTAATTTTAAAATATCCGCTCCCGCACTTTTTCACGCTTCACAACAATCAAATAGTAATATTATAATGCTATGTGCAGTTCATACTGTTTGATCTTACGACAAATATGCAAAAATTCATTAAAGGCAGAAGTTTTTATTATGTAAAAAATGTAAGTGAAGCGGAGTTCGATGCTAATTCTGAAAAGAATGTTGCCTTATTTAAGATCATCATTTAAAAAAAATATTCTTTCTATTGTATTAATATTCGTGCAAGATCATCAACAATAATAATTGAAAGGTACATATTTGGCCCATCTCATGACAAACGGGAAATCCTATTTCAAATTCAAGGTGACGCAAGATTTGCATTCGCTCAATGCAAATCAACTGTTACAAATATCGTTACATCAGAATGCGGCAAGAGGTATCGAACCTTGGTGAAATATTATCCAGAAAAATAAAGTTATGATAACAATACACATTTGGAAACAAAGTGCTTTCAAAGTATTGCAAGGACACTTAGACACTAATCACTAAACCAAAAAAATATATTTTACAATATGGAAGCTTTGTTTGCAAGCTAGATTGAAGCTACATTGGTGCAGCCTTAAAATACCCTGTCAATACTGATAAGGTATCTAGTTTTGAATTAATCTAATGGTATCTAAAACGAACAAAAATTTTACTAGATGTACAAGAAAAATCATAAAAAGGCAATAAATAAAAAATGACGCAGATAAAATCCCGGGAAAAATTGATGGGAGGCGTGGTAAAGAAATAAATAATAAAGATAACAAATTTTTCCTATGTTCAAATCTGGATGCCAAAAGGCATGTGAAGAATTTCAGAGCACTTCGTTAAAATCAGTCAAGTAAATTATTAACAAATCTGTCCATTCAAATGCAATCAATTGCAATTGTTAAAACATATCTCTGTTAGTAATGATCCATTAAGGTGTAATGCGCGTGTCACAAAGATAACATAAAATATTTATCTTCCAATTAAAGGAATTACTGATTGACGAGTTGCAAAGCTTTAATTACTTCCCTGGATTTCTGCATCTCGGTATGCTCTTTTTACACCTATATTTTGATCCATATAATATTATTATGGTCACGCAAAAAAACCGGATCCAATTATGAGCAATACATGGATTTGTGAGAAGCCTTTTTTGGGAAACAATAACGATATTTCAAGAGCAAATATCTCTTGATCCAGATCACAAATTCTTATTATTAATACTTATCGAAACGAGAGCAAGATATCACTATTTAATTATCCCGGATAATCAAAAGGTAAGGGCTTATAAAAGAACAAAAACATTCAACAGAACTCAATTCTCACAAGAGTGGGTTCAAATAATCACATATTTAATTCCTTGTGGTTCATTTACCACGAGTACGTTTTAATGCAAAAACTTATCATTTTAAATGTTTAAATGGTCCAAAATGGGATGTGGGAGATTTGATACAATCTTACAGTCATCATTAGGGTTAAATGGAGGCATATCGGACTGCTACCGAATCGTACGGGAAAAACGAAAATAAACCGGTTCTCGTGCTGTATGTAATATTTGTGCGAATTCATACACTTACAGGCTGATGATTTCATCAAGTTCCGTACTTTTTACTGATCTGAATTCAGTGGGATTTAAGTACCTGATATGCAAACGAGTTACCTACGGAACCAAATGCAGCGACTCTCATTTGCAAGCCAACTTATTTAATAAACTTTACGCAGTTTATATCCGTAGTCCTTTTATCATTGAAATAAAAACAAACGTATCGTCTAATCGGTGAATTGAAGGGTTCTTTTTAATGATTGATCTCACTCCTTTGAAAGAAATACTTGGCAAAATGCTTAACACTATTTATGGCATTGTTAAACACTTGATTAATAAATTTTAATAGCATCGTTACAACTTCAAATCGTTGCTCTACTTGCAAAGTTGCAGTTGCGAAAAAATTAAGTAGCGAGAAAAACGCATTCAATGTTTTATCAGAGAAATTGTAGTGATTTTCTTTTCGTTTGCAAATGAACTGTGAACAGTTTACAAATGCTTTAAAATACGTTAAATCTAATATCTTAACCACTCGAGCAATAGCTATTCTAATTTAAGAAAGATGATTTTTTATAAATTAAATTTATTATAAATTTAACGATTTTTTTACAGAATTATGAAACTAAAAAATATGGCATAAACCGTGAAATCTGGGTGGATTCATTGGTGTCTTTGAACTGCAGTAAGAAGTTCGTATGTTTTGTATTTAATTAAATTAATGTAGATATTAATGTATATTTATTGTAATTTTTTTTAAGAAAAACTCTCTTTTTAACTTTTGAAGGTTATTCCCATCAATGTACTATATCATTGAAGAAGAAGATAACAATACTAATCTAATTTTTTAAAATATGAAAATGAACAAGACACAGAAAAATATAAAAGATAACGGTCGCAACTGGGACACGACCCCAGAACCTTACGTCTTACCTTTTGAAGTTGACAATTACGACAGTCTCATAATAGATCGCAGTAGCCCAATTGGTAGAGATGTATGTCCCGGTAAGACGTAAGGTTCTAGGTTCGTGTCCCAGTTGCGACCGTTATCTTTTATTATTTTTCCGTGTCTTGTTCATTTTCATATTTAAAAAAATTAGATTATTATTGTTATCTTCTTCTTCAATGATATTTTTATTGTATTTAAATGAATTAATTCGTATTGTAATTAAATAATTCAAATAGCCGAATCAAAAACCGAACACACAACAATCGCCATCGCTCAAATGGTTAAAAAATAAATTATGATTTCATACATTTTAATGCACCAATGCACCTTTGACTGTGATTTATAACAAAAAACTGTCTTTTTAAAGGAATCGATCAAAATTTAACAAACGCCTTAAGGTTGACGAAATAACTACAATATTCCTTAACTTTTCGCAAAAATTAGAACACGAAGAGCCTTATTTGACGTGGGTAAAATGAAATCAAAATCTGTATTCACTTCCATCGTTCCAATAAAGTTGATGTAAAAACAAACAACATCTGACATTAATGTCAGACTATTATTATCTATCCCACTGATATCGTGTACAGGTAAGGTCGTGATAATTTTTGTCTTACGTAAACGCCGTGAAATTAACCCGTGGGTGCTCACTTCTCCCGTGAGTTGTGAACTCTGTTTCGGTGAACAACAGATGTCGTCTGAGTAGTATTATTTGGTATTGGACAAACGAGAGCATAACCGCTTTTTGCCGATTGTACTTGCTCCGTTTTCATTATAATGAGTCTATATTGTTTTCTCGTTATCTTTATGCTTTAAACGAGATTATAAATAACATGGAAAGTAGTGCATGAATCCTTGTATGAGAAGAGTTAACAAACGACAAGGTGTTAAATGAGCTATAAAGAGCTTTGATACCAAACTTATTAACAAGAAGGTCATGCAACTATTTGATCTAATAATTTACCTTCTGTGCAATGCAGATTTAAAGGTATCGATTTTAACTAACCAATTAGATTTACAAAAATATATATTTTGTTTTCCTTGATTACAGCTACAAAGTCATTTTTTCAAGGTCAACTTGTATTTTAAATCGAAGTCACAAAAAACAACACGTCAGCGTCCATATAAATAAATAATTTTAAAAAACATTGTTATCTCGAGGTATGATGCGTTTGAATTGCGGTTTTATCACATCCTCGTCCACATGCACAAGGAGAAAAATGTTATTCTTAAATACAATCATTTTATTCGTAAAAACGGTTAAAAACAGGACAGAACTTCTTTCGAACAAATTAACAGGGTTTCAATGTTTATTGACGGGAACACGTAAGAATAATTTGTCGGTATACGTAATTTCGTACGTATAACAACAAATTATTCTTACATTTTCCCGTCAATAAACATTGAAACAAAACTCTGTAAGTATAGGCACAAACAGGTAACGTAGAAGTATTTTACACATACATATTATATTATACATTCTACAAATTATATACATATTATATATTACATACACTTTTTAATATTTTTTTAGCGCCAGAAGAAGGAGGAAGTTCTTATATAATACATTATAATTTTTGACACGGTTGTAAAAATTAACTTAATGGGTTAGCTAGATTTATAGGCAAGTTTGAATTCTAGGAGGTGGAATACGCCACACTTCATGGCTTCAAAATGAACGTTCCGCAAAGCAGTTCCGAGTTGAAGCCTCCAGGGAGAGGATTGCCCCGATGCTAGCCAATCTTCGATAGGCGATAGGATACGGCATTACGAGAATATTATAAGTTTGCGCTCTACGGGAATTGAGACCGCAACCTCCGAGAGTCCCGATAAAGGCAAATAAGAGCACTTCAAATTAGATCCTTATATCAACACAAGATGTCTAAACGAAGATCCGAACAGGAAAAAAAATACGAGTATGCTTTAGACCATACGACTGAAGTAAAACTTATGCGCGCGCACTGCTCTCTCTTGCTCCTACAGTGTGATACAGACAATAAGTCTGCATCTAAGAGTATGGATATTAGAGAGACGGCATGTGAAGTGTGCCCGCGCGCTCCAAGTGTGCCTTTCCGAGAATTTTACCCAAACGACTTACATTGGCTGCTGGTTTTTGGCCGTTTAATACGTTCCGCCATTTTTACGACAGCAGCCATTTTACATGGTGACAGGCAATGTCAGCCGTGTGGGTAGAATTCTCGAAAAGGCACACTTAGAGCACGCGGGCACACTTCACATGCCGTCTCTCTAATATCCATACTCTTAGGTCTGCATTGTTTCTCAGATATATGAAACGTAACTATGAGAGAAAGAGAGAAAGAAAATGTGTGCTCGAACCTCTCTCTCTCTTTCTATCTTCACTAACTTATTCACCTCCCTCTTAACTTTCGTTCGCCTCGCCTGATCACACTTTTCATAACGCTCTCGTCACGCATTCTCCAGCTTACTCCCCAAGTCAAGCGTGCGTAAAGAAGTTTTACATCAATAATACATTCGTATGAAAAAATAAATTTCAAGACCGATTATTTTGCTTTTATAAGCCAAACGCATGTTTGAAGATAAGCCTTTTGTTGCCTGCGGAGAAACTGTCTTGATTAATGCACAGTCCGAAACCTACAGATACGTTTGCTTTGTGATAAATGACTATAACGGTCCATGCGATTTATTATTGTAAACAAAAAGCTGGACCCGAATGACACAAATGAGACATCTGTCGCAACATCTTTCAGAAGACATTATTACTTGTGGTCGCTCAATTGGTTTTAGGTGCAATTTCCGTGGAATATTTTTTAACATAGTTTCTGAATATAAGCCACGATTTATTTGAAACCACGAAATTAATATTTTATACAAACACTTGATTGTGTTATATTATAAATACGATACGAAGGCACTTTTTTGTTTTAACACAAAGGGCTTTTTAAGGGCTACCGGGTTTCGTTTTTACCCATGCGTCATAATATTTATAATGTAATATTAGCCCAGATGAATCTTTAGTACAATCGCGACCTACTCAGCAAACCTAACATCATCATCAAAAATCCAACATACGGTGAGGTTATCGGTTATTTAATCGATCATGTTTACAGTTGAGATTTATCTCAAAATTGTTTATTTACCAAGAGCAACCATATCTGCACAACAAACAACAACAAATCTTAAGAAGAGTTTACCAAAATGGTAATGAAAAGGTCGACAAACTACAGGGGGATAATAAAACCATATCGGGAAAATGCTCTTACCATAAATTATTACTTGCAATAATTAATCTTGCAATTTGCAATACGCAGTCTGTTGTTCATTGTTTTTTCATTAATGGTAAATAGTTAGTTATCTATTAGTGGGGTGTAGAGATAAAATAAAACATTCCCTAAACACCACTGCTTTCCAAAAATATAGTTGTAGAAACTAAATCTTGCTGATATTAATATTAATTCGCCTTTTTTTTTCTTTGATTTTATAAGAATTTCGCTAATAAGCTGAAAATTATGATTTTGTTTATTTGTTTATTTATTGAATCTATATCATAAGGTTTACATTTTTTTTGGTTTTCAGGTTGGTAGGTAGTGGTAATTGATTGTTTATTATACGATGTCTGCTGGACGAAGCAAACCGTTGTAATTATTTTATACGTGTCCCAAAACCACTTTAGTTTATAAATTTCACTGGGCAGCTTTATAACATAATCTTACTAATATTATAAATGTATGGATGTATGTGTGTTTGTTACTATTTTACGAAAAAACTAATAAATGGATTTTAATGAAACTTTACAATAATATAGCTCATACATCAGAATAAAATATAGGATATAATTTATAAAACTAGCTATTTTCCATATATATATATCATAAATAAATTGAGAATGACATTTTGCAAAACACATTCAATTTTAAATAAAAATTCTATTTTAGAGAATATTTAAATTATTGAATATATTTAAAGTACTTTCATCGAATCAATAAAAATAGATATTTTAAATAAATAGGTTAATATTTTGTATAGGTAAACATTTAATAATTTTGGTATAGGTAAATATAGATGGGACCTAGGAAAAAAAAATAGGCTACTCGAAGTACTAATTCTGCCCAGACGAAGTGGCGGGCAGAAGCTAGTTTAATATGTGATAACAAAAATATTAATCTATGAATTGCAAATAAATATTAACACAACATCAAAACAACAATAAATTATTAAACATCTACACTTAGATTACAGGGGTGTATAGGCACTCGAAATCAAAACACAAGTTTATATATTAGGGGTTGTAAGGGAAAAGCCACTTACCATAATGAATGCTAAGAAAATCCGAGAAGCCTTCCTTTGAGGCATCGCTGTCACATCCGGCGCCACAACTCGGCGCCACTTCTTCAGACGGTTTCCTTTTTTAAATCACTGATCATTTTTGGAACATCCGGTTGGGCACTTGTTTCTTAAACACCTGATTTCCGCCCGGTTATAAAACCACCGTCATGAAATAAGTTATTCGTTTTCACAGGATTCGATTGTTTATTTATTTTTATTAATATTATGATAACTTCTGTTAATTAATGATTTATTATTGTTATTTCGTGTTTTATTTGCAGTCGTAAGTTGGTTTATGCTATCAATATCAGCAGAATTATGTCATGAAATTCGTTAATGTTATGTCGATTGTTAAATAATTGATTTTTGATTAAGTATTCAGAAGCCAAAATGAAAAATAACTTTGTATCAAGTTCTATTCAAATGGATTTAAAAATTATTTCGTATGAATCAATTATTATCGATTATAAAACAGACTTTTATTTGCGTAGTTTAAATTCACAATTTAGAACACTTGTTCGTGAAACTGTATAGTTGAATTTGTATTGTATTTAGTAGACTAACCGCTCCGCATTTCCGTGTTATCGGCACAACGCGCGGCACTTCTGTGTCGAAATTTCACGGATTAGTAATATTCGCGCCGATCGACAAACGTCAGACTAAACCTTGCGGGGTACTTGGTACTTCCGCTAGGCACTTCCACGCTCTTCCGGTCAGGGTTAGTTCCCGCGCGTCCCGTCAGCGACACTCCTTACTAGCGACTGCGGGCGGCAACCCACCGCGGCCGCTTTTACCCGATCTGCTAGCAGCTAACTGAGACCAGTAAACCAGTACAATACGCCATTGCAGAACACTTCGGAGCTGTTATCAGCAGCTGAGAGTCTATTGCTGGCATTGCTACCATTGCTGCCGAGGCTCTCGCATAGGCGAGCCGCCGGTACCGGTAGGCGCTGGCTGCAGTTGACTGGGCGGTGGCGTATGCTCCCACTGTTTACTGAACAATGCATAGGCAATGCCCATTGCGTGCTAACTGCTAAACGAGGACTTCAAAAAGGGGTAACATAACCAAAATAAAATAACATTTATTGAGATTATCTCAAGAGAGATTAACATAACTTGAAGGGAAATTAAAACTATATTAAAAACTGCCAATTTTGTTTTATTGTGAATACCTCACAAGAATCCCAACTGCTATGGCATCCCCAATTGGGGTACGTTGTGAGATGTGGGAGAGGAAGATGGTGATATATCTGGCTATTCAGATCTAGTCACTAAACGTTTCAATTCTGAATGGTGGTACTGAGGGTATCTTCTACTCAGGAACGTGCCGCAAATATAGTATATATAATTATTTTTTTAATTTTATTACTTGCATAGATAAATTAATTGGTGCATAGATAGATACACAACAAATACAACCATTTTCAGGGTCAAAAGGTTTGAATTTTTTTGTCGCACTGTCAATAAAATCCAAATCATCCGTATTTACCCTACTGGTCTTCAACTGAAATAAGGTTCTCATTTCTATCGCCTATTATGGACAGGACTTTCATAAAAAAGATGATTTTGAGTTTGGCTCTTAATTTCGTTGATGTATTTAATATTTTCTGTTACTTACCTGTATTTTATTCACTTCTAACTCTTCACTGTAATTAATCAAAACATGTATTGCTTTATGTATGTAAAAGCCGCATGGGCGTTTAAATAAAAAATAAATAAATAAATGTATGTTATTCCAATACGAAGATTTTCTGGTGGCTAGTGGATTTTATTAAATGAATTCACACAAATTTCGTCGTTTATCGCGTATTTTTAGGTTTTATATAAAAAATGTTAAAATTTAAAATTGGTTTTAATTTATAATCACCTATCTAAATTTGGGTAGCTATCGATGGAGTGGCTAATTTTTATGTCATATCTTTTGATCCCCAAATCAGGCTACGGATAAAATCTGGGTCTCTTACAAAATGTTTATTTTACACTAAAGTTATCGTAATTTAACCGCAAATACACATCTACCAAAGTCAAAAAAATGATTTTACAAAGTACATGCGGAAATATACTTATGAAATATCGATGCCACAACCTGCGGTGTCCATAAAGTCCAATATGTATTGATAATAAAGTGGTTTTATTACCAGGTTTTAATTTCAGATACAGAAAAAATAAGCAGAAGACTCAAAAGAACCATAAAATTTAACGACCCCTGTAAGTCGATAAGCCCTTTGCTGATGTATTCATTTAAAATAAGTGACTCGAGTATATTAAGTATTTATAACAATCCTTGGAATGCGATCCATAAACTTTTTATATAAAATAATTATCACCGTGTATGTAATTCAATTGAATTAATTTCCATGTAGATCGTTATAGAAGTGATTGATTTGTTTTATATTAATGTAATTTTATTGCAGATCTTGTTTCACATTACTGAAAACTTTTTGATACCATTATGAAACAAATAATGAATAAGTGTATATAGCTCTTTAGCTAACACTATGTAGGTACTATTTTTCTTATCTCTGACGTCATAGGTAACCGCCCCGGCATCTAGTTATCGCATACGATATGAGATTAATAACAATTTGTTAATCTTTTAAAATAACTTCTAACTATCCCTTAGAGCCATTGACCAGCGGCTGAGAATAAAAGTTTAAAAATGCTTGCGACTGTACGGGGAGGTTCCAATGAGAAAGATCGATTATTACCGTATCAAATTTTTTAAACAAAAAAATTTATATCGATTTATTTCATTCAGAACTTGCTTTAATATATACCTACATTTAAATAAGCAATGAAAATGCTGAAAACGCAGGATGATAAATTATTAAATTTCGTGTACTTCTTGTAAGTATTTTTGGTCATAAGTATTTATAATTTTTCAATAATGTCTAAACAAAATAAGTGTGTAAAAAAAATGTCAAATATTTTAATTTACCTTCAATAAATAGTAAAACTGATGTATTTTCGTAGTAAAACACGTTTTCGGATTTATTTTTAATGATTTTAATTGAACTAAAATTAAAATTCTGAAAAATGTGTTTACAAGATTATGTATTGATTTATTTTGTTGTATGATTATATAATTTGAAATTTGTGGTGTAATACAATATGTCGTTTGAAAATTGAACAAATCTGCCTACGGACCAATGGTAAAACCTTAGTATATTAAAAATAAACTTAATTTTCAAAATTTTAAAACTGTGTTTACCAGATAAAATAACAATCTTTGAATATTAATTTATGTTTTTTGTAAAAAAGAGTCAATACGTCTAGAATTTGATTTTAAAATGACTAATTTCCGGTATTCTCCGGCACCCTCTTAAAAAACGTGTAATCACAAATACTAATTTCGGTCTTTCGGTAACTTCAGTTCAATGAACTCTAGAACTGGAATTTGTTTTTATTTTAAAGGTGACATTTTCAAAATTGAAACTGATAGTTCATACAAAAGTATGTCCCTACCCATAATCAGAAAACCTTTTTTATTTTTATTTTATTATGATAATTCCATACTTGAAGTGTGTATTTCTTTTGTTTAAATTTTTGACAGATGTCTTGATTTTTACTTTGATCCAGCATCCTTCAATAGCGATGTGAAGGCTTCTGTCTAAGATTGGTCCATGCAACTCGCTTCATAGTTGTCTTCTTCCATATGAGGATTTTTTCTAAGAAAACTCTTCAAGAAGGATTGAAAGGAGAAATTCCTGGTGCTCTGAACTCGGCTGCCAAATTTCCGGGTGGCCTAGAGTCCATTGATCCTAA
Source organism: Limnephilus auricula (assembly GCA_951813805.1). NCBI lineage: Eukaryota > Metazoa > Arthropoda > Insecta > Trichoptera > Limnephilidae > Limnephilus > Limnephilus auricula. The sequence goes on along the minus strand of OX638395.1, from coordinate 18,410,555 downwards.
AAACTTAAGTGTCCTTAATTATGGAACCATTTATTAACTAACCAACACCCTTGCTCGGTTCGCTACGTTTGGAGAATTAGCAGGGGTACTACTTAAGGTGAGGTTTGTCCAGGTCTTGGCAGCGGATTCTTTTGCCTTCCTGCTGCGTAGCGGGCCGCACTGGAAGACCTTTTGACTTCCCCAGCCAGACTCTCTCAACCCATCGCCTTACATGGGAGGGATGGACGGACATATGCCCTCAGGTATTTTTTCCTCAGGACCTCTTGTGTGGCCAAGACTTTTTGCCAAGCGATTTTAAGGGTCGATCCTATAGGCCCAGAATATTTTTTGCCTGCACCTCTAATGGAAATTTCGTACTTCAAAATGCCTTATTATTTAAAAAAAGCTCTATAAATACTTTCAGTTTCACAATTCCTACAATTATAACACCCGTGATTTTTGAAGTAAGACTTCTTTAGGGGCATTACGACCGGTAACTCAAATCTTTTTTGGACGGAAGTAACATTAACGGAAATGATGTTTGATTTATATTTCATCATATTAACGTCGTAGGTATGGCAATTGTGTGTCCGAAGCTTAGCAACGAATAACAAAACGTCGAAACTCAAACGTCAGACGTCACCCGTTTATTTTTGTTTACGTTGAACAGGTTTTGTGTTATGTTTTTGTTGATTATTATATGATTTAACTAAAGATTTTAGTTAAATCATATTAGTTTTAATCCTATTTTTCTCTCTGATTCTTGTGAATTCCAGCTATTGAAGTAAAGAGTGGCAGTAGTGTTGCAATAAAAATAGTGTTGTTTAAAATAAAAATGGCTGAATCGCAGGAATATTTTACCCCTTTATAAACTAAAAAATCAACAACCTTATCATCGTCGCTGCGCTTGCAAAATCCGCTATGTAAAAAAACGTTACTTTTCAGGAGAAGGAAAAAACTGATTTATTCAACAATTACTCGCATTTTTTGCAATCCAAATAAACAGAAAATTAGATCTTTACGTGGGATTTTGTATAAATGATATTTTACAATTAAATATTTGATACTTTAGTAGTAATAATTTTTTTTGTGAATAAATGACACATAGCTGATTTTGTACGGGTCTTTAAATCCGCTTTGTGTTAGAGGCAGCATGTAGCGGATTTTGTTTGTACGTATATTTTAGACATAACGGATTTTGCATTCAGTTAGAAATGATAGTAATTATTTAATTGCGTATAATTTCAATGTATTAAGCTATACGCAAAGCATTTTTAACAAACCGACAGCCTATTTCTATTGAATCTTTATCGTTCCCAGCTGAAAGTTTACTTTTAAATAAGTAATTATCGAGTGAAGGTGAACCTAAAATATTTATTTTGAGTAAGATGGAAAAACAAGTTTATTACACGTTACATTTTATTTATTGAAAGAAGAAAAACAAGTAGATAGTAGCTAGTATTATACCTATTGCAAACCAAACATTATTGAGCAATAATACAATCATTTTAAACTCAACATTTTAACAAAACAAATTTACATTTCAGTTACATAAATAAACAATGATAACGCCTGCTAGTAAACTAAACATTCGTCAGATAACTTTTGAGATCTTTAAAATATTATAAAATAGAAGGTACGATAGTCATCAAAATCTCGATGCATATATAACTTCAAGGATTGCAAATGCTCAAACATAGACTTATCAATTTTTTTTCTGTTCTGTGTACAATGGTTGAGGTGTTGTATATAAATCTTTCCTCCTCCTTTGAGGCAGAAATGTCCAGTTATTAATTTGCCAGAGATTGTATATAACCTCACCGTGTTTGTACAGCAGCCCTTTGATCTGGGTAACTGTAGGATCTCCAACCTTTTTGCCTGGACGAATAGTGCAGTAAAAAGCCTTAAAAAAATTGTAATCGAGATACTTAATAAAGTAAGGTTTGGATGGTCTAGCTTTCCTCATTAGGTCTACATAATCCGTTGGAGAGTATAATGGAGGAGTACAAAGCTTTTCCAATGTCGAGTGGACGCTATCCACCTCCATCATTGTGTGTCCTTTTTTCTAATATGAGTTGCTCTATTTCTATATTCATATTCTTCGGTATATGTGCCAGAGCACTGCTAAGGAATTTATCTTTGTTTTGGTGACACCTCCATGGCCTTCATCATGGCAAACGTACAGAAAAACATCTTTCATATTGTTTTTATAAATGGTTAAGTCGTGTAACTGAAGTTTTTGCTTGTAGAGGAAACTAAAAGTTTCGGACAAAGCTGTGTGCTTTGAAGGTCCATTGTTACTACTAAATGTTGATCAGAGCAGGATGCAATAGCCAGCTTCTTTGCACCTCTTGCCTCATTTTTCTTATTGTGAATTTGGTATTCTTCTTCACTTAGATTTCTTTGATTGTATGACGCGCATGTGTCGCATTGATCCTTGCGTGGTTTAAATATAGATATTTTGTTACTTTCTAAAATATCAGAGAATTTCTTTCTTTGGACGCAAGTTATGCCGTTTTCTGAACACCACGACATGTAAATGGTATGCATTTCTGTTTTAGATTTAATAGCATCCTCCACGTACGTTCTCGAACTAGTCGAGCGGCAATAATTACTCAAAACTTTAGGCAATTGGTCCAACCATTTTTTAACGGAATCTAACTTCAAAGACTGAGGAACCCTGTTTTTTTTGTTTCCTAGCTGTTTGAGTCTCATCTTCGTTATCAATCTGTGTTGATCATGTCCATTGAGCAAATGTATCTTTCATAATACATAATGTGGCGTTAAAAAACTCTCTGCAAACTCTACATTTTTCACCATTAAGCTTGGGTAAAAGGAGCAGTCGACCCCAATTTTTAGAGAATTAGAGGTAGCATCAGAGCATTCGAATTATCCGGTTTTATGATTCAAAATAAACCTGTAATTATTTGTTGCCCAGGTGATCCTCATCACATTTCTCGTTAGAATTTGAATGTGCAACTTGTTCAAACAGTCCCGTTTCAGGGTTGAGTGTGCTGTCAGCATCTACTCATGATCAAGATTACAACTGGGAATACAATCCCCACGCCTTTCTCCAAAACTGTTTCAGAAATGTCCAAATTATGTGAGACGTTCGGATCCATATTTTCTTTGAGTTTAGCATGATCATGATTGTTCAGAACCATGTTTACAAATCGTTGAGCTCTAGAGGATCTTATATTCGTTGCGGGCGGGTATTACCTGTTATAATGAAAATAAATTAGTTAATTAAGTGTTATACACAAGTCAAAAATGTGTACATTTTTAGTGCGCCTTATATCGCATTATATCATGATTAGAACTAATAGGCAAAAATTTACTTGGCAAACGGAGTCTTAAAGTATGCCGATTTTAGTGCAGTATTATTTACTTAAATTTTTTATAAAGTAATTTTTTTGAATTCTACTCAAGCGTAACGATAGGCAAAGCTTCAATTTATCCAAAACGTATACTGTAGTTTTCATTATGTAAAACAATTTGCAGTAAAGATTAAACGAAAATAGTGATTTCACATTAAGCTTGCCTTCCTCAATCGCAAATTAAGGTAATAAATATTAAAACATTTTTTAAACTTACATAAATATTTAAATTATGTATTGGCTATTGTTATTTTGTAGTTAATGTTAATAAAAAAATTTATCGCTCATTCGATTGGCAAATGTTTAAGAAATAATTACCCTATAATAATATGTCAGCGAAATTTATGTATTAATTATTTATAAATATAACAGACAGATATATTCTGAATTTAAGTAGTTGTAAGTAAGTTTGCTAAAAAAACATTAAGAAAGTTACATTAGATTATAACAGTTTCAGTGCCGGCAACCCGGGCGTTTATTTAATATAAATTGGTTGATTTACAATTTTCTGTTCTATTACCTGCCTCACTAGACAAAGTCTGTTCCGAACAGTTGTATTACCTACCTGATTTGAAAAATTAACACTCTTCTTTAAGTAAACGTAAATTATTGTGCACTGTAATATAATTTTACACTAGTTTAAAAGCTTAAATATGTGCGTTCTGAACCAAAAGTCAGTGCAAAATCCGCCATGTGTCATTAACGGGCGCAATATTAAGTGTTTTACTTTAGTCCAAAAAGCGATATGTGAAGGAATCTTCATAGAGTATTTTGAAAGCCATTTTTTAAGCGAAAATACATAGCTGATTTTGCAGTTTTCTAAACTAGCTTTAATATTAGAAAACGTGTTTTATAGGCCTATCCGCCACGTCTCGTTCTATCACAAAGCGTAAAAAACCGATTTTCGCAAAAAAAACGTTTGTCGGATTTTGCAGGCGCAACGACGTCATGTTCCGCCGCCTAAAAAATGTAAGTTTTTAGTTTTCAATAAAAAAACGTTTTACTTTAACAGCGCTTAAAGGCCGACGCACTCAATTTGTTTTCAGTAACTTACTAATTAAGGTTAAATTTGCTTACCTACCTAGAATAATTGCATTTATATCAGCCCGTACAATGGAGATTCCGTATCAGCTTTAACAATGGTTCAGTTCAAACCTGTCGGCTGTAAAAGTAAACCTGTAAAACCAGTACTCAAATGTCCATATACAATTTTAAAAAACCTACGCTTTACTCCCTCAAAAGTACAACAGCCGCAGTGCGCTTGCTCGACCGTTAAACTAATGGGCAAAAAATGTCAGTGATCACAGCTGATCTGGTTGGTTCGGAGTTGAAAGCCAACCGTAACCTTGTATTGGAGATAAGAGAATTACAAAGGTTGAATTTTTAACAAGATTTTGAAACATGTTTCAAAAAAAATGTTTCGAAAAAATGTTTCGAAAAAATGTTTCGAATTTTTTTTTTAAATTGATACGAAAAATGAATAAAAAAATGTTTTGAAAAAATGTATGAAAAAATGTTTCGATACATATTTAAAAAAATGATTCGAAAAAAGTTTCAAAAAAAAGTTTCGAAAAAAACGTTTTAAACCTATTTCATAACGAGGGAGTTAAAAATTTAGGTGCCTACCTATTTTAGTTTTTCGCTACCTACCCGCGCGGTGCGCGCTATCGGGCTCACTATGAGATTTCCATCGCATTCCGCAGTCACTTCTTTTATCCTTTTCCGTTCGAAAACCTGGCTGACATTTATGTCGGTATGCTAAAGCAGTAGGATGTCCCACTCCTTTATGGATTGCTTGCCGCAGCGTTGCTGATTGTTAAGAAACTAGTTGTAATTATCCGGCTTCGCCCGTGTTTTAAAACAATTAAAAAAATATGTGGGTATCTATAAATAAAAATCATTTTAGAGTTTGAATGCCAAAATATGCGGTTTTTATATCGAAGCTACATAGATCATGACTCATGACGATGCTGACTGAGAATGGTTGCGTTGACCCTAAAATTCTAGATAATTATAAAGTTATTCAAATGTCGTCACAACACCAGAGCGTTTGTGCATTATTGTTAAAATGGCAGATGTTCGTAGAATGCAAGAAGATTCGTAGTTCGTAGAATGCTTATATGAGTGAAATAGCGTTGCTCAGTATTATAAAGTAGCCGCCTTGACCTCATCGCTCCGCAGTAAATGTTCAAAACGAAGAAGAAGATGGTCTAAAGACAGAAATATAAATATGAATATTATAGAGAGCACACCAATATTTAAAAAAAAACCATTATAGTTAATTGGAACGGCTGCTCGGTCGCTTTCATACAAAGCGTAGTTTTGGATTTGAGGCCACAATACCCAACCAAACTGAAAAATTATTTTTGTAATAAAAAGGTAGGTTCAACGTCGATCTCGGATAGGAGTTAGTTTTTTTTTGCTTTTAAATGATGACGTATAGGTAATTAAAGAAATCAGTTTTTGTTCATTTTGGAAGCAACTCTGGATTTTTTTTGTGAGTTATTTATAATTATTAAAAAGAAGTCTGCCTAAAACTTGGTTCTAAAACATTGAAAAATAATATTTTTTTAAAAATGTATAAAATGCGTTTCTTTGGGTAGTAATTTAAAAATATATACGACAAGTTTTTGTTCCGATGTAAATAGGTAATTTGTAATTCAAATTTACACCGTTTCGAAAAAAACAGCATTTCAAATTTTATATTTCATCATATTTAAAAAAAAACATAGCAAATTTTTTTTTTAAAGTTTATACCCTATATTTTAAAAATTAAAGCAAAAAAAAATAAAGTAACTCCTATCCGAGATCGACATTTGACATACCTTTTGATTACAAAAATAATTTTTCAGTTTGGTTGGGTATTTTGGCCTAAAATCCAAAACTACGTTTTGTGTGAAACCTGCCGCGCACCCAATGGCCTTAAAAACGGACATAAATGAAAATTCACGGAACATAGAGAAAAACTTCTCACCGTATTTTTTTGTTATACCTATAACTTGTTAAATAACAGAACCACAAGTTATTTTTATAATTTTCGAAGCATACTTTGCATTTTTTTTGGAAATTTCACAATAATTACTTTTCTAACTCAATTTAATATTTTGAAGAGCTTGTTCAAGAAAAGTAGCTATGTCAAATATAATGGCAGAAACTCAGAATTAAAATTATGGAAAAAAGTTGCAAATATGACACAAAGCGCTTCATTCAAAAGTTTTTTAGTGCAACACACAATCATTTCTAACTTTGTATATAAGTTAGTTGGTAGATATGGTAGAGTAAATAGTATCAGCGCACCTACCTAATGAGATCAAGTACCTGAAGAATGTGTTGTCTCCGTGACGCGGTCGGTTTGTTTGGTCTGCCAGCCATGTACCTATTTCCACTTCTAGTTTTTCTACTTCCACTATCGGTGACAAGGTTACGACGTTTAAGTTTGATTGTCTATGAAACTAGTAGTTAACCCTAGAAGACCAAAAATATGTTTTATACGTAAAGACTAATCATTTGTCAATTTGACTATCACCACAATCAACGTAAAGATTAGTCATTTGTCAATTTGACTATCACCACAATCAACCTTCACAAAATATATTTGTTGTTTACGAGGGTTAAATACCTACTTTATTTTATAAAACAACTTTATATAAATATTTTTTATTAATTAAAAATTAATCGAATTTGTTGTTTATATTATTTATTAAAAATGTGTATTATGTACAAAATGTACACATATTATATCATGGCTATAACTTTTCGATGTCAAAATTAGCGGTGACTAAATCTCAAGAATTTTTATTTGTATTTCTTGGATACACTTAGGTAACAATTTCTAGACATTTTGTTTTGGAGATTTTTATTCGCAATATATATTTGTTACTTCCCTAATTAGCCCCCGAATCACCACTCCCTCTACCCTCACCTAATAATATCTAATCATTTATGTACACAATTGTATAATCTTCAAGTTAGTTTTAAGAACGCCAATGAATGACACGAATGTATTGAAATCGGTAGCAAATAAATAAAATTGAGTAACAATTATTGTTGATTGTGAATAAAACTCTTCAAAACCTCTAGAAAATTAACGAAAACAAAAGTTTTCTTTCTTTCGTTCTCTATAAGTAACTTTAAAATGGTCATTCTCTAATAAAACATAAAATTGATTGATCTCTGGTACAATTGACACTTTGTGACACGTGTATGCACCTTGTGTTCTTCGGAGACTGGAGTAACAAGGGTGTCATACCGTAGGTATGTATTATATAAAATGGCGGCACCTACCTCCGTAGCGCGGACACTTCCTGCGAGTTATCTTCGGTAGGTACTGAGTCGGAACGGAAAACTAGCTAGGTATCCGATAGAGAGCTTAAAAAACACGCAGTGTTAGTTGAAATGACTCACATTAGTCTTCTAGGGTTAATAAACGTTAAAGATCACGGAGCCAGCGACTTATTTAAGGACGTACGTAGGTATAGGCACAACATAAAATTATTGGTCCAATTTTAAGGTGAGGTGAACCACCGTTACACAAAGCTTTGCGTCATCAGAACAGGCTTTCAGAGTGTTAAAAGATAATTTAATTATTTATTTATTATGTACTAGCTGATACCCGGCATGCGTTGAAATGCTAATTATATAAATAAATTGTTTCTCCCTTCGTGTCCCCCCCCCCCCCCCCCCATCACGCATTCCGCTTTCACCTTTTTCGCCTTTCCCTCTCCCTCGTCCCCCCTCGTGCGAAGCCCCCCTCCTTAATTCCCCAACCGACCCTCCTGCATACCCCTCCCCCCAGCCTTTTTCCCTGCCGCCTAACTCCATAAAATACACCCATTTTTCTAACAACTCGCGTGACCTATTTAAATTTTTTATGTAAATTTCATAATGCCAGAGCTCACTAGTATAGATATAGAAGTATTCACAAGCATGTTCACAACAATTAAAAAATAATAATAGCAATCAGATGAAATTTTAATCGCAATCGTACGAATAGTATAGGAAATAATTTCATAATGCCAGAGCTCACTATCCTATAACCATCCCGGGTACGCGCACATCATATTCCTAAAGTTTCAACGCAATCGGGTGAACGGTATGGCCGCGAATAAGGTACGAACAAACAAACATTAATTTTTAGATTATACATTTCAAACGGAAAAAAGTAGTAATAATATCGTTATACGTTAGTCCAGCGGTAGGGCGTTTGACTCCCATTCCAAAGGTCGCGGGTTCTAACCCGGTGTGCGGAAATAAATTTTATTTAATTGATTTGTGGTTTTTCAAAATTAATTATTTAAAAAAATAATATATAGTATATTTGCGGCACGTTCCAGAGTGGAAGATACTTTTAGTATCGCCCTGGTGTAAGACCACCATTCAGAATTGAAACGTTGCTTGAAATGGCTTTATCCGTGTTTAGTGACTAGATCTGAATAGCCAGATACTCCTGGCTATTCAGATCTAGTCACCTTCTATTTTTATAGCCTCCTCCTCGTCTCCTTCCCTTCCCCACTTACCTTCAGCCTCATAACATAAGCCAATAGGGGATGCCATAGTCCCACTGGCTCCAGACGGGAGCAGTTAGGACTCTTCTGAGGTGATTCAGTATATAATTAAAAAAATATATATAGAAAACTAGTGATGTCGTCAAAATCCTTTGATGGAAATGCCTGAATACACTATATTATAGTCACAAGTTGTTGATCCTATGAGCTTTATGTTACCCTTTTGACTGGTTAATTCAATGATTAACTCAATTATTTATTTACTTATTTGCTACTTAATTATTTTTTTTTTTTTAATTATTTATTAACCAAAAAATACATGTTATGTACATTCTTTTAGGTATATGCCACCTCACTAGGCTGAGCCTGTTCCGAGGTGGCAGTAATTTAATATTTTTTATATCATTTTCAAAAGAAAGAATAAAATAAATTATTAATTAATAAATAGAATTTACATAAAATGAAAATAAACATAAAATGAAAATTAATAAGAGAAATAGAAAAGAAAAGAAAAAATGGAGAAGAGATGATATAAAGAACTTAAATTATTTGAAAAAAAAGAGAGATAAAATTTAATACAGGTAGCTATTATATTGAAGAAGTTATCATATGTCCGCAGTCTATAATGCCCTTGTTTACAATCCATGTATGTATTTTGTGTTTTAGATTTACGCTTTTTATCAGGTGAATGTCTTTAATGTCTTTTTCAATTAAATTTGAAAGTTTTGGAGCCAGATTACGGTAATGTCTTTGTCCATAGGTGGTATTTATCTTCGGAGTCATGTGTTGATGTCTATGTCTTGTACAGTAGTTGTGTTTTTTTTTTTTTTTTTTTTTTTTACATTAACTCCACACAGGAGGCCCTGAGGAAAATAATTTCCCTCAGGGCCTATGTCATCTTTGAAGATGCTGTGAGGAGGGTCTTTTTGAGGAGAGGAAGGAGTGAACGTGGGTCTTGAAGAGACCCATGTTATAGGAAGGAGGAAACACAGAGGCCGGCAAATCGTTCCACAGCCGAGCTGTTGAACACAAGAACGAGTCGTAGAAGCGTCCCGTTCTCATGTGACAAATGTCAACCGTGTACATATGTTGGGCGAGCGTTTGGCGTGTTTCCCGACTATGCACCGGTGCCGAGGGGATCAATGAGGCTAGTTCCTCGGAGCATCTTCCATTGAAATACCGGTAGAACAAGGAAAGCATTCCTACCCGACGCCTGTGCTCTAAAGATTGCAATCCGTTTGTTAAGACGGGAGAATCTATCAAACGGACCGCCCGTTTCTGCACAGAGTCGAGGGTGTTTTTCAGGTACTTTGGGGCTCCAGACCAGAGGTGGCTGCCAAATTCAACCGTGGGGCGCACTTGCGATTTGTACAGGGTTAGCAGTTGTGTACTATTAAAGTATCTGCGGGCCCTGTACAGTACGCCCAGTTTCTGAGAGGCTAACTTAACTCTGGCCTCGATGGAGCCCCCATATCTGAGCTGGTCACTTAGAGTTACACCGAGCATATCAATGGAAGACCTGTTCGGAAGAATGCTACCGTTGAAGGAGACTAGATAGTCATTTCGATCCCTTTTAGACGTAATCAGACATGATTGGGTCTTTGATACATTGAATTCGACGAGATTATTCTTACCCCAAGAGAAAACACTCTCGAGGTAAGCGTCCATTCTTTGCTTCAAAGCCCTCCGAGCCATTGGAATTTGTGCACCCTTTGGGGGCTTGTCAAACAAAAAGCTATCATGGACTGTACTGTCATCCGCGTAACAATGAATTGGTGCACATGTCAAAAGGTCATTGATGTGCAACAGAAACAAAGTCGGAGACAGAACCGATCCCTGTGGGACGCCAGCGTTTATCGAATGCGAGGAAGAGGTGAAACCATCAGCAACCGTCTGAATCGACCTCTCCCTCAAAAAGTCGGCAATCCACCTGCACAAGGATGCGGGAAGTCCGTAAGAAGGCAGTTTGTTGACAAGTCCTCGGTGCCAAACCCGGTCAAAGGCCTTGGAAATGTCCAGCGCAACCGTTTGGGTCTCACCGAAACGTTCCAGGCACCGCCCCCAAACATGCGTCACATACGCGAGAAGATCACCGCACGAGCGGTTCCGCCGGAATCCGTATTGACGGTCGTTAATAATTTTGTTCTTCTCGAGGTATGTGAGCAGTTTGTCGTTGATCACACGTTCCATCACCTTGGATAGAACTGATGTGATCGCTATGGGACGGTAGTTGGCCGGGTTGGAGCGGTCACCCTTCTTTGGAATAGGATGGATGACCGCTTTTTTCCAACCAGAGGGTACAGAGCCAGAATTCAGGGACATTTTGAAAAGCTTTGTCAAAATCGGAGCTATTTCTGCAGCGCACCTCCGCAATACCAGGGCGGGGATTCCGTCAGGCCCACTAGCTTTATTAACATCAAGCCCTCGTAAAACCTGGAGCACATCCCGATGCCGGATCCTCAGCTTTTTCATATAGAAACCGCAGTGAGGGACCGACGTCGGGACTGCACCCCGATCATCGAGGGTTGAGTTATCCGCAAACATTTTTCCTAATAGGTTAGCCTTTTCGGTGGCGGTATTTGCTAGTGAGCCATCAGGTCTGGTAAGAGGTGGCAGACTGGATTTGCAGAAATTGCGACCTATTGAGCCCGCAAGCGACCAGAAGGCTCTGCTGCCATGCGGGCATGCAGCCAGCTTTTTGCTGATCTGCAGGTCGTGCTCGAACTTTGACCTATTTATGATCTTCTTGCTTTCCTTTGCCAATTTGTTATATGCTGCTCTGTTTTCGGAGGTTCTAGATGTGTTGTAGGCTCGGTAAGCCGCGTTTTTTCGCCGAACTGCTTCGGAGCATTGTCGACTGAACCACGGCTTTGAGCCCACACCAGTTTCTTTAACAGTGGATTGAATGAAGCCATCCATCGCGGATGTAATGACTTCACCAATTTCCTGGGCACATCTTGAGGGATCCGAAGTCCGAAAACAGACAGCTGACCACGGGAAAGCATTGAAATGAGCCCGCAGACCGAACCAGTCTGCTGACCTATAGTGCCACACTTTTCTCTTCAGCCTTTCTTTTGGCGGTCTGAAGTTGACAGGGATTGAGGTCGTCACCAGGCAGTGGTCGGACGATCCTAAAGGCGCTGTGACCTCAATCTTGTAACCGTGTGGCACAGTGGTTAAAAATAGGTCTAACAGATTGGAGCGGTGAGTCTGGACATCAGGAACCCTTGTAGGCTCCTGAACCATCTGCTCCAATCCGTGGCAAAGGGCAAAGGATTCCGCCTGTCGGCCAGCTGAGTCTGTTGGTCCTGAGAACTTCAACCATGGTTCGTTATGAACGTTGAAGTCCCCCAGAACCACAAACTCAGCCGAAGGGTAGCGGGGCAAGAGGTCATCAATAGTCTCGCTCAAATGTTTGAATAGCTCGGATGTGTCTGATTCGCTAAGGTTCGGTGAGCGGTATAAACACGCGTAGAATCTTGCCGTACTGGCAAGATTGACGCGCACCCACATTACGTCGAATCTGGGTTTTTCCAGATTCAACAGACGCACACAGTTGACGTCAGATCGGCTATAGAGACAGACACCTCCTTTGGGTCTGAACTTGCCAACGAGGGCATAGCCCGGGCAGTCCAGATAGGAGGCATCTGGAGGCTCAGCTATCTGTGTTTCAGAAAGGAAAAGAAGGTTAGGACGCATTGATAGAAGGTGGTGATGTACTTGGTTTAAATTTGTGTGCAGGCCGCGAATGTTGGCAAAATTTACCAACAGTTTAGGCCCGCACCGGGGACGCCTTCTACTCGCCGCTGTCAAGATGTTAGTGTTGTACAGTATGTTGGTTTAGCTTGTCTTTTTGGTAATGTATAGATATAATTTTGATGTACAGTTGCTGTATGTTCAGTACTGCGAAGTCCTTAAATAACTGTATTGTAGAGAATCTATAAGGTTTTTTTGTGATAACTTTAATTAAGGCTTTTTGCGCTTTGACGAGAGGGTCCATGATAGTCTTAGCAGCACCACCCCAACCAATCATACCGTGGGTGATAACCGATTGGCCTAACGCGTAGTATATAGTTTTTAAAGTCTTCATTGGCATTATGTTTCGAATGTTTTTAAAAAGATATATAAGTTTTCTGACTTTACCCGCTGTTTTATTTATTTGTTCTGTCCACCTGAAATAGTTGTCAATGTAAATGCCTAAGTATTTGATTGTCTGAGTCCGCGCTAGTGGGTTGCATTGGCAGTTTTTTTTAGATGTGCAGTCGTGTATGGTTAAGTTTTCATCGAGTCTTGGTTGTCGTCTGGGATCTATACTAAATGTCATGTACTTTGTTTTGTCTATATTTAGTGTTAGCAGGTTATTGTCTAGCCAATTTTTAATCCGGTTGATTCCTTCAGCAGCTTTTTTATAAACATTTGTCCAGGAGTCAGAAGTGAAAACAAGAACAGTATCATCCGCAAAGCAAATAACTTCACCGCTAATGTCTAACTGACACAGGCAATTTATATAAAGTAAAAACAGGATGGGTCCTAATGTACTTCCTTGGGGAACTCCGTAGGTTATGTATCTGTTTTGGCTTGTTACGTTGCCTAATTTTAGTGCATGACTGCGTTCAGTTATATATGATTTGAACCAGTTATATGCAGAATTTTTAATACCTATATTATCTAATTTTTTAAGGAGGATTTTATGGGACACTGTATCAAAAGCTTTACTTAGATCTAGAAAAACCGCAATGCAGCTTTTTTTTTGGTCAACATTATTTATAATAGTTTCGGTCACTTTTAATATTGCATCCTGTACTCCCATATTCTTTCGAAAACCATACTGATTTTCTGATAAAATTTTATGTTTGTCTAAGTAGTCTACCAGTTGGATTTTCATTAGATTTTCGAGTACTTTTGTGAGAACATTTAAAAGTGATATAGGCCTATAGTTAGAGGGATTCTTTTTATCTCCGGATTTGTAAATAGGTACTATGTTTGCACTTTTAAAATGGCTGGGAAATATACCTCTAGCAGTACTCAGATTACAGATGTAGGTGAAGGGAAGGGCTATTTGGTGTTTTATTTCTTTTATTAGTTTAGTGTCAAGTTCATCGGGTCCAGTCGCACAATCATTTCTCAGTTTATTTATGTGATGTATTATGTCTTTAGTTTGGAAAGTTTTTACTCTAAATGTATTGTTATCGTGTGCATTATTAGTATATTTATCAGCAAGTGTATCTTCGTCAGTGTTCGTTTTATTTAGTAGTGTTTGGGCTAGTGTTTGTCCAATGTCTGCAAAGTAATTATTTAATGTGTTGGCAATATCAGTCTGATCAGTTATTACTGTATCCTTAACTTCTATTTGTTGGAATTTGGCTGCTGGCTTCTTATTTACATTGTTAATTTCCTTTACTGCGTTCCATAATACTTTCGGGTCATCTTTGTTTTTTTCAATTTTTCGTCTGTAGTATTCTTCTTTTGTTTGTTTCACAATTGATCGGCAGATATTCCTATATTTTTTGTAATAATTTTGGAGCTTAATATTATTCGGTGAGTTTGAAGACTGTTTGTGCAGTTTATCTCGCTTATGCAAACATTTAACTAAGTTTTCATTGATCCAGGGTTTAATTTTTTTGTTTTTATGAACCAATTTTCTAAAGGTTGTGTATTTTATAACACTCATATTTATTTTTTCAGTAAAATTCATCATCGCGGTGTTCACATCTGTTTCATTTAAAACATTTTCCCAGGATATGGAATCGAGAGATGATCTAATAGCTTCATAATCTGTGTATTTTAGTTGCACTGTATTTGGTTGATTGTCTCTCTTGTCACTATTTTTCTTCGAAAGGGTAATCATTGTAGAGAAGTGGTCAGTTACTGTCGTATTTATTATAGCTGCAGAGATACTTAATTTAGTCCTGACATAAATATGGTCTAAACAGGACTGAGATGTAGGCGTGACTCTTGTAGGTAAATTGACAGCAGATCGGAGACCGTAACTTACAAGAAGACATTCATAGTCGTCAGCTTGGTGGTGCCTATCTCCAATTATATTAATATTCAGGTCTCCAACTATGATACAGTTTGTGAATTTATTATGCCTCTGAAGATTTTCGTTCAATGAGTTTAGGAATTGTGATATGTTAGTATGTGATGGAGACCGATAGATGGCAATTATGACAACAGAATCACGACATTGTATGGTCACACTGTTTGCATCTAGTATTGCAGCGGGAATCATTGATCCAAAAATAGAATTTTTTGTATATACTATCACTCCATCACTACGGTTTTTATGTGTCTTTGATGTGAAAACATCGTAACCTTGTATGCTGGGCGCAATAAAATCGTCATTAATCCAGCATTCGGTGAGAATGATAATATCAAAATTTATTTTAATTTGTTCTAAGGCTACTAGTAAGTTGTCGAAGTTTTTGGTGACACTTCTGATGTTTTGGTTGAGTATTTTCAACCAAAAATTGCCCTCGAAATGCGTGATTACTTTTGAAGCATCGAGAATGTTAAGGGTATCTATGTTGAATAGAACATCACTGTCATTATCTATGTATTTAGACGCCATAGTTAATTTCGATTAACATAAGCATATAAAGTATATGTAGCATAAGAATAGGTATAAAAAGTGTACATATTGTTGTTACGAATACAAGACCTAAGCATATAAAGAATATAAAATATAAGCACATAAAGAAAGTAAAACATGAGCTTATAAAGATTATAAAACATAAGCATATGAAGAATATGAAATGAAAACATAAGCATATAAAGTATACAAGAGATATAAGGATTTGGTTGTTGCGAACATTTTACATAAGCATATAAAGTATATGTAGCATAAGAACAGGTATAAGAAGTGTACATATTGTTGTTACGAATACAAGACCTAAGCATATAAAGAATAAAAAATATAAGCATATAAAGAAAGTAAAACATGAGCTTATAAAGATTATAAAACATAAGCATATGAAGAATATGAAATGAAAACATAAGCATATAAAGTATACAAGAGATATAAGGATTTGGTTGTTGCGAACATTTTACATAAGCATATAAAGTATATTTAGCATAAGAATAGGTATAAAAAGTGTACATATTGTTGTTACGAATACAAGACCTAAGCATATAAAGAATATAAAATATAAGCATATAAAGAAAGTAAAACATGAGCTTATAAAGATTATAAAACATAAGCATATGAAGAATATGAAATGAAAACATAAGCATATAAATTATACAAGAGATATAAGGATTTGGTTGTTGCGAACGTTTTACATAAGCATATAAAGTAAATATAATATAATCATAAGTATACAGAGTATATATATAATTGCTGCGAATATATAATATGAGCATATAAAGTACATTAAGCATGATCATGTTAAGACACAGCATATACTCCTTGATTCTGTGTTTTACATAGAGATTTACGTGAAAAAATATAAACATATGAAAGTAAGTTATACGAGTATATCTAAACGAAAATTCTGTAAATATATAGTAGGGAGTATTAACATAGAGATTTATGTGATAAAATATAAACATATAAAAGTAAGTTATATGAGTATACCCAAACGAGCTTGGTTTATTAATTATTGATTGAGGGAGACAAAATGTTTTTGTTTGTATCGTTAATAATAATAGCAGGTGTCCCGTTATCTTTGCGGACAAATACTATTTAGTGGCAATTTTGGAGCGGCTCAGTGTATTATGCGGGCGTCGTGTGTACTAAACCAACGATTCTACACTATACGCGTCATCTTTGTAATAATGAAGCACATTGCCCGAAACGCTGTTACAAGAAGAAGAAAGTTAGTACAATAAGGTTCAAGACCACAAAATTTGAAATTTTTGGCCATGACAAATTTTATTCTGCATTAGATCACCTATATAAACTATTTCTATGAATCATACTCTTTTTTGAGGTGTGTGCTCTTCATAAATATTTAGACAATGTAATCATTTCGGTAAGGTAATAATTATTTTCCTTGATAGAAGTCGGGTATAAAAAAAAACTGGATTACATAAATTATCGAAGAAGTGGTGATTTGAAAAATTGCACCGTGGTGCTCGGCATGCGTAACACTAGTATACTCGTAATGTGTAGAAAGATTATCCTAGCAATAAACCGGTAATAAAAAAAATACTATTAGGCAGATATGCTGTTTAGTTCAAGTTTTAATAGGCACAGACCCTACGTTCTAGTTAAATATTATTTTAAATATCCCAAAACTATAACATTGTCGCATTCCCAAGACCAGTTAGTGGTTGAGTGAAGAAATGCGTCGGGTTTCACCACTGATCACATTCACACTGCTACGCGTGACGACGATGATGACGTGATATACACTCTCTCTCCTCTGTTACTGTGCTGCTAGAACGAGACGGAGTGTGTAATACGTGACCCATGCTGGCTGCATCTAATTACTCAGTTGCGACGTGTGATGGAAAAATATTTTTGTTTGAAAAAAATATCATCGAATGGTAAAATGACATGTACATTTTTTACTCCAAATATGCTCAGAAATCATAATAATATATTTCATTTGTTACCAAAATTTTAAATTTATTTTCTTTTATTGTTTTCTGTATTTTCACTTCAAATACACTTTTTCTTGTATATTAGATACTAAATTGATTGGATTGTATATTAGATACTTAATTGATTGGAAATTGTTTAACACTTATATGAAACATCATGTACCTACCTAATATGTACGATACCTGTCAATTTGACTGTCCTAGAACGGGAGACCTACCTAGTTAGACAGTCAAAATGTTAATAAAAATGTAAATGTATTTTTATAATAACAATTTATTATTATTATTAAATCGATAGTTAAAATCCTGCGGGTACTAGCTGTAATGCCTTGTTCTGATCTGACAAGTAGTAAGTCGAGTGGGGAGTAACTCGCTACTTGACTCACCAAAAAGTGTTCGCACTGCTGTCAAGTAGAGTTTATTAGTAAGCGACGCGTCGCGACATGACGAGCTGCAACGCAATAAAGTAAATACGCTAATTAAGCTGATTGTAATGATTATTTTAGAAGTGGAAGAATAAATTAGTGAGATGAAAATAAATAAACTATGGTTACGAAAATGAATTAATAGCCGCAAAAACAAAGAATTTTAGAGTAGAATTTTCGCGCCAACGCCAACGGGACGACATATTGTGCGTGTGTGCGTCTACGAATGAACTGCGCATATCAGTGCGTAGGGACGCGTGGAGCGGGACTCTACACGGAGAAAAATGTTTATTCTAAAATAGGCTCATTTTATTCGTAAAAACGGGACTGAAGTTCTTACGAACAAATTAACAGTGTTTCAATGTTTATTGGCGGGAAAATGTAAGAATAATTTGTTGGTATACGTACGAAATTACGTGGTAAATAAATTATCGTATTTTAGAATAACATTTTTCTCCGTGTGCTCGCCAAAAAATAGAACCAAATGGATTCAATCTACTAGCTGACTAGCCTACTCTACTAAAATAGTGGTGTTCGGACACGTTTAGTTACTAAAATATTAGCTACTCGATTAAAATACTCTCACAGTCAGAACAAGGCATTACACTCAGTAGGTATATAATATTGTTTGTTGAACAGTCCACTTTCAAGTTCATCCGAAGTTGCATAATTCGTTTAGTTAGTTCATTACAGACGTAACAATCATTTAATTCGTTCAGATTTTTTGTCCTTCTTTTTAAAGTGTCGAAAGGAAAAAGAAAGGTTTATGAGCAGTTTTTTTTCTTCTCAAAAGGTTCAAGAATACTGTAAGTACATTATTTAAATTAAATTAAAACTTAACGCATATGTTTACCCTGTATAATAATATAGTTTTGTAATCCATTTTTATGTAAAAAAAGTTTTATTATGTATATAAATAAATAATTAGGTATGACCAAACTTATAAATGTTTTTTTATGTTTCATATGAATACCGCGCAAGATTCCCAACTGTCCGAACTATGGCATCCCCGGTATATTGTGAAACTGGGACGCTTCGGAAGTATCTGGCTATTCAGATCTGAATCACACTAAACTTAGTTTAACTCCATTTTAAGCAACGTTTCTATTGTAAATAGTGGTCTTTCGCCAAGGCGATATTGATAGAATATACCACAGTGGAAAAAAAATAAAAATAGTTTAGTAATGCGAAAAAGTTAGATGGGTTTGTTGTAAGATGGAAAAGATATACAGTTAGAAATGGCACACTTCTAAATGATTTTAGTCATTTCGATCAATTAACGCTAATGACATCACCTCAAACGTAATGTTATACCAATTAACAGCTATAAATAGACATAATCATTTCCAAATTATTTTCAAACCCAATGATAAATGCATCATAAGATATCGATGAGTTTTTATTATGCGTAGATCTTGCTGCGTTAGTACATAGGTTATGTAGATCCTGTAAATTATGTAAGTTACGTTTAATATACACATACACCCGGAATGCTGTTTAAAGAATTTCTCGTCACTAATGAGTCTAATGACCAAGGTGACGATATTAACAGATCATAATGAATCGATTAATTATCTTTCTACGACGTTATAATTTCTAAAGTGATACCCTAACTCTCACTTAGTTAGGGCCTTACTAATAAACATGTGTTTAAAATTTTACACAACTGACAAACAACCATTAACAGGTAAATAGTTGTGTATTAGTTGTGTAAAAACACGTTGATTAAGTTTGACTGGAGACCATTTTTAGTTTTTCTAATTGTTTGATTTTTAAATGAGATGTGCTTAGTTCCTATACCGGGATGTCATTTATCCAGTTCCTACCTCTCCCTTAACATCATCTTGATGAAAAAGTATTTGAAATTTGGAACAATGGAAACAAAAATTGTGCATAGTCGAGTGCATCTCTATTGAAAATGAAAGAAGATTTGGGACTTCCTTATGCAAGTTGTTGGTAGTTTTCGTGTACTCAATCTCGTTTTCAAATAAAAAGAAAGAATTTTACCATCTCGGAAGTACATAATATCATTTTGCACTCATTCGCTTTGTTGTGGCGATAATTATCGCTATCAATAATTACGTAGATGTATGGGGGTGGAACTGCATAACTATATTGAGGTTGTGTCGTGTGCTGCTTCGCAGAGATACAGTAGTGAGTGAATGGTTATCTCTATTCCTTGAATACCTTGTTTTTCTATACTTAATATCACCCAATTCATCTACACATATTATAATCACTCTAATAATCCATCTAAGCATCTGTCAAGCATTTGATAAAAGAAATACGCATTTCTAATAAATAATTATTAATTCATGATATAATTTTGGTACCTTCTTTATCGCTTGTCTGGTATGATAAATAGTTCCAATAATAAGTAGTTCCGATTTCGAATGAAGAGTTCATTGAATAATGTTACGCATTACGCAGGAATATTTAAGATTATTTACCAACTTCCTCACGCACCAACAACCAAATTAAGTACCTATGTCAAGCCATTACTAACTCAAGAGCTGGCTCTCTTAATTTACGTAGAATTTAATATTATGTCATTATTTATATTTATTACTGTAACAATGTTATAATTTAAACAATAAAAAATAAAAAATACAAAAATTAAAAATAAAGAAAATAAAGATTATTTTTATTTTTCGATTAATAGACCATTATCATCTGACTCAACTAAATACCCTGCCTCGTGGTCAGAACGGGAAAACCAAGAACACGAATCCAAATATCGATGAGCAACAACCAATCTATATTTAAATTTAATCTACAACATCTGCAATCGTTATTATTTCCAACAACAAAAAACGTATTTATCGGTCGCAAGATGCTCGACATATTTACATGAAAATGTTATTGTAAAATCAATCCACATAAAATTCGAATGAGGATTATAGTGTAGAAATATAGAGTGGAGAGCAGGGGTCACCATTTACTTTCTTTAAGGGTTCGTTTTTTAAAACAACATGACCGTCACGGTCCGGAAGGGAAAATGCCTACCCCCCCCCCCTCCCCCGGCTTAATAATTAAAATAAAGTGTACTATTTAAATATGTGTAGATGTGGCTTCCGGAACATTATTTTATCCAAAACTGTTGACAAGAAACTTCCTGTTTTTGGTGTTTTAAAAATGTTTTTTCCTGGAAAACTATCATTTCCCTCTGGAGAGCAGCTTTATTACTCCCGAAAATATTTGCAGCTTCAATGCTCCATTCATCACTCAAATTACAAGTGTAAAATATTTTGTATTGTTACCACAAGGTTCGCCCAAAATAGGTCGCTGGTCCGGATCCGGACCGCGGTCCGCTATTTGGTGACCCCTGGTGTAGAGGGTTAAATCCGTTGACATGACGGAATGTTTTCACGATTTCTTCTCTCTCTCACACACACACTTTTAATCTGAAAATAGCAGATTAAGGTGATACTTAAAATAATACAAAATCTACTTTTTCACAGACGCCGATAGTAAAATTATTAAAAAAAAACTTTTTGCAAGGTATAAGTACTTAATTAATTGTTGATAAAAAGTTTTGTTCAAATACAAACTCAAATCTTTCAAGAAAGTCTTAGCGCCTCCGCCCACTGAGGTAACTGAAAACTCTCAACTGCCAACTGTATTTGTATGACAATGTGATGGCCCGCACAATACACAATCACTCAAAAACCCGTTGTCAATGGTAACGTAAGCAGTGACTCGCGACTTGCACTGCTGATTGCCATGGCCGGTCGTTGCTAGTTGCCAGCTGTCAGCTGATTGTTCTTGGTCTATGGTTAAACAAGCTTTTTGACCAATCAAGAGATAGAAACCAGCTGGTTTTAGTTTGTTTTCGGTTGTCTCGTCAGCAAAGCGCCTTACAAATACAATATTGGATTCAATCCATTCGTAAGTCTTTCGTGAAAAATTTGAGTTTGTGTGTGGACAAAATTATTTATTAAAAATTAATAATATTTTAAAGCATAACACCTGCAAAAAGTATTTTTTTCTGAAATAAATAAACTATCGCCATCTGCATTTCTAGTAGGTACTTCCATACAAACGTGGAAATTAACAAGATATAATGTGTTACAAAAAATTATCGTTAAATATTGTGGTATTGTTCAATGCCCGTACATTTTAATTAATCAAAAAAAAAATCATTAAATGACACGAACAAATATTAATACTTTTTTTGCAATGTGCTAGCCATTTTGTGAACTTAGTTTAAATAATTTTACATTTTAGCGGCAAATGCCTCAAATTTTAAATTGAATGAGGAAAATTAAATAATAAATAAAAAATCTAAGAATAATTTGTTAGTATACGTACGAAATTACGTATACCAATAAATTATTCTTACATGTTCCCACCAATAAATATTGAAACCCTGTTAATTTGTTCGTAAGAATTTCAGTCCCGTTTTTAACCGTTTTTACGAATAAAATGATCGTATTTTAGAATAACATTTTTCTTCGTGTATGTATGTATCTCGCGAAAACGGTGTAATATAAAACACGTATGTGGGTATATTTCTTTATATAATGTGTTTTACATAAGTACAATTATTGTAGAGAGAATCGAATTACAATAGAAAACAATGTGGATTTTCTCTGAAAAATTGTATTTTCTAAAATATTTCAAACTGATAAATTTAACCATGTATTGTGTGGTATAATTATTTGTTCGCATTTAAATTAGACAAGTCTAATAAATCGAGTTGATCGCATTCACATACCAAGGTTAAATATCGGAAAGAATTAATGAAATAGAAATATTATCCGCTACCTGAAAATATCTACCGTCATGTTTCATTATATCCGATTATTAACGTAGAATTTATTTTGAACACGCATTATGCCTACATTAAAATTGTATTGGTATTTATGCGTGGATTATGGATTTATTTGTAATACCTAGATAGATTAGTGAACTTATAGCCCCCTGGGGACCATTTTACAGATACTGGTACTTGATACGATGTATTGATTCTATAATTAAGAAAAATATTTTATATGAATATAGTACAGTGTCAGTTCTCAACATTTTTAAGATATGACAGAACAGACAACGTGGAACCTTTTTTTAAAATTATTGAAGACAAAACTAGCGACTCTCAAACGATAATTTGATTTTAAAAAAAGTGTATTTAAATAAATAAATAAATATTTCGATAAGGCATATATTTATTGTCTGCTATCTTTATGCATGGAGCAAGATTCTTCCCGAACTAATTTCAATCTAGATGGTGTCTTGGATAATATCAATTTTAATATTAATGTGCGATATCTATTGACTTTTCTGCTAGTTTTGGATGAATATTTGTATTTTATTTTTGGAATAACATTAATGAGTAAAACCCAAAATTGTAATATTTAATCATTGAAGATAATATTAATGACTCTCAAGCAAAAAAATTTAAATACAATCATTTGATAAACAGTTCATTTTTCGTACCTTGAAAATACCTTGAGAAATTTAATGAGGCTCACAAATGTTCGGAGGAGAAGAAGATTGGAAGAGAAAGATTGTCAAACATCGGCCCAACAGACAATTTAACAGAAGATTGTCAAACTCCTGACCCAACAGACAATTAAACAGAAGCTTGTCAAACTCCTGGCCCAACACATAATTAAACAGAAGGTTGTCAAACGCCTGGCCCAACATATAATTAAACAGAAGATTGTCAAACTCCTGACCCAACAGACAATTAAACAGAAGTTTGTCAAACTCCTGGCCCAACAGATAATTAAACAGAAGATTGTCAAACTCCTGGCCCAACAGATAATTAAACAGCAGATTGTCAAACTCCTGGCCCAACAGATAATTAAACAGAAGATTGTCAAACTCCTGGCCCAACACATAATTAAACAGAAGATTGTCAAACTCCTGACCCAACAGACAATTAAACAGAAGTTTGTCAAACTCCTGGCCCAACAGATAATTAAACAGAAGATTGTCAAACTCCTGGCCCAACAGATAATTAAACAGAAGATTGTCAAACTCCTGGCCCAACACATAATTAAACAGAAGATTGTCAAACTCCTGGCCCAACAGATAATTAAACAGAAGATTGTCAAACTCCTGGCCCAACAGATAATTAAACAGAAGATTGTCAAACTCCTGGCCCAACACATAATTAAACAGAAGATTGTCAAACTCCTGGCCCAACAGATAATTAAACAGAAGATTGTCAAACTCCTGGCCCAACAGATAATTAAACAGAAGATTGTCAAACTCCTGGCCCAACACATAATTAAACAGAAGATTGTCAAACTCCTGGCCCAACAGATAATTAAACAGAAGATTGTCAAACTCCTGACCCAACAGACAATTAAACAGAAGTTTGTCAAACTCCTGGCCCAACAGATAATTAAACAGAAGATTGTCAAACTCCTGGCCCAACAGATAATTAAACAGAAGATTGTCAAACTCCTGGCCCAACACATAATTAAACAGAAGATTGTCAAACTCCTGGCCCAACAGATAATTAAACAGAAGATTGTCAAACTCCTGGCCCAACAGATAATTAAACAGAAGATTGTCAAACTCCTGGCCCAACACATAATTAAACAGAAGATTGTCAAACTCCTGGCCCAACAGATAATTAAACAGAAGATTGTCAAACTCCTGGCCCAACAGACAATTAAACACGGCGATTTCAAAAAAAGTTTCGATTATTAAGATGAAGCTATACGCCAAATCACTATTTAGATTTATCTTTACTACGAATCGGTTCACATTATGAATATGAAAAAATATGTTATAGATACATTGAAGATTTTTTCTACCTTTTCATTTTAATGGAATTAAAATAAAATTATTAATTACATTATAAAAAATATAAGCGCAAAGTAATAAATAATTTGTTCATCAGACAAATATGAAGTTATATAAGAAACAACTTTTTAAAAATACTCTTTTATGGCTAAGGTTATTTTTGACTCGATCCATCGACTAACTTTTTTTCAATCTTGTAAAATTTTTCATTAAAAAAATAATAACGACTTTGGCGATACTTTCCCCGTGCACATAATACCAAAAATACGCCGAGTTTGAAAGGGGGTAAGAAGTCAAATATTTCTGGCATTTATATGTTAGGCTTTTATCAGGGAGGTCTCCAGAGTTACGTGTCTATCTATTTTATGAATTCTATTATGTAGATATTTATATACCAATGACCAAAATCACTCAAATTAAATAAAGTGTGATTAAGCATTATTTGAAAACTGGTATTAATTAAAAAGAAAGACACTCGCAACTCACCTATATAGCTAACTATAGGTATACCTACTGAAAACCCTGCCCCCGCGGCGATACGGGTGGGTATACCGTTATCTTTTTTAAATCGTTAATTCAAACGCAAATTTAATCATTGTTATTTAATTATTATTTTTTTAATAGTATATTTTATTTAGCAATCATTTTTTTTCATCTTACATCAATAATTCTAAAAGCACTAAAATAATTATTTATTACCTACATTACATTGAGACATAACACACGAAAAACAGCAAGACTTTTATCTTCCTTCACATTTTCAAGGAATTCATTGAACATTTTAAAACCGTTTTAATAAATATTGTTTTGTGTTCGTGATAAATTTGTTTTAGGAAGGCTAAAATCGTTACAGTTTCTCGAATGATAGCAACGAACTGTACTATTTATAGTATCATTATTCAACATAATATAATCAGATAAACTTGTATTTTTTAACTTATAAATAAATCCTAGTGTATT
The DNA here is from genome assembly GCA_951813805.1 of Limnephilus auricula. NCBI lineage: Eukaryota > Metazoa > Arthropoda > Insecta > Trichoptera > Limnephilidae > Limnephilus > Limnephilus auricula. The sequence continues at coordinate 18,385,004 of OX638395.1, read as the reverse complement.
ATAGACTAATCTATATTGACGTAATAAAATCTAGACCTGTAGGGCGAAGTAGCCTGGGAAGGCCAAAATTAAGATGGAGTGACAACGTCCTCAAAGACCTATGTACCTACCTTGGAGCTTCCAAACTAGAGAGAGCTGGTAAAAAGGAGAGATGAGTAGAGGAAGAGCCAATTGTGATGATGATGATGATTATAGATTAATCGTTTCCACACAGTTAAGATGTTAAGATGTTGAGTTAGCGTTGGATTGTTTTTATCCTGGAATATCTGCTAAAGCACAGTATAGGACCTCAATCCTCTGTTCTGAATAAGGTCCATTCTGTTAACATGTGTTTTAGTGCTCAGAAAGATTACACTTGTGCAGTAATTCAGATGGCATGCTACAGTGGTGCTGTAGACCAATTTCCTTGATTTAAGGTGAATGACAAAAGAATTCAGATTCTACGCTTTCGTAGATGGCGCGCGTATAGTATTTTTTTACTTATAAACGCTTTTTAGGAGTTATGCTTTGAAATATTAAGAAAATTTTATTGTTCGCGGAAGTACACAAGCAATACCACCACAACACGGGCATGTGCCTAGCGTGGTGGTCGTAAAATTCTCAAAATATGTAACCAGCAGTTTAATGAATAAAGAAAAAAATTTAGAAATTTTTTTAAAAAATATATAAATATATTTTAAAAAAGTTTTGTCAATTAAAAAAACTATTTGTTAATTTTAATAATTTGTTAATTTGTTAGTTCCACTAACAAGTAAGTAACAAAGTAAGAATGATTTAAAATAGAACAAGGAATAAATAGAATGCTAAAATTTTTCAATAGGTAGATACATGAATTAGTATTTTATATACTTTTTGAAAAGCACCAAAATACCGTTGGTTCTAGAAAATTGTGACATAAACAACTTCCTAAATGGCACAGGTGTGCTTTGTAAAAATTATACGAGTATTCGGGCAAGGCTGAATTTAAAATAAAAATTCCAAATTTTAATGACTCATATTACGTAGGAGTTAGTAGAAGGTACCGTTGGAAAGCAGCAGGGTCCTAAGTTGGTCTCGAAAAAATACATTACAACATTAAAAAATACATTACAACATTAAAAAATACATTACAACATTAAAAAATTCATTACAACATTAAAAAATACATTACAACATTAAAAAATACATTACAACATTAAAAAATACATTACAACATTAAAAAATACATTACAACATTAAAAAATACATTACAACATTAAAAAATACATTACAACATTAAATACATTATAACCTTAAAAAATTCTGACTACATTTTTTTCGACTGAACCTACTTTTTATGTGAATTACAATATTGTTAGGCTGAGAAAAGTTGTAACTGTTTTTTGGTATATATCGACCTTCACGGAGAAAAATTTTATTCGAAAAAACGATCATTTTAATAGTAAAAACGATTAAAAACGGGACTGAAGTTCTTACGAACAAATTAACAGTGTTTCAATGTTTATTGGCGGGAAAATGTAAGTATGATTTGTTGGTATGCGTACGAAATTACGTATACCAACAAATTATTCTCACATGTTCCCGCCAATAAACATTAAAACCCTGTTAATTTGTTCGTAAGAACTTCAGTCCCGTTTTTAATCGTTTTTCTATTAAAATGATCGTTTTTTCGAATGACATTTTTCTCCGTGTGGTTTTTTGGTTTTTTTACACTCGCTCCACACTACACCACTGGGTGTAGGGTGTATCTCATTTTTAAGAATGGTAAGTGGAGGGCATTTTTAGAGAAAGGAATGAGAGGAAGTTCTGGGAAGGAAAATTTTTATCAGGAGTTGGTAGGAATCTGGTGGCCAATGAATCCAGGAGTGACGAATGTATGAATCCATCTCTCCCACTGCGGAGCAATGCGATGGATCGAAAAAGACCGGCTGAAGAGATCAAAAGGTCTCCCTCAAGCACTCTCTCCGATCAACAACCGCAGGTGGGAAAACGCATTCATAAACCTCATCGCAATAACCCGGGCACCTCTGCTTAGTCACCAAACGTAGCGAACCACTTGAGGTATTGACCTACGGGAAGAGTGTTGGTTATGACTAGTTAAAACGTCATTCATTAAAACCTTGGGTTGAAACCCAATTATTATCCTCGTTTTAATCTTTTCAAAAGTTATGTACCTACGTGTGTGATAAATCAAATTATTTAACGGCTAACTGCCTTTAATAATAGGTTAGTTTGCAGTGGACACGTCCCATAACATAATGCGTCACATTCTGCCCTCCTACAATAAATAGCTAAATATATTGCCAAGACCTGAACCTGGGATTAGCGCCATCGCCATCGATCCAAATTAGTGGCCTAAGTATTATCCTGGCATTAGCTTAGTTAGATATGTAGAGGATGAAGAACTCTTTACAAAACATCTATAATATTTACTTCGATCCAAAAAAATTGTTACAAATCACATACTGTGTGACACTATTTGGTTATTTATTCTGTTATTATGCAATATTATTTTATTACTGTATTGGCATATGGATGTGAGGCGCTGACACTGGCGGCAAAGATGGCTGAAATGCTGGATACTTATGAAAGAAAAGTGTTGAGGAGAATATGTGGTCCCATGAAAGAGGGGGAACAGTGGCGCATCCGGCACAACAAAGAACTATATGATATATATCAGGCCCCCAACATCTCAGCCCATATGAGACTCCTCAGGTTGAGATGGGCTGGGCATGTATAGAGAATGCCGGACACGCGTCCCAAAAAAGAATTATGACTGGACACCCAGGTGGAAAGAGAAAAGTAGGAAGACCAGACTGAGGTGGGAAGATGAGGTAAGAGGGGATGCAGCACAGCTTCTCCGGGTAACAAACTGGATGTCAGCCGCTGAGGACAGGAGGAGTTGGAGGCGAATGCTGCGGGGGGCCAAAGCTCGATATGGGCTGTAGCGCCATCGAAGAAGAAGAATTATGCAGTATTTTTACTGTTATTTTTGCTTTAAATGTATCCAAAGTAAAAATAAAAAAAACTATTACAAATCTTTAAGCGAAAGCTAATAAAATTGAATTATTTATTGGTATTAAAGCATAGGGAGGAGCAAATGCTACCTTTAATCCTATCTTAAAAGTTCAGAAACTAATTAAGAAGATTATTCTAAAAATACCGATTATAAGCAGTTCGGATGAAATCATTAGGAGAATCTGTGTTTTGGACATTAGGCAACATTATGCAAAAAAGTATTAGTGTACTTCTGTTTAACTGTTTTTGACAATGTCAACACTGCTCGTGATACTAGAACCAAAGGGCATAATGCTTATCCCTTTCGCTTAAACAACTTATGACCAAAGAAATTTTAGATACTTTGCAATAAAGCTATGCAATGTTCTTCCTCTGGCCATTAGACAGTAATAATTCAGATACCAAGTCTTTGATCATCAACAAACATAGAAGATTTAATTAAAACCTAGATAAAAGAATATATTTTCACCGGTACAATGCTGCTTGTCATCTATTTTAAAGGTATTATTGTTATTTTTGTTGTAAACTGCATGAATACATTTTTTTTAAATAAAATAAAAATCCTTTAAATCAAAACTTTACCAAAAGCAAAGGATTTCCCAATTGTTAAAGGTCACATAAATAGAATTGGAGGTATTAATTCATATGTATGTACTTCCGAGAGTCATGTCTGTAAGATACGTCGTGGAGAAATATGTGTGGTTTTTAGTTGTAAATGGAATACTGAATTAAAATATTGAAATAGTTTTTAACAGTTCTTATTTAAATAGTTTTACAGTGTGTTATTTTTTTGTTGTATTTCTTTTGTATTAACTATGGAACAACTTCTAGACATTTTGTTTCGAAGAGTTTTATTTTCTATGTAAAAGTCTTGTACTTGTTTTTTTGAACGACAAAAGTTTTTCTAGCGACTTCTGGTGTCACATTCTCCTCTTCTCTTTCACCACTAAACGCGACCGAGGAACTAGACTTGACTAATATAATCCTTGCTGGACATGCAAACCAGTTTTGCATATCCCTCGTACAATGAACTTCGAATTTATTGTAATATCGTTACTTGTCCGACTTTATCTATGCATGCTATTAGGTACTCATATAAACAATAAACGCCTGTGTTCCGCAATAAATAATAAGGTTTAGTATGTTCGTCCCAGGGTCGAGATCTTACCTACGCCATCTACAAAAATCTTTCTTCTCACACGTCTTGTATGAAGAAAAAAGTGGCAAAAGATATTAGAATGTCGAATGTCCTTAATTAATCATATTGCTATAGACATTTCGGGAACTTATATTTCTTTCGAATCATATAATTATTATGGTATTGCCAGGTTTAAAAACAAGCAAAAAACCAAATGCTTTATTTCGTGAAACGCACACCATGGTACTAAAATTAGCACAGGATGAGGTAGATATTTAATATTAATTACATACTTATTCGTTAGTAATTTTACAGTCAAAAAATGATGTTATCTTTATAAAGTAGATATTAATGTTTCAAACCAGGACGATTTGTTTTTAGAATTGTAACGCCCTTCGTTCACGCAGCTAGTTACAAGCGACTAAATCGCCGCTACCCTCTAGTTATACTATTTTGCTAGTGCAGCGCCTAGTTTACAAACACTAATAATAGTATGGAAGGAATAGACGAGCGGCGATCGCGTCGCTTATTATTATTTGTAAAATTTAACTAATTAAATCTTATTTAAATACCATTTTATGTGTATATATACGTACTTCAAACGTGAAATTTTCCTAAACAACTGGTCCTAAGAAGAGGTGAATTCATTCAAGAAAACAAAATGTAAATTCAAATAATAATTCATATTTCGTAATACGAAATATGACTTATGTACGCGCTGCATAAATGCCGACCTGAATACATAGATACGACCCATTCTAGCGCAGATACTTTAACGACTCACCATGACCGTAAGCGAAAGAGAAAGATGCGTAAAACATACGTGCGAAACTCGCCTATTGCGTCGATTTCTGTATCACCGTCAGGTGGGCATTATTATTCAAAATTTAATGCATATTTTTCAATGCATATTGTATGTGTAATCCTCGCTAACATATTATTTTATATTTCTTCAAACTTCGCAAAATCACTTTGTGGCGTCATTTTGATTTAAATGTAAACAGATAACTTTGTATTAAACCACTATTATATAATCACAATTACCTACATGTTTCGAAACCGATGGTTTCTTCGTCATGGTAGTAATGACATTAAATAAAAAAAGAAACAAACAAGTATAGACTAAAAATAACAGAATAAAAAGAACAGACTAAAAAGAACTATAGACAAAAATATTATAGAGAGATGTGATTAATTAATTAAAAAATATCGTAAATAAAAATTTATTTAAAATTAAATATAAAAATTATTTTAGAATATGAGAAATTACTTTATATAAATTATCAAAACATAATAAAGATGTTTAAACAACAAAAAAAAATTATTTAAAATATAATTATTAAAAAGAAAATAAATTTAAGAGATGGCTATTTTAAAAAAATATTTGGTTATTGTTATTATTAATATAATTGTATAATCTATAATCTATGCAAAAGCCCCTATGGGCGTATAGCAACAATAAATAAATAAATAAGTAATATGAATTGGAAACACACTGTGAAAAAAACTGCTTGCCTCAACCACATCCTAGTAAATATTTCATTATCCTTAACAGTAAATACATTCCAATTGGATACTGTATTACAGAGGATTAAGTAATATAATGTGGAATCGACGATTGCAATAATTTGAATTGCGGAGCAACTGGTGGGAAAAACTACAACGTCAGTGGTCGAGTGGTTTAAATGCGGAGCGCACAAATAAATTGTATTTAATCAAACTATGTTATTACACAAATAATTAGATAATATAAATGATCTAATTAAAGTGATAGTTACTCTGAGCGTCGCCCTGGTGAAAGACCGCCATTCAGTTTCGAAACGATGCTTGAAATGGCTTAAGCTGTATTTATTGACCATATCTGAATAGCCAGGTACTTCCCAACCTTCCTCTTTCCTTTGTCTTTCTCTTCCTTACTCCATTCAGCCTCAATATGCCTTAAGGTAGATACATACTGGGTCGACGTATGTACGCATCGCTACGCCCCACAATATTCGATCGATTATCGGTAACTTCTCATCGTTCCCTTGGACAACTGCAGATCGCTAACGTACAAACGACAGTTGATATCAAATATATTAAGAACACTTAGTCATTGTGAACTGTCACAATGACTAAGTGTTCGTTTGCAATCTGCAGTTGCCCTAGGGAACGATATGAAGTTACCGACAATCGGTCGGTAACTTCATATCGATCGACCATGCTAGCACCCCAGAGCTACTTAGAAAGCAATACATTTTCTATGAAAATATATGTTTTAGAATCACATTGGCCACACGCATCGCAATGTGCGGTGCATGTGGTCATTTTCATAGAAAATGTTTGGTTGCTAAGATAGCCCAGATATTGTTAGGCGTAGCGATGCTTACGTACGTCGACCCGGTATGTTTCTACCTTTAATGAGGGATTCCACAGTCCCACGGGCTTTGGACAGATGGGAGCAAGAAGTATTTAATTTTCCAAAATTACGTGTGCAATTGGAATCTGTTTATGCTACTAAGGACGGATTGCTTCCCAGAAATTCAAATGTAACATTGTCATCAATTAGACATTCTGCGCCATTTGCTTATTTGACAGTTAAAAGGTTCCCGTTAAATGCCAATTCTAGGTCCGGTTCAGCTTTTGAACAAATTGTGATCAGCAGAAGAGAACAAATTCAGCTTATTACAATTTGATAGAAAACTGAAACACACCTAAAATCGACAATAAACGGAGACCTTTAAAATGTAAAAAAACAATGTGGCCGTTTGATGATTTTGTCACACGTGAATTTCTGCTATATATAACTAGGCCCAAGACGTTTGTATGATGTTATTTTAAATATAATAATGCTTTAATTTTTCTAATACACGTTGCATAATATGAACACCACCACGATTTATTGTTATGTGGAAAAAAATAATTAAAATTACTCGAAACTGGCTATAAATAATATAAAATAATTTAATAATGTATTCACTCTCAAGGAAACCGTGTAATTGATAATGAATGACATTTCATTACTGATTTACCTAGAACCATCGATGGTGACTGGAACCTTATCGCATTAATAATAATCGATGATAATAAAAATCCATAATCAATAACGCAACTAGAGTAATAAATAAATAATTGTGTTTTTTTATACATTATATTGTTACAATTATTGTAGTATTAAAATAATTTATAAGTTTTCCACGTATTTAATAAGCCGTAGACAATATAAATCACACTTTTCTGTCGCATGCATAATATAATATTATATATCAAGTAGTATTACAATACTTGTTGTTAGATGTGATAAACAACAGCCTTACCTACTAATAAATAATCTCTTCTCAGCCGTTAAACGGTGTTTTAGTCACACATTGAATAAAGACTGCACAAACTCTGTTTTGAATTCTTACTAATAAAATATCTTTAACCGTGATGCGAAAGAACTGGCAATGTTGCATTTTGGCAGACCGACGCATGAGATTTCCGTCTTGAAAAAGTGAGGTTATTTCCGACTTAAATTTTTTAAATTCATCTTTAACTCGTGAATTTAACACAAAATTCTGTGAAATTGATGTTTTTTAATAACATACATGCCTTATGCATGTGTAGGTAGGTAAATATAAATCCAAGAAAACAACGTTCATATTGCGAAAATAATGTATCCAAAATGTTTTTTTTTGTTATTCTCTGGTAATTTCCATAATATTTTTTTATTGTTTAAACGATATAAAATTGATTTAAAATTACCTACAATTTTTCGACGTTTTCAGTAAAAATATATATACTTCGTGTTTTTAAATTATGTTTGAAATTAAAATATTCAAATATTGCAGTATCTGTATTTCTAATACAAAAATCTAAAATGTTATTTTATATAGTTTCTAAAATGGCATTTTTTTCGACATCTTGAAAAATAAGTAATATAAAATTTCATTAAAAAAATAATTACGACTAAAAAAAATACCTGCTTTAATTAGTTTTAAAAACCTGAGACCCAAGAACAAGAACAAATAATTAATGACCATATTGTGTTGACGCCATCATTGCGGTCATCAACATCTTGCTGTGTAAGGAATCCCATCTCTTCTGATTCATCAACAATCAGGATAATCATCATGAGTTGCCGGAATCATTGACTTGAAGTTTAAAATCGAAATCTAAAGGGGTGCTAGCATGGTCGATTGATATGAAGTTACCGACCGATTGTCGGTAACTTCTCAACGTTCCCTAGGGCAACTGCAGATCGCTAAAGTACAAACGACAGTTGATATCGAATATATTAAGGACACTTAGTCATTGTGAACTGTCACCTATTCTTAAAAAAATACTAACAAAAAGTACACGATATTTAATAATTTATCATCGTGCGTTTTGAGCATTTTTATTGCTTACTCGAATGTAGGTATACAGGGTGTTAAGGTACGTACTTGAGTTACTTTAACCAGTTATTCCTGACATTATTTGGAGTAAAAAATGTAAATGAAATTTTGGTCTCCGGTGACATTTTTGATGTTTTTTTTGTTTTTTTTTTCTACAAAAACTTAAAAAATAGTAGGTGTTGGGTAGTTGGGGGCGGGGTAAGTAATGGGGCGGTAACTCGGCTGAGTGACCAATAAAGTCATGTGGAAGAAAAAAAAAATTGTTTGATTTTGAAGAAAAAAATTTTTGAAAAAAAAAAAATTGTCATAAAAAAAGTTACCGGAGACCAAAATTTCATTTACATTTTTTACTCCAAATAATGTCAGGAATCACTGGTTAAAGTAACTCAAGTACGTACCTTAACACCCTGTATATTAAAGCAAGTTTTGAATGAAATAAATCGATATAAAAATTTAAAATTAATTAAATATTTCAATGGCTCTTAAAAAAAGGCATAGCTCTGTTAACTCCGCTGTAAATTTAGGGAGAGGAGAATTCTGTTATTATGAGACACGAGTATTTTATTCTCTTGGTCGCGTAGTCTTCCTCGGACTTTATCTCACAATTCGCTCTCGCTTCACATCATTCTTCCCCATTCTCCATGTTCGCTTTCCATGGAGAATGGGGAAGAATGATGTGAAGTGTTCAAAATTAACAGAATTAAAAAAATAAATTAGACAGTAATATGATACCGATTATCTTTTTTCAATCAAATTTCAATAAGCAAATAATTTGTTTCGTCAAATGGCCTTTTTATAGAGCAGGCATGCGAATTTTTTGTCAATTGAACATTAAAAACCATTAAAAAATTAATTAATGAAAATATTTATTGAAAAATAATTAATGAAAAAGATTAATAAAAAAAGAAGTAAGATATTAATTAAGCCTTTGATGTTTGGGGCTTCGTTCCAAAGATCCCCCTGATATCCAAATGATCAGAGTTGGGAGGAGGGTCCTCAGGAAAGTCTTCAGCATCGCGGAAATTGTGGCTCTCGTGGTTCACGCTGACCTTCTTATGCACCGAGAATGCCTTGGAGTGCTTGTTGCCATGGTGACCACCTTGAGTGCCCTGGAAATAATTTTTTTTTTTCGAATTAATGCATGTTTTCGGACGCTACTTTGAAATTCTAACATTAATGATGTGAAAATTAAGAAAAATTGTATTTTAATAGAATATAGGTCCTATAACGATATAATGATATGATAATAATAAATCTTTTCTCATTTCAATAGGGCAATTATTATGAAGTATGTTCAGGTGTACTTATTAAGACTAAATAAAATAACAATAAAATCACCTTACAAATGCTTAAAATACAGATTTTTTTTACATTAGCTCCACACAGGAGGCCCTGAGGAAAAAATATCCGTCATCTTTGGGGATGCGGTGTAGAGGTTTTTTTATGGAAAGGAAAATGAAGAAGTTGTAAGTAAAACGGTATGAGAGTGGGTAGGAATCTGTGGTCAGTGCGTCAGGAGTAACGGACGCATGAATCCATTCCTCCAACCCTCTCTCCCTCAACCAGTCTCTCCCGATCTGGTCCACACGCAGTATATGGGCAAACACATTCGCCACCAATATCTAGACGATCCTCACCCGGGAATCATGAACCCGGGCACCCCTGCTAAGTCACAAAACGTAACAAACCACTTGGGGTGACTTATGGCAGGGTAGTTGATTTTTCAATAATTGGTTCCCGGTGCGGCGGTACCCATTCCCGCCACTCAAATAACCTAAGAAGTTATTAATGAACGCAGTTAAAAACACTAATAATAATAATTTAAAAAAATAATCGAAACATTAAAAAATAAATGAAAAAAATAACATTTGTCTGACTAATCATAAATAATAACATAACAGGCATAACGGTCTGGTACATTAATATTACATTTTTAAATATCCTATTAGTGACCCAGACAACATCAGCATTTTGTTTAATTCCTACAAGTTTTTTTGCACTATAATTATTGATTTGGTTGATAGACGGTACAATTTCACATATAATTGCATACTCAACTCATTGTCAACGCTGTCTATTTTTCGGAGATGTCTGACTTATCATCTGGTTAATTTGAATGTAGGTACATAGCTTATAACATTCGCTAAATGAATAGGCACATCACAATATTAGGCAACAATAAATGCAAATAGGTACAATAACTAAATAATTGATGCTATGCAAAACTTCAACCCCCTTTTATGGAAAATGTCTCGAGGATGAAGTACGTGAGGGACAGGAATGAAAGGGGGACGAGGAATTCTGTGTAATGCCTGGCTATCAAGATTTGGTTTCCAAACAAAAAGAGCCATTTTAAGCAACGATTTACATAAAAAGAGGCAAATGTTTAATGATTCTCAAATAATCTGGGTTTTTGAACCTTCTGTGACCTGAAGAAGGCAGTCTTAAATTATTAGGCAATCTTATCCACTGGAGTGACAGAGCAATTACAATATTTTTTCTCGGATTGCTAAAGGAAATTTTTTCGCCCACATTAAAGAAATCATACCTCCGAATTTGAATATGGAGACATACAAACTGATTATAGTTCTATGTAGCCAATGAATTCCCCCTATCTTTTGTTTATTATCACATATTTGCAGGTTTTATAAAAAAATATATAATTAAATCTTTAACCTTAAAAAAATTTAAAGAATCTAGAGAATATTTATTTTGTTATATTTTGAATGTACAATATATTATATAGTCGTTTTAATAAATAAAAAAATTAAAATTTGCCACATTTTGGCAACAAAGCAATCCGAGGTTTTGGAAATAGCGCCATAATGTGTCAAAAAGCGCTCGAGTGGTTATACTCATTTAGATAATAAAACCATAGGCGTAGTCTGTAATCTCTGAAAACACGAATCTAACCTAAAACTTTTTTGCATTAACAAACAAAGGACGCCCAGTGGCAAAATGATTTTCCTCAGGGCCATGTCAAAAACAACAAAATTAAACAATTTTTGAGAAATAACTAACCTCAACGTATCCTCCAATCAAATCAATGAAAGGTTTAGGGTTTTCGTGACCAGTGTGCTCATCTTCATAATGAGAGTGCTGGGTGTACTCCTCCTGCATTTCCTGGTCATGGTGATGAGGTTCATGCTCGTGCCCATGCTTGGTGATGAAGACGTGCTTAGTGTGCGACACTCCACCTGGCCCCACGTGCAGTTCACTGGACTTGTGGACCTCCTTGTGCCCTGTGCTGGTGGTGTGGTGAAAAGAGATGGTCTTCTCCGGATGATGACGCTTTTCACGCGGCACGACGGGATCCAGGTCAGGATTTAGTTCCTGGAGAACATAGCCAACTAAAAAAAATCATTTTAAATTCATATTTAAATAGTGTTGATGGATGTAAATAACTAAATAAAAAAATACGGTTGTTCCGAAAGCGATCGGAGTTTTATTAGCGTATTTTTTCATTTATATTTAATGGATAACCACACAGTTATTGCTACATTCGAAAGTATAAATATATGACCAACTGTTTCCACAGGAAAAGTTGGGAGAAGCAATTCCAGAGGTTGTGTAAGGGGGGGTTGGATCACCGAAATAGCGCAGGACATGGACCCCTGGAGGCCCATTGTCGAGGCGATAGGTCCTTGACCCGAATAGGGAAAGAAGTTAACACAAGATCAATTCTTCGGATGGGTGTGAGCCGCAAATAATCAGCAAAGTTTGAGACATTAGAGTGAAGTTTTCGTTCAAAGACTTATGGACAAAAATAATGTCTATACAAATTAATATATATTATTATAATAGTTAACTTATTTTGGATTACGATATGTAGAAAAATATAAAAATCATGATTAATAGTGAAGTACTCCGCCTACTGGTTAATACGGAATATTTTTTATTCAAACAGTTAGATTTAGCTTCATTATTATGAAAAGTGAGTATTTATGTCGGGGGAGACGAAAAAATATGCATTTTGTATAAGATTTTTTCACTTCACGCAAGTGTTCGACGCCATGTTTAGCGGCCTTTTACACTTCATTTCAACAATTACTACAAGAAACAACTATTTACTTGCACAAAATAGGTTATTAGTGTGTGTAAACTGAGTAATTCATGCGTATTTAGATTGAAACAAAATTTCGCAAATATCGGAGTACCACACATTTACCAAATAATGGTTACTTGCTAATATTTAATTATTTTCACTGCAGTTACGATATTAATAATGAGTATTTAAATGTTTCAATGCATATTTTGATGTATCTTACCTGCCAGATTTAGTAACAACACAAATACACATAATGCTGTCAATTTAGCCATTTTGCAGCTAAATAGCATAGTTCCTCTGGGATAACAAACATCGAAATGACCAACTATAATATTAATTATACACCAAATATTGTTGTAATTTTTGAAAAATATTTTGGTGACAAAATCCTTTGCGTTGTTTCAAGAAACGAGACATTGTCGGCAAAATTTATTTTTTTCTTCTATGCTGTGAAAGTACCTACCCACTGTGCAAACATAGATTATAGACGTAATTTCACAATGAATGTATTATAAATTATAATACATTCATTGTGTACCTACTTAATTTAGTTGTTCGCTGCTCTGTGATTGATGATCATGATGATATTGTAAAATAAGGGGCTTTAAAAAGCCTGTGTTTGCTGAATTTACGATACCGTAAAAGTTTATAGTTTATGCCTTTCTTAAGATTTAGTGCCAGAAATAGTGGCGTACCGACCATTCAGGACACCAGGGCTATTAATCAGGGGCACTCGCCGGGAGGTAAACATTTTTTTTTTTAATTTAAATCTTTCGCTTGTTGACAGCCGACTCTCTCTGTTACTAAAAGCTGAGAGGACGAATTCGTTTAGCTGATACGGGATAACTAGCAGTGAAAAACCCGCTCCGCGGGTTTTTACTGCTAGGCCCTGCGGGCGGCTTTTCGTTCTGCTTCGCCCGGTTTAAGTGTTGGTGACTATTTATAAGGCATCATCCTTTTGCAAAACTAACTACTATTAACATTAAACTACAGAATACTTATATTTTATAGGTAGATATATAATAGTAGACATTCTTACATTGACCGTGAATAATGTGAGGAACATAAATCTTCTTATTATTGAATGAAAGCGAAAAATGTTTCTTCTTCTTCATATTTTTTTCCTTAAATATAGTATTATAGATGGCGCCACTTCCGTTTGCAAATCACATGTGAGCGAGTAATAAGTGTGCATATTACGGCAGCAGCTCCGTGGAAAAAGGCACGTTCACGGACTAGTCAGAACGGTTTCCATACAGTGTGGCGTTGGAGATTTATTCGGAGTCGGGTTCCTTAATTTGAACCGTACGGGCATTACCGTATTAATATACTTCGATTATTGGTTTCTTCACATAACCACGTACGGTCAGTCGGGGGAAGTGCGTTTACAGGATATGTGCGTCAGGTTTGATGAGAAAACTAAGCAACTTGTGACTGCTGTTTGAGATCTACAAACATACTATATACTAAACTCGTCGTTTATTGTTTTCATTGTAGGTTTACGGAGAGGACCAGTCCTAGTTTCATGGTGGCTATAATCGCCTCCCTTGTTCAGTAATGTTGTCCTGGTTCAAGACATAGTCTTAGTCCTTCTCTATTAGCTTCTTGAGTGCCGGTTCAGCTTTGATAGAAAATGTAAGGCTTTTTTCTACTATTCCAAAGTGACGCACCGCCTAATATTTACACCGCGTTTATAAGTTAGAGTATGTAAACGAATTCCCTTATTTCCCAAAAAAAATCTTGGGGACTTAGTAGCTATAATACTTTTTTTCAATACTTTGATATTAAATATTTATTTTGATTTCTTAAGATGATAGACTTCGCTTTTCGGCCCATACAAAAAAGACGCCCGGGAAAAAACACTTTTCTACATCGAAAATTGCACAAAATGAATATATTTTTTTTATACTGCCTTCTAGAGGGTGAAAACTATGTCGGTATGTTTTCGAATTTTCGATGCGTTTCGTATTAACGTAAACATTCACTGTCAAACATGTACGATTTATCAAAAAATATTATTTAAGGAAAAAGTGCTGCTAACTCAACTCTCATAAAGAATTATAAAATTATAAAAAGCTACCGACGTAGTTTCTTCTTTCTAAAAAATATATATTTTTTAAAATTTCAATTTCGTGAAAGTTTCGGTGTAGAAAAGTGTATTCTCCATAAACCCCTTTTCGAGCGATTTCTGTAGGTAAATTTGAGCGTTGTCTCATTCACACATTTCGCATTCGCATGTATTGTAAGTGTGCGTGAGCTTATTGTGAGCGGGACAGAATGACAGACGCGGGTGTTCCGCGTGTGGTTTAAAGTCTGGCCTCTTAAGTAATTTTAGTATCGGATGAATACCTATCAACATCGAGATTCCATAGACATCAATAAAAATATGAAAATATAAAAGTTTTATTTTTACTTGTATTATTTTATAACTTAAAGCGCTTGTCGAAAGTACCTTCATACATAAGTGTTTAAACTTTAAAGACTGGTCATAAAAAAACTTAATACTCTATAGTCTGTACTATAATATTAATTGTAACGATGCAACTGTTGTATGCTGAATAACGTGTCACTTTTGCAATCATTGATTTTTCAGTTAACATTAGTAGACAACAGACTACATAAAATCAATGAATTAGTAGGTACAGCAATAAACACTCAAGATAGAACATAAATATCATTAGAAAAGTGGAAGAGGTGAAAAAATAAAGACTTTAATTCGACATTATTATATTTTCAAAATTATTCATGATAAATTTCAAAGATATTTTTTTCTTCTATTTACATCGCATAACATGAACAGTTTGTACTTTAACGTAGAGACCATAGACGGTTCCATGATAAAACAGAACAGTGACAAAACAGAACACTTTTGAAACCATGGTAAAAAGAAAACTAATTAGCCTGACCTAGTATTTCAAAAGTGTTCTGTTTTTTGGTCCTGTTATCCAAACGACATACCTACCTACATACATCAACGAAAACATTTTTGATAAGGTTAGAAAAAAATTGACTTTTTTAAAAAATGGTGTTAATTTTAAAGGTTTTTTGTATTTTACATGTTAACTTTAGATAATATTTGACAAAACATCTACTTTATTCTTAACAATTCATTTTCACATTAATATTTGTTCATAAAATACTTGATTTTTGTACTATGCATTACATATTATGATTAAAAATAATATTTATTTCTAAACGTGTCATCTGAATTGGTTACAACCAAGCAACTTTTCGAGTCACATTTTCGATTATTTTTCATACTGTATTCTTTAAAGGTTCAACATTTTGCTGGACTTTAAGATACTCCAATTTCGGTCACATGCATTCATTTCCTATCACCCTCCTATTTTAACGCATATACAATTGATTATTTACAGTTCTCACAAATACATAGTTCAATTTCCTTGTGACAGGTGCATAGCAACAAGGTATATCATTAAAAAAAATCACACGACCCAGACCTACAGCACTTAAATAAGTAAAGACAAAAGTCAATTTCTGCAGCGAGAATTCAACCAGCAATCCCACGTTACAACACGAATGTCCGACTTTACGGTTGTGCACTCAAATGCCGCTGAAAATCGCTGTGTAGTCTGCCAACTCGAGCAATATTGCAAAATTATTTATCTGTAAAATCCACACCGTTAGTTAGGAAAATGTATAATATGTCTAATTAGAAAAATCACCATACTGGTAATCTTTTAAATTTTTTTGAAATACTTGTCTGTGAGGTGCATGTTATGCTGTTCGAAAACGTATTTTCGAACGTTTTATCCAAAATTTAGTACGTTTTGTACGGGGTGTTATGGGACGTTCTTGACTTGCCAGTAATTTTGGTCTCCGGTGACTTTTTTTGATATATTTTTTTCTTCAAAATCAATCAAAAAAATCTTTTACATATCGTCACTGGTCACTCAGCCGAGCAACCGCCCAACCCCTAACCCCACCCTTAACTGTCCATTACCTAGTGATTTCTAAAGTTTTTAAATTTTAAAAAATAGATCAAAATTTTTTGTCAAGTTCGTCCCTTAACACTCTTCGTATCGTATGAAACTTGAAAGCTTCAATTCAATAAGAACTTCTTTTTAATAAAAAAATCTTATGCATTTTCCAAATTTACAAATAAATCATTCGTAGTAAGTATTTATTGCATTAGCAGGACTACAAAGCGCGTAAATTCGAGTGCTGACCGTTAAGTGAATATCGATTCCTACCTTTAGTTGGGTCAAACATTCCCACATAACAACCTAATATGAGAACGAATTGAAATGTTTTTTTTTTAATTCTAACAGTGTAGTTAGAAAATGTCATTAATGAAGTTTGGCAGAGGCTAGAGATAATTCCGCCTTCTGCAGGACGAGGGTCACAAGGTGGTCCCGAAACTCCTTCCCTTCCCTAGCAAATCATCGTCGAGGTCTTCACTGTCAGGCAGATCAATGCAGCCTGAATCGTCGTACCGCAACGACCTGAAAGAAAGGGATGAAAAAGTAAGTTTTTTGGAAAGCAGGACAGGATTTGGAAGAAATTCACCCGTAATGAACAATAAAATCAAATCTCCGGATACGATTTTACCTTAAATTTAGCAGTAGTTTGGCAGAGGCTAGAGATAATTCCGCCTTCTGCAGGACGAGGGTCACAAGGTGGTCCCGAAACTCCTTCCCTTCCCTAGCAAATCATCGTCGAGGTCTTCACTGTCAGGCAGATCAATGCAGCCTGAATCGTCGTACCGCAACGACCTGAAAGAAAGGGATGAAAAAGTAAGTTTTTCGGAAAGCAGGACAGGATTTGGAAGGAATTCACCCGTAATGAACAATAAAATCAAATCTCCCGATACGATTTTACTTTAAATTTAGCAGTACATTTAAGATACAAATCGTTAATAACGTTAATAAATTGCAGTCATTTCCAGATGATTTTTCGTTCAGGAAAATTAATTACTTTAAAGATAAGTTGCGAAGTATTTTAAGTAATTCCATCAGTATAAAGTGTAGGTGCTAACTAATTAGCCACTGAGCTATTTCCGAGTTAAATTTATACAAGGTGTTAAAGTGATACTTAAAATAATTCATAATCTTCTCTTTCATAGATGGCGCGCGTTTAATTATTTTACGGAAAAACGGTTGTCACAAGTTACGCTTTTAAATATTAATTTAATGTTTCTTTATTCTTTGAAAAGTAAATATAACATTTGTGGATTTTATGGCCACCATACTAGGCACATGCCCGTGTTATGGTGGCCAATTTTTTAAACAGTGGATATAAAATATAAAAGAACATAAAATAATGTAAAGGAAAGTAAGAAGAACTATATAATAATACAAAATGAAACAAAATCATAGCATATAAAGGAATGTTAATGTAAAAATAATAATATAAGAGAGTTTGGAAGAATATAGCAAAGATGAAAGAGTATAAAAAGTATAGTAGATGAAAAAATAAAGAGAGGATGTAATATTAAAAATATATAAAATCAAAATAAGCACTGTAGAGTGGGCAAATAGCAATGACTAAATTTTATATGTGCATGTAAAGTTATAATGGTAAGTACAGTGTTTATCAGTAATTTTTGTACAAATGAATTCTTATTGAAACCCCGGCAAATAATAATGCCGGGATTGTTATTGCTACAGTTTGTAGTAAAGCACCGAAGTATTCGAACATATCAGTGGTGTCAAACATTTTAAATTAACAATATAAGAAAAATATTTAATCTTTCGGCTAGTAAAAAGTTAATTACAAACCAAAATTTTAATCGGTGGTACAGATAGCTAAAGAAATTCTTCAAAGAAGTTCCTAAAAGAAATTCTTTAAATAAATTCTTTAAAGAAATTTCGTCCCTTTCCGGATATCAATTTTTGGACACCGTTTGAAAATTGAGTAACGGTACTAGATTTTTTTATGTCCATATTTAATTCGTTGAATATTTTGGGTGCAATGTAGGAGTATTGTTTGCGCCCGTACATATGCTAAACGAATATTTTTTCCCATAAACAAACTCAAATCTGTCAAATCAGACTAACAGATGCAATATTGATATTGGATTGAATCACCGATTGGATGTTGTATTTGTTAGCCTTTCTTTTTTCAATTAAGAAATAATAAAAGTATCACTCAATAAAACCTAGCGCATTACGTGATACGTAATCCACCTCGTTCCAACAGCACAGTGCAGACGAGACGGAGCACGTATCATATGATCCGTTGCGACCGTGTGGCAGGCAGTGTGATCGGGGGCGACGTGTGATAGAAAAAATTAATTATCATCGGTCAGCAAAATAATATTATTGCTTTTCCTTTAAATATGCTCAGGAACCTCTGGTTAATGTCTCTCGGATACGTGCTGATACACCCTGTATATTATGCCAAAAAACATAAACTAACTAACGAACTGTTGGTTTTGCACAGGAAACTAATGTATGAGTTTATGAGAGAAGGCGAGTAGTTACAACGGAGTTATCAACGGTCCGCCTTACCTCTCCGGAGTCCTGGTCAGCCCCAGGCGGCTGGGTGGGCCGGGGATGGGCGGGGAGCGGGCGGCCATGCGCAGGGCGGGGTCATCGTACCTTCTGGAGACCAGCGTGAAGTCGTGGTGCGCATCCACCAGCTTCTGTAGGCGGGAGATTATCTCGTAGTCCGCCACCGGGGAGAATATGCCCAACAATTTTGCGATGGAGGTTCTGTGCATAAAGAAATTATAGATAAATAAATACAAACAAAAAAATTACCTAACTTAACCAATATCTCTGCTTTATCACTGATCTGGTAAATCCGGTTACCGGAGAAATGATGGTACAGTCATATGAATAAATTTAAAAAATCATCGAGATGTTTAAAATGTGACTAAGTAAAAGTCTAAGATGTTTAAAATGTGACTAAGTAAAGATTAAGACGAGAATATCACAACCAATACAAGCTACAGTCAATAAACCTGAAGATGAGGAAATCAACAGACGCAGTCAACAAACATGAAGACGAGGAAATCAACATAAATAGACAAGAAACACGAAGATGAGGAAATCAAAAAACATGAAGGTGAGAACCTATCAGTCCGCCTCGGAACAGGAATTCCTAGTTAGGATAACCGTGAATAAACTACCATAACATTATGTATTTGAAAATTATTTAATAAAAAAAAAATTACGTGAGTCGGGTAAAAGAAGAGCACTATTGAAAGATGTATGAAATTGATCGGAGAAAATTAGTGTACATTGCGTACATAACTAATTAGTGTTCATTGTGTATTTATTATATTCAATCCTATTGAATTATAATCAATCCTATTTCAGATTCAATCCTGTTACAGATTCGATCCTTTTTCAGATGCAATCCCATTTCAGGTTCAATCCTATTTCAAATTCAATCCTATTACATATTCGATCCTATTTCAGATTCAATCCTATTTCAGATTCAATCCTATTTCAGATTCGATCCTATTTCAGATTCAATTCTATTTCAGATTCAATCCTATTACAGTTTCGATCCTATTTCAGATTCAATCCTATTTCAGATTCAATCCTATTTCAGATTCAATCCTATTTCAGATTCAATCCTATTTCAGATTCAATCCTATTACAGATTCGATCCTATTTCAGATTCGATCCTATTTCAGATTCGATCCTATTTAAGATTCAATCCTATTACAGATTCGATCCTATTTCAGATTCGATCCTATTTCAGATTCGATCCTATTTAAGATTCAATCCTATTACAGATTCGATCCTATTTCAGATTCGATCCTATTTCAGATTCGATCCTATTTAAGATTCAATCCTATTACAGATTCGATCCTATTTCAGAATCAATCCTATTTCAGTTTCAATCCTTTTTCAGATGAATTGTGCCTCGATTAAAACTTCCAATCAAAAGTGAAAAGAGTTTTAAAAAATCTTCAACTCCACACACTGTATTTTTTAGCTGGCTGCCAAGCAAAACACACAGCCGGGATGTATAATGAATAGGGGGTAAGTTAGTTAACAACGTAAAATTACTTATTGTCTAATTTTTAAAAAGCTCCATAACTCACGATGAAAGCTGATGTGAAGCTGAAAGCTGAAAAGATTGACCAAAGCTGTGGAAAATATCATGACGTCAGAGTAAATCACTCCAGAGTTTTTGCTAATTCACGGAAACAGATTTCTGCTTAGAGATTTAATCTTTCAGGTAGCTGTACTGGAATCGTATATAGTGGATTTTCGATACGAATCGTGTTTAGAAAAATAAAGAGATTAATTTGTGGAGATAATGTATGGTTATAAGAAAAAAATAAGAGTTTGAGAGATGCGAAACTGAATATTATATTATGAAACTATTTTCACCTGAAACTCTGCAACTGAGCATCCCTCCTATTCGCATCAGCCAACATCTCCTTGTTCCTCGCCAGCTCCTCTCTGACTACGGTGAGCTGGTGGTCGGCAAGGCTCCGCTCCTGGTCCATGTTCTCTCCCGCAGACCTTACGTGATCCTTTAGCAGGTGCACCTTCCTGTTATACTTGGTCCGCATCATGTCACACTCCACCAGGCGCTTCTGAAGGTCTTCGATTTTGCGACCTCTTTCCAACGCGGTTATCTGGTGTGAAAATAAAGCTTTTTGTGTTGCAAATATACACTCTTTTAATTGATACTAATATTGCCGGTACTGTTATGGCAATAGGTATAATTTATTCTTATACTTTATTAACTCAATTTTGAATAAAAGATGTAACGGATTGTATGCATAAGTCCATTTTAGGTTTAAAAATATAAACAACGTAATGAAATAAAGCATATTATTTGACATTTCATGATGCTTCGTTGCTTTAAATTTAATCTACATTATCATTTTCCAAATCAACTTTTTCAAAAGTTTTTTGATACATGCGCGTACAAATTGTCAATATTTTGTAAAATACCTGACAGTTTTGCCAAATTAATTTACAAGAACTACAACCTTTCCATTTTGCCATCACAGTAGTGAAATCGACATCTTATCATGGTTTACGTGAAAACTGAGACTGATTTACACAATAATTACGTACGGCAAAGGTTTAGGTAACCAAAGTGATCTAGTGTTCCTACCTTATAATCAGCAGCCTCCGCTAATTGTGAGTTTAGATCTCTAATCTGTGCCCTTGCATCGCTGAGCTGCAGATTGAGTTTGTCAACCTGTTTTCCCAGCTTCTTGTTTCTGATCAGTGACTCGTCTCTCTCTGTCTGCAGGATTGTCTTCATCTTGGTGCTGTCTTCTTGCAGGGTGAGCTTTCTTCTAAGAAGATCTAAGTGCAGGTCCCTTCTCTGGAGCTGTTCTCTCAGGATTCTAACGCGTCTTTGCAATTGATAAACCACCGCCGTCTGAAGAAATACATTATACCAAAAATGTTTTATAGATCTTAGAATTAAAAAAATATTTCGTAATATTAAACGTTTCAGGGGGTAAGAAGACAGATGATAGAATAATATTAGGGTAAGTTAATTCCAAACTTTTGAATACAAGATAAATGTCTTGGATTTCGACGTTTTATTCATGCCCCACCTTGATGTGAAGTAGCCTCTGATACATGGTGAATATAACAAAATACCCAATGACAACCCGGTGTGGGTGCTTCATTAGAAAACTGCCACCTGACAGGAAGGCGTTTATACAGATGTTGGGAGTGGGAAGTACAAATAGAAAATATGATGCCAATGTCCCATCTTTATAGGAAAAGGGCTCAAATATCTGAGAGCCATGCTCTGGAACCAAGAGACATCTCCAGTGTGTTTAACAACCCAGGTCAACTTCAAGATTACTGTGATACTGTCAAAATAATAATTTGAAACCTTTGAGAGAGAACAACGAGACAATGACCTGATTATATTTTGACTTGCAGCAGTTAGAAGGGAGTGTGAAATAAACTTATATTACTTTTGAAAGAAAACTAAAACATGTTTGCTGCATGGTGCTAAAACTACTATTAAACTACCTACTCAGTAATAAGTAATAACTTTCGAATCTACATATTTTTATTAAAAAAAAAACATTTTTTTTTCAGAGCTCCAAAAAGCATTCGACGGCTCGGCAGACTCTGACAATATTAATAACCCACTACATGAAAAAAGGGATAATTTTGAAAATAATGTGCTCATTGAAAGTAAGATTATTTATGGGTGAATTATTTCGTGATGAATCTTTATACTTACCTAAACAAATCGTTTCGAGAATTCTTTTAACCTAAATAATTATTAAAATGCAATATATTTATTTATCTTTGGTTTTTCCAATGTTTAATAACCTAAAATGAAATTAAAAGCATGCACCTACTGATTTAAGGTGAATCAATTAATGTTACATATATGTAATATAAGCTAGTTCATAAACGTTGTTGAATGAAAGAGAAAATTAAATGTAGGCTCTAAAATTGTTAGCTAGTCTATTAGACTATTTTGTAGTGTCTGAACTATAGGTATAAATGATGATGACTAATAAGCTAATGTAATTTAATAATGCATCTAAGTGTCTATAAATAAAGTGCATTTGATATGATGATGATGAAGTTTTCTATCTTACTTCTTTCAATATTGGCAAATCGTGAAACGATCTCTCTCTTCTCAAGCGAGGTAGGGACCCGTAATACCCACAGCACAGAAACTGTTGTCGAAATAACACAACATTGGACATGAATACATCTGGAAATAATAGTTATAAGTACAGGAAAGAATTAAATAAATTCATTTTAATTATACCTTGTCCACTATTTTATCACTCTCTAATCTGGCGAGTTGTTCCGCCCTGACGAGCATGGACTCTGTTTGAAGATCGACTCCAACTTCTTGAGATATCTCGTCCATGTTTAAAGCCTTGCTCAGTCTTTCCAGGAATGTTATTAGCTGTACAAAAGTAAAAACAATGTGGATTGGCAATGATTTTAATATTATTTTGTACGTGGTCCAGCTAGGGTTACCGCGAGAAAAAAATATGAAAGGAGGACAATTTTTTTTTAAATCGGGACGCTTCTAATCGGTCGTAGATAGGTCAAAATATGTCAGCCTGGGGTGATGGAATTTTGCATCTACGTGAACATATAAACAAGAATTGAAATTTGAGGGTAAGGTATTTGCCATTTAAAAAAAAAATCAAAGCTTTTAACGACTATTTAAACAGTTGTTGAGTTTAGTTGATTCTGAGTTGACATGGAACCATTGATTTTAATACAAATTTAATGTATGAATAACATTTTTTTCTTGCGTTCAGAGTTATAAACAACTGTACATCATACAAGTTTACAGAATTCCAACAGACTTTTTGACTATCAGGGTTTACATAGAAGGGGAGTGCGAAATAAACTTTTATTTTATTTATTTATTTACTTTTTTTATACATATATTATACATTATTTATAAATGTTTTGGCTGCCGAACTAGGAAGAATCCCGTTTTAGGGCAGTCAAATTAGGATGATAAATGGAACGTGTCTTGTACAAACAAAAATAAATGGAAGAAATAAAAAGAAGAGAAATAATAAAAATAATACAGTTAAAAAATATGAATTAAAAAAAATTGTAATAAAAGAAAATAAAAGTTTTAAATACAATAACTGTTGTTTGTTTAGCACAGATATTGAAATAATATAAAATGGGTATATAGTATATACTTAATAACAAATTATAACAAAACAACATAAAAAATAAACTAATGTTTGCATTGCATTACGAAAGAAAATATTCAAGTACGCTACAAAAAATGCGTGGTGCTAAAACTACATATTCAGTCATGAGTCGTAACTTTTAAAGCTGATTATGTTTATAAAAAATCTTTGGTTCACATATAACGCGTTGAAAAAATCGTTGCACGTCATAATAATATCCTTAAAAAATAGTGTATTGTGAAAGTATTAGGACATTGACTGAATTTATATAGGACTATTTCATACCGCACAAGATTCTCAACTACCCCCAACGTTTGGAGCCAGTTAGATGGTGGCATCCCCAATTAGAGTGTACCATGAGGCTGAAGATAGTAGGGACGGTAAGGAGATGGGAAAGAGGAAGTTTGGTAAGTATGTTTCTATTCAGATCTGGTCACCAACTATGGTTTAAGCTATTTCAAGCAACATTTCGATTCTGAAGGGTGGTCTTTCATCAGGAAGATACTGAATGTACATATATGTATCTACCACTCAGTGCCACAAATATAGAATATATTATTATAAATGTGGAAATTGGGATATAAAACTAAATTAAACACAGACTTGAGTATCATTGACGGCATTTCTGACTGTGTAATTTTAAATGGAGACAAACGAGGATCGCTCTAGTGTCTTCCAATGAACGTCCAATCCAAAGTGGATGGAGGGCATTATTTTTGTGGAAAAGGAGGACATAATGCGTCCTCGTTTCGGATAGATACAATCTGGCAACCCTAGGTTGAAGGAAGCGTGGGATGTATGGCATCCTGTGCACTGTGCAGGATCAATAGCAGCTGTAAAGAATGTCTATGGATTTATGAATATATTGAAACCATAAAGTGAGAAATCCCTATCCAAATGACAGCCATAATTCACGCTGCAAAGGAGGAATGCTGGTGTTGGTATGTAGTTAATAATATTTGCGTTGAGTTCAGTTCGCGAAGAATCTGATAAAGTTCCAGTAAAGGGACGTTGGATTAAATATACACCTACATAATATATTATATGTTTGAAACAAGTGGAAGGAATAAGTTATACGATCGAACTGATTTCACAAGAATGCAGACAAAAGTACAGATTTAAAGAACATGGCAGGAATAACGATGCTGGCTTATGGGCTCTACACATGGTGCTGCGAACAGCCGGCTGTAAGCAGCTGGCTATTGTCTCCTGTCTCCCTTTTCCTCGTGCGAACCCGTAACATTCTGTTTCACGTTGTCTTCTGTCTCTTTTATTAACACAACAAATTCAATATCACCATCTCTCTTCATCGGTTGGTACTAACGGCAGACGGTTTCTTCCAATTTGCAGTCAACGTGAAACAGAGTGTTACGGGTTCGCATGGGAAAAAAAGAGACGGGAGACATCCTCCAACCTTCGATTTTTAGCCAGCTGCCAAAAGCTGCTGTTCGCAGCATGGTGTGTAGATAGTATAACTTTTTAAATTATAATTAATTGATATGGAATGAATGAGATGCAATATTTTTAAGGGTATAGAAATTACAAAGGGTAATTCATTAATACCATATAATGGAAGGCCAATTAATCAAAAACAAATTGAGAGTACATAAAATCGACCACCGCAACATGGGCAAGTGCCTAGCCTGGTGTGCTAGCATGGTCGATCGAAATGCAGTTACCGACCGATTGTCGGTAACTTCTCATCGTTCCATAGGACAATTGCAGATCGCAAACGAATAGGTGACAGTTCACAATGACTAAATGTCCTTAATATAATCGATATTAACTGTCGTTTGTACGTTAAAGATCTGCAGTTGTCCTAGGGAACGATGAGAAGTTATCGACAATCGGTCGGTAACTTCATATCGATCGACCATGCTAGCACACCCTAGGGTGGTAGCATCGTTCCCTAGGACAACTGCAGATCGCTAACGTACAAACAACAGTTGATATCGAATATATTAAGGACAATTAGTCATTGTGAACTGTCACCTATTCGTTTGCGATCTGCAGTTGTCCTAGGGAACGATGAGAAGTTACCGACAATTATCCTACCGATACCGATCGATCGAGTATTCTAGGGAGCCTGGCGTGCTAGCATGGTCGCTCGATATGAAGTTACCGACCGATTTTCGGTAACTTCTCATCGATCCCTAGGACAATTGCACATCGCTAACGTACAAACAACAGTTGATGTCGAATACGTTAAGGACACTTAGTCATTGTGAACTGCCACTTTTTCGTTGGCGATCTGTAGTCATGCTAGGGAACGATGAGATGTTACCAATAGTTATCCTACCGATTGTTATCGAGCGAGTATGCTAGGGCCTCTCGTGGTCGTAAAGCAGCGTCTCCTCCGACGAAAATGTGTACACACTTTGTGGATAGTTAGGTCGGGACCACAATGTTTTTACTTTCCGTGGCCCATGGAAAACAACAAACGTTATGGTAATGTTTGAGGTATTGTTTGTGAAATTGGACCGGCCTTAAAACCCACAAATTATGTAATCACAAAACAATGAATAAAGAAAAATGATAAAAATTAAAAATAAGCTGAAAAACAATGCTGCCAAAAATACTTTGAATATTTTGGTTTTATTTAATGAATATTTAATTGACAGAGTTTTTATTCAGCTTTATAATGTACCTAATAACCTTTTTTTAAATAGTTCTTGAAGCAATGTATAAGTATAATGTTATAACGGTATTAAATTGCTTTTTTTCAGGTGATGCACCACGACGGACGTGTAAAATTCAGGTCAAAACACATGTTTAAAATTCCCATTTAACATCAGCCGCAAATTTTGATTTTGAACATCGCCAAAAGGTGTGTTTTATTTTATTTTGCGAAGCTCGGGCACAAACATTTAAATGATTTAGGATCATTTTCCGAAGAATTTAATTGTTCACCGTATTCAAAAAAAAAAAATCCCAAAACGGGTTGATATGCAGGAAATGTTTTTCTTAATATTAGTTTTTATAAGCCTGATACATATTTTTCTGGGCTTATAAAAAAACTAATAAAAAAATACTCGATCATTTGGGAGTCCTACTCGCAGTATTGAATTTAAAATATAGATATATAAGCGATTTATTTTTCAAATCAAAATCACATGATTTTACACTTATATACAGTTTTTTAATTCACTGTAACGTATGTATGCGCTTGTGTCACTTTGTTCCTGATAGACGACAGTCAGGATATTCCACTAAGTTTGGGTTGTTTCAATTTCGGTCTCATATATGATTGGCAATCGAATCAAGTTTAGTGCATTCAAATGTTTATTGTTAAATGTCCTAACTCCCAACCAAAAATAAATAAGTAGAATTTATGAATTAATTAGAATAAATGTATTAAATTTACCGATGATTTGTCCCTGCGCAGCGAGTCCCTGGCAAGCTCAGCGGTGGTGAGGTCCTTGTCCAGATTGTGAACGCGCGTTTCGAGCAACGCGCGCTCGTCCTCCAGCACGCGCATCCTGCCCGCCGTCTGCTCGTGCGCCATCACCTGGCGCGTCAGGTGCTGCGACTCGGAGTTCAGCTTGTCGCGCAAGGCGTGAAGTTGCTGAAACAATTTTACAATGTGGTTAATTACAATTTTTGCTTACAGATTTGCTCAGTTGCTTACAAAGTTACGTGTTACTTTAAAAAATTCTTACATACTTGCTTACACACATTATTGCAAACGTGTTCTCATAAGAAACAGGCGGCCACAACACACACATTTTCAAAACATCCATATTAGAGTATTATATATGTGCATTGAAAGAAGGGTAAATGCAGGTAACCCCATTAATGGAGGACTGAATGCCGTTGGCGCTAACAAAAAGCTGCCCAAAGAAGCGAAGTTAGCAGTCCACAATGGAGTGCTTGTACCTACCCTGATGTATGGCAGTGAGGCATGGAACTGGCAGAGGAAGGATGCAAGTAGACTGAATGCTGTTGAAATGAGATCCCTAAGGCGTATGTGTGGTAAAACCATGTATGATCGTGTGAGAAATGTGGAGGTTCGAAAAGAATGCAAGGCTGATGTAAGCGTAATGAGTAAAATTAAGAAAGGAACCCTCAGATGGTTTGGGCATGTAGAGCGAATGAACAAAGAAAGGAGCGTAAGGAGAATATATGATGCAAGTGTAAATGGTATAAGAAGTAGGGGACGTCCGAGGAAGACATGGCACGATCAAGTGAATCAGATTCTTGAGCCGGGCCATGTCAAGAGTCAGAAAAATAGAAGAGTATGTATGAGACGATGTATGAATGTGAATGAGGCAAAGAGTGTGTGCCAAGACAGTGGTGTTTGGCGGTCCGTCCTCTCTGCCCACCCCTACGGGGAAAAGGCGTGATGGTTAGTTAGTTTATATAAGTGCATACTGAATAAAGAAAAAAACTTGCTTACAAGCTTGTTTGCAAAGTTTATTATAAACTTACTTTCAAACTTGCTTACAAATTTGCTTATAAAGTTGCTCATATAGTCACATTATAAAGTTTCTTACAATGCTGCTTAGAATGTTGCTTACGAAGTTATTGAGAAAGATGCTGACAAAGTCGCCGTTTTCCTATAAGGTAACAAAAAGACTGACAAATAAAAGGGATAGCAATTTGTTTCCAAAATAAAAGGGACAGCAATAAGGTAATTAGTTCTGTTTCCTAGTAGGATGATGGAAAAATTGAACTAAAAGCGTCAGTTGTTTTGCTGTTACACTGAGCTACGGCGGCTTATCTCTTACCCGCCAAATGATTCAATATATAATATTGTTAGTGTTTTAATATAAACTGTCTAGGTATTGGAAAAATTGAAACCAGGACTATTATAATATTACTATATATATGAATATAATGTTGACTTACAATGCTCATATCCTTGTTATCGGTTAATAACTCCCTTATTCTGTCCTTTACTGCATTCTCCGTACACTCTACAAATCTGGCAGGCAAGCTCAGCTGATGTGCCAGCCCTTCCATAGCTGCACGATATTCGTGTTGAATTCTCTGGTTCTTTTCTTCTCTGTGCTTTAAATCGTCTGGAAACATAAGGCAACATCAATAATAAAAATACTTACTGATTTAGGAATTATCTTCTCAGCTAAAGGATTCTACGTGTACCTTTTAATTGGCATATTGCTGTTTCTAGCTGGGCTATGTTTCCTGTAGCCGAATTCAAGTGCTTGCTCGATGATGAATACTTATCTCTGGTTTCATGGACATCTCTCTCTAAAACTCTGTTCTGCATTTCGAGCGATTCCTTTTCTAGTCGCAATCTATCCAAGTCAACGCTTTGCGACGTGCATTGTCTTTGGAGGATATCTCTCTCTGCGCATGTCCTTTCGAGGGATTCTCTACAACACTTCAATTCTTGCTCGGTGCATGCTAAGCTCTCAGTCACACTGATACACTTGCTTCGTAGTCTGGACGTTTCTTGAACGAGCTCGGTGGCTCTTATAACCACACTTTCAGGGGAATGCGCGTGGGAGGTTTCACAGAATTCAGCCCCCAGAGAAGCGGACAATCTGCGCACAAGATCTTGTAACTGACTCCTGAAGCTGTCTTTTTGTTGCTCTTCGTTCGAGCATTCAATTTCTAAATTTCGTAATTTCTTTTCTAAATCTTTGGCTCTGTCTTCTTGGTACTTCATATCCCTTTGCAGGGTTTGTATTGAGATTTCATTCCTTCCCTGTGTTGAATAAAGACTTCTTTCTTTGTCTTCTAGATCTTGGGTTTTCTTTTTTAAAGAGGCTATCACAGCGTTCTGTCGAGCTGCTTGTTCTCTTAAATGCTCTATTTCTACTTGGAGCTCGATCACTCGCTGATCCCTGTGCAACACTTGACTTTTCATTTCGTTAATCTAAAAAGAAAATAATATTAAGAATTGTATTTATGACTAAAACTTTTTAAAGACTCATATTCACAAATGTATTTACATCTGAAGCAAGTCGATCTCTCTTGTATTGTAAAGCAGCCAGCTCGCTTCTCAGTGCCATGGTCGTATCCAGCTCTACGTCTCCTTCCATCTGCACATAGAAATACGATATCTCATTAAAGCCATAGAGAATTAAATAAAATTTCTACAATATCAAAAATACATGTCTTCTGACAAACTAAAGGTTGAACAAAGACTCCGTCAATATTTCCCGACGTTGTAAAATCGAATGAACCAATCAAAGTCTATTCTAAATCTACGTAATGCAGAGATATTAGAAAATAGGTCGGAGAGAACTAGAGAAGTTTGATAGCCTTGCAGTCACGCATGGTACCATGTTGACAGACAATATCAACTTACTCTGAACCAAGTTATAGATATGCCCGCTCGATGGAAGCTACTTCCAGCTATCGATACAAGGTCTCCACCTTTTGCTAGGAAATTTTATAAAAGGAAGTAACCTTTTGAGCCGATTCATATGGTTTTATAATTTCCCGCTTGAAATCCTCCCCGCTTTTCCCACCCCCTTGTGAATCGATGTTTAGTGCAAGGCACCGGAAGGCATGCGATATCCATGGCGACCGCCTTTGTAGGTGATTTAATCATATTTTGCGCGGAATCTTCCTTATTTTAAACAAATATTAACAACAGTTATTCAATCATCTAAATCAGGCTAATTGATTTGTGTATTTTGTTGATGACAAAAGCTTAGTTAGCAATTATTGGTTGTGATTGTTTTTAAATAACATAGAATATAAATAAACAAACCTCTGAAGACGTTTTTGAGCAAAGGACTTCGAATATTTTCCAATCTTCCTCTGTATTGGCCCTGTCTGAATTCATGGTATCAATTACTCACTTAATCCCGATGCAAATTGCGTAAAACTGAACACTAAACTCCATTATTTGTAAGAAATGTGAAACATATCACAAACCTGATGTGTTTCACAGAAATACTCTCAGCGACATGGGGAAAACAGGTGGGTGTTTGTATGTTTGTGTGCCGTGGATAAATTATCGACTAAATGTTTTCTCTAGGAAAAGAAATCCTTGGCGACCTGTTTATAGTGCTAACTACGAAACGTGTAAAATCTAGGACAACTCACGACCACATACGTAATTCTTAATTTGGTAAACGATACCTTTTTATGGTGTAACATCATAACAAATAGCATGTTTCAAAATACTGAATTTCGATTTATAATGATTTGACTTTTCTAAAACCCCTATTGCTTGATAGTACAACAACCGTAAACCACTTTTGATTGATCTGAAAAAGACGAATCGTCAGAAGGTAAATTTCTTAACCGCAATAGATATTTTATATTACACAATAGAATATTCGGTCTATATAATATTTTTTTTTCGTAAGGAGCAATCACTTTGTGGTTAGGCATTATATTTTAAATAAAAAAACACTTAGTATTTAACCATGTATATTTATTATTTGATATATCGACCGGTTTCGCTCCGACCGAGCTTAATCAGGATATAATAATAACTTAGGTCGATATATCAAATAATAAATATACGTGGTTAAATACTAAGTGTTTGTTTTATTTAAAATATATATCTAATATCTGTATAATACATGCCCAGCCCATGCGTCCCTATGTAAATATTGTAGATACAGGGTAAAAAAAGTTCGTTATTCTGAGTTCTGAGTAATATGTAGGTACCTACTTACCAACCCGCTTCATTTTCAATTCTATTATAATTTTGTGAAATATTGAAAACTGAAATTTCATCTAAGAAGCTTTTATATATTACATACACTTACTTACAGACTTTTAAACTAGGTTTCAAATTAGACACATTTTCAATAAATTTTGATGCTATTTTTATTAATATTATGTGAGTACCTAGGTTTATATAATTCTTTTTGCATCTTATTGTCTATTTTTGTAATCAGAACATTGTACATTTTTTCGTGTAATTTTATTTACTCGATATTACGGATTGTTTATTGCACCCCCACCCAACCACGTTAGAATAAAAAAACTATTATTATTATAAATTGTCTAGATTTCTAGCTAAATGAGAAAAGTCGACGAAAATCGACGAAGAAAATGGATATTGACCTTCCTAGCGGCTTACCCACCGCAATAATATATAGATACCTCAAAATATATTATACACACATTATAATTTATAATTCAGAAGATGGGTCAATTTTCGCAGATTCATCACACATTAACATAATTACCTAATGAACATTTTTTACCTACATGATATTTTTGCATTATTTTCTAAATAAAAGTTAACGAGATCTCTTTTACAATGTTTTAATTCTTTAGCATTATGTATTCGTAAATCGTGTTCACTCTTCAAAGAAAACCTAAAACCTTTTCCCAGCTTTTGTCACCTTCACTACCGACATCTATCGACCAAACTCAAAAGCCTTTTTCGCACAGCTGCAGCGCTGTTTCACTTCGGGTCATAAATGCAACTACACGAATGCAACTTGCGCAACGACTCGTCAGAGAGCAGTATTCTTCATTGCGAATAATAATAGACAGGAAAAGGAAAAATCAAATTGCGCCTGCGCACTGGATGCACATTTTCCTATAATAATACTAGCCAAGGAGCGTATTTGTTTCG
Source organism: Limnephilus auricula (assembly GCA_951813805.1). NCBI lineage: Eukaryota > Metazoa > Arthropoda > Insecta > Trichoptera > Limnephilidae > Limnephilus > Limnephilus auricula. Next base: position 18,352,349 of record OX638395.1, on the reverse strand, counting down.
TAACAGTCGACTTTCATTATTGCACAAAATGTTTTATAACTACAATAATGTCACAGGAAGAGTCACCTATTCTTCCAACCTTCAATCCCCGCTTTTCCCGGTGGTAAGAAAAGTTTTTACAATTTAATTAGTGCTTGGAAAGAAGTTCAAATCTTCACGTAAACTACCCTTTGAGAGAAAGTATTCTTTCCCCTACTTTTACGGTTTAAGTGACTTTTTGTACACTTTTTTAAGTGATTATCATGATTCAAATTAATGTGTTTTAAAATATTAGTATAATAAATTTTTTGACCCAATTATTTTTAAATTCGTTGTCTAAATTAATACTTGGCCTTGACTTAGGTAATAAATTCTCATAATTATAGTGAAGGAATTCATTCAAAAAATATAGCGAATTGTTAATCTTCAATTAAATTCAGTGAATTGAGTTTAAGGCGAAGTTTAATGATTATTATTTTAGTTAACATTATAAATACACATAAATAATTGGAGCTTTGGATAAATTGAAGCTTTTCCTGCCATTTACATTAAGTGAAATTCAAATTAAATTGTTAATTACTTCATAAGAATTATAAGCGTAAACTACGTATTTTTCGTTAAAAATGTAGTTTCTACGCATGAAAGAGAGAACATTAAAAAAAAGCAAGTTAATTGCAAAAATTATCTGTGACAGTTTCCTTTGATTAACTTTTTTACTTTTAATAAAATTATTCATAAAATAACTAAAAACCACTTCGGCGTCCTCTTAATTTAATATTGTTTATGCTGCCATCGATTCTTGAATAATTTATATTCTTGACAAGGTACCGTATATTTGTTTTATGTTTTTGTATAATTAATTAATTAGTAGATAATATTACCCGGTTTCAACCGAATTTCAAAATTTTTTTTTCCAAAACTTTTTTCTTGTATACAATATAATATTTTTTACCATAAAAATATTTTAATTTAAATGTGTATGTATCTCTTTTATATAAATTTATTAGGGTTAATCTTGACAACTAATGTCAGATTTTGTGATTTTTCAAGGATCTGTAGTTTTTAGTTAACATTGGGTATAATATTCCGAATTGGTAACTGGATAAAACAGAACAGTGACAAAACAAAACATGATTAAGAATAGTTTTGGGCAGGTTAGGTTAGGTTAGTTTAGTTTAGTAAAGGTGAGGTTTGGTTAGGTTTCGATTTCTATTTTCTTAAATTTTTTCACTTTTCTTCAAAGTTTTGTTTTGTCATGGAACCTTCTGGAAGTGTACGCAGGTAAATTTAATCATGAATAAGCCGTCGGTTAAATAGAAAAGTGGCATTATTAAAAAATAACAAATTTTACAATACATGCGTTTAAAGTTTTTAGTTTATAATTATTTTTTTTTAGTAAAGTGTTATATGTATATGATTTTAAAGGTATTTACATAAGGATTGATGGTGTGATTATTTTAATAAATTTATTAAAAAATGGGACATTATTAACAAGAAATGTCATTTTTCTACATAAATAAAATAAAATTGCGACACATTTCTCTTAAAAAATACGTTTTTCTATAAATACAACTTTTACAATCGTATCCAAACATTATATTGAGAGATGTCACTTTTCTATAAAAAAGCAAATGTAGTCAGTTTCGTGGCTGAATGGCAGAGCGACATTTTTCTACAATCACAATGGCGGATTAGAGAGTAAAAATAGGAAATAGAAATAATAAAAAAACAGAAATTGCCTTGACGATCGTGACGTGTAATTTTAAAATGTCTTTTATCCAAAAAAATTATGTTAATATCAGACTTGTTTTAACTAATAACCTTATTTTCCAATAAATTTGAAAAATGTCATTTTTCTTTTTACGTTTTAATCGACGAATTGTTGTAATTTCCAGCCCCCGTTGGCGGCAAAAGCCTTCGCCCCCGCCGGGGTGACCTACGACCCCAGCGTGAAGCTGAGCAAGGTGTCCGCCATGCAGGTCCGCCAACAGAGCGGGGAGAAAACCATCCCCGGAACCAACCAAAAATACGCACCACTCAACCCTAAGTTGAAAGCAAACATGGAACTTTTCCAGGTATTCTACTTAATATTGAATATTCCATATTTTAAAATAATAGAAACATTCCTGGGTAACTTGAAAATATTAAAAAAAAAAAACATGTTACCATACTACCCATCTAACCAAGCAGAAATACTAACAGAGGAATTGAACCTTGGGTTGATAATCGGACACATTTGGCAGCTCAGCCATTAACCGGTCTAGACATTTTTATTTCTTTTTACAATAACTCCATACGGTAGGCCCTGAGGAAACTAATTTCTCTCAGGGCCTATGTCATCTTTGAAGATGCTGTGTGGATGGTCTTTTTGGTGAAAGGACGGAGTGAACATGGGACTTGAAGATACCAATGTTGTAGGAGGGAGGAAACATAGAGGACCGCAATTTGTTTCACAACCGAGCTGTTGAACTCAAGAATGAGTCGGAGAAATGACCCGTTCTCATGTGACAAATAAATGTCAATTGTATACAAATGTTGGACGCGCGTTTGGCGTGTTGCCCACCGTGCACCGGTGCCGAAGGAATCAATGACGCTAGTTCGTCTAGAGCAGTCCCATGCACTCGACGCCTGTGCTCTAAAGATTGCCCGTTTCCGCACAGAATCTATTGCTAAGACCACACCGAAGCCAACCTTCCAACTCCAAACTCCGAATTTCAACATGGCGGATGTCGAACAGCTGATTCGGCGCTTATCTTATCAGTTGCCTACAATTATTACGTAGAAGTATATACATACCCGACATGTTTTCAAACAATTATTATACCTTAAATTAAAACAAATAACTTTGTTTAAACCACTAATATAATATTATATTAGTGGTTTAAACAAAGTTATTTGTTTTAATTTAATTCAAAATGACGCCACAAAGTGATTTTGCGAAGTTTGAAGAAATAATTATTATACCATTCTCCCGTAATAATTTTTCATTTTAATGATACGCGGCACACTTGATCGCCGGCCGTTCGCAGACTGGTGTGTGGACGGCTGCGGCAGGCTGGATCGTGTGAGTTGGCCGTCGCGATCGCCGCGGAGGCCATCCCGGGCCAACTGGAACTCCAACCTTCCAACTCGATCTTCCAACGCACGAGCTACCCCTCCACACAATCGTCCAAACGTTCGCAGTCTGGACGTAGCATATGGTTTTCTTCAGGTATTTTGGGGATCCAAGAGATGGCTGCCAAATTAAACTGTGGGGCGCAATTGCCATTTGTACCGGGTTAGCAGTTGTGTACGTGTGTTGGTTATATATCAGCGGGCCCTAGTATAAATTAGGCTCTTTTTTTAAAAACATCACTTTTATAAAATAACCTAATTTTTTCAAGGCGGGAACCTCGTGTGTCACTCTGCTAAAATACGATTTTGCCAGCTCTTTCGCAGCCATGATGTAAAGTTTTCCAATTCCTTGCCAAGGATACATTCTGGTATATGTCTATATTCGTAGGTGTGTGAAAGAAGATGATAGTAATAACAAGATAAATTTTGTATATTTTTTATTTGTGATATTTCTGTTTTTCTAATTGTATTTAATTGTATGTAATTGTAGATTTTTTTGTAATTGTATGTCCCTATTTGTACAATAACTGAGTTTTTATAACTGGATTGTTCTCACGTAAGTGCGAACATCTGTAAAAAACAAGTATAAATAAATAAATAAAACACGTTTATTTTCTTTCCTTAAAAAATTAATAAACAGGTTACGGCGTTTACGGCACTTTTATTTAAAATTTATGTTAACGAATAACTTTCCTAGATTGATTTAAATTATTATGCTTATTTCAAAATGTCACCGAAACTTCGTTTTTCTCACGCCCACAACTGACAACTTTGCTGACGGTGTAGTTTTTCCACTGCGATTTGTCGGTTGTCTTTATTTATAATGCTATACAAATATTATTTGGTTCCTATTCGTACAAATACCTAGTAAAATAACTCAGATAAAAATGCTTTTTCGTGTTTGCTTTAATCGCGACTTCATAATACCCGCAGCCATTCATAACCGTTTCAGTTTAGTCGCTTAGTCATTGTAGATATATTTTTTTAAATCAATAATTTGAAAATAACACATTGAAATTAGGCATTTTTAGTACGACTACCAAAATATGTTTTTTTTAAACTAAATAATCCATACATTTAGTACCCCTTCACAGGAACAACTTAAATTGCGAACATAGATTCAAATCGTTTCACTTATATATAATATATACCCATGTGGAAACATGAAAAATGTTACAATTAATGTGCCTTAAATACTATTATGCTTTGTTATTTATGTAAACTGTTGGTCTCCCGAATAAAATAAAATAGTTGGCTATTTCAAAATCCATAAAAACTAAGAAAAAAGTTTCCCCAATGCCGCGTTACGTCGCGTCGCCTCGTGTGCGCACCTTCATATTACCGTTGGTAAAGCTGAATTTACATTACGCAACTAGTTTCGCGCAAGTTGTATAAAGATATTAGTTGCACTACTAGTTTCAGGAGTAACGTGTTCTTTAATCAACAATGCATTGCATTGCTGTATGTCACAAAATTAGAATCAAACTAGCGCGAAATTACGGCACCACCAGTGGTATGCAACTAATTGCGTAGTGTAAAACGTGAAGCAACTAGTGTCGCGAAAGAATTTCTGCTGAGTGGACGTTTGTGTTGCTCGTAACGGCGTGAGAAGTGGCCTATAAGATAATTATGTAAACCACGGACATGGAAACAACAACTGTAAAGGCTCCGTCAAACAGGAGGCGTACTTACGCTCGTCAAGGCGTTAAAACGTAACGGACGTATAACGCTGCGTTGTGTTGTACTGAACACGTCGAAGCCGTTCAAACAGAAAGTACGCGACGTTACAGCCCGTTGGTGCCTGTTTGAAGGAGCCTTTACGCTGACGCCTTGACGCGCGGTAAGTACGCCTTCTGTTTGACGGAGCCTTAAAAGATGCTATTTGTAAAATACGAACATTTCGCAATAAAATAATAAAAGAATGTAGGAAAAAATCCAACATCGTATTTTATTTTCTTTCGTGGCGGTCTATCGCTATTTGTGTACAATAACATCGTGCATTGCAGAAAAATAACTTTTGTTGATGGTGCTATGGTTGCTGTGATACTGAAGGTTGCACCACTTGGTATCATGCAATTATTTTGAATATGCATTCAACTAAATTTTGCCACAACTGTTGCCTGCAACTAAAGTGGCTCGTGTGCTCCTGGACTTAATGCCTACCTTTTTGGGGAAGAATTTTAACATGCTAAATATTCTTTGACGACTGCTCAATGGCGACCCTTTAACGGGGTCTACTAGTAATATCTCTGAAAAACATAACCGGAATAACCCTTGATAGCAAATTAAATTGGAAAAAGCATATCACAGAAACTCTAAATTCGGCCAATAGAACAAGATATGCAAAAGAAATGTGTAATAAATTATCTTCAAGAAATAAAATCTTAATATATAAATCAACGATAAGGCAAAAATTAACGTACGCAAGCTCAATCTGGGCCCAAAAGAAAAGACTACAAACATTTAAAAATAAAGCCATTCGCATAGCTCTGGGAGCTCCAAAATGGATGAGGGTTTCTCAACTCCACCGGGACTGAAGTTCCCCTCCTTAAAGAACACATCTTCAGTCTCGCGGAATTATTTTATGCGGGTAATCCCACCCATGAACACGTGTCTATCAACTGCCTCGCCCAGTACGATGAAAACATAAAAACGACACATAAAAAAAGTCCTTCGTAAAGTTTAAATCTCCCCATTTGCAGCCATGTTCCCTTGCGATTTTTTTAAAGTTAACTTAAATAACATCTATTTCTTCCTACAACCATTTTTAAACTCATGATCAAAGAGAAAGGGCCTTTTTGGCCCCGAGCTCTGTACGCCAATATTTCAAAACTCAAAAGTCTCTCTCACTACCAATACCAAATTGTAGTTACTTAATTTCTCATGTCGACCTACTGTCAATACCCACTAATTATTTCGGTAACATACAAATCTTCAGTAGATAGGTAATATTCAAATACAAGATGCAATAGGGTATTTTCACAAACGAAGGATTTTGTTGAAAATGTATAGAATATCTAACCACTCGAACGTTTTTGCCACATTATGGCACTATTTCCAAAGCCTCGGATTGCTTTGTTGCCACAATGTGGCAAATATTCTCTAGATTCATTAAAATGTTTTAAAGTTAACGATTTTATAAGTCTTATGAATATGTGATAATAGACAAAAGATAGGTAAATTCATAGGCTATATAGAACTATAATCAGATTGTATGTCTCCATATACAAATTCGGAGGCATTGTTTTTTTTAATGTGGGTGGTAACTGATTTTAATCATTCTACTAAAAATGTTTGTTTTTTTTATTTTCATTCAAATTTATTGATTTTAAAAAACGATCAAAAACCGACAAAACCAAAACGGACTGTGATTGGCAGCGCCACCAAATACGCACGTCAACAAACAACCAAATACCACTGTCAGAAATGTGTCAGAAGCCGACCGACGCTCATGACGTCATACGATAGCCCCGCCCCAAAATATCGTTTTGGCGGTATTTCAAAAATGGTAAACTTTGACTCGCCGTAGAAAATTTATTCGTCAACATAAAAATAAAATAAAAATGCTAAAATCATCGTAATTTTTTGCTTAATTTTTTTAAGCAATAAAAAACTTAGAAATACCCTAATATTACGTAAAGTCATTGATAATTTCTATTTTTTTTTAGCGCCCCAACGACATCCCAGTTTTTCTGAAGGGGGGACCAATGGACGTACTTATGTACAGGGTATCAATGGGACTGATGGTGGTGGGACTTTTATGTTCCTGGGCAGTCTTCTACAAGAGGGCAAGCATGAAGTAACCGCTAAACCGATGTGGGCTTGTGGAGATTCATAAAAACCCTTTGCTCAACGGCCAAATTTTATTGTGTAGAATAAAGTACTGTGTATTAAATAAAAGTTTATAAGTATCGTTGTTGTTATTAATTTTTTCAATGTATGTAAAAACCAATTCTTGTTATATGTAATAACCGTTGCTATTAGTTAATAATGAACATATATAGTACACGCCAATCTTTTAGACTGGGCTGAAGGTGGTACGATTCATTCTTGCGCAGCTACTGGTTAAAGGTAGCGACAGACTCGCAGCTCACATCAAAAAGATACTTATCTTATAACACAATAGCGCTCGCCATACAATCCTATATAGCCGGTTCACACGATGCGATTTTTGTTGATCAACTTTGATTGAACGTGAAAAATTGTTCGAAAAAACTTGTTCAAATTCGTTGAAAGAAGATTCACACTAAGACTAAGACTTGTCAATTAGCTTCCAATTGTCGAGTGGACCAACAAAAATCGCCTCGTGTGAACCGGCTAATAGCCGAGCGATTTTTGTCGGTCAACTCGACAATTGAAAGCTAATTGACACGTGCGAACACTTTGTCAACAAAGTTATCAACTTTTTTGTTGGCTAGCGAAAGTTTTTTTTGTCGGTCAACTCGACAATTGAAAGCTAATTGACACGTGTGAACACTTTGTCAACAAAGTTATCAACTTTTTTTGTTGGCTAGCTAAAGTTGATAGCCCGTCTACTTTTTGGGGCGTTCTGACGTTTCATAATAGAGACCCGCCACACGTAAAAAGATGATGTGTTATGATAGCGGTTTGAATCTTCGCTAATCGGCTTTATTTTTCGTATTCGCTACGGTCGCGATATCAGAACAGTTATGCGACCCCCCCTTCGCCGTAAACAAGAGAGGGGGTCATTTTGAATACACGGAGCATGCACGGATCTGTCAAGTTGACATATTCAGTACAAAGAAATGATATTCTCTCGACCGCTTCCGATTTCAACTGACCCCTTCTCCTGCCGTAGGAAGAAATATTTTATAACGTAGTGTGTCAGTAGAAAATATACTTTATAACACAGTATCTTTGTATGTGAGCTTCGAGTCTGTACCGTGCTTTAAGCGAAAGAGAAAGATGCGTAAAAACCTATGTGCGACAGAGGAAGGCGTGGCCGGGGAGGCAAGTACCTTTTTTTAAAACTTTAAACTCGTCCATTGCGATGATTTTTGATCAACGTCAGGTCGGTCTTAAAGTTTGGCGTGTACTATGTATAAGTTGATGAAAAAGGAGGTCGCTGTCATCACTGTCATCGTCGCTGACATAAGGGGACATACATTAATTACGTGAGCTGTTTTCTTTTAAATAGGCCACTCCCGCACGCACCCTTGGTGATATTGTGAGATTTTTTTCTTACTCTCGAAATATATGTTTTTTTATAAAAGCCATTTTTTCAGCGGGCAAAATAGATAATATATATGAACTCTTTTAAAGTCGAGTTAGATCTTTACTGAACCCCCCCCCCCCCCCCCTGGTGAGATTTTATTGGACCCCCCCCCATTTTTTGCTCACGATGCCCCCTAACGATAGTAAGTGTGGTTACCAGATTAAAAAAATAAAATAAAGATATGGTGTTAGTTCATCTTTTCGCCACCGGCAACTTATACGTGTAGAATTGCCAGTAAACTGTAGAGAATTGGAAAAGAGATAAATGTCTGCGGTCATTTATGGCAACACTAATATGATTCAAAAGAAAAGTATCTAGGAATTAAAAACAAAACACAGTGGTTAAAAGGAAAATAATTTTTAATACATGATATACACTAAAATACAGTGGTATTTTGCGAACGGAGATGTTTATAATATGCTGGTCGTCCGGGCTTTACACAGAGTTTTCAAAATCATATTTTTTTAAATTAACCCCATACTGGAGGTCCTGAGAAAAACAATTTTCCTCAGATGTCATCTTTGGGGATACTGCGTGTTGGTCTTTTCAAGGTAGGTATGAAGAGGAAGTTCTGGAAAGGAAAGGGTTATGAGTGGTGGGTAGGAATCTATATATCCAGGAGTGACGGACCTATGAATCCATCCCTCCCATTGCTTGCGGTACAAGGCGATGAGTGGAGAAAGTCCGGCTGGAGAGATCAAAGAGTCTTCCTCAACTGGGAACCCGGGCAACCCTGCTAAGACACGAAACGTTGCGAATCACTTGGGGTGACCGAAGGCAGATGTATTGATTATCCAATAAATGGTTCCCGAGGTGGCGGTACGTGTACCAGCCTTCCAAATTGATAATGTGGTGATTGTTCGTTTTGATTATGAACTGAATAAATTTATTATCCCAACCATGTTACAAGTTATTTTCAGGAAGGTATTAGTATTGCGAAATGTCATCAATCTCAATCAATAAAACTGTAGATTTATTCAAAAAACAAACCCAAAAACCCACACCGGGACACTCTCCCTTATATGAGTGAAATATAAAATTTATTCTACGTCATATCCAAGTCCCCAATTTAAAAAAGATATGTTTTAAATTTAAAAACAAATAATTTTTTTTAAAACTCGTGAAAAATGAAACCTAAAATTTAAAAAAGTAGTTTTGTTATGATGACCAATAAAATTATTTTTCTGTCGACTGTAAAATTCGGACTTACTTGGAGGAAGCTGGTAGGTACTACAATGTGTTCCCAAATCGGCGAATAAAAATGTTTAGTTTTGCTGTATTGTTTTTTTTTTTTTAATTGTGTAACTATAATAATAAGGGGGATTCTCACCATCATCCCAATAGCTTATCTACCCTAATAACGAACATTATTAAAAATAAAATACTCGCAGTGGTTAGAAAACTCGGCCAACTTATCCAATATATAGCCACTATTCATAGGTTCGAGTACCGAATTATAAACTACAACTTAATAAATAAATAAACCGTAAATCTTAAATCGAAAATATTCGTTATTTGTGTTGATAAGCTATTGGGAGGATGGTGAGAAACCCCCTAAGAATTAAGCAATCATACATATCTTGCAATCATACATAAAGATAGTAGTCAATAAAAATATGCGTAAAGGTAGGGACAGACACGAAGCTCACATAAAAATATACTGTGTTATAAAGTATCTTTTCTACCGGCACACTACGTTATAAAAGATTTTTTCCTACGGCAGGGGAGGGGGTCAGGATGCGGTAGAGGGAATATCATTTATTTGTACTGGATATGTCAACTTGACGGCCCCGTGCATGCTCCGTGTATTCAAAATGACCCCCCTCTCCTGTTTACGGCGGAGGGGGGGGTCGCATAAGTTTTCTGATATCGCGACGGTAGCGAATACGAAAATTAACGGCGATTAGCGAATAAAGAGAACGATTGTGATTAAAACCGAGAATTGTAATTTTAAGATTATTAATATTTAACATACTTTGCCCTTGACGTGAGTGCAAATTATAACATTTAAAATATGAAATTAAATAATAATAATAATATATTCCAAGGTAGTTGGTTCTGAATCGTTACCGAGATAAGGTATGTGCTGATGAATTATCATGTGAGGAAGTATCGTTTATGACTAAGTTTATTATGGGAACTCAGATCATACGTTATGTTATGTTAGCAAAATAATGTTGCGATATCAGTTTAGTGGAAGATTACTCAACGGTTCTTACTTGTATTTTCGCTACTTTTTATATAAAATCTCGCTACTTTTTTAAAGCGCGTTTATGGCAACCCTTGACCGGCCGACATCTTTCTTTCTTTTTGGTTATAAATTTTGCGACCACGTTGCTCTTCAGGTGATTGCATTAATTGTACAATTTTCATGTAATTTTACATTTTAATAGATATTACATTCAACATTAAACTGTGTGTGCTAAATGTGAAATCCATTTTTTTCTTTTGTTACTTTGAACGAGTGCTAGCGTATGGAAAATAATTCGAATTTCAAAATTCGCAGCGTGCATGTGTTCAATTTTGTCTTTCCTATAAGCCTTTGTTTTTTTGTGTTCACCGAATCAAAATTTTTAGTTTCTGTTTTATTTTCAGTGGCCACAATGCAGATTTTCGTGAAGACCCTTACGGGTAAAACCATCACCCTCGAGGTAGAGCCCTCTGACACTATCGAAAATGTCAAAGCCAAGATCCAAGACAAAGAAGGAATCCCTCCAGATCAGCAGAGGTTGATCTTCGCCGGAAAACAGCTCGAGGATGGACGTACCCTTTCAGATTACAATATCCAGAAGGAGTCCACACTTCACTTGGTGCTCCGACTCCGAGGAGGTTAGAAACTTTCAAACGCATGATATTTTAATGTTTTTCCAGATGTATATTAACTATTCAGCCATAACTTCAAAAGAAACACGTGTATTTTCTTTTAAAAACGTCTCATGACTCAAATGACCTTGCTTGAACAACATTTGTTTGACAGTTGGCATCATTAATTTATCAATAACTTCAATGGTCCCCTCTTAAATTCTTTAGTCCTCCAGCTTTTATGTATGTGACATTTCAAATGAATGCTTAAAGTCTGAGAATTTTATAAAAAAAATTATTGCGTTTCTTATGTGTTTAGAATAGCAGATCTTACACAGCAATTTTTGGCAATCAAATGTGCGAATACACAGATTATTACTACATCCTGGCGATAAACATATTTTACAGCCCTGGTAAACTTTCAAACGCACTGGCAACGCATATGAATATTTGTTTAGAAAAACCTTTAGATTAATTACTATAAAATACAACTTTTTGCATTTGGGGCGGTGGAAAATAGTGAATTCAAAAGTTCAATTGCGTAAATTGAAATATAGAATGCAATATTTTCCATCGTCCAAAGTGCAAAGTTGTCTTTTGTAGTAATTAAGGTGAATCTAAAGATTTTTCTAAAAAATATTCATATTAACCTCTTGAATGTCGGATGACAGTTAAGATGTCAAGGCCGTATTTCACAAAAAATTAATATCAGCATTCTGACAAGCTAGAGTGCTCTAATAAAAAGCAGCCCCTGAAATGATATTGGGGCAAGCGATTCCGACCTTGTCCTTGCACAGTTTCTTTATACATAAGGGTTAAAATCGTATTTTATTTTGTAATCTGACAGCTGTCGCCCGCCTGCGGGCTTATGACAAATGAGAGGTTAAGCGTGGCCAGCGCCATCGAAAGTTTACCACAGTTCTAATTGCACGTGATATAAAACCCAGGTCCACTATAAAGTTCGTACTAATGCTTTCTTTCACAGTAAATTTTTATTTTCTTTTATGTATATATTTCAGTTTTTTTTTTAAATATTGTGAACCAGGCTCTAACACTTATTATCAAAATAGTGGTCTTGGTGGTAGGAAAAGATGATATAATAATACGGGTTGTAATGAATTTGGGATTCAACAGACTTGATAATAAATTTGTCTGCCTATCTACATCCATTTGTCTCCCGATGTATGACAATTGAAAATCTGCATGCCCACAATGTCAAAAATTTGTTTTGGCAATGGTATTAGTTGTAGCCTAAGAGTATGGATATTAGAGAGACGGCATGTGAAGTGTGCCCGCGCGCTCCCAAGTGTGCCTTTTCGAGAATTTTACCCAAACGGCTTACATTGGCTGCCGGTTTTTGGTCGTTTAATATGTTCCGACAGCAGCCATTTTACATGGTGACAGCCAATGTCAACCGTGTGGGTAGAATTCTCGAAAAGGCACACTTGGAGCGCGCGGGCACACTTCACATGCCGTCTCTCTAATATCCATACTCTTAGGTTGTAGCCGTGTACACTTACCCCCCTTACTCATAATTGCGGTATCCGCCTAATCATCCTTTGTTTTGTAAAGTTGGCCCTAAACCTGGTTTTAAGCCGTTATAACCGTGCACACGCAGTGACAATAAGTCAAGCTGTTTACTGTTACGTCGTAATACGACGCGTATTGGGATTACTACGATTATGAGTAAAAAGGCTAATGTTCAACCAATACTTTTTATGCTGCTATGTGTGTATGTATGCCGTGAATAATATGTGCATTCAGCGCTACATGCATCTATTCATTTTCAAAGAAAATGTATGAATGTTGCAGAGCGCCTGCACGTACCTGTTATCCTATGCACTCAGAAACGCTCTGAAAAGGAAACAGTCTGTTGTTACATATGCAGAATGCTCCTGAAGTTTAAATACACCTTTGGATGATGACTTCCCCTTGACAGTAATGCCTAGTGTAAAGTACTTACAACTTCCTTTGATTCTGGCAACTAATCTGTTTTCTTTCAGGTATCATCGAGCCTTCCCTTCGCATCCTAGCCCAGAAGTACAACTGCGACAAGATGATCTGCCGCAAGTGCTACGCTCGCCTCCACCCCAGGGCGACCAACTGTCGCAAGAAGAAGTGTGGCCACACCAACAACCTGCGCCCCAAGAAGAAGTTGAAGTAGACTATTATGATATTGCACTTCAAATACATTCATTCCGGTATATCTGGGTGTGAAATTTGTAACTATATTATGCTGGAAGCTCTAAATTAATAAAGTCTCTTTTACTCGCAGCTGATGTTTTATTTTATTGTCTTGTGGAAACGGTACACCTGACTATATATATATACAGCACTAATAGAGAAATGATTAACTACCATAGGAATTCTTTTTTCACAGGTGTATCTGTATACGTCCACGCTTGACTTGGGGGGTAAGCTGGCGAATGCATTACGGGTCGAGGCGAACGGGCTGTATCACACTGTAGAAGCGAGAGAGAGCAGTGTGCGCGCACATTTTCTTTCTCTCTTCCTCACAGCCAGTGCATGAAGATTATTCATAATTTCATTTTGTTCTTGAACAATTTTACAAATACTGTGGGAGCAAGAGAGCAGTTTTTCTTTCTCTAGGAGTTTTACTTCAGTCGTGTGGTCTAAAGCACACTCGTTTTTTTATATTGACCACACGGGAGGCTCTGGGGGAAAACATTTCCCTTAGAAGTGTGTCATCTTTTGGGATACTCCGTGGAGTCTTTTTGAGGAAAAGACTGTGTGAACAACCTGGGTCTTGGAAGATCCAAGATGGAGGAAGGAAATGGGATGGATGGCTGGTAACAGCTGAGCTGTTGCAATATACTTGGTCGAAGGTTGGAACACAAGAAAGAGTTGTAGAAATAATCTGTTCTCGCATAGCAAAAGTTATAGAAATCGACCCTTGGGAGCACAAAGGCTCTAGGTTACTGGAGAGGAATTCTTTTATGGCGCAATTTTAAGGTGAGGACACGGTACCATTTATCTTTGATTTTTGTAGAATTGTTGTAAAATATGCACTTTTTAAAAAATTGATTTCACACAGGATGCCCTCCATTTTGTAGGAGGGGAGAAACACAGTAGTCAGCTAATCATTCCACAGCCGAGACAAAAACGAGTCTTGGGACCGACCCGTCCTCTTGTGACAATGTGTTTTCTCATTTGTACGCAGTTGATATGTTGTGAACACATTAAAGGAATGGAATCGGTCGTCAGCTATTATGCAAAGAATCGGTCGTCAGCTATTAGGCAAAGATTCGAGAAGAAGTGGTAGAATAAGAAATAAAGTCATACACAATGTTTTGTTTATTGTTCTTGTGTTTAGTTGTCTAAATATTTTATATGATAATGCGCAATGACGTTACAATACATCTAGACTTATTGTCACAAAATGAAGATAAAATGTGATAAGTAAGATACACACATGTTTCCAGTAAATTCTTAATTAGTTGTTCATGTATGATGAAGATAGAGATTAAAAAATTATGTGGGTGTGAATGAAATACACGGTAGGACAGTGCGGCGTTTTCGTTTTCAAAAGATGTGTCGAATACTATCTCTAGGCTTACAGTATAGGCCTCGGCGCCAGACGGATTAGTCAAACGCCAGGTGTCAAGTGACCAACTCACGTTCCGTGCCATTTATAATAGAGCAATGACAGTTTGCAAATGACGGCGATTGTTACTTATGATTTGTACATTGTTTTACCGCAAGCGTATGTAAACAGAGTGATTTAGACTATTTTAAACAGTGAAGTTTACTTAGCAACATAATTTGGCCTCAGCCTGTATTCTAATCGGCCTTGCATTTTCTCTATGATGTATAAAATCTTCAGGTGGGAAACAGTTGTATTATTTAAAATAATCGATAATAATAAGTAAT
Source organism: Limnephilus auricula (assembly GCA_951813805.1). Classification (NCBI taxonomy): domain Eukaryota; kingdom Metazoa; phylum Arthropoda; class Insecta; order Trichoptera; family Limnephilidae; genus Limnephilus; species Limnephilus auricula. The sequence continues at coordinate 18,337,327 of OX638395.1, read as the reverse complement.
TTGCATGTAATTAAATGATGAAATGTTATTCCTTGGCTTTTTAGTGTTTGCCGAGTAATTAAAACACTTTCTCATTACAAACAAGACCATTTTGGCACCTTTTTTTACCTAAGTAAAAGGCAATTTACTTAGAGGTAGCATCCGACACGTGATAGTTTGGTACTAAATCGAAAGTACTACAATTGACATATTTCGCTTGCCACTTTGAGATTTCTGGCATCTATATATGTATTTTGTAACATCATTGATTATGGGTATGAATATTTAATTATTTTGTCTGGTATTTTTAATTTTCAATGGTTTAAGATTAACAATAATTTAAATGTTTTATTTACTAATACATAATCTTATAACAATAATTCCATCAAAATAACATCACAGGCATAGCTTAACATAATTGGAATATGCGTGAAGAGATTTAGCTGAAGGGTTTGTAGGACCATTGTATTTGTCAATATATTGCTTGTAGATTTCTTTTGCTATTTTGTTCACGGTTGGTGGAATAACGTTCTCAGAGCTATCAATAGAAAATCCACTGGTCACTGTAATTTCCACCGTTCCCGTGTTGCAATTTATTTTACTGGATTTTCGGTCAGTGCTGACGTAGCGTTTGTACCTGAAAAAAAAAAAATTAAAACCTAAATTTTAAATAATATTTAAAATTAAAGTAGCATGGTGATTCATAATATTATTTGAAAAGATGTAACATTATTAAAAGTTACATTTATTATTATAAATGCAAGCTTTGCAGCTCTCAGTGAATAAGTGCACCCAAATTTAATTGAAATTTAAAATAACAGCATTTTGTGAACGGGCAATAAAGGTTAAACAGATAAGTTTAGCGATAGTTACGTGAAAGATTATTTTAATTCTGGACAGTAACAATAAAAAATAATAAAAACTACTACACATAATATTTTGTAATAACAATATGGCATTATTGAAACCTCTCCCTCATTCTTATAATTGACGTCTGTAATAAATGGAGAGGTTTAAACGAGGCTCAACAGCAGGATCGTAACAACATATAATTGTTTTTACACAGGGGAAAGGGACATTAAAAAAAGTATGGAAAAATGGGATATAATACATTATGTTCTATTGCAGTGGTTTTCAACCTGTGGTACACGTACCCCTTGGGATACGCGAAGCAAAAATTGGGGGTACGCAATATCGTGGCACGAACGTAAGTTTCAAAACTCAGCCCAACGTCTAAACAGCTTTAGCTCTAAACACATAATTACTTTGCTCTAAACATATTAATACAATTCACAAGCACGTATTTGTGTAAAAGGGCATTTTATTCCTATGTGCTTATTAAAAATAAATATTGCAATCGCCTGAATGCTAAACAAACCTCTGTGAGCGAAATTTTGTAAAACTTTGCTCTAAAAATCAAGAGTCATATTGACTATATATTAACATTGTATGATTGATTATACAGAGTGTAACAGGAAATCGGGCTTATTTTTTTTGGAATACTGGAATCTTTTTTGTACAAATTTTTTAAAGTTAAAAAATTCGTCCTCTCAAAACACTTTGTGATATTTTTGAGAACAAAATTTGTTCAATTTTGCTTGTAAAATCACTGGTTAAAAATGCACGAAGTTCTGTTATACTCTATATAAAATTGCATTAATTGTATTTGTGTGACTTGATGGTTAAATTCATGTAATAATGAGAGTATTATAAAATTAGCAATATGAGAGTAGTATAAAATTACATGTCTTTAATTACACGTGTACACAAGAAAGACAGAGGATACGGGGTACAGCAAATTTGTTGTAAGCGTCAAGGGGTACGCAGGTTAAAAAAGGTTGACATCCGCTTTTCTATTGTATGAAAACCACTCCTGAATGTCAAAAAATAAAATACTGTTTGTGATGTTATTTATTATTATTTGTTTATTCCAAATGCTGTGGCAAGCCACGGCAAGCGTTCACAAGTCCCAGCGTCTGGTCAGTGCGTTTGGCTTGCCTTGCGTACGCTTGCGAGAGCTTGGCATAGCTTGCCGCCGACCCAGGACGGGGTGGATATTTTGACCGCTAAGAGGCAAGCTGTCAGTGCTATCAGTATAACTTCCGATCTGACGCGAGACGCACGCGATTTTCGCTCTTGACTGTGCATAGTAAAAAATGCATACGTGCACAAACGAAACAACCATTTTTTTTGGAATGCTACGTGAATGCTACTGCATATGGAATCCGCACGATACAGAACACAAAGATAGAAAAAAATTGTTTGATGCTTTTTTTCCTTCCCAGAACTTCCTCTCCTTTCTTTCCTTAAAAGTTGACATAGGTTCAGAGGGAAATTATTTTCCTCAGGACCTAATGTAAAAAAAAAGGTGCACGCTTACCTTTTTATTTTTTTGTGTCTTGTTCTTTTTCGTTTAGATTTATTATAAAACAAAAAAAACTTCTACAAAACACACGAATGAACAAAATACTAGAATTTAAAATAAATTATCTGGTACGATTTCTGTGAATTTGAATCATCTATCATCTCTTTCGGCGAACTCTGTTTTCTTTTGATTTAAAGTACAAATAAGTTAGGGCAAATGAGATAGCCGTTGTAGTTGCCTCGACATCCGCCATGCTTGGGCACTCCGAACACAATGTCGAACTCGCAAGCAGGTGGTGACCGACGTTTGCCTTGCAACAGCTTGCCGAGCCTTGCGACAAGCGGCTTGTGGCATGTATATGGCAGCCCCATAATAATTCCTACACTATTAGTGGGTAGTGTATGCAGGGGCATGGGAAATGATATATACGATTTTAATGAGAATTAACTTGTTGAAAACCAGCATAGGAAAAACATTTTTTTTCAATATGACGAAAAATATTTGACAGTTCTCACCTTTCTTACAAACTAAATTTTTATAACATTTCTTTTGTGATATATTACAAAAATTACATCAAAATAATGTAGATAAAACTAACATCCTAATAATCACTCAAATCTATGCTTTCCACAATGGATTTATATATAAAAACAATGAAAAAATATAGACTTCGAATACGACTCCGTTCATATTATCAAGCAGCAGCCATTTTGTCCGCCATCTTTGATGTCCGGCGCTTCATTGGGAATTAATTTGAATTATTCGGAGTGGCTAGACGCTATCCAGTATTTCATTTCGTCAAGAACGAGAATGGCCCTAGCGATTCTGACCTTGTTCTTCATACAATTTCTTTATACATAAGGGACAAAATCACTTCAAAAATCCGGACCCGCCGGGGGGATTGCGGCCTGCGAGAGGTTAATATTCCCATTACGCTCGGTTGACCTTGATATTTCAAAACCGTTAAGAACAGAATTGTAGGTATTTAATATTTACGTGTTGAGATTTGCCCGGGATGGTTTTTGTAAATGTATCCTGCACCCTCGAGTGACCAGCGGGAAGGTGTCCCAATCATCGCCATCATTTGCCGAAGCCAAGATGGCCACATGCTTGTTGGGCGATGGACTAACTTGTCTCGTACTTGTATTGGAGCTCGTTATGTCATCATCAGAGGATGATTCACTGTTGGAACTGTAACACAAACCAATTAGAATAAATTTGTACAATAGATCAATTATTATTCCATTTACAGGACAATGCATGCATGTTTTATATTAAAGATATCATGGCTTCAACTGGGACAGTATTTTTGACAGAATACAGCATACCAAGAGGCATGTACAATCAATTACATTTTAACCCGTATAATCGCAGGAGACCATATTTGTCCCAGCTCACATAGATCTCACTGAAATCGTTGTTTCTCCCTTACTATCATTGTCAGAAATGTGATCTAAACGGTATTGGAAAGAGAATACAACAAACTATATATTCAAATCTAAAAGAAAACCACAAAAAAAATAAAATTTACCCCATTCTGAAACCAAAGTTTCCGATAGCAATTTTAAAAAAAATTATGGAACTTTGTGAATTTTTTAAGAATTTTTTTTACATGAAATGAAAAATCTGAGGTGACAGTAAGGTTTATAATTCATTTATCTAATGAAATAAGTATGTGTTTTATTTTTTTTTCATTATCAATAATTTTAGTTAGAAAAAAAAGTAAAGTGTAAAAAAAAAAATTATTTAAAAAAATACATAGTAATTTTTAATATAGAATTTTGAAAGCCTATTTCATTACCTTTCGAAAACAGTTTTTAGTTTTCGAATACGTTAACAAATGTTCCATTTATTTGGATTTTAATGCAAAGCGGAAATATTTTTAGCCTCTGACAAAATACGCCAATATTTTTAAGGGTTAAACCTATTATTATACCTTTGTGCTACTCATAAAAAAAAATCTTGTCTTAAAAATTAGTTTATCAATAAAAAAATAATTTATTATTATTATACAGACTGGCACTATGTCAGATGTCCATGCTCTGATTCTTTCTCCTCAAGTTTCCGTGTGAAGTTATTTACATACTTGTATGTGCATATTTATGTACTTACTCGCTTGAGTTGTTAGATCCAGAACTGGCTCTTCCAGAAAGACCGGGGTTTTTAGAAGACGGAGCACCTTTACCCTGTCCATAAGGCCTTCCTCTCACAACAAAAGGGCTATAATTTGGTGTGTATTGGTTCATCATATCTCTGGTTGAATTACCAAGCTGGAAATAATTACAAAAAATAGTTGATTTATAAATCTTTTTTTAAATATCGAACCCTCATACAGTATAAATAAGATTCCACCTCATACGTCGAAGTTATATGATAATGAACTCTAGCTCTAGAGTCCATTATCGTACGAGTCCATTATAACTTAACATGTGCAACTTCATCGCTCATTTGAAAAGTCTTTAAAAGTGATTAATTTGATTTGGTCAAATAGGTAATATTAGGTTTGGTTATGGGCTCTTTTTTTATTATTTTTTTGTCACTCTTAATGATTTCAATGGGGTGTTGAAATGTCACTTTGTTGAGTTGTCGTGGAACCCGAGAGGTTGAAATGCCGAACATTCAATCGCCTCTAGTATTATTACTCTTTAATTTTCAATGAGCAGGTGAAATTGTAAATATCATATAATTATGCATTATTATTAAAAAATGATAAATTTATAACCTTTAATTAATAAGTAGGTACCTGATAACCATAGCATTCCGTAAGTGTACTATATTCATAGGGTCTATGAAAGTCATGGTAAGAATCAACCATCTCAATAGATTGTGTACCATCGCACGTGCCTTCTAAACGCACAATCTCGTAGCATTTCTTTCTCATCTCCACATAAGACACTGGCAGATACTTGAGAACATCCGGGTTCCACCACAAGGTCAGAGGATACCTACAAAAGTGAATAAGCCATAAATTAATCATTCATGATGTGTAAATATTATAATTAGATACTTGTAATTTTGTAAGTTAGTCATGTTTTAGAATCCACACTGAGAGGTACATGTGGGTACCTACTGCAGTGTTGGAGTTAGTTACGTTTTAGATTTTGAACCGATAAGTACATGTAGGTACCTACTGCAGTTGGAGAGTAGTAATTATTAGCATTCAAACTGAGAGTAAAAAAGTAAAGTAGTTTGGTGATCGTGTTAATTACGTCCAAAGGGAAACTCGACCCTTTGGATGTGTTGTTTTACTGTTAAAATAAATTGTGTTAAAAGAAACAGAAGTGTTTGTTATCCTGCTGCCATCCATCTGCTGCCTTGTGTTTTCGTACCAAGATAGTCAGCAACAAGGGATACTTTTGCAAATAATGAGGGATAGTACTGTAAAATGTGCAGAATATTTCAAATTTGTTTTATAGGTTTAACTTTTGGAGATTACTGGCCACTAACAAATGCTGTCTAGGAACCGCCCAGGAAGGTTGGAAAGCGTGACGCCATAACAAAAAAATATTATTTTGGCGGTATGTAATTTAAAATATGCTAGGTAAATTTAACACGAACATCTCTGAAAAAAGATTGAATCCTAAGTGCCGGTCGTTCACACACATATGTGAGATCCACACAAGTCTTGACTTTCCAAATCACATATGTGTGCATCAGTCAGGTTAAAAGATTGGTTCCATGACAACTCAACAAAGTGGCATTTCAACACCCCTTTGAAATGTCATTAAAAATGATGAAAAACAAGAATTAAAATAGCCCATAACCCAACCTAACTTAACCTACTTAACCGGGTATTTGTTTTCATCATTTTTAATGACTTAGATTTTTTGAAAGTGTAAATGACCTCTTATCACTGATGGGAGTATATTTGATAGCATCGACATGATGCAGGTAATAGTCTGTTGTAGATTCCCAGAGGGGCGGTTTAGACAGGTCCGGTACGAAGAGCCCCAAGAACAGATTTATTGTATTTTGTTTCTCTGCATCGGAAAATGTATTGGAATAGTATCGGCTGAGAGTTTGCATTATGTCATTTCCTTGGGACGTCCAAGGTGCCGTTTTGCGATACGTCTTTATTCTGAAACAAAATAAAAGTTAAATGAAACAAATAACTTTGTGTACACCACTATATAATCACAATTATCAACATGTTTCAAAACTGATGATTTCTTCATCAGGATAATAAGAACACAAAATAATTAAAGAAACAAAAAAATGACACCACAAAGTTGCGAAGATTGAAGAAAAAATTAAAGTTTATTATTATTTTAACTAAGTTATATAGATACGTACATACCTAATGTTAACCATTCTTAACCTCTTGAATTTCAGATGATATTTCGAAAAATCGCGCGGAAATTACCTGATGACTTCTGGTCAAATGACCACATAAAAACAAAGGAATTGTTGTTTTTTGCAATTGTTTACCAGATAATGTATCTTATTATTCATATACACATGATAATATCATTACAAGTTATCCCAGAATAGCTATCTTTAGCAAAAAAAAAATCTCCCATTCGGCAAACAAATATCAAAAAAATTTATATCTATACGAATCTATACTTTACATGAAAACGTATATAATATATCTTATTATTCAATGAAGTTGTAACTATATACTTCTAATTACTGTTTGTGTCCTAGGAGATCGAATAGAATGATAGCATGTATGGACACGGTCATTTGGTTACATTGCTATAACTGAAATAGCTACCTTTAGCAAAAAAAAAAATCTCCCATTCGGCAAACAAATATCAAAAAAAATTATATTTATACGAATATGAATTGATTTTATTGTGTCTACAAAAACCTGAATATACACCCTACATGAAAACCAACAATTCAAAGGTGTTTTCGAAGAATTAATGACATTCATACTTCTTTAAAAATTTTACAGCTGATAAAGCGGGAAAAAGCGTGATATCCGAATGTTACAGATAATTACTTTAAAAAATAGTAGTAGCTAGATTAATCAAATCAACTGTTATGTCAACAAAGATATTGGCGCAAGCGATTCTGACCTTGTAATTCATATAGTTTATTTATACATATGCGTTAAAATCGCAATTTAAAAAAAAAAGCAAAAAATCTTGATGCGCCCGCCGGCGGGTTTACGACAAACAAGTAGTTAAGTCATCAGAATCCTATGTAATTTGTTAAATAAGAAACTGTGCTGATACCTACTCTGATGTATCGCAGTGGGGCATGGAACTGGCAGAGGAAGGATGATAGTAGACTGAATGCTGTACAAATAAGATCCCTAAAGAGTATGTGTGGTAAAACCATGTTTTATCATATGAGAAATGTGGAAATTCACAAAGCATGCAAGGCTCATGAAATGAGTATGTTTTAGGGTAGCTTTACACTTGTAAGTTTTTTCGTAAGTTTACGATATCTGGCCAATGGGCATATTGCATTTTGAAAATCCAATGTGCCCATTTGCCAGAAGTCGCTTACTTACGAAAAAACTTACAAGCGTAAAGCTAGCCTAAGAAAGGGATGCTTAGACGCTTATTATAACTCCCCTGTACAACTTACCTGTAATAATATATCTAAATGTAAAAGTCATAATAAAAAGGCAGGAATGAAAAAATAAAATAGTAAATAAATTACCTGTGCACCAACTGGGAGCCTCCATATTGAAGAGCTAATGTATCACCATGATCCTCATAAAGCCCTTCCAAAATTCTGACACAGTCCGTGTCAAATTCCAAAACAGGAGTATCTAGCAGACCCAATGCACACAACTAGAGGCATAAAACAGTTATTATTCTTATTAGCTTCACATCTATGCCTAATATAGGTATGGATTATTGAAATTTAAAATAAAATAATCATTATAATAATCTGGCTGAAGCACCCAGAGTTGCCACGGCTTTATTCTGCTTCAAGGATGGTAAAAAGGGACGAGTGTCGTTTATTGAAATATCATTCAAATATACACAGTGACCTTTCTCTTGGTTTGAAAGTCAAGTGTGCAAAATTTCATCAATCTCGGAATAAAACTGTAGATTTGCATAAAAACAAACACAGACGTTCTTCTTTATACATATAGACTAGGCAGTGGCGTAGCGTGCCTTGGAGTGGCCCTGTATCAAAATTAGTTGGGTCCCAAATGAAGGGTAAAACTCTATAGCTCTATTTCTGTAGCCCGGGGGCCCCGTATCATTGATACGGCGGTAGCTACGCCCTGAGACTAGGTTAGTCAGAGTGATAGATACTCTCAGACCTGGTGGGAGACTACCATTTAGAAGGTGCTTCCCAACCTTCATCTTCACTATCTCCTTCACCTCCTTGCTTTCTTCAGCATCACAAATTGTACCCCAAATTAGGGATTTGGGGTACAACTAAATATTTATTCAATCTTTGCAAATTGATTATAGTGGTTTGCACAAAGTAATTTGTTTCATTTAACGAGTCATCTGTCGTAAGACCGCCGGCGGGCGGGTGACAGCTGAGAGGTTAAAAAATAAAATGAGATTTTAACCCTTATGTATACTGAAAATGTATAATGACAAGGTCAGAATCGCTTGCGCCAATATCATTCCAGACTTTGCTTTTTATTAGAGCACTCTAGCTCCTCGGAATGCTCTGATATTAATTTTCTACGAAATACGGCCTTAACCACTAACTGTTGTCCGACTTTCAAGTGGTTAACCGCTTGGGCACATAAGCTAGTTTTCACGACAATTTAACGTAGGTAGACATAGGAATGACGTATGCCCCGGACCTGAGTTATTAATAAAAACTAAATAGGTTAGTTTGGGATGCTTTCAGCTACATTAAAATGGTGTCCTTATATTGGCTGCCTGTTTACCAACATCAAAACATCCATCAGGTATTTTATAACATTTCACACATTATCTCCCTTAGTAGATATTAAAATAAATTATTATTAGTTTGTATTTAAGAAATTACGAACCTGATATGCAAGGGCACATTTCCCTATAGCAAACTGAGCCGTGTTGGTTCTATCGAGGCAGTCCACGCAATTCACCCGAATGATGCCAGTTTGTAATGTTCCTCCTTCGTGACCAGATATTCCATAGCACACTCCTTGCGGTTCGCAACTCAAAAAGAATCCTGTTCGTTTTATTCCCATGTGTGCAATTTCAGTCAATCTGAGAAAATATTAATTTTCTTTACACTTTAGCATAATTAAGTAACATGGGTACCTGATGAATTTCAAGTAATTGTTGGGAATATATCTTAAATTAGGAATGGCAGAACTCATGAGAGATCCATCGTGTGTGCTTCACGGGTCGCAACTTAATTTGTATCAATAATAATGACAATTCATGAATTAACGCTACTTTATTCCATACAATAAAAGAGCACAATATTCAAAAATTATGCACGTTTTTTAATTTTTATGGATATTTGATTGGAAGTATTCGACATTCTGGAATCATCTGTCTTTTTCGATTTCATACAAGACAAATGAAAGGGAGGATAATTATGGAAGAATTTCAGCATGAATTTATGATTTGGGAGGCAGGTATGGGTACCGCCGTCCAGGGAATGGATTTTATTATATTTATTGGATAACCAATACCCCTGCCATAGGTCATCCCAATTAGTTCACTGTGTTTGGTGACTTAGCAGGGGTGCTCGGGTTCATGAGGTGAGGTTTGTTTAGGTCTTGGCGGCGGATGGTTTGCCCACCCACTGTGTGGCAGACCGGATGGGGAGAGTCTGTTTGAGGGAGACTAAACATGAATTCATACGCCCGTCACTCCTGGACAATTGACCCCAGATTCCTCTCCTCTCCTCATACCCTTTTTCTCCCCAGAACTTCCTCTCCTTCCTTTCCCTATAAAGACTTTCCACACAGCATCCTCAAAGATGACATAGGCCATGAGGGAACTTTTCTTAGGGCCTTGTGTGTGGGACTAAAGTAAAAAAAAAAAAAATGATAAACTTTCTTTGTCAATGACTGACAACAATTATTTGGCAAAATGAATAGAAGTTTTTTTTGTTTTGAAGAGTTTTAATTTTCAATGTACTATCGTTACTTAAATTTTAATTTTTATGCAGGCATAAAAATTAAAATTTAAGTAACGATAGTACATTGAAAATTAAAACTCTTCAAAACAAAATGTCTAGAAATTGTTACATAGTTAATGCCCAAGAAATACAAAAAAGAATAGAAGTTTCTTGAGACGGGGGTATTTTGAATGATTTCACTACAATAATACATAAATAAATAATAAAACTCACTTGTCAAATACTGTAGATTCTTTGATTTTATTCATTCTCGCCATGTCAATGTGGTAATATTGGATCAATTTGTCTGGAGGTAGGAACTGATTTAAATATTTGATAGAAGCACTGAATTCTTCACTCAGAAATGATTCATGCTTTTTCTTTTCCCTTTTCTTGACAAGATTAAGGATAACAGTGGGGGTCCCGTATCTTTCAAACATCTGATTGAAGTGTTTGGCGGCAACTTGGAAGAAAGGATCTGCCAAGTCGATGGATATGGCTGGCTTGGGAACCATCTTGGAAATGTCTTGAGACCAGTTTCCCGGCACGGAACCTCTCAACTGCACAAATGAACTAAATCTGAAGAACAAAACAATTCATTATTACCCAACTAAAAAAGAACACATTTTGTGATATGCTTTTACAGTTTGTATGAAATTAAAACAAAAAATATGGAAACTTTGTTTTAATTAGTAGCAAAGTACAGGTAAATAATTTTGAAAAGATCCTTGCTTGTGAAATGGTGCACTGGATGGATAAAACAAAAATATTTTATTTAATTTCTAATCATTTTGTTTTAATCAGGAAGCGGTCTGAAGCTGAAGAATGAAACAAAAAACCAAAAAAGAACATTTTTTAATTGAATTGGGAGTTAAAATTTACAAGGAATTGATAAAGGTCACTATGCACCCAGTATTCTTGAGCTTTTGCAGGGTAAGAGTAAAAGGATCAGTAAAGGATCTTATAATGGTTATAGTGAAACTCCTCTACTTGTTATAACCTAACGAACAGAATAACAACACCATTTTTAGATTTGCACCACTAACTTATATAATGGTGCCTACACTTTGTTCCTGCAAAGATGCAATTTCGGGTGGCAATTCATTAAGGGGATGGTAATGTTAATTCGGCATAAAAAAGGTCCATTTTTAAGATTTTTTTTAGACGCTACTGGTAATACAAATGTATTTAATTGATCGTAACATTATAGTACAACGTACAAACAAAATTTTATTAATTTTTTAAAACAAAATATATAGTTAAGCTGACGGCAGCAAATTTTCAGAGGCTCCTCGAAAAAAGTTGTCCGCCGATGAACAGTATAACACATCACTGGATATAAAGATATAATTAGATAACCACTTTCCTAAGGTAATGCTGGAAGGATTTTTTTTTGTTAAAGCTCCTAGCATTACCTGGTCATTTATGTAAGGAAGTAGTATACAAAATTTCAAAAGAATTGGTCGAGTTGATTTTAACTGTTCACCGGCTTCAAAAATGATAAGTGTCAGAAAATCGCTTTAAAGTTTTGGATACCAGAAAATCCAATACTAATCATGAAAATTTTGTTCATACAAGTTCTATATCATATTTACTTTTAACAATCATATAAAATAAAGTTAAATTCGTTACCATCCCCTTAATGTAGGTACATGATAATATTATGTAAGATGATCAAGCTAATAATAATTTCGACTACCATAATACGGGCATGTGCCTAATATGGTAGTCGAAAAGCATGTAAAAAAAAACTGTGAACAAAAACATATATGTATTGTGAATAAAGAAAAAAAAAATTATCCTGACTATCAAAATACATAACTTATATTATTACCTTCCAGTGTTCAAAGAAGATACCATAGAATCATGTACCATCTGTTCTGTTTCTACTTCATTGGCGCAATCTCCTTCACAATTCGCTCCCCTTTTCAAAAAGCGGGTTCCCGCATATCGGTTGCTTCTCCGTGCAACAACAGTAATGTAAATAGAGCGCCCAAATACGGACATGTTGGATTGGTCAACGAAACCGTGGGTCACATACACTATCCAATCTGGGTGCAGTTGGGAATGAACGGGGCCCAGTAAATGAGCATTCCAAACATAACGCCACTCGGGAACTGTTCGGATTCCAAATTCAAGTGTAGACTCTTTTCTGTGGAAAGACATAATAAAGTACTATTATAGAAATATAAGTACTTACTCAAAATATTATGTATCAACAAATCGACATGCTCATCTATACAGAATGTGTTGAAATTAGTTTGTCCATTAGTTCCTCTTTCTGCATCTCTGCGGAGATAAGTGTGTCAAACTGTAGTTGTCGATAATTCTTGCAACAAACAATGTGGCGTCTTGTCTTATTTTTTAATAGTTAAACGTACATTAAATTTTTTTATTAAATCACAAATAAAATGACTTGGGGGCTTAAAATAGTTGTATTGACCTCCATGAGAGCTAATTTCACAACGCCGGAGCTCATTCTTTAAGAGATTTTCTGCATTATGTATACAGACAACTTAAAAAAAAGACTGTTCGAGTTATAACCTCGAATGATCCGTTACGATCTGAAGTTGTAACTATATACTTCTAATTACTGTTTGTGTCCCAGGAGATCGAATAGAATGATAGCAGGTACAGACACGGTCATTTGGTTACATTGCTATAACTGATAATGTAATGTTTGACATTGTATGTATGCAGATCTATATAGTTAAGATATTTAAAAAAAATTATTATCACATACCCAGAGTTAATATTTCTTTGGTTCATTTGCTTTTTCCACGTATTGAACAAATCATCGTCATCAACTTTATTTTGTTCTTTCGAAGCCGATTCCTCATTCCTATATATTTCATTGGGAATGCCGGGGCAAGAGTTGATTGAGAATTCTCGAGGTGGAGCCAAATTAACTTGTAGCGAGTGGGTCAGATCATAACTATAACTGTAATGTAAATAAAATGCAGCATCAAATAATAATTCTAAAAACTGGGTACTTAATAGCATCTGAAATCATTTTCAATTAACACTTCTCCTATATTTGAAGATGTTGATATTGTAAGAAGGATTGTTGAACAAAAAACTTATCTTAATATATAAAACAAAGTCGGGTTAGTTACACCATTTATAACTCAAGAACGGCTGAACCGATTTTTATGATCTTTGATTTGTTGGATTTGTCTCCCCCCTGATTAACAGAATAACTATTAAAACATCGGAAAAAATCACGGGAAAAATAATTATAAAGAAAATTAATTTTTTCATATATTTTGTATGGAACAGCTTTTCAAATAATGTGCGTTGGTCGACATAATTTGAACCAATTCGACTGTGTGCCGAACATTTCGTGCTTAGTCAATAGCTCAATTTCATTTTTTGAACTTAGAGTAGGTACCTATTTATTTTAACTTAATAAAAACTTTATTTATTTCAGCTAATAAATTAAACAAAACATTTAATGATTCTGAGGCAGTACGAAGTTTGCCGGGTCAACTAGTAATTATATATTATAAAGGGGTTTACTAAGAATAAACCTAAAGCATTGAACCTTTCAAGAAGATTCCAAATACATACTATATAAGTATCAAATTCTGTTAATGCATCCGTAGGCTTAATCAGAAAATTAACTAATGAATGAGAAAACAAAAAAGAGTAACTGATTGATATTTTCACATGAACCAAACACTTTGTACGGCAGCCAGCTGAATTTTTATACAATTCTATAATTTTATTCTGAGACTGATGAAATTTTGCACACTTGACCGTCAAAACCAGAGGAAGGTCACTGTCTATGTTAAATTTTTAAAAACTCTGTGTAAAGCCTGGGCAACGTCAGGTACTTCAGCTAGTAAAACGATAAAGCTTACAACGCGTTGTTTCACAAATTTGAACAATAATTCATCAAATTTAATGTTAATATTCAAATTCTGTGAAAGTTCTATCCAAGTGCTGTGAATCAACCGGTTCACGATGAAATATTAACAGAACTTGAATAGAACTTTAGCAGAACTTAAATATTAACATTGAAATTTGAAGTGTTCAAATTCTGTGGAATAATCTGTCCTTAGTATTTTACAGCCTTGATGAAATTATGGTGGTAACAAAATCTGGTTGACATTAGAATAAAAAATAAAAGCGATGTAAAACAAAGTTATTGTTTTATTTTAAATGATCTAATTGGATCGCCAAAAAACGCAAATGGAAATGGGCTGGAAACATTAAGTACTAGAAGCTTTAACAAACGATAACATGTATAAGAAATAGATAAGCATATTTACCTAAAATAAAAGTTTATGGACAAATCAATTGCTTGAAACATTCTGACGTAATGTTGTTCATCGACATGTTTGGGTTTTCCTGAATCGCTGGGAATGTAAATGAGTGTGGAATCTTCTATCTTATATATGGAATGGTATCCTATAACGGCAACCTTTCTTCTCTTTGTAGCCAACACGATATAGTACCCTTCAAGGAAACGTACAAAGCCTGAAAGCAAACAAATTAAATTAAACATTCATCAGAAACAGTAATTTGAAAATAAACCTTTACTTCTATTAAGTCCTTTGTGCTCATAAATGTTCTAACTCGAACGAACCAGGTAACTACTCAATCCATTAAGGAAGCTAGTAGGACCCTGCCGCCCTCAGGAGACACACGCAGATATGTGGTTGGAGAGTGGAACTGGGAACGATCCCCGCCAGATATTCCCAAAATCCACTAAAAGAAAAAAACAGTACAATCTTTGTCTTCATCAAAACGAATGAATTCTATAAACAGAACAATCTCACTAATCCGGCACTTCACTAGACCGATACGTCCAATAATCCGGCACCCTCTGCCCGCGCCTCCCTCGCCACTCTACGCCTATTTTTATTTTTTTATTAGTTTCAATAGCAAAGTTTGTACATTATGTAGGTATAAAGTATAATATAAGTATAAATTTTATGTCTTTTTTCACAGTCCTCCTCACTAGGGTTTCCTGTTCTGAGGCGGCCTGCAGTTTTTTTAAACTTTTGTATTTAGTAATAATGATATGCGCTCCATCGCCGCGTCGCCGTCAAGCAGTCTAACCTCAACACTTATCTCGTGTGGACGTGTGTACGTGTTTGCCTGTTGTTTTGAAGTGAGAATAGTGTGTAATTAAAAATGTTAAGTAAACGGAAACACAAGACACTAGATTTGAAAGATAAAATGGACATTTTAAAGAAGTCAAAAGCAGACCTCAATTAAAGAGTATTTTAAAACTATGTAATTTTGAGATATGTTACAGTTACAATAAAACCTGTCAAACAAGAACACAAATATGTACATACATTATATTCTCTTTATGAAATGCTTTGTTTTATTTATTATGTATTTTTTTCTACATAATCCAGTAATCCAAACATTCCAATAATCCGGCACCCTCTGGTTTTTAATAGTGCCGGATTAGTGAGATTGTACTGTATAAGCAAAACATTTGCTGAATGCAGTGTTTTCCATCGCCCCCAATACAACTAATGTTTCTTTATAGTAATAAAGGTGAATCAAATAGTTTTTTCTAAAAAATATTCATATTGAGCGTGTCGAGTCATCCCAAAAGTTTACCATAAAAAGATTGCATTGAAGATAATTCCTACCAATAATTCCATAGGCAGATATCGATTTAACGCCTCCAATTCTGGCAGATCGATTGCCTTGTTCAATCATGTTCACAAGTTGGTGAATCTCTTGTTGATTATATTCCACTTTGTCATCAACAAGTAAAAGTTCTCTAGGATCGGTTCGATCAATTTTCAACACCCTGAATCTCGTCTGTGTGTTGTTTGAACCAATTAAATAAAACCTCTGAAAAAATACAAGGTGGTTATAATAAAATTACAAAAATGTTAATAATACAATATCCATAGAAATTTGCGTAGTAAAACTTACAGCTTTTGTTTCATACAGCGCGATACGTTGTATAGACCCAATTATTGGATGAAATTTTAACTTTTTGGAAGACATCTTTGCTGGTTGTGAGATACAAAGTTTAAACAAAAATGAGCTAAGCCGTTTACAGGCAATTTTGTTCCGTTCTGTAAATTAAATGAAACTTCTTACGTTGCGGTAGATTCCTATAATCATAAATGAACCAGTCACTGTCAGTCACCAATAATATTGTTAATTGTTATTGACAGCATGACAGCAGAGCTAGCTGTCAAACTGCTGTCAAGAACAAGAAGTATCAAGTTTTTTTTGTTTGTTTAATGTTGTCAGTCACAGATTTATTTTTATTAGTTCAAAGTTTCAAAGAGTCTAGCAGAAGTTAGTACTTATTGAAAATAAAGACTAAATTTTGCTGTGTAATTTGTTTCTTAAAAGATTTTTTTAATTAAAAACAAATTCTTAAAATAAAAATAGGGTTGTTCCATAAATAAACCAATCCTGTTGTTCATACTCCCTGCTCCCTTCTTTCCTCCGATTTAATAAAGGTACGGACACACATGCTCATAAATAAGCATGTTTAAAATTAGCATGCTCTACAACTGTACACATTTGCTTGTGTATGGCATGCTAGTTTGAAGCATATTTATAGCAACAGCAACCTATGTAGTAAGGTAGCTACTTAGCCTACTAGCTACTACTTGCCATGACTGCTCAAGAAGAAATTCAAATGAAGGAATATCGACAAAACGATAGCTACTAAAAAAACACCATTATCCATTCTGCATCATTCAATTTAATTCTGTTCATTATCGTAATTATATTGTGCCATTTAATAATAAGTAATAATTTTTTATATTCTAATAAGTAACCATTCGTACAAATTATTACACGCACCATTGTACAGCTGCCTTTTCACAATATACTCATGAATGAGCGTGCTCAAATTAAACAATTGAACACGTGTTAGTTAAAAGCATC
This sequence comes from Limnephilus auricula, assembly GCA_951813805.1. Taxonomy (NCBI): domain Eukaryota; kingdom Metazoa; phylum Arthropoda; class Insecta; order Trichoptera; family Limnephilidae; genus Limnephilus; species Limnephilus auricula. Next base: position 18,320,112 of record OX638395.1, on the reverse strand, counting down.
CTTTTGGCCAAAATTGAAGCTTTGTATGAACATATAAGTACTTAATTAAAAAAGGGTCAGTTCTCCACAGTTACAACGACGATAATATATAATAGTCAGTTCCATCCGCACAGAACTAAACAAAATAATCTTAATTAACAAGCATGCCATATACAAGCAAATGTAGACAATAGGGTACATGCAGTGTATGTAAAATAGTGTTTTCAATGCATTTAATATATGTAAAAAAAGTTAATTAAACTCGAATATCGTACTCAAAACCCCGGGAAAAAATTATTTAATTAATTAATTATTTTTCAAAGTTGTCTGAGAATTCAAATATAAAAACAGAGTCATCATTGACTGGCGAAATTGTGACGTCACACCGCACTCCCCAGTCCGAGCTGTGGTGTTGAAGTTGAAGATGTTGTAGTTGCACATTTTGGTATTATACAGTAATTATAAACGGTATATATGGACATTTTCTTTGAGAAACAAATGATCAACTGAAGATTGATTACTGAATTACATTAGGCTCGACTATTGGCATCTGTCACGGGGTGCGGAGTGACGTCAAAAGCCAAACCGCGCGAAAGAAGGAGTTTTGGTCCTAATTTGAAATATAAATTTTAAATACGTTGTTGAAAGACTATTCCTATCGTAAAAAAATGGTTTGAATATTCCAGTTTGTAATTTTTTCTTTAATTTTTGGTAAACAAAAAAAAGTGTGATTGTTCCTTATTGAACAGCATGCTCGTTTTGAGCATGCTCGCAAGCGTGCTTATTTATGAGTATTAAGCACGCTCATTCTAGCATGCTAGTATCAACTCGATAAATAATTAATTTTAAAGAGCGGTTCGGCAAATTTGTGTGGAAGCATGAAGCATGTGTAAATGTTTTTTATAATCGTTGACATCTTCTTATCGCATATCTTCTAACAAAAGATATCTTGCTCTGAGCATTTGTGTCCCTATCTTAATACATTATGGGTTAATATGAGCAAAAGCAAAATCATTAATTTGTTCAATGTTAACAAATATATTATATATATATATAAATATTTTTTTGTTCGTTTATTGGATTCTATTAAATTATTACTCATTGCTATAATTTTCATTCTTCTTCTATGGTTGTCAAAGATTTTTCATTTTTTGACGTTGAACGTCAGATTCAGTCAGATTGTCAAATGTCAGATTCAAAATATCTCGAGCGTGTTTGCCTTTTGTGTTATAGGTTAAGAATAATATTCATTCTTAAAGTTATACTTTATTATATAAATTAATACATTCAATAAAATCTATTTTATATAATAATGCAATGAACAATCTGCATAGTAATTGAGAGTTACTTTTGAAATGGCGCCAAAGCAGAAAAAGAATATACTTTGGGTTAAATGTGCAACTTGTCTTGTGGATATAGCGAACAAAGAAGCCAAGAACCACAGCGAAACTGACTGTCCAAGCACCCCTGAAACGTGGACTGTACCTTATATTTCGAAAGACGTATTTCATTGCTTTTTTGACATTAAAATTTTCTCAGACTTAAGTGAAATATACAGTGACAGTTTAGTTCTTATTCATCACTCCGCTATACAACAATGTAATCTTGTGATTGGAGAGCCTGTATTTATTAGAAGTCAATGTGAAAGTATTCCTCCCATCATTCGTCGTGTATGGCCATCAACTTTAGAATCAACAACAACCATTTATTTGTCCCCAAAAGGTGTGTATTTATATATGTTAGGATGGTAGTTCCTTATTACTATAGCCAATGTACTTTTATAGTTTATTATGTGTTTTTTTTCATTTATTTGGGCATATTTAGAAGTAAGCAAAGTACATAAATTTAACCTTTTCAATTTATTATAGGATTGGATTCCCGTTGGCTCACTCAAGCTAGAACCAAAATTTCTGTAGAAATATTTGACATCATACCTCAACCAGCGGATATTGTTTATGCTATTTTAGACGATCAACAAGCTGTGGAAAATCCGGAATTCAAAAGTTTTGTTAATTTGTCACAGGTAAATAAGATAGTTTCTCCTGTGAATCTGATACCTATCTGTTTCTATGGAAAAAATATAACTGTCAAAATTCTGTCTATAAATGAACCAATTTTAAATGAGAATCAGAATGATCAGTGGTACCTGATAAAAGATTCAACCAAATGGGTTTTCAATAGTGACTTGAAAAAATCAAAACCAGAAAATTTATATAAGTTCTGCATAGGTGGCGTTGATAATATTTTGAATGATGTTAGATCCATATTAAAATTAGCCTTAAGTGATAAAGCTAAAAATTCAGGTTTGAAATTAATGAGAAGTGTTTTGCTGTATGGACCCTCGGGGACAGGTAAAACTATGATCAGTAAGTTCATAGCTGCAGAAAGTGGTGGTAATATTGTCAATATTAACACTTCCGAAATATACAGTAAATTTTATGGTGAAACAGAAGCTGCCTTAAAGAAAATATTTAGCGAAGCGATTAAAAACGATCCCAGCATTATTTTGATTGATGAAATCGACCTTCTGTGCCCGAAGCGCACTTCTTCCGGTACGGAGCAAGAAAAGCGCATTATTTCAACGCTGGCAACATTGCTGGATAGTCTCCATGAAGCAGATAAGAGGGTATTTGTTCTAGCAACTTCTAACAAACCTGATATGTTGGATCCCAATCTTAGAAGATATGGAAGAATAGACCACGAAATTGAAGTTCCAGTACCTAGTCAGCATAATCGATTTGATATTTTTGACAAAATCTTATTGAGCATTAACCACAACTTGACAAAAGAAGACATAAAATCACTAAGTGATGCAGCTCACGGTTTTGTTGGGGCAGACATTGCTAATTTATGTACGCAGGCTTCCATGCATATGCTTGGCAAATTGCCAATAAATGATAAAATAAGTCTATCTGACTTTCAATGGGCATTAAAACATGTTAATCCGAGTGCTATGAGAGAAGTTTTAGTAGATGTTCCAAATGTTAAGTGGTCGGATATTGGAGGTCAAGATGATTTAAAATTAAAACTGAAGCAAGCCGTGGAGTGGCCATTGAAACACGCTCACTGTTTTACCAGACTGGGTATCAAAGCTCCCTCTGGAATTTTAATGTACGGTCCACCGGGTTGTTCTAAAACCATGATAGCTAAAGCTCTAGCCAATGAGAGTCACTTGAATTTTCTTTCCATCAAAGGTCCTGAGCTGTTTTCTAAATGGGTCGGGGAATCTGAAAGGGCTGTGAGAGAACTATTTAGAAAGGCGCGACAAGTAGCTCCCTCTATAATATTTTTTGATGAAATTGATGCTCTGGGTGGGGAACGTTCGAAACATGGCAGCGGTTCAAATGTTCAAGAAAGAGTGTTGGCTCAAATCCTCACAGAATTAGACGGGATTTCTCCATTAGGAAATGTGACTATTGTGGCTGCGACAAATCGACCTGACAAGATCGACAGTGCTCTCCTCCGACCCGGTAGATTAGACAGAATCATTTATGTTTCCTTACCTAATGAATCCACTCGATCTGCCATCTTCAATATTAAGCTGAAGAAAATGCCTCTCGGGAATGATATAAATATTGAAGATTTGATAAGTAAAACCGAGGGCTATTCGGGAGCAGAAATCCATGCAGTTTGCCACGAAGCAGCTTTAAAAGCCTTGGAGGAAAATATTGGCTGCACTGAAATATTCTTATCTCACTTTACTGAAGCTTTAAAAATAATCCAGCCAAGGACACCTGTTAGTTTACTTTCTGTTTATGAAAAATTTGAAAAAAGTTTCTCGTAAAAACTTTATTTATTTGTTATCCCCTGGAGAGACCATGCGAAATATATAAATTTGCCTTCATTGCTCGAGATTTCGAGACGATCTTTTTTTAAATTTTTCGTAAACATTAAAAAAATCACAACATGAAGACATGAAAACTTATTGTAGTGCTATATAGCCAATGAATTAACCTGTATTTTACCGTTATCTCATATTTGTAGGATTTATAATAAAATATAAAAAAATCGTGCGAATCCTGCGTGTTTGTTACTTTGAAACTTCCGTAAGAGCTACTTATTCGAGTCAACATAGAATATTTTCGATTTCAGTATGTTCGTCGCTTCAGTTTGTTTTTCTCCAACAGACCAAAACGTAAATTGGGAGAAATGGCACTTTAAAGTTTTTTTACGAAAAAAGCACGTACATTTAGGAGGACGTGTGACAAAGTACGTTTTGAAAACCCCTTAACTAATTAATAATAAATTAAATTGAACGAGTATCGTATAAATAAAGGCTTTTTGAGAACAACTGCGTACTTAACTCGATTTCACGAAAAATGGTCTATTGGACAAAAACGAACTAGAGCGACATGTTGTCTGGTATACTTGATAATGAAAGTTACATATCTATGGAAAAAGGACAAAAATTTTAACAGCTGATCAGAAATTCAGCTCGAAAAAAATATTAAAAAAATTTATTTTCAGGATTGTTCTGGAATAGTCTACAACAGCGATTCTTTACCGGGGTGCCAGCCCCCGTTTGTGGGCGTTTTTGAGGTCTAAGGGGGCGTTTTTAAATTCTTAGCATTTAGGGGGCTGCAGAAGTTCAAGTGGGCATTATGTCAAAATAGAAAAATAAGCTCATTCACGAGCTATGCACACTGATACACTTTTACATTTTCTTTAGGTGATTTGATTTTTTAAGTTCTGTTTAATTAACTACTACTAAACTGAGGCATAATACTCAATATCATGTTCTTCATATATCATAAAGGCCCATTCAAAAAGGTTCAAAATATCACCTATGAGTGAAAGTTTTGTACCGTCCTACAAAGAAAAAAGTGTAAATTAAATTTGGGTTTTTGTTGGGGTTGGGCACTGGATAATTTTACTGTGGTATAGGGGGCCATTCTTTCAATAGGTTAAGAACCACTGGTCTACGAAGTTCAGATATGCGACATCATACTTTTAACAAATTTAATTTTTTTAAATTTAATTTAAATTAATAACTCAGGTATGGGACATACGTCATTTCTATGTCTACCTACGTTAAATTATCGTGAAAACAAGCTTATGTGTCCAAGCGGTTAAATAAAAATAAATTAAATAGAGTTCTACAAATTAAACACAAAAACAATACATAAAAATTAACAATTTTTTGCCGAATCAAGAGTTAATGGGCTTTATTATCCGAAGAGCAATCGGAGAAATGTAAAAAGACGCCAATATATAGCAAAAATTGCTCCAATGGTTAAGACTCTTTAGGTTAATATTTTATTTTCATTATGTACTCGTTTAACTGAACTGTTTTTCTGCCATTTAAAATAATTAAGTATAACCCTCATACTAATAAATGTATTTTAAATTTTACACAACTGCTAAATAAACATTTACCATACATTATGTATACATGTATACATTACAATGGAAATAAATAAATACATAATTGTTTGTACGTTGTACATCATTTGTGTAAAATTTAAAACATATTTATTAGTAAGGAGATTACATTTTTTTAACAGATCTACTAAACTATGTGGGATAGTGTGTCGTAGTAATAAAACAAAAAGCCTTACATATTATCTTATACATATAAATTTATTTATCAAATTTTATATTCTAGAACTTCTTACTATTTAAAAAAATCAAACACTTCAAAATATTTCCGACTCTTCATTATTGTAATTACTGTAATTCTAAACAGATTATCGATTATTGTGATGTAATTCTAAACAGAAATTGTTATATTGGGGTATGCAATTACTATAAAAATATAAAATTGTTAACAAGATGTGTGTGATTTGTGATATTATAGCTTTATTTTTATATTCACAATGCAAACACAAATATATTTTAACAAAAGAAACTGTTTTCTATAGTCAACAGAATATTAGAAAAATTGTAATCATGTTTATACAATATTAAATGCAAAAATACATAAGGAAAATATGTAGTTTTTCAACTTTGATACAATGACAAATTTACATGAAACATTATTGTTTAAGTTCATTTCATACTTAAGAATATCACAGTTATGTTTATTATAAATACAATTTATAAATAACTCTGCGTATTATTTTCCGAATGTTCTTAAATGTTTCGATGGTTCCTCTCTCTCGTGGCGCTTTGGACAGCGTCCCGATTTCTTTATGTACTCTCCAAACTCGCAGTTGGGCATTTGACATTGACCATTTTGTATGCAAAGTCTATCCTTAAGACCAAAATACTCCTTTCCTCTTTTTATTCGCATGCAATCTCTTTGCTTGTTAGAGCAATCACAGGCGCATTCCCCATCCTCCAGAATGTGGACTGAATATTCTGCAGGACATTGACATCTGGAAACAAAAGTATCTGTGAATTAGCATTATCTATTTATACACAATATTCAAATACAAAACAAATTTAACAGGAGTACTGGTAAAGTTTATACTGGTCGGTAAAAAAATACAAAATTCTGATTGTGTATGAATGCATGCTGTCATTTGCAGCATTTTATCGATGAAGACTGTATTTAACCTGTCATTGGCCGTACGTACTCCGCTGTACCATCGATTTTGGAAGCGATTTTGTCCCTTATGTATAAGAAATTGTATCAAGAACAAGGTCTAGCCTCTCGGAATAATTCAAATTAATTCACGATGACGCGCAGGACATCAAAGATGGCCGACAAAATGGCCGCCGCGAGACAATATGAACGGAGTCGTAGTCGGAGTCTATATTTTTCATTGTTTTTGATATAAATCCATTGTGGAAAGCATAGATTTGAGTAATTATTAGGAAGATCATTTTATCTACATTATTTTTGATGTAATTTTTGTAATATATCACAAAAGAAATGTTATAAAAATTGAGTTCGTAAGAAAGGTAAGAAATGTCAAATATTTTACGTCGTATTGTAAAAATTTATTTTTCCTATGCTGGCTCTCAAAAGGTTAAGTGCCAAAATTCTAACTTCTCACACGCCAAAAGTACCCATTGGATATGAAAAATTTGGTGACCGCATAACTCAGAATGAATTCAACTCAACACCTCCTTTGAAAAATTATTAAAAGAGTTAATTAAAAGTTGGTTAATTACTTAAATGGGCTATTTTTCTTTTTTTTTTCATAGCCTTTAATGGCTTTTCAAAGAGGTGTTTCAAAGAGAATTGACTTGATTCTGAGTTATCATAGAACTGAAAAATATCCCGAATAATATAATTGTATCATTTTAATTAACGAAGATAATATTAGCGAAACCACTGAGTTAGTAGGACACATTAGCTCAGTGGTTGGAGCATCTGCCCGGAAAGTCGAAGGTTCAAGTCCCAGATGTGACCTGATCTTTTTCTGTTTCAGATTTAGATTGAGTTTCGCTAATCTTGTCTTAACTAACTAACCATCACGCCGTTTCCCCGCAGGGGTAGGCAGAGAGGATGGACCGCCAAACAACTCGGTCTTGGCATACACTCCTCGCCTCATTCACATTCATACATCTTATCATACATGCTCTTCTATTATTCTGACTCTTGACATGGCCCGACTCAAGTATCTGATTCACTTGATCGTGCCATGTCTTCCTCGGGCGTCCTCGACTTCTTCTACCATTCACATTAGTATCATATATTCTCTTGACACTCCTTTCTTCGTTCATTCGCTCTATATGTCCAAACCATCTAAGCGTCCCTTTTTTAATCTTACTTATGACGCTCACATCGGCCTTGCATTCTTTTCGGATCTCAACATTCCTCACACGATCATACATGGTTTTACCACACATACGCCTCAGAGATCTCATTTCTACAGCATCTAATCTTGTCTTCATTAATTAAAAGTTATAATTTGAGGTTTTACCTATTAAGTTAAATACAAAATTAAATAATATAATTGTATCCATTGAGCGTCACCATATCCACATGGTAATCTGACATGAATAGTTAGTTCATGAGAATTTTACCCTCGCAACGTTACGGAGGAATTAGGTTGCGGGAGCTTGGCATTCCTGAGGTTAATGGAAATAATAAAAAATACAAGCAAAAATGTTAACACATTGTAGTCGGGCGCTTCAAACAATAGAATCTAGCCTATGGCGGGTGTTTTTCGCGATTAGCGCAAAAATACATCGCTTTCTTAAAATTGACACAATTTCTAAACCAAATAATATTTTCGATAACAAACCCGTATAATGCCGTTTCCCGCCAAAAACCAACAGTTGACAAAAACGGCGTTTGCCGTGTCCCGCAGTTGACCGACAGTCCGCGAAAAACGGCAAATGTCGTGTCCCTACGACAATGTGTTAACACCAACTCTTGAAAAAATTGAAGTACTCTTGGCAATATAGGAACAGAATAATCAGTATCCTTTGAGGAGTACATGGAAGAAGCAAGGGATCAGCAGGATTTCTCCATATTTCACCGGCATTCTCAACATATTTCACCGGCATTCTCAACATATTTTGTTCTCTATTTTATCCTCTCTGCAACAGTTAATAATTGATAGGTTTACATGATCTTTATTGATTTACTTTTCCTTCTGTAATATGTTGCGTCAAGTACTACCATGCAGCCTTGCAGTATGCAAATGTCAGAACTATTTATTGCTTACTGAAAGTTAATGTTAACAGTTTCTAGAATACAATGTAAGTACGCTAGAACCCAGCTATTAATTTTATGTCTAAATAACTTCTCCTGTTAACTTACCTTTTGATAGGTTGTGGCGTTTCCATTTCAAAATCATCAAAATTTTGATTTATGTTGCCTGGCCTTGCAAACAGAGTGGATGTCTCGTCTTTGACCATGAAGTCATCTCTTTTGGGAATACATTCACATTCTGTGTGATTAATAAAGCTTAGTTTTTCAATCACATTCTTTTCGTGCCCAACTGTTGCTATCTGAAACAAAACAGGAAATTAAAGATAATTACAGGTGTGTATATACCAGATATAAAGGTTACTTGAATGTAAGAATTTATTGCCATTCTCTCTCTAATGAGTGGTTTTCATGAGGACAGTGGTAAGTAGTAACTAAATTGTTTACTTAATTTAATGATGCTGGCCGTGTATGAACAAAGCGTTAAGTGGTAAGTAAGTTAGGTAACTACCATTAACCGCTTGGGCACATAAGCTTGTTTTCACGAAATTTAACGTAGGTAGACATAGGAATGACGTATGTCCCGTACCTGAGTTATTAAGTAACAATCTAGTTGGCTTGATTATAATAATAATGTTGTCTATTTTTCAGTTAAGTAGCCCCTTCCACCTCTGGGAGTGTATCATTCCAGTTCAGTAGGGGTTAGTACCTCCGCTAACGAGGCAACTGAAACCAAACTAAAACTGGCTGGTTGCTATGGTTTCCAACCAAACTTTGATCACAGCGCTACTCGATTATACGATTTCTGTAATTATCTCAGCTTACTTAACCATAGACGAAGAACAATCAGCTGTCATCGCATTCATTTGTCACTGTCAAATTGAATGAACAAAACAAAACTAGAAAACTGACAACAAAACTGGCGCAACCATGGCAACCGAGCAAACTGGTAACGTCCGGCCACCGCAACTAGCAGGGCGAGTCACGAGTCACTGCTTGCGTTGCCATTGACAATGGGTTTTAGATAAATTATGTAGTGTGCGGGCCGTCACATTGACATATATAGGATAGCGAGTTTAATTGTGAACTGGTTTTTTTTTTTCAGTTTTCAGTTGGACACTCTACTTGTCACTTTTTAGTTATAATTAGGTTCACTAGTTCGGTGAAGTTGGCGAAAATATACGTATTTATACACTTAGGGCCTTACTAATAAACTTGTTTTAAACTTACTAATAAATTTTACACGACTGATAAACAACTATTACCATATATATAAATTGTCATTTCTTAGGTGTGTAAAATTTAAAACACATTTATTAGTAAGTGATTTAGGTTCAATTGCTTGTGAGGACTGCACTTGCAACTTTTTGGACAATAGTTTAGTTATTACTTACCACTGTCCTTGTGTAAACCACTCTTAAGTTCTTATTTTAATCTTCAATTTGTAGTTTAATATTTAAACTTAGGTTTACTTATGCACATATAATAATTATTCTGTAGGTGTAATTCACTAACGTAAGTGTATGCGTTAATTTTTTTATGAACTAGGCCTGACTAGGCCACGTATCACATTATTCACTTCTACAATAGACACTAAATATCTGAGTATTGGATAAGAAAATATTCAAGCTTCACATTTTTTTTTAAATTACTGATCTCATTTTCCTTAAAACCAAGGATGAGGACAAGCACAATGGATTTACATATTTGAATAAATAATATTTTTCATACAAAAGCTATTTATAGTTTTCCAATATTGATTACTCCATAGTATTGTGCTTGAAGTTGTGTATGATTGAGAAATCAACTGAAGTTGAAGCTAAATGTTCGGAGAGCATCATAACTCGTCTGAAGAGATATTCAGGTGATCAATTATTGTAAATACTTCAGGTTTATATAGTCATCCAATTATTATTGTTATTACTATCAAACTGAGTTTAAAAATTGTTATTCTTTGGGCCGGTATTTCAGTTGCTTAGCTAGGCTTGAAAGATGCATTCATTGTTTTGCTATCGGGTAGGCTTCCTGACAAGCTTAACTGGGAACAAGCTTAAAAATCAACTGAAATACCTGCCCTCGTTGAAGAACAATATTGTAACTTGACTTATTCTTTCAGTCAAATGGATTTACCAAAGCCCCGCAGTTCACGATGGAATTATGAAGCGAGTTAGAAAATGTAGTGTGAACCTAGAAATTCCAGTCAGAAAATTTTGTGGAAATTTCATGCAGATTTTCTTTAATTTGGACAGGATTTTATCAAGAAATACTTTACAGCATCTATCTAGAAATCAATTTGAAGACTGTTAACTAAACTCAACTCACACAACAGCTAGACTGTGGAATTATTTGCCAGCCTGTGAGCCTCCCTTCTACAACTTGGGTCTCTGTGAGCACCGCACAAGAGTCCCATCGGTCTGGAGCATTGAGGCTAAAACATCCCGTGTTGGTGTATTTTGTGAGGCTGAAGATAGTGGGGACGGAAAGGGGAACAAATATCGACTGCGGTTTGGTAAAATCCTTCAGCCACAAAATTAAAACTTTACAGAGATAAAGGCCGGTCTCTTGCGACCAATTTCACAAACAATACCTCAAACATTACCATAAACATGGGGCAGGGCCACAATGTTTGTTATTTTCCATGGGTTACGGAAAGCAAAAACATCGTGGTCCCGACCTAATTATCCACTAAGTGTGTACACATTTTCGTCGGAGGAGACGCCGCTTAATAAAAACAAATATGTACTTACAAATTCGTAAACTTAATTAAAAATTTCAAAGTTTATATGAAAGTGGTTACCTGTTTTTTCCAAATATTGCAATTTTATTAATAATTATGAAAGATTTCATTTTTTCTTCCACTATTTTTTAGAAATAACCTAAAAAAATGTATGCCTAAATTTAGTTTTTTGTGTTAAAAATGCCTAAATCAGAAAAATAATTTTACAATGTTGTATGTACTTCAAAGACATTCTATATGAAACCACTGAAAAATAACATTGCCAAAAAAATTTGGCTTGAAGGGTTTTTCCAAAACACAGTCGATATATATTTTTAAATCACTCTACCATACTATGAAATAAGTTCAGTACGTACTAACATAAAAATGAAACTCCACTTTGTGTGTGCTCTTTGGTGCGCACGTCATGGTATCTGTCCGGCAACAGCCTGTGTCGTCGCCGCAGCGGTGGAGGAAAGTGCACTGCGGGATGTACTGCTTGGAGGGGTTGGGGTGGATGGCCTGCACAGAGATGACCCGCCTCTGGGGGTGCCTGCATACTCCCTCTCGATTCATTAGTAAACTGTGATGGATGGCGGCTGTCATGTCTTCCTCTGGAAAAATAAAAATATTATTGTGAGGCGATTGTTACATCTCATTTTTGTGAAGATAACAGTTTTCACTTTTATATGATTTAATTTATTTTTATGTGATGTCACGCAAAATTCCGTTGCGGATTTCATTATGCTTTACAATATGAAATGAGATTTACAATATAAAATATGAGAACCAACTGGCCAGAAGCCAGTGTAGGCTCCCGGGAGGGGAGAGGGGATGGAGTTGGAGATAAGGAATAGCGAGATTGAAAAGTACATTGCTCTTCAGATTCAGATGTGGTCATTTTGCCATTTCAAGCAACATTTCTGGATGGTGGTCTTTCACCAGGACTATACTCTCAATATTTACCCCTAAACATGATTCCCGCACAGATGATTTAGGTTTAGAATGAATGAACGAAGAAAGGAGTGTATAAGGAGATTATATTATGTAAATGTGACTGGTAAAAAAATTCAGAGACACCCAAGGAAGACATAGCACGATCCAGTAAACCAAATACGATTATAGAGATGTTGCAGGCTTTCGTCTTTGGGGGGGCGAGTGAGAAAATTTTAAAAATGCTTGGCACAAATAACAAAAGTCAATTTCAAAAAGTTACTATACATAATTGGGTAAATAAACTACACAAACGTCCCAACTGCCATATTGCAATATTAGATGAATCATCTTTTTTCGGTTTTTTAACAAAAAATCTCGATAAATCACTTTGCGCACATATTTCACATATTATTTGATTAAAAAACATTAACATGCAAAAAAAACTTTAATCCTCGCAAGGCGCAGTCCATTTCCGAAAATTTTCAACCATAAGGTGCAGTCCAATCTGCTGATTGGTGATACGGTGACCGGTCTACTCAGTGAAAACTTTGTAAGTGTATGAATATTGAGTACAAACTTTTCATCGGATGTTAATTCCTCACATGATAATTCATCATGTCTCGAAGCGTCGAAAACTGATAATTGGGGTTTTTAACCTTAGGTTAGGTTAGGTGAGTGGGGGGTGAATGGAAGGATAGGTTAATGTGAGTTATGATGTGATGAATTATCAAGTGAGGAAGTATCGTGTCTGAATAAATTTACTATCTGAATAAATTTACTTAAGGGAATTCAGACGCTGGGATCTCATAGTCCAATTAGACATGGAACCTGGTGATACACACAAGCATAGACAAAATTCTTTAGTCCTCGAGAGCACAATCCGTTTCTGTAATTTTCTGCGAGAGTCTGTAATAATTGCGAGAAAAAGATTGTTCATGAAGTGCACAATAACTTCCATTATGCACGGTGCTAGGGCCAGTACCCAGTGCCTACCAGTTGAAGCAGTTAAAATCCACTGCTAGCATTACGCATGCATACAATGTTACACTTCTTCTTCTTGGAAAAACTTGGTATGCATTTATTTTTATTTATCCCCTTCTCCCCATTCCGCCAATGAGATGATGAATGAAAGTGAAAGAAGCAAAGAGTTGTTTGATGGTCCATCGATGAAGCCATGCGAAATAATGCCAAACCATACAAATCATTTGAAATTTTAATCGCTTAGAAATATTATAGATGCTTTAATTAAATACTGAGAGTAGAACACATCTTGGCCTTGGAAGCATTCGAGTATTTTTTTAATAAGTCTTTTTATAAGCCTGGAAAAAAATAAAATATCAGGTCTGTAAGAAATGCTTTCAAGTGTAAAATCTTCTACCATCGATCCCCTTTTCGGATAATGTTTTATTGTATAATGTGGCAAATTAATTTCTTTAGAAAGTGGTCGGAAAGCATTTTAATATTTGTGCCAGAATTTCACAAAATCAATCAAAACACTCCAATTTCGCACTGTTTTTTACGGCATGAATCAAAGTGGGCAGTGTTCAACAAATTTCGATTTGAGAATTAAACCTTATGCCGTTCGGCATAAAGGCTACCTGCTTTTGTAAGCCCGTCAGTAACGCCCCGGGGTCGGTGGCAGACGGACGTCTCTACATTCCACGTCGCTTGGTTCCGTGAAATCGTTTTTAAATTTTCTTGTAATTATAATAAACAATGCGAAAGAAATGAGTTAATGTTTTTCACTGGCCTTTACGAAATCAACCTGTAAAACGCAACTCTCAAATACATTCTCCAACTATTCCAAAAGAGTATTGTCAAGATTTTTTAAATCCCTCCCAAAAAGAGGCGGGGATTCCGATGTCGAACTTTTCAAGGACTAGTGGATCATCCACTTAACTGTTATATTGATGTGAGTAGGAAACTATTATCAATATTTTTTATTGACACAATAGTATTTTGGTTCAAATTCCATCGACAAAAGCTTTCATTGAATAATGTAAGTGCAAAAATACTGATGTCATCAATGTATTTTGGTTTGGATAGGTAGTTTAAAATTAAAATATAATTTCAACATTATGTAGTTCATTAGTCACTATCACAGCACAAGAAGTTTAAAACGCAAGAGGTTACTATGTCACACATCAACAAATGAGTAATGTTTTAAAATAAAACAAACTAACGAACACCATTCATCAAATAATTAGTAATCGTTATCAGCAAATTTATGTTTTTACTAGTATGTATTTTTAAAAGATTTCAGCAAATACATTGAGCTGATGTTAAGTTAGCTGGTGGTAGGTCAGGTGCATATATCTAAGAGTATTTATTTACTTTTAATTAATATAACACATATTATTCCTCACTGATATAGTATCCACTATGCTGGTATATCATGAAAAGGAATATTTCTAAGAATCAGTTAATAAAAAATTAAACATATTTATGAAATCAAATACATAATCCAGAATAAAATGAATATATATCAAGTGATCTATAGGCCGGTGCGAGGTTTGGCTAGTTTTAAGTCAAACGAATTAAGTTTGATACTCTGAAGTTTCAAAACTTCACTCTTTTTCCGAGTGGAGTAGGTGTTAGAAGAAAAGTTATTATTCTGTTACATTAAATGCTTATATATTACATAACTACTTTTTTTAGATATTAAAGTGTATAATTTTATTATTCCATATTCCACACACAAAAACATATTTAAAAAAAATGTTAATACTGCAACAAGAGTCCCAACTGCTTCCAACGTCCAACTTCCGCAGCCAGTGAGATCATGGGATCCCCAATGGGGTTATGTTGTGAGGCTAAAGGTAAGTGGGTGGAGGAGAGGTAGGAGGGGAAGTACTTGGCTGTCATCAAACACAGCTAAAGCCATTTCAAGAAAAGTTTCAATTCCGAATTGTGGTCTAACACCAGGGCGATACTGAGAGTATCTTCTACTCTCAAACGTGCCACACATTTTTAAATGATTAAATTGTAAAATATCACAAATTAATCAAATAAAATTTACTTGTGCACGCCAGGATTTGAACCCGTGACCTTCGAATCGCTAGTCGAGAGCCTTACCCCTCGACCACGGAGGCCGTAACTATACACAACACTAATTTCAGACTTCGATATTTTTCATTTGTCCTCAGAATCTAAATGTGTATTAGAAAAAAATAAAACAAATTACGTTAATTAAATTAAATGTTAATTACGAATCCTGTACCCCTGCTGTGTGTTTATTTTCTCATTCTCATTATGTTGTTTTTCTATTTTTAATCATGATTATCTTTGAACATAATGGTAGATTCAGACTGGGTCGACGTACGTGCCCATCGCTACGCCTAACAATATCTGGACTGCTTAGCAACCATAGATTTTCAATGAAAATTTATGTTTTAGAATCACATTGGCCACACGCATCGCGACGTGCAATGTCTGTGGCCATTTTCATAGAAAATGTATGGGTTGCTAACAGAGGCGGCCCGTGACTGAACTTGAAAGCAGTGCATTTCACTTAAAAAATGATAACATGTATCTATGTACAGGTAAATTTCAATTTGGTAAGCGGGTATGGGTACTGCCGCCCGGGGAATTATTTATTGGATAACCAACACCTCTGCCATAGGTCACCCTAAGTCGTTCGCTACGTTTGGTGACTTAGCAGGGGTGCCCGGGTTCATGAGGTGAGGTTTGTCCGGGTCTTCTGCCCACCAATTGCGTGGCAGGCCAGATCAGGAGAGACTGGTTGAGGGAGGCCTTTTGACTTCTCCAGCAGGGCCCTCTCGAAACATCACCTTGCACTGTAGTGGAAGGGATGAAATTATTCGTCCGCCACTCCTGGACACACTGATCCCGGGTTCCTACCCACCCCTCATTACCTTTTCCTTCCCAAACAACCTCTCTTTCCTTTCCTAAAAAGAACCCTCCACACAGCATCCCCAAAGAAGACCCTACGGAGAATTATTTTCTTCTGGGCCTCTTTATTGTAAAAAAATGATAAAGGCAGCTGCACACCTGTAACTTCCATTTTTTCAGTAAAATAAGCGATATTCTTCACTCCACGATACATCGACTCCGAAAATTGTAGAAACACAGAACACAAATGATCTCGTCAACAAAGCCTGATACTTTCGAATAAAGTTATTTTTTAGATACCCTTTTCACAGTTTTTGCCTTAACCTTACAAACTTGTTATAGGTATATTTAACAATGGTTTTTGCGGGTCATTAGTTTTATAAAACAATCGCATTTTGATTGTCCACCACCCATTTTTAACAGTTTTTTACAGAACATAACCCATTAAAACCGGGCACTGCCAATATCATAAATATACCATTCCCGCCAATACTAAATACATGCTGTCATAAATAAACCGATCCCATTGTCAAGTAGCGCTAAAACATCTAACATTGTTAATTAGTTACAAATCCGATAATCCTAACTAATTCGTTCCAAGCGTTTGGTAAAACGCATGTGTAACGTTAGTATCAACGTCAAGGATGCTTCTGCGCATGTCCCGCGAATGCACGGTCGTCCCATAGGACGGTGTACTGTCTCAGTTATTTCACGGTTAGGAGATGCTTATGACTAGTAGGCGGCCACGCTGGGGCTATTACAGTGTCGTACTCAAGGGAAAAATTACTTCATCACACTTATTTTTTAACCGCTTCCCGGTTTTAGCATGCGAGAAGTTGAGTATGTTGTTAACAATAAAAATTGACTTATGAAAATGACGTGATATATGGGTACGTTTTATATACATATGTATATCGGGGATATCCTTGACCTGTAGAAATCCCTGGTGATGATCCTGTAGAAATCACAAGTGCGCCCCACCGTTGAATATGACAGCCACCTCTGGTCTAGAGCCCTAAAATACTTAAAAAAAATCTTTAACCCTAAGCAGAAACGGGCGATCAGTTTAATAGCTTCCCCAATTACAACTGGATTGAAATCTTTAGAGCACAGGCGTCATGTGGGAATGCTGTCCGTATTCATTCGGTATTTAAATGGAATATGGTCCGAGAAACTAGCGTATGTCCCTTCGACACCGTTGCATAATTGGGAAACACGCCAAACGCACGCCCAAAATTTGAATGCAGTTGTCATTCGTGTCGCATGAGAATGGGTCCTTTCTACGGCACGTTCTTGGGTTCGGAACGAACGATATTTCATTCGCATTTGTGGCTGTGGAACGATTTTTTATATGAATACCGCATGAGAGTCCCAACTGAGATTATGGCATCCCCAATTGGCTATGTTGTGAGGCTGAAGGTAGTGGGAAGGTTAAGGAGATGGGGAAGAGGGAAGAGGGAAGAGGGAGGTGGGGAAGTACCTGGGTATTCAGATCTGGTCACCAAACACGGCTACATTTCAAGCAATGGTAGTTTTACACCAGGGCGATACTGAGAGTATCTTCCACTCTGGAATATGCCGCAAATATACTATAGGTATATTATTTTTAATTTATTAATTGTAAAATAACACAAATGAATGAAATAAAATTTATTAGCGCACGCCGGGTGAACCCGCGACCTTCAGATTGAGAGTCCAGAGCCTTACTACTGGACTACGCCGGCCGTCGATTTGCCGACTTCTGTGTTTCTTCCCTTCTACAACATGAATCACTTCAAGACCCATATTCACACCTTCTCCTCTAAAAACCATTCACACACACCCCAGAGATGACATAGGCTCTGAGGGAAAACTATTTTCCTCCGGGCCTTCTGTGTGAAGTGAAAGTAAAAAAAAATATTAAAACATTTTTTAATTGTGAATACCGCCAAACAGTCCCAATTCCTCCCAACCGTCTTGAGCCAGTGAGGCTATATGGGGTGTGTTGGAGGCTGAAGATAGTGATGAGGGGAAGGAGATGGGGAAGAAGAAGCTGGGGAATTACCCGGCCATTCTGATCTGAATGGCCAGGAAAAAACACAGCTAAAGACATTTCAAGCAACATTTTAATTCTGAATGGTGGTCTTACACCGGGGTGATATTGATAGTGTCTTCCACTCCGGAAAGTGCCGCAAATACCAGTATGATATACTCGTATATTATTTTTAATTCTTTTAAAATTTACACCAAACGCGCACCCAGCTTTTGCAGACAGCATCTTTCACGTGAGAACGGGTCGTTCTTACGACTCATTCGTGAACGATGTCTGTGTTCTACACTGACTGTGTTCTACTTCTCAGTGGAAGATGATCCGAGGATCTAGTATCTATGATCCTTTTGGTATCGTTGTATAATTGGGAAAAATGCCAAACGCACGCCCAATATTTGTACATGGTTGACATTCGTGTCGCATGACAACGGGTCGTTTCTACGGATCGTTCTTAAGTTCAACAGCTCGGCTGTGGAACGATTTGCCGGCTTCCGTGTTTCCTCTCTTCTACAACATGATCTCTTCACAACCCATGTTCACTCCTTCCTCTTCTCGAAAAACTCTTCACACAGCATCCCCAGAAATGACGTAGGGTCTATGGGAAAAATATTTTCCTCAAGTTAATTTAAGGAGTTAATTTATAACAAAAATAAAATGAAAAGATTTCTTTTTTATGTTAATAGAACCGTTGTGAGACTGAAGGCAGTGGGGAGGGGAAGGAGATGGGGAACTATTCAGATCTGATCTCCTAACACGGCTAAAGTCATTTCATATAACTTTTCAATTCTGAATGGTAGTATTACGCCAGGGCGATACTGAGAGTATCCTCTACTCTGGAACATGCCGCAAATATACTACACATTATTTTTTACGTTTAAATTAATTTGTGAAAATAACACAAATAAATCAAATAAATTTACTCGTGCACGTTAGAATATGAACTCGAGCCCACCGTATTGCTAGTCAAGACACTAACCTCTCGACCACGGAGGCTGTCGAGTATTATATTTCTTCTTTAAAATACAATAATTATTACTTAGTTATTTTTGCCCATTCTAATGCGCTAGTTAGCTAAATAAATCCTTTAACATACTGTAGTTTTAAAAGGATTGCTTATATAGAAGATAAGCCGATAGTATGTCTCATTTCTTTTCCATATATTTTATTTTGAACAGAAAGGGACAAAAATAACATTATATTTACGTGTATAAATATCGTAAACAAACATATCATATTTCATGTTATCGCCAAGGAACTGCAGCTAACAAGTCCGGTATAGTAATTTTTAGCACCAAAATGTCGAAGAGCAGTACGCAATTGAATATTATTTTAGTTTGGTTGATTTACACTTTTCCATCTGAACTCAACTGTTATATGTCGCAATATTTAGGATGTTGAATCACAGTAGCTCACACGTGTTCGCATTATAATACCAGCGAAGAAACTGTAACGTATTTATAATTAAATCTTTAATTCACTTCCTCTATATTTCATAAAAAAATTATACGATTGATATCACACAACATCCAGATTGAAAATCCAATATATGTTTATGAAAATAAATGATGTATTTAAGTATTCCCTATATGAAAACTAATTTCGTTAATAAATCATTCAAAAATGAGAATTGATACAGATCAGGTCTCTTGTTGTACACGCTCGCTCACATCGGCCACCTGCAAGAACTACACTGTGTTTAAAACAAATTTTACCCGTTAAATAACGATAATTTAATTGTTTTGCCTTTAATAATAAGCGGCTCTGGGAATTCATCATTTTGCCACCGCTAGCCGCCTCTTACTTATGACAATGCCCACAGTGGGAACGCGATTTGTGACGTCATCTTCGGCATATCGGAATATGCACGGCGGCAGTAGGATGCCTGAAATTCTAGTACGGATTGCCAATATGGCGGGAATCTTTCACGGGTTGATCGATGTTTGGCGCACATATTTTCTCGTTAATACTGTGCTATTATATATTTTTTTCTATTACGGTTATATATCTAATGTTACATTGAATTTGCGGCAGCGCAGTGCACAAATGCACTGAGGAAGGGACCGCCACTGGTTGCTAAGCATTGTTTGAGTAGCGATGCGTACGTACGTCGTCCAGTCTGAACCTACCATTTTATCCTACGATGTAAAAAAGTATTATTTTTATATAGGTACGTAGTTTAATTTCACATCATCTGCTATATATACTTAATTCTGTGTTTTTAATCTGTGTTTTAATTTTTGAGCTCTACACTCTGTTTAAGGAACCAAAAGTGACACAATTTATAAAGTTGGGAAGACTTCGGTTGCTGGGTCATGTGGAAAGAATGACAGAGCATCAAGCACCAAAGTCCCTGCTAAAATCTAGACCTGTAGGGCGAAGGAGCCTGGGAAGACCAAAATTAAGATGGAACGACACCGTCCTCAAAGACCTACGTACCTTGGAGTTTCCAAACTGGAGAGAACTGGTACAAAACAGAGATGAGTGGAGGAAGACTCTTGCGGAGGCCAAGACCCACCACGGATTGTAGAGTCAATTGTGATGATGATGATGAATCTGTGTTTTTTTTTCTTTTCTGCCAACATTACTCTATTTTTTCTAATCATTTATGTTTTTCTGTGAATAATATGAATTTTATGTGGAAACTTGGCTGGTTAAAGCAACCATTTAAAATGTAATTCTTTAATACAATATGTATAACTCTTTATTTCCCTAATAAACTACAATAAAAAATTTAATAAAATAATAAGTAAAAATGTTACACATTCTAATTTGACAAAAAAGGTAAATCGAAGTACTTTGCTTTGTAAATCTTATAACAAATATGTTTAATTTCAATTTTCGAATGAATTCCGGTCTTGCCCCACGAATTTCCGATGTTACCCCACACTGAAAAATAATTTACAGAAAGTTTTAATTGGCAGTTTTTAGGTGTTTTACTGTGCGTTACTCTATAAATAAAAATTTACCAGCATAAATAAGAGCTTAAGATGACATAATAAAATTCAAACTTTTGCGAGGACACCGTAGATTCTTCAATAAAAAAATCCAAAGTGGACAAATATTCATCTCATCAAAAAACCATACGGTCTTACCCCAACGCACCTTAACCAAATAACAATATTATATTTTTCTCTTCATAATTCATAATAAAATGAATAGATTTGTAGATTTAATCTACATCGAGATAGATATAAGTATTATATTTATGTGAATACTACAACAATAGTCCCAACTGCCCCCAACTGTCTGCAGTCAATGAGAATATGGCACTCCCAACTCAGGTATGTTGTGAGGCTGAAGGGAATGAGGATAATAATGGTCGGGAAGTTCCTGTCTATTAAGACCTGACCACCAAATACACCTACAGTCATTTCAATCTTGAATGAATTAATGGATGTCTTTCACCAGGGCGAAACTGAGACTATCTACACTCTGAAAAGTACATAAATAAAATGTAGTCTAATAGTTTTCAGCGGACGGCAAAAAATCTGACCTATAGGTCAAAAACTTATTACTTATTAGTTGCGGCAGATATTATCTATATATTAAATAGATAGAGAAATAATTTTATGAGAGCTGTTTTTTGCGTGAAATAAATCATTTATGAATATTTTATGGTAATATGGACGCACAATAGGTCATTTTAAAAAGCCATTAACCAGATAAACTTAATTCGGTGAAGCTTTGTTCTACAATTCTAAATAGATTGCGGCATTTTTAGAGTTTAAAAATAAAATGTTGATAATATTATCTACATTATTACATACTTATTTAGTTCCAAATCAATAATAATAATTCATATTTTTGATCTCATTAATTTCTCAGTGCAAATTTACAATAATGTTAATATAGGTATAGGTACATACTGTTACTAACATTTTGTTAATAATTGACATTTTTTATTGAAAATAAATAGTAGGTAGTTGTTTATATTGGCGTACTTTACTCACTAAATAACTCTCATCCCATTTGGTAATTATAACATACCTACCTTTAGGCACAGATTATGGAATTTACGCTTCGTTTTAACAATTACTACAAGAAACAACTATTTAGGTAGGTACATGCACAAAGTAGAATATTGGATTCTTAGTTTGTTTTAATTGAGTAATTCATGCGTATTTAGAATGAAACGAAACTTTCGCAAATGTCAATACATACAAAAAAAATCAAAATGGCGGCAAAGTATAGTATAGTAGAAATTTTATATTTTCCAGAAAAATGGAATTTTAATGCATCTTTTACCATCTATCCAAAACGAAGTGTATTTTCCATAGGGGGTTTCTCACCATCCTCCCAATAGCTTATCTACCCTAATAACGAATATTATTAAAAATAAAAATAAAATACTAGCAGGCGTTAGAAAACTCGGCCAACTTATCCAATATATAGCCACCATTTATAGGTTCGAGTACCGAATTATAAACTCCAACTTAATAAATAAATAACCCCTTAAATTGAAAATCGAAATTATTCGTTATTAGTGTAGATAAGCTATTGGGAGGATGGTGAGAAACCCCCATAGTCACATTTATGAGCTATGTCCCATTTACGCCTACTTTTTGTGACTACCGGAAAAGGAATAACAAGTTTAAATGTTAATTGTGTTAGATATTGTAAGAGCGCTTAGCTTGTCATTATGTATTACTCATTTTAATTCAGTTCTGAAAATTATCATATTTAGATAAACTGTATTTTAATAACCTTCAGTATTAAAAAAAAATTGTGTTTAAATTTAATAACAATAATTTATCACAATACTCGGCATCCCAAAATACATTTTATATAACCGACTTCAACGCGCCTTGGCTTCGAACGTTAAATTGCGAAATAATAATTGTTTTGATTTTTAATAAGTTCTAAACGAAGCCCGCTGTGCGTAAGTTATTAGTTATTAGTAATAACTAATAACTTAACTTATTACTAATTAACTAACTAACTAATTACTAACTTAATAACTTATTACTATTACCAGTGCGAGATTGACAGATCTATACAGCTATACAGCAATAAGGTATTTTCACAAACGGTGGATTCTGTTGAAAATGTATGGAATATTTAAAGATTATTTTTCTGATTTTAATCATCCTATTAAAAATGTTTGTTATTTATGTTTTCATTAAAATTTATTGATTTTAAAAACGATCAAAAACTGACGAAATCCAAACGGCCCGTGAATGGCTGATCGGATTGTGACGTCACAATGGTGGCCCAGCTCTGGCTAGCTCCCAGCTTAACCAAAATTCCTTTACATTCCTTTGCGTTTACATTTTAACATTTTACATTTACATTCCAACTAACGTTTGTGTCCGTATAAAGCTCGTGATTTTAACCGTTTTTGTTTCTTATTTTCCAAGATAATTGTGATATTTTGTTAACTTTGTCATATATTTTACACTATTATTATGACCGACAGCTGTTTTGAGGTAATATTTACAAAATCGGGACGCGCTTAATGTGCACTTTAAAAATTAAATAAAAATTTGTTTTAGATATATAATAGTTATAGATTCAGCAACCAGAATTGTTAAATAATGCATTTTAATAGTATTTTTTTAACTTTGAAAAGACAAAATTTCATTGTTCACCGACCGCCATGTTACGAATTACGACGGTAAGTATGAATTTTTAAATGAAAAAACACTTCGTATCAGTTAGATAATAAGAACTAAGTGTTGCAATTTTCAGAAATGAAAAATAATGTATATTAACCTTTATTTTGCTCGATTCAACACGAAAACTCATTGATCGCGATATTTGATCTGTGCGACCGCCATGCTTTTGGAACGGAAGGGTAGGTTAGGATAGGTTATATTAGGTTAGGTTATAATATATACTTATAGAATACATTAAAAAACCTTTAGGTTTTTATGCAAGTTTTTTAAAATAATATTTAAAAACAATTATACTCCAAAATCTAACCTAACCTACCCTTCCATTTCCCCGCCTCCCCCCTCCCCGACACTACCCCAACCTAACCTAGCCTAACCTAACCACACAAGAAACTCAAAAATTTGTGTATAAAATAATCATATTATTGTCTAAATATCGTTTCTAGTCACTGGTTACATTACTACTGTTCTCTTAGGATGGCACTGTTGGCAATGGCCATTTGCAAAAGCATATTGGTCGCACAGATCAAATATCGCGAGCAATGAGTTTTCGTGTTTGTTAAATCGAGGAAAATAGTGATTAATATACATTATTTTTTATTTTTGAAAATTGCAATACTTACTTCTTATTATTATGCAACTGATGTGAAGTGTTTTTTCATTTAAACATTTTTACCGTCGTATTTCGTAACATGGCGGTCGATGAAAAATGACATTTTGTGTTTTTAAAGTTTAAAAAAACCCATTAAAATTAATTTTTTTTAAATTCCGGAAACTGAATTGATTAGTACTCGTTAGTATCTAACTACGACATTTTTTTTTTTTTTTAGTGCATATTAAGCGTGCCGTCAGCCATCTGACAGCATAAAAAAACACTACTACTGAAGCGTCAACTGTTATGACGTCACACGATTGCTCCGCCCCAAAATATCGTTTTGGCGGTAATTCAAAAATGGTAAACTTAGATTCGCTCTAGAAACTTTATTCGTCAACATAAGAATAAAATAAAAATGCCATAATTATCGTAATTTTTTGCTTATTTTTTTTAAGCAATAAAAAAAACCGTGGAAATACCCTATTGTATCACTTTGATCTGTGGTTAGTAATAAGTAGGCACTATTTTTAATAAAGAAACCAGTAAAGTGAATAAAGTAATCAATTATCTCTTCAACGCCAACCAATATTTGAGAAAATACAACTCATCACACGCTCTACTAAAAGCATGCACATTTACAAATCTGGTAGGCTACTTACGCAACATGAAGGTGCAATGCATGTTGTTTGTAGCATGTTGCAATTGTTTTGTAACCATTAATAAATTCTATTCATTCGTTATAATTTATATTGTACCTGCATACATGTGTTTAATACTTACGTCTTACTCGATGAGGTTTTCTAGCGTTTGGATACAATTCGTCCCTGGACCCATAATGAACCCATTTAGTTTTAGTCGCTGGCCCATCACTGGCATCAGATTGGGAGCCGTATTCCTGGAAAGTAAACAAACAAAATTATAAAAACTGAATATTATTATTTAACTGGGGCCCGGATGCAAAGAATTTGCCGCCCAAATTACCCGCCGAAAGCTGGGTAGTCCAAATAACATGTAATTATAGTAATTGCGACTTTTTCGTTTGCGAATACCAGATCGTATTTACTAATTACAATTACTGTGTAATATATTATCAGAATCGGGACGATGAATTTAGTCGCATATGGCAAACCTTTCGGAAACGAACCAAAAAAATCATCTTCGAAAAAGTAATTTCACTGATTTTTTTGTTTGTTTATTTTTTCACCTTTGTGTGTTCTAGAATTTATTTTAGACCATTATTTCAAATTATGGCGAGAAGGATGGCAAATTACGCATAGATACCTAACAATTTTATATAAATTGGCAAGTTTAATGGTTTTTGAAGATTGGAGTCGAGTTAAAACTTACAAGGAGAAAAATGTTATTCTAAAATACGATCATTTTATTCGTAAAAACGGTTAAAAACGGGTCATAAAGTTCTTACGAACAAATTAACAGGGTTTCAATGTTTATTAGCGGGAAAATGTTGGTATACGAAATTACGTATACCAACCAATTATTCTTACATTTTCCCGCCAATAAACATTGAAACACTGTTAATTTGTTCGTAAGAACTTCAGTCCCGTTTTTAAGAAAAAAGTGATCGTATTTTAGAATAACATTTTTCTCCGTGTAGAAGAGATGAAATTTTGAATAGAGGAGAGACAATTTTAGATAAGACTTGATAGAAAAGAGGATATGTGTATACTTAGAGGTATATTCAAGAATAAGAATATGCATATAACTATTGTCAATGGTATATTTATACCGTTTTTTTTTTTTTTTTCCTTCTTCCTTTTGTTTGTTTCAGGTTTGTTTTACATGGTTTTTCGACAACACAGCTAGGCAAATGCCCGTAGTCGATATACGCTGATTTTAAATAAAAATTCGATCTGATGATCCCACTTCTTGACCATAGAAAGTCACAATCTGATGGTGATGAGTGATGCGTGATGATGAGTTAAATTTGTGAATTAAAGGGTTGATGTGAGGGAACGGAGCAATGGCCAATACTTATTCGAATAAGTGGGGAATTTAAATTTTTGGTAAATTTAATTGTTGAAACAACAGTTTTGATGAGATAGACTGATGCGTGTTATAAATAGGTATAAGAAGTAACAAAATAAAGCTGATGCATGTAAAGTTTGAACAGTGGCAAACTTATTTGCATTTCGAAGATTTAATAAGTGTAGCCCAGAAGCAAAAAGGCAACTTTTTAACACATACTGCACGAGCCTATATACCTCGGAGTTGTGGACCAACTACAACAAAGCATCTCTAAAAAGAATGGAAGTACAGTACAACAATTCATTCCGAATACTTTTTGGGTTGTCCTGGTACTGCAGTGCCACTGAGATGTTTGTAGAAGGGCGTGTTCCTGCATTCCGAGCACTACTCAAAAAACGGATCACCAGCTTTAGAACGCGACTAGCCACGAGCGAAAACGGTCTTGTGTTGGCAGCACTGCACTTCTGGCAGGGTCCTATTTACAAGCGATGGAGCCAACTCCTGATGTCATAGATTTTTAAAAAATATAATTTTATTTTTATTTTGTTTAAAAAAAAAAAAAACTTTATTTTCATGTTGTTTCTGTATTATTTTTATTCTGTTTTCTTTCACTATGGATGCAGTATCTCACAATATATATATATTTTTAATATTAACACACCTTATTTTTGAACAATTTAAAGTGTTAAAATTCAATAATCTAGTCCGAAAAAATATATTAATTCAATTAATAAAAGAAAAACAAAATCACAGCTTTTTAACTGAAAGCCGCACTCGTCAAAAACATATATTTCCATCACAAAAATGTAACACCACATTTGCACAACAGCATTACATATACCTAGGAAAAAAATACTTCAACAGTTTACCGGAAAAGATAAGAAAAATTGAAGACGATAAATGTCTAATAAAAGCGATTAAAGAGCAATTCAATGTAAAAACAAATGAATGATGAATTTATCATCATAATTAACATATCTAACTATCTATTTATCCACGTATTTTTAAGTTCAAAATTCCTATTTAATAATTTTAAACATCATAATTAATTATAGGTACAAAATATTATTCATTCTGACACTCGCTCCTCTTCTAAACACAAGCGTCCGCTTCTATAGGAGAGACACAATCAAAAATCAAAAAAAAAAATCTGTGAAAACTTATTTTGTAATTTATTGTTATCAACATTGTTATACCTTGTAAACTTATAATTTAATAAATAAATTAAAAAAAAAAAATAATAATAATTTGATATGTTCTATGTATAATATGGAGCTCGTGGGATTGCACCACCCTCCCCAAGATCTGGAATAAACAAGAAAAAAAAATTTATGCTTTTGGTTATTTTACTTGCAAAATCGATGTTCTTTTCTTTCACATTTGATTCATTCTCTCATACCGACTCATTAAAATTAGTATTTTTAATAATTGCAATTTTCGTAATTTTGTGTCTTTATAGGTACACAGTTCCGTATACTATGTATAAATTTATTTAAAAAATCGCTAATAATAAAGACGAAAAAAAATTATGATATTTAATTTCTCAAAACTTAAAATATCCTCACGAAAAATGCTCCGGATAACTCGCAACACGTTCACAAAAATAAAAATAACAAGGGTCAACGCCGCCCGATAATTACGTAGGTAATACAGGCATTTATTATGCAAAATGTGTCATTTATTCAAATTAACCACTTTAAATTATGTAAATACTAAATCATGATGATTGTATTATGGTTAACGGTGCACTTAGGAAAACATTAGAAAGGTACCAATCCATAATGATCACATTATGCGTTAACCCGAGTGGAACTAAACTGACCAAACACATTCAAATTTCACGATTGTCAATATGTCGTTACGATGCATTTATGGGAGAGGAATCATTAAAACCCCATTTGTTTGAATGTAATTTCCGTGGGCATAAATTTAACGAATGTGGGAACCTCTCCTTTATGGCCGCAACAATCGGTACTGGGAGTCGTAGTCACGACACGATATTATTTGATATGGCGCATAATTCAACAATTAAGAACGATTGGTTAGCGGCTGAGAATAAAAGTTTTAAAATGCTTGCAACTGTACAGGGAGGTTCCAATGAGAAAGATCGATTATTCCCCGG
Source organism: Limnephilus auricula (assembly GCA_951813805.1). NCBI lineage: Eukaryota > Metazoa > Arthropoda > Insecta > Trichoptera > Limnephilidae > Limnephilus > Limnephilus auricula. Next base: position 18,291,737 of record OX638395.1, on the reverse strand, counting down.
ATCAAATTTTTTAAATGAAAAATTTAATATCGATTTATTTCATTCAAAACTTGCTTTAATATATACCTACATTTAAGTAAGCAATAAAAATGGTCAAAACGCACGATGATAAATTATTAAATATCCTGTACTTCTTGTAAATATTTTTTTTATCATAAGTATTTACGATTTTTCAATAATGTGTAAACAAAATAAGTGTGTAAATTTTTTTTTAAATATTTTAGTTTGTAAGACCTTAAAAATACAGTGATCTATAATTACAACATTGATAACAATGCTCTTGAGACATTAACACAAATTAAAGGCTTAGGCATCACTTTCAATCAAATCTTTTATTTGTTAACCACATAATGGAATCTTTAATACGGGCTTACAAATTTTGGCATTTATGAGTAGGCTAACTCAGTGGCGTACCTAGCATGGGTGGCACCCGGGGCGGTTCGTGGTTTCACCCCAATAATGTAAAACTGTTAAAATTAATAAAAATCCGTAAAGTATGATTAAATTTAATACGTAGTAAAATTAGAGTCTCAAGTTACAATATTATGATAGTAATAGTACAGTGGAACCTCTTATAACGAGGTTAAGAGAAACGAATTATGGTTTCGGAATCTTACTCGTTATGCGAAACACTCGTTTCCATATACTAAATCAATGTAAAATACGATAATGCATTCCATGCAAAAAATACTTTTTTTTGTTTGTTTATTTTTAACATTTATTCAAATAACTATTCAGGTTCTACAGAGGATAATTTAAAATCCCACAATATATTTCACAGTGGAGAAAAACCTTTTGTATCTTCCAATTGCGATAATTCATGTGCTAGAAATGAGCCTTGAAAAACCCAAAAGTTTACTCACAGTGGAGAAAAACCATATTCATGTTCTGACTGCAACTATTCATGTTCTTAAACGAAACATTTAAAATTCCACAAGCCGACTTACAGTAGATAAAAACCTTTTTCATGTTCCGATTGCAACTATTCATGAACCACAAAGGGATATTTGCACAGTGGAGGAAAACCTTTTGTATGTTCCGATTGAAATTAGGAGTTTTTAAAAATCCACATGTTTACTCATAGCGGAGAAAAACTGTATTCGTGTTCCGACTGCAAGTTTTCATATTCTCGAAAGGCATATTTAAAAGTCCATAAGCTGACAGTGGAGACAAACCTTTTTCATATTCCGACTGCAGCTATAACTATACGTTTTTTTTATTTTTTATTATTTAATTTCTACGGTATAAATATACCATAAACAATAGTTACATGACACAGTTAGAACCATAAGAAAATATTAGAAATAATTTTAAATAAAGAATAACAAATTAACTGTGGCATTTGATTATGAAATGAATAAAGGGACAATTTAAAATCCACATGCTGATTCGCAGTGGCGAAAAACCCTTTTCATGTTCCGACTATTTATGTTCTTTATAATTAAATTTAAAAATCATCATGCTGAGTAGAAAAAAATCTTTTTCATGTTGCGAAATTTAACAATATTTTAGAGGAATCCCCAACCGAACAATAGTTAGAGCAAGGAACAAAAATAAATCAAGCAGATTTTTTGGAGAATCCCCGACCGATCGATCCATCAAGCTATGAAATTCTAAATACCAGACAGTGTTCATGTGTAAAATATTTTTGTGGCAATATTCTACTTTCGTAAGTTTTTTTCACGGTCGGGTGTCACCCCCCATCTGGTGGCACCTTGGCGGTCCGCCCCCACCACCACCCCCTAGCCATGACATTGGGCTAACTAGGAGTTTCAACAATATTAAATGTATTAAGCTTTTATATGTTGCCTTGGTTAGAAGTCAACTTGAATACAATTCTCCCGTTTGGAACCCGCATTATAATATTCATGTACGTACAATCTATTGAAAGAGTACAAAATAAATTCTTACGTTTCATAAATTTTAAAATGGGAATTCCATCAATTATGTTGAACCACAACACTCTTCTAAATTATATGAATACGCTTAAATTATCAGACAGAAGGATTTTCACTGACTTGGTATTTTAATGTAAAATATTAAATGATGTAATTGATAGTCCTGGATTGCTTGCATTGATTTGCTTTCCGATTCCACAACGTTATACTAGAAGTCGTAGAAGTCGGGATTTATTTCAGTGTAGAAATTCTGGGACTAGCCACCATATGTATTTCTCTTTGCCCAGAATACTAATGGAGGGAAATGGTTATACCAATTCAATAGACATCTTTAATTTTTCGCTAAACAAATACAAAATGTTGTTACTCAAGCAGTTCAAGTATGTACAATAAATAATAATGTATATTTTTACTACCTATATGTAAAAGCCCCCAAAAGGGCGTTAATAAATAAATAAAAAAACATAATAAATGTTTTATATTGTGTTACTTTTAGTGACTACAGACATACATTTTAAACAGATATTTTTTATACGCACCCATATGTCTATAATTATCTTCATATAACACGAGCTTTTAGATTATCTTATTCACAAGAAATAGATAGTTTCTTTACGGAGGCAAATAGCAAAAAAATGTAGGTAAATAATAAATTATTAAAAACAATCAATTATCTCTCCGAAAATATATTACATTATTATTTTTAATGAAAATCTAATATTCTTAAATACCTGATTTAACGTACAAACATAGAAACTTAAATAAAGGAACTGTTTCTCCCTACATGTCCTTTCCCATTTGTCCCCGTTCCCCTTCCGCCTTCTCTCCCTCCCGCGTCTCCTCCCGTCATTTTTAAAAAAACTCGTGTTTGACCTATTTAAATTTTCATAACGCCAGAGCTTAGTATTCTGCTATTCGGGTCGGAGACAAATCCAACAAATCAAAGATCATAAAAATCGGTCCAGCCGTTCTTGAGTTATAAATGGTGTAACTAACCCGATTTTGTTTTATATATTACATTGGTGATGATGATATTCAGCGCCTGTCTCAATAGGAAATCCTGTGTTGAGGGCAGGTGCAATTTATAACAAAAATAACAAATAAAAATTAATACCAATTCTAAGATGTTATCCCAAATGTAACTAAGTAAAGTTAGCCAATATATTTCGTATGCATATAAGCAAGTGTACTAAATGGTCGCTCAGAAATGTCTTAGGTTACTGTGGTTTTATACGAACGTACAGAATGAGAATGCTCGGCGACCATTGCATATCGTCTGCGGTAAATCGTGATTTCTTGTGACAGCATCTCCGAATTCCGAATCCAAAGGGCTTTGGCCGCTGTGTAGGTATTCGATATTCGAGACTCGAGACAACACACATTACAATCATACCTACTCGAGTGCCAGAGCCGCCGCCAAAGCGCAATCGCCTATGTGCGAAAAAATTGCCACACCAATGTTGGAGTGTTCCAAACTCTCGTCGATTGTTGTCATTGATGATTGACAGTCATCAAATGTGACAAAAGTTTGAAACAACATTAACCCCTGTTAACAATATGTCATTATTTTTCTTATGGTAGACTCTCCTATTGGGGGTTGACCATCATCAGAATAATCATCACCTTGCAGGCTGCAGCCCGGGACAACTTATTTCATACACGTACGTTTCGAAACCATGAAGTGAAATAATAAATATTAGCGAAAGTCAATCGAAAATCCGAAACAGAAAAATCAGAAAAAGATACGGATACATCTGGGACTCGAACCCAGTATCTTTTTGTAATTTTTCCGTTTCGGTTCTTCGATTGACCTTTGCTAATATTATCTTCATTAATTAAAATATTATAATTTGAGGTTTAACTCATTAAGTTAAAAAGTTAAAAATAAAAATAAAAATATTTCATCTTAGACTTGCAGAAAAAGTCAATAGATGTCGTATATTAATAAAACGTGATAAAATTTATCCTGACACTATCTAGATGGCATTACACTATCTAGATGGCATACATAAAGATAGCAGCCAATAAAAATATGCGTTAAGAAAAATGAAAATAATGTTGGTGGTTCTCAGTCGAAGTATGATACAGTTAAAAATGACCGAATCGGGTAGGGATACGTTGGCGTAGTGGATATCGCGTTGGCCCGGATTGCTAGAGGTCCTGGGTTCGAGTCCCAGATGTTTCCATATGTTTTTCTGTTTCGGATTTTCGATTGACTTTCGCTAATATTATCTTCATTAATCGAAATAATAATATATGTAGGCACCTAAATAGGTATTTAGCACAATAACAAAATGTATAATCTGTTTTTATTACTCTCTTTCATGGATGTAAGATGTAAGTATATCGAAAACTTTCAAGATCTGGCAAAGGAATTTTCATGCAAACCAGTATTCTCCATGTGAAAGAACTCTTCTGGATATATCATCATATTCTTCTAAATTATTATTATGAAGCATAATATCCTCATTATTAATTTGGTTCGAATTAGAATTAGAATTCCGTAAGAAATATTATCGAAATTTCGAAACTATATGTCATTCTTATTTTTTTTCATTGCACCCGTTGCATCGGTCTAGCATTATGTTTAACCACACGCACACCTCACAGATATCACCAAAATTATCTAAATTAAAAATATTTTTTTCGGAAAGATTCTCATGTAAGCATACTTTGTATTTGTATACATACTTGTGAGTAGAATTTTATTAATGAATGATTTATCCGTCATTGAAACAATCTAATCATGTGACGGTCGGTTTCTGAGAGGCTTTTATTCGAGAGACCGTTCCTTGGTTCGGTGCGCCGCACACGTCGCACATAAGCCTGCAGCGGTCCTGAAGGTAAAACACTCGACAATTTTAGTTTAGGCAGACTTGCTGTGCGGTCGGTGCATGCAATAGATTACCTTCATCAATATGGTACGCATATCTGTTTAGAGATTCGTTACAGGCTACTCTATCTATCTACTCGAAAATTAATTGATAAGTTCCCCGCTGCAGGTGGCATATTATATTATTTTACAAATAGTTCATCGCCGCAGTTGGTTGCATTGGTGTTGCGAGATGAATTCTGATTATATCTCGTGGTTTTAAATAGCGTGGTTTAATCATCCATCAGTTTTATCGCCTGGTAGGCAATACTGAAAATATCTCCGACATCTAGGGCGATCGTTAGAGACGCTAATTCGATTTTATTCGGAAAATAAATTCGTTGATGTATAATTAAGTTAGGTTTAAGAATGAACAAAGAAAATTATCGTGAACTAGATTATCATGTCTGCATAAAATAAAATAATATATCAAATACAAAAGAGAAAAAGCTGATACGATATAACGCACAAAAAATGCTTTTGAAAGAAAGAAAAACTGACAATATATAATTATAAAAGAAAAAACAACAAGCAATTCGTCATACAAACAACAAAGACCACACGACGCGACGGCACAACATCACGTTCAATACAGACAAGCTCTTGCGATTTTGTATTTAATTTTAGAAAAACTATTATAATTTCACGAAGAAGACCAAAAAGCTCTTACGCACGGAGAAAAATGTTCTTCGAAAAAACGATAATTTTTAATAGTAAAAACGGTTAAAAACGGGACTGAAGTTCTTACGAACAAATTAACAGGGTTTCAATGTTTATTTACATGTAGGAATAATTTGTTGGTAGGTATACGTAATTTCGTACGTATAGCAACAAATTATTCTTATATTTTAGTTCGTAAAAACTTCAGTCCCGTTTTTAACCGTTTTTACTATGAAAATGATCGTTTTTTCGAATAACATTTTTCTCCGTGCGCTATGATATATAAGCTCATAATGATCGCTAATCCGTTGCCTAAAAAAACTAATTCGATTATTTGACATAAGTTAGAAAAGCGACAGAAATGCTCTTCCGATATGACAAAAAATAAATCAGCTCATACGACACGACTTACAAATCACAAAAGCTAAATATGACATATAAGAAGGAAAAGCTCATTCGATATGACATTCAGCGCAGATCTTATACGAAATGACATGAACGACAACAAAGCTCAATCGAATCGAAATCTATGACATACGAGACTGAAAAGCTCCTACGGTATGGCATGAAATAAGTAAAAGCTCAACATACAAACAGAAAATTATTATTATATTTTTTGAATATTTTTTTGCTCTGTTTTTGTGAAAAAATCCGCTATCTAATTATTTACAAAAATTAGCTTAAATTCTTCACAGATTTAAAAACGAAATTATCAAAAGTTAGATTTTTTACACATTTAGTTATTTACAACTAGCTGATACCCGGCATGTGTTGCAATGCTACTTAAATAAATACATTGTTTCTCCCTTCGTGTCATTTCCCATTCGTCCATCTCCTCTTCCTCTTCTCCTCCCGCGTTCCCTTCCCCTCCCGCGTTCCCTTTTCGCCTTCCTTGCATCCCCTCTCTCCTCTCCCGCTCTCCTCTTTCTCGCATCCCCTCCTCACGCATTCCGCTTCCACCTTCTCCGCCTTCCCCTCTCCCTCGTCCCCCCTCCCGCGAAGCCCCCTCCTTAATTCCCCATCCGACCCTCCCGCATATCCCTCCCCCCAGCCTTTTTTACCTGGCGCTTAACTCCATAAAATACACCCATTTGTTCAACAACTCGCATGACCTATTTAATTTGTTAACGCAAATTTTATAATGCCAGAGTTCACCTAGAAATAGTCACGGGCATGTTCACAACAATTCAAAAACATTTAATATAGCGATCGGATGAAATTTTATTCGCAATCGTATGAATAGTAATGGAAATAATTTCATAACGCCAGATCTCACTATCCTATAACCAATAACCATCCCGGGTATGCGCACATCATATTCCAAAAGTTTCATCGCAATCAGATGAACGGTATGGCCGCACATAACATACGAACATGCAAACAAACAAACAAACGAGCGAACGAACGAACGAACGAACGAACGAACAAACGAACAAACAAACAAACAAACGAACAAACGAACAAACAAACAAACAAACATTTTAATATTATCGATGTCGTGGACTGTGAAAGGTTTCTCATTATTTATAATTTACATTTACAAGTGACTTTAGGTATCTAGGTAAAGCTAGTAACGGGCTAGCCCAGCAATGCAATTTGGGTGTGCATTTCAACCATTTATGGCTATGATATAATACTTGTCTGAAATATGGGTTTTTAGTTTAGCTCTGAATTCTAGTTTGTGCTTTGGTTCCTTCAACCTTCCAATAGCTGATGACGCCGCTGACCCGTAGGTTGACTGTCGTGAATTGTTATTTTCAGGAATACCATTCCAGGAGCTATTCCGTTAAGTGACTTAAATACCATCCAGCAGAGCTTAAACTGCATTCTTTCAGCACATTTGAGCCTGTGAAGATTTTTGAGATATCTTGAAATAAAGTGGTACCTTCTATGTATGACACAGGTGCGAGACAGAAAAGCTAATTTTTTCGCTATTCTTTGTATCAAAGTAATTAGGCACCTATATTTACTGAATTATTGTAATAGTCCTATATGCCTACATCTGCATATTATTCGAAGTTACATAAGGGTTAGTATATGGGTGCCTATTTTAACTAAATACAAGATAGGCGTTCTAAGAAACTTAATTTAGCACGCCAGAACTGCAATCTCTGGCGGTCTATCGTATTTTTCCTACGCCTTCCGAGAACCATCTCGTAATTCGCATGTCGAAAAGAAAATAGTTAAAGATAAGTAGAAGTTAGTATAGTACTGTGTGAGTGGCAGATCAAAGTTAAGAAAAATGATTATAATTTTGTTATGATAATCCTAATTTTACGATTTACTTCGACGGTACCTACCCACCTTATTAACGAGTTTGCTGTGGGACACAACTAATCGTTCTCTTCATGTAGGTACTGATACACGGAGAAAAATGTTATTTTAAAATACGATAATTTTATTCGTACAAACGGGACTGAAGTTCTTACGAACAAATTAACAGGGTTTCAATGTTTATTGGCGGGAACGTGTAAGAATAATTTGTTGGTATAAGTAATTTCGTGCTTTATACCAACAAGATATTCTTACATTTTCCCGCCAATAAACATTGAAACACTGTTAATTTGTTCGTAAGAACTTCAGTCCCGTTTTTAACCGTTTTTACGAATAAAATGATCGTATTTTAGAATAACATTTCTCTCCGTGTGGCAAATCAAAACAAAGAAAAATTATTAGTGTAATTTTATTGTGATAATTTTTGCTATCTACTTTGACGGTACCTACCCACCTAATTAGCATTAACAAGTTTGCTGTGGGACACAACGAATCGTTCTCCTATATGTATTGGTAGGTACCTACTGGAATACATAGAATGTGCATTCTCAGACTAAAGCGGTCGAAATAGATGACGCAATCTTTTCGAAACATTTACCTGTTAAATGTATAGGGATATGAGTCAGTGTTCCCTCATTCTGAGGTAGACCGTTCAACAGTTATTCTTAGAATCGAATTCGTACGCAGAGATAAGTTATATAATGCTAGGTTACCTACCTACAAAACCACAGGTTCCCAACCATATTAACAGTCAACCCTATAACTCTTAAGTTACCAGCTGAAGTACAGGAGCTCCATCGCAGCCAGAGTTAAGTTAGCCTCTCAGAAGCTGCGGGAGTACTGTACAGAGTGTACATACAGTGTACACTCTGTACAGGGTTCGCAGATACTTCAAAACAACTGCTAACCCTGTACAAATTGCAAGTGTGCCCCACAGTTGAATTTGGCAGCCACCTCTGGTCTGGTGCCACAAAATCCCTGAAGAACCCTCGATCCTGTGCAGAAACGGGCGGTTCATTTGATAGATTCTCCTATACGTTTGACATTTTTCACACAAGCTTTAAGACCCATGTTTACTCCTTCCTTGCAACAAAAAGTCTCTCCACACAGCATCATCAAAGAGGATGTAGTCCCTGAGGGATATTATTCTACTCAGGGCCTTCTGTGAGAAGTAAATGTTAAAAAATATCATTTTTTCAGCCAAGTAAACAATTGATTGAAAACAAGCAAACAATTTATTGAAAACAACCTGATTCATAAAAAAAAAGAAACTATGCATGGTAGGTACATAATATCTTAAAAATAGAATTTTTGTTAAAACCAACCTCATGTAATTTTCAATTATGTTTGTTTTTTTGTTAGGTTGGTATCTATCTACTTTAAAAGCACTCAGACCCAAGCTTGTTTTCACGACAATATAACGATAGCAGTCAAGTCCAATAAGCTTGTTTTCAAGCTAACGCGTGTGTTCCCACAGAAATCATTATAACTCCGTTGTTGTTCTCCTTGCAACCCCAAAACAAAAAGGAGAATATCTAGTATAAAGCACGCTTTACACTTCTACTCAAAGTTTTCCAAATTTTCGTAAAATAGCAAGACTTTTTGTCAGACTTACTTAATTTTTTATTAAATATTTTTGTATGAAATGGTAAAAAAGTGAGGTGATAGAATTGTTTATAATACATTTTTATGATAAAATAAGTGTTTTTTACGTTATCCGTGATTTAAGTACCGTTTTCACATAAAAACATCACATTTTTAAAATTTTTCATGTTTGCATTCTAAATTTTTACATTTATAAATTTACTATTTAGTATTAATATAATTTGAAAGCGTTTTTCATTACCTTTCGAAAATAGTTTGAAGTATTCGGCAAAGTTCAGAAATATTTCATTTATTGCGCTTTAATTGCAAAGCGGAAATTACACAATTTTTTTTGTCTATCTGACAGGTTCGTTAACTCCAAAATCCTACACAAACACCCGAATGGTTCAAAACAGAAATTAAAAAAAAGATTAATTTAAGTTCAATAAACTTTTAATTATCAAAATTAGAACTGATGAGTATTAAACACAACTGACAAGCGGTGAAGTAGGAAAAAAAGTATTTGAATAATGAAAAATAGAAGTTCTATATTTGAAATGTGGAATTATTTTGTTAAAATATTTTTTTAACAGATCTACCTAAATCTGAATAATGAATTTTAAATTTTGCTCACGATGTTCGTTTGAATGGTAAATTTCTGATCGTCGTAAATTATTTTTTTGGTAGGCAATCATGTGGCTAATATTATATAAATACCTCCTTCAACTTCCTAAATCTATTTTCACGGGTATTTATTTATAAATGCAACTGTGTTATGGCTTCCGTCGAAGACTAATATAAACTGACGAAAAAATAGTAGAGTGGCTAACAAAATAATTTATATTCGATAGTAAATATTTTGATATTGTATCACAATAAGCAGACTGGTAAATACGTTAAATATTACCCTGGTAAAAGAACCCATTCAGAATCGAAACGTTGCTTGAAATGTCTTATGCCACATTTGGTGATCAGATCTGAATATCCAGGTTCTTCGCAACCTTCCCCTCTTCCTTACCTCTTTCCCCTCCTCCCTCCCTCCAGTCTCTCAACGCGTCATAATAAGGCATGCCGTAGTCCAACTGACTGAAAATTGGGAGCAGTAATAATTATGTAAATTGCATCAGTCAATTTTTGATGTTGTTATTTCAAAGTTTAATCCAGGAAAAAAGACAATGTTGTTGAGAAACTGTGCTTGGTCCTGTGATCCCGCAGGACGTGAAAGCATGTTTAAAGTCGCGGTTTATTTTGAAGTTTGAAATTTGTCATTTATAAATCGAATTCTAGACGTTCGAATCGACACTTTTTTATAAAAAAGTTACTTTTAAAATTTTAATAATATATCAATTTTTTCCTAAATATATTTTTTTTGGTCGCTGCGTTGATTTATTAAATTAAAAAAATTAAACAAGATATATTTCAGTTCATAATATATATAGTATTGTAAATCAATAAATTATCTATGAAACCTACTTTTCAGAATTCTAATTTTAGATCAAATAAAATAATAAGAAATCACTGGGAATCGTCATTCATATAGCTAGCTCATTTTGTGCTCAAATTGTAGTAAATGTATAGGTACTCCACTTTCAAAAATGGTTTCGACAGAAGTTTAAATTTTGAAAAATACGGCAAAAACAAAAAAAGTGCTTAAATTTTTCCGTTCTTGCTTGGAAAACTAACGCAAAATATTTATATACAAATTCTTTGACAAATCTAATACGCCTAAATTTTTAACGAGAGAGATAGGTATAATACCAGTAGCCGAAATAACAAATGTTAATATTTTTATAGTCTGAGAATGCCAAACTCTTTTAATTTCATTTCCTAAATCTGTATACTTTCTTATTTTTTCAGAAACAGATTTTTCAATATTACAGGAATTTGGAATAGCTACATCAATGATATAAGTTATTTTTTTTAATTTTGTCGTGTAAAACTATATCGGGTCTATTATGACTAATTGGTCTGTCTGTTGGTATAGTTTTATCATAGTAAATTTTATAGAAATTATTTTCTAAAAGTGAATTTGGTTCGTATTCATAATATGGTACTATATTATGACATTCAATTAAGTTATCTTTAATTACAAAACTTTGGTGAATTATTTTTAAAACCTGATTGTGCCTAAATGTATACTCGGACGGCGTTAATATAGAACATCCCGATATAATATGTTATATAGTTTCCTGAAAAGCTATACATTTTCTACATAAATTATATTTTTTTCTTCTTTTTATTTCTCTATGTTGTTAGCATATCTACTTAATGATAGATAAACCGTTAACTATGCACCCCGTGAACATGTTTAACTGGATTGTTAGCACTTACGCAGTTCCCAGTGTTAATTTTATAAATATAAGCGTGTTAATACTCTGTTAATGTCCCAACATAATAAAGATATAAACAAACAAAAAAAAATTACGATTTATAAAATAAGTTTTTTTTTCTTTTTTAAATTTTTTTTTGGCAGTCTACGTACGCTTCATATACATCAAATATCTGATATTCATTTTTAAATATCTGGTTTTTCTTAATTTCACCTCAAAAATTCCAACTTTGACACGATTTAATCGAAAAAGAAAACTCACAAAAAGAGTTATACCACAAAATCGACTCCGAATGTGATGATACTGACGATTCACTAGTTTCAAGCTTGAATTAAAATGACGTATTAGTAAATAATCTTAGTAGGACCATAATAAGCACGCGTAAGAATTTAGTTATCAAATAGAATTAAACAAGAATCTAGTAAGAAAGTCGGTATTACTAGTTTCTTGTGAGAGGTCAACATGACCCTGCCTAGGTTATACCAGAGAACTAACTACCAACAATGTGGCAATTTCAGCCATGCCGAACAGCAGCGGTTAAAAAATTGACAATAATAATTGTAATTAGAAATTATTATCTACTATCGCAGTCCCGTGAATAATCATGGGATATTATAATTATTGTAGGATTACAGAGTATAGCTGAAAGTATTTATATTATATTTTCCTACAGTTCCATTCAAAAACAATTTTTTTTTTTTTTTTTATGATGTAATCCTTTCGAATGCCTTTTGTAAATCTAGTAAGTTAGCAAGTAAATAACGCATTCTGGAAAGAGCACATCACCATATATGACTTTAGGTACTCGTCAAGGTGGAGCCAAAGAAATTTAAATAAATGAAATACACATTTCAAATATAGAATAGAAAATTTAAATAATTTTCTTATAAAAAAAATACTGTATTATAGGTAGACTAATTCTAGGTCTGAATTCTTCACACAATCCATTTTGAAAATGATGCTTAAATTCAAATCAAATTTGACAAACGAAATAAGTATATTTGGTGATTGATTACCTATTTATAACTTCTCGTCGGGTTAGCTTTCGATTTCAGTTGGTTTCAGAAATAAATAATTATAATGTGTTCACACCGGTCTTCTATTCAATTTGCGTGGGTTGCGTTTGTAACGTCTACAAACACTGTCTACACAGTCTACAACACAAATAATAATTATTTGCAAAACGATGGTGTAGTTGCCTACGTAAAACAAAATGTTCAGGCAACTGTTGAGGAAGTTGTTTTCCCTGGCGCAAACTGCTTAAGGATGCAGATATCGAGTACCTTGTGTGTAATAGCTGTTTATAGATCTCCGTCTCAGGCTCATATAGATAATTTCCTTGAATCACTGAGTGCTCTACTTGACTCTACGTCTTTACTAAATAAGGAGATCATTTTATGTGGGGACATAAATATTAACACTTTGGATTTGAGCGATATGAAAACTCAAAAATACCTCTCTCTTTTGGCTTTTCATGGTTTGAAGCCAATCATAATTTCGCCTACTAGAGTTTCTCCTACCACTTCAAGCTGCCTCGATCATATTATGGTAAAATCTAAATTTGAACCACAGGGAGCTGTCTTCACTACTGACATAACAGATCATGATGTGATATTGCTGAGATTTATGAGCTTCACAATAAAGAAAAAAGCGAAGGATAATGAAAAAATAAAAACCGTCATCGATAACAATCTTTTGAAGGTAAAATTAAAGGAGGAATCATGGCAGTCAGTCCTGTCATCGCAAGATGTAAATTCAGCTGCTGAAAATTTCATAAAATGTTTAAAAATGCACGTGGAAAGTTGTTCGTCGGTACGAAACGTAAAACATAACATGAAATATTTAAAACCTTGGATAAATGATGGAATTATTAAATGTCTCAGAACCCGTGACAAATTGCACAATAAATGTCGAGGCGATTTAAATAACATTCAACTCCTGGATTATTATAAAAGATATAGAAACTGGTGTACAAAAATTATAAAATATACAAAGCAAACATACTACGGAAGGAAACTGGATAACGTCAATGGAAATACCAAGCAACAGTGGAAGATTATAAAGGAGGCAGTAAATATACAAAAGGAGCAAGTGTCTATAAAAAAATTAAAAATCAACAACAACATTATCTCAATGGAAGAGAATCCAAGTGTAATCACTAATCACGTAAATAACTTCTTCAGTGATATTGGTCCTAGATTCGCAAAAAAATTGTGCAGTGCAAATAAAACTAGCGAAATGTGTCTTGTTAACAATTATATACCTTGTACTCAATTTACAGGAGATAGCTTTGAATTTAAAAGTACTAGCATTTATGAAGTTTCAAAAGTGATAAATGAATTAAAACTGTCTTTTTCTTGTGGTATTGATGACTTAAGTATCATGGTATATAAGCAACATGTTTCTGTGCTGGCGGGTCCCATATCGCATATTGTTAACATTAGTTTTAAAAGTGGTATATTTCCTTCTCATTGTAAGAATGCTAAGGTTATACCTCTTTTCAAAGGTGGAGATCAACTAGATGTTAACAATTACAGACCCATATCTTTGCTCAATGCTCTCTCAAAAGTGATAGAAAGATTGGCTAAGTCAAGATTAGTTTCATTTTTAGAAAAATTTAAAATACTTTCTGACAATCAATTCGGTTTTAGAGCAAATAAAGGTACAAATGATGCTGTTTTAAAGGTATTGACCAAAGTTATAAGCGCGCTGGACTATGGCAACAAAGCTATAGCGGTGTTTTTGGACTTATCAAAAGCATTTGATACTGTTTCCCATGAATTCCTACTTAAAAAACTATCTTCTTTAGGTATTAATAATGCAGCAATGGACTGGTTCAGATCTTACCTTAGTGACAGAACACAACAGGTAGAAATAAATCAAATTTTAAGCAAGGGTAAATCAATCTCCTTTGGAATCCCGCAAGGTAGTGTTCTTGGGCCAATATTGTTTCTTATTTTTATAAATGATTTGTGTGGTCTGAATATTCATGGAAATATTGTTAGTTTTGCAGATGACACTGCCTTAATATTTGATGGTAAAACTTGGGATGAAACATTTGACAAATGTAATACAGGTTTAAGAGTAGTAAATAGTTGGTTGAATAATAATATCTTAACTTTGAACACACAAAAAACCAAATATATCACTTTTAGTATTTCAAGTAAAAGTCAGCCTTCTGCCACTCATAACTTGATTATTCACAATTGTTTGCAAACATGTAACTGCAGCCCTTTAGAAAATGTAGTCAACATCAAGTACCTCGGTGTAAAAATAGATAAATTTTTGAGATGGAACGATCATGTTAATATGTTAGTGAATAATACTAGGAGACTTACCTATATCTTTAAAGAACTGAGACATATACTAGACAAAGAAAAGCTAAAAACAGTTTATTTTGCAATAATCCAGTCTCTGCTTTCTTATAATATATTGTGCTGGGGATCCTGCCCAAAGACTTATATGCAACCACTTAATATTGCCCAAAAACTAATCCTTAAAGTTATGTTTAACAAAAAATTTACATATCCAACTCATTTACTTTTTAAGGAATGTAAAGTCATGAATATAAAACAGTTGTTTATTACACAAACACTTTGTAGATTTTTTAAAAATATTGATATTGCAGAAAGAACGCAGCAAATTCGTTCTACGAGAATTGGCTCTGGTCTGAACTTTATGCCAATTCAAACTAAATCTTCCTTTGCTCAAAGAAACTATTTTTACCAGGCTCCACTCTTATTTAATAGCCTTCCAGAATATGTCAAGTCATCTAATTCCTTGTATACCTTTAAAAAAGAATCTCAAATTATTTTTATTTGCCGAGGATTGCCAATTAATTTTTTCATCTTTGTCCTTCATAAATTAAAAGTATATTCTACTGTCTAAATCATTTTTTCATCTTTGTCGTGCTAAATTAATAGCATAATATATTATATACATATATTTATGATTTATATTAGTCCTTCAAAATTCAAATGAACTATGGTCACCCTACTTTGTTTACATTGTAATGTGCCAAGACTGCCAAGGGCCTTTAGCTTGTCCATTATCTGTGTAACAATATTGTTTTTTGAAGTATCATTTTTATTTTACCTACATTATTATTGTTTTTTGAAGTATTATTGTGTTTTTTGAAGTGTTATTTTTGTTTCCTTTTCCTTTTGTGTTATTTTGTTACTTTGTAAATAATTGTTAACCTCAACACAGGCTTGTCCTAGTGAGGTTAAAAATTGTATTTTAAACTGAAAACTAAAATGTGAAGAAGAAACAATAAACAATAAACAAATAAACTGAAGCGATAAATGTGTATAAATTATTATACTCTTCGCACCGGTAGATTATTTAAATGGATATGTTTATTTGATTAAACATTTA
Source organism: Limnephilus auricula (assembly GCA_951813805.1). Lineage (NCBI taxonomy): Eukaryota > Metazoa > Arthropoda > Insecta > Trichoptera > Limnephilidae > Limnephilus > Limnephilus auricula. The sequence continues at coordinate 18,275,742 of OX638395.1, read as the reverse complement.
CCATCGAAGTATCTATGTTTATATGTCTGTATAAAACCAGGCAATCATCAGCTTGTCCACTCAATTATGCATTGAATAGGCAGTGAGTTCATAAAACGCATAAAATAATGGCAATAATATAATTCAAGATACGACATACTTAATATTATTAGTGATGCAACGATTACGCTTCCGATGCACCGTATCCGCAATATAGTCATAACAGTAATCTGAATAAGTAAATTTTTTCAAAACCATCCCATCTCTGTTTTATTTAAAATAAGTCTCTTTCATTTTCATTGCGTTATTGTTTTTTCTTTTATTACAACATCTGAAGCACTTATTCACAGTATCCTGGAATATAGCTCCAGTATTTAGGCCTCCTTTTGAACAAAACCATAATATCCTAGACATAGAAAAAGTCCAAGAGATGTTTATGCATTACCTGTATATGAGGGAATATACAAATATACCTACTATCCATTTCTGTATCCATCCTTTTTATCAAAAGGAATGCTTGATTTCAACACCTTGAAAGCCTGCCGTAAAATATTTTAAAGTAAACATTTTTTAAAGTTAATCTCTGGAACTATAGATACTTAAACCATCTATGTTTAAAGAGGTTAACTTATGTGTGCCTAACAAGTAACAAATCTCATGAACTTTTATTATGTTTAGAAAGTGAACTGCCTATACCAGGGGTCACCAATTACTTTCATTAGGGGTCCGTTTTTGAAAATAACATGACCGTCGCTGTCCGGAAGGGAAAAGCCTACACCCCCCTCCCCCCAGGCTTAACAATTGAAACAATAAACGGTACTATTTAAATATGTGTAGATACAATATCAATTAACAAATAAAACGAATGGGTTCAGGAGCATTATTTTATTAAATAATAAACAAATGTTATGAATTATGAATAAAAAGAAGTACCAAGGATTTTTTACAATAGATATAATGAGAAAAATTACATATTTTGACGAAATGACGAAAGTTTGTGCAGGCTATTGTCATTAAATCTCGGAGATGTTCATCGGTAAGTCTGCTCCGGAATTTATTTTTAATGGAGTTCATTTTGGAAAAAACTGCTTCACAAATATATGTTGACCAAACAAAGTGAGAAGTTTCAAAGCTAATTTTTTTAATTCTGGGTATTTATTAGCACAAACAAATTTTATCCAAAACTCTTGACAAGAAACTTCCTGTTTTGGTGTTTTAAACTGTATTTTTTTGGAAAACGATAATTTCCATCTGAAGAGCAGCTTTATTACTCCCGAAAATATTTGCAGCTTCTTTGCTCCATTCATCACCAGGATGCAGAGAGTGAATATTACTGAGGATGTTGACGGCAGCAAAGACAAAGCGCGGGAAAATCAAATTAAGTACTCAAGTTACATGTGTAAAATTTTTTGTATTGTTAACACAAGGTCTGTACAAAATAGGTCAGCAGTCGGTATCCGGACCGCCATTTGGTGGCCCCTGGCCTATACTATACTGCCTATATCAGAACCCGCCAATCAACCGAGTGACTCAACCAGACTCAACTAATTAACGATGCTGCATTGATAATCGTTGACAATTCCAACGTGCGTCGCTTAATTAAGCAATCTTTCGTTTCAATAAAATAGTAAACTACCCCTTCTATACTTTCTTCTATATTTATATTTATATTCTATACTTCTGCTTTGCTCTATTTCCCATCAACCTTTTCTAGTTGTACCAACGTAACAGATCACTGTCACCTCTTGTACGTTAATTTGATATCATTGTTTTTAGTATTTTTAAGTCTTTAATAAATATATATATATTTTTTGTTCTTTATTTACATTGATAGCGGAAATTTGAAATGCTGTAAAAGACAATAAATCCAAAAATTAATTAAATATGTCAATTTCTCCCTTTTATTTTCTCTTTCGGTCTGCGTCGTCGAAATTTTTCTAGGAAAATAAGAGCGTCTTTTACGAGGTGCATTTTAAGGGGATAAATATTTTTTTTAAAGAATTCATAAACAGATATCATATTCTGAAAACTCTATTCAATGTTATTTTATAATAAAAATACATAATTATATGATTTTGTTAAAAAAAACACTTCTTTTCGCTCTCCTGAACAATTAACATCTTATCCTATACAGCATCACGGAAATTTGAAATATATTTTTCGATCACGGAAATTTGAAATATATTTTTTATTGAAATATTATTTTATATTACATTAATTATTTGAAAAATTATTTTATAAAAAAGTAGTGAAGTGTATACTTTTAAATTATTATTGGTACGCCAATGAAGGGAACTTACTCTTGAATTATTGTAAAAATTGTGTAAAAATATTATAATTGAGTCTTAAAGTGAAGTGATTTTTTTCAAAAACGGCACTCTACAAATTATACAATTATTATCATCATTACAATAATAATACAATTTGTTTAAAATAAAACAATTTCACAATTTCTGTTTTACTGTACTAAATTTGGAGTCTACTTTGTATTGTATTGGTTATTGGGAAGATCACAAAGAAAAATAAAATGAGATATAAAATTTTCTATGCAAGTATATTTTTTGAAATCTACAAAATAATAAAACGTTATCGAGTGAATTGTAAAAGGAACCTAAAGGACGAGTATTGTTATCGACACCATTTCACTGAAATGTCGTCCTTTTTAGTAACTGCTGGATAAAAAAGAACACATATTATAAAAATGTACTGCCACGCTTATGTTCTAAAGAATTCAATCTACATTTTTATAATTATTCAAATTAAATAAATATGTAATATTATTTAGTGTTTAACTAACTATTTCAACTCATTGCATTGTACGCTGAATAATATTTTTTTTTCACTAATCGTAATCGTAATTGCATGGTTATTTCTAATGTATTCCGTTACATCACTAGCACATATAAATTATAACATTTTCTTGTTATTATTTGAATGAACGCATCTAGTCAAGTATCAATAATGAGATTATTATGAATTCCCAGTTCAAATGGCTCCGTCGCACCGTCTATCAATATAGGAGACATTCATTGAATTGAACAGCGCAATAAAAAAGTTATTTTATTGAAAACGGATAACCTTTTAAAAGAATGTTGAAATCTTTTGTGTCGAACGGAATTTGGATGCATTTTTTCAGCAATGAAAATAATGGGCACCTTCCTCCATTGTTTGCTTTTTACGAGTTTTCTCGTTGTTTTCTTTTTTATGTTTATTTGAGTTGAACCATATAATATTTATAGTTTCTTTTTTATCTCTTTATTTAACATTCTTTTTACCGTGCTTGTTTTTATCATAAAATTAATGTGACGTTGAAAAAAATTGAGTTATTTAAGTACAAAATGAGACACCACGTAAAGTCGACATTATTCCGAAAATTTTTCAAAACATATTACAATCAAAATTCACACTGAAATTCCGACTTACAACAAAAAAGACGTAAAGGTATTCATTCAATATACTCGTATTTGTAGGTATCGACCGGAAATTTTAACGAAAAATGGTGATGTAAAATGGCCTAACGTTTTTTTTAAATTATAATATATATTTTTTTTAAGAATGAAAAACATTTCCGGTTTGCGAATAATCTTATTTTAAAATTTTAAAATCTCCCAATACCACCACACTAGACGGAAAATGTTGCTTGACTTAGCCATAGCCAGCTGAGGAATTGAACACACGACCCCTGGGTGCTACTCAATCGCGATGCCAACTAGGCCACTATAAGACACACAGGAGGCGTTGAGAAAAATAATTAATTATTTAATAATAAAAAAGGGTATTTTTAAGAAAAGGAAGGAGTGGAAGTTCTGGGAAGGATATAAGAGTAAGAATCTGATGTTCAGTATGTTCAAGAGTAACGGTCGGATGAATTCATCCCTCCCATTGTGATGCAAAAATTCTGGCAAAGGAATCAGAATGGGACCTAAATAAATAAAATACTAACAAAAAGTGTTGTCGGAATTTCCACGGATCGCAACCAAACAAAGGTGACCTGTTATAAGTTCTAAGGTGAACAAAGGTTGTGTTTTCAACATTAAACGTTTTATAGACACTTTTGTTAAATACCATTGAATATTCTTGTTAAGTTGCGACGAAAATATACCTAAACCTAACAGCAGAACGTTCCTAGTTCTAACACTGTTGTTTGCTCAGATATACATTTATAAAGTTTATACATTATATTTGTTAATAAATCTACCATATAAAAATGAATGTTTGTTTGTTTGTTCGTACCTTATGCGCGGCCATACAGTTCATCCGATTGCGATGAAACTTGGGAATATGATGAGCGCTTACCCGGGATGGTTACAGGATAGTGAGCTCTCGCATTACGAAATTTGCATAAAAAATTAAATAGGTCACGCGAGTTGTTGGAAAAATGGGTGTATTTTATGGGTTTAGGCGGCAGGAAAAAAAGCATAGGGGAAGGGGTATGAGGGAGGGTCGCTTGGGGAATTAAGGAGGGGGAAAGAGGGAGAGGGGAAGGCGAGAAAGGGAAGAGCGGTGGAGGGGAGGGGGGACGCGGGAAGAAGAACGGAGACGAATGGGAAATGACACGAAGGGATGAGAAACAATTTATTTATTTAATTAGCAGTGCAACGCATGCCGGGTATCAGCTAGTGTTCTATAAAACTTATCCTCGTTATGACGTATTTTGACGTTTTCCAATTTTCACGTTATTGAAATACAGTAAAAGAGAGATAGTTTGACAAAAATTTTGTTGTAATTTTAATTTGTAATTTTGATGTAACATTTATTTTTTTAGGTGAATGCCGCACTAGTGGGGAAAGATAGCATAGATAGATGGGGAAGAGGAAGGTGAAAATAACTTGTTATCAGATCTGGTCACCAAACAGGGGAAAAGCCATTCAAAGGAACGTTTCGATTCTGAGTGGTGGTCTTACACTAGGGGATCTAGCACAGTCGATCGATATAGGTTTTATCGATAATTTCGGTAACTTGACAGTGGTTCCCGAGCTGACTGGAAACATCTTACGAACAAACAACAGTTCACAACGATTAAGTATTAATTATTTAATTGACGTGAACTGTTGCTTGTTTTCTTTGTTATTTGTTTTTGGAGTGTTATGCCGTGTTGCGCTACCTCCTTCTTTAGCCTACGTTTCAGACAGCGTTCCATCATCACACCTGCCCTGATGATGGACACTGTAATGTTGTCCGAAACGTTGGCTAAAGAAGGAGGTAGCGCAACACGGCATAGCACCTCAAAAACAAATAACAAAATTACCTTTGGCAGTGAAAATCTACAATCATATATGTTGTTACATTACACCTACATTAGCGAAAATCTTATATCGATTTACCGTGCTAGGCACCCAGGGCGATACTGAGAGTATCTTCCAGTCTGGAACGTGCATAAAATATAACCTTAAATTTTTTTCCGATTGAAAAACCTTGAAAATCTGGTCATGCGGAAATTTGAGGAAGTTTACATATACCTATGTATAACGACGTTCGTAATCTGAAAACACATATTTATAGTACATATAATATCTTGCGTTAGAAAGGCCAGACCGAAAAAATGCGAATTGTTTGTTTTGCATTACAAAATATAACATATTAATAATATACAAAATATAAGATCGTGCATATTTAACTCGATTTTAATAGAAGTAACGTCCAAAATTAAATAATATATTTTTTAAATGATCAACTAATTACATTTAAATTGAATGTATTAGATTAATGTACAGAATGATAGAAATAAAACAATATTATACTAATACCTATATGAAATTGATCATTGTTCTATTTTCTGACATCAATTGATAACAATCTAATGACACCACCTCTAATATAACCGTTAAACCGTATGAATAACTTTAAAAGTAACATCTCGATAGTACTAGGTAACTACCTTAGTCTGTTCTCGGTACAATACAGTGTTATCTTCAATTCACCAATAAAACCGCAGCAACAGATAATAATCCACTATTGTGCCATAAATGTATTATTGAATGACTCGATTCATATACACATTATATCAGTAATTTCGTATTTTGTCACAATATTTTCGTTCTCGGAATTTCCAAATCATTTTATACCTTATTAATCATGTAATATGTTATAATTTACCGGTTTTTGTTTTGATGCATAAGTTTATATCATAATTATCGTATTTTGTTCCATATGTTTTTAACAAATTGCAAATTTGACGTAAACAAATCAATAATAAATATTATGTTATGTCCATGTCTCCCAATGTTTAAAATAAATTCCTAATATTCTGACAGTTTTTCTTTTAAGTATGAATAAATCCTGTGGTTTGGATACAATTTTTTAAGAAGAGCGCCCTTATATCAAAGGAGATTTTTGGATTCTGTACAAAAATATCAGGAAAATAGGGCGAAGGTAGAATAAATTTCCTATAAAGCTATAGGTATATAAGTTCCAGAGTGAAGACCACCATTCAGAATTCAAACGTTGCTTTAACTCTTGACAAATTAAAAATTATATACTTTTCCCTGGTACAATCTTCAATAATCTACGGCATTATAGGATGGGGTGGTGCGCTTGATGCATTTCATTAAACCTTTAAAAACTACTCAAAAGCGCATCATTAAAGTTATGTTTAATAGAAATAAAACATTCTCGACCAAGTTATTATTCAAAGAGACTAAAATTATTAATAATTTATATTGGAGACTATGAAATATGTATTTAAAAACCAAAATTGCTTCGTAAAAAATGAAAATAGAATTAGCAAAAGGACTAATAACATGTTTTACACCCCCCCTTAACTCATACCAAATTAATGCAAACACATAGCAGTTTCATTGGTCCTCGTACATTTCTACTACCTAAACATATTCAAATGACAGATAAAATATCACATAAACAATTAAAATTATGGCTGAATGATGCAGATGATGAAACACTTTTCCTATGAATTCTTTGGTAACTTCAATACTAACTTTATTTACTTTCTTGAAACTATAACAAAAAATCAAAAAAATTTTACGTTGCACAGTTTTACTACAATATTTTAATAGATACCTATATTTCTAAACCCTTACTTAAAAAATTACATTTTTTACTTATACTTATTTACGTAATAGCATTTTGTTTATATCACCCACACACAGGCAGTGCCTTAGTAGGTTCCCATTACCTACTTTTGTCTATTATATGTATATTTAATCATATACTTACTAATTGCTAACTTTTACATTACTTGTACCTTATGTTCGACATATTACTGTATTTATAAATTATGTAAATTTACTTTTGATAATTAAATTAATTAAAAATTAAATTTGAAAAAAAATTAAGACAAAAAATAAATAAAAAATAAAAATGGCATTAGCCGTGTTTAGTGACTAGATCTGAATAGCCAGGCACTTCCCTACCTTCCTTTTCCCCATCTCCTTCCACTCCACGTTTACCTTCAGCTTCACAACATTAAAGCCATCTCAAGCAATGTTTCAATTCTGAATTGTGGTCTTGCATCAGGGAGATACTGAGAGTATCTTCCACTCGGAACATGTAAAATTAAAATAACCTAAATGTTAAATATTAGGACTTGGTAAACAGAAGAGGATTATGTTTTTTATAAATAAGCACCTTTCCGAACAGTTGAATCCATCGAATTATTGTAATGTTTTAAGTTTTACATGCTGACGTTATTTTTATGGTGACAAATAAACAAGACTTGTAATCTCGACGAACCACGAACGTTATTGAAAAATCCTGAAGATACAGCAAAAACATAATCACAATCACTAGGAATGAAGAACATTACAACCTACAAATTAAACAAGGCTGTAGGTATGAGTGTTGTGCATGCCAAAATAGAATTAATTACACCACCTGGGAATTACATGATGGTTAATAATTATTTAGTTATTAGTTGCTTTTGCATCTTGTGAGAAGAGGTTGGGCCCTGTTTAAGATCTAGCCCGGGAGCGGGATTATGTCGCTATGGCACTGATATCAGGTCGTAACATTTAGAAACAGCAAAACAATACTAATAAACCAAAACACTAAATATTATTACTTGTAGCTTATGACCTTTTTATGAGTCTAGTAGTGCGTTATCATGAAATTGTTCAGTAACCACTCAACGACAGTAAGTAGTTAAAAAGCATAAAAAACTTTAAAGACTATAGGTATATCCTTATGGTATTACTAGTACCTAGTGGTTATTTCCCGGCTTTGCCCGAGTTGCAACAACATTTAGAATATAATTGAATAATATCGAATAACCAATGTTGTGCTTGTTCTTATTCCGATAGTTAAGCAGAAACTTTAAAGCTCCATCGCTCATGATGGCAATGTTATTGCGATCTGAAAATATTTTCTTGGATTTTCAAATTAAAGACAAGAAAAATCTGGTCAAATTTTGTTACGCCAGAGCTCACCGTTCATGAGTTTATACTGCTTCAAAATAGGTTTGTATGTAGGTACATAGTTATGATTTGTTTCGAACTGATGAACGTTAAATATATATATTATATTATGTGATCGTAAATAAATATACCTAATAAAAGACAGTCGGTACATAATCTTCTTACTAATCTTACTAATATTATAAACGTGAAAGTTTATATGGATGTATGTATGTTTGATCCTCTTTAAATCGAAATTTAATGAATGGATTTTAATGAAACTTTACAATAATATAGCTCATACATTAGAATAACATATAGGCTATAATTTATAAAGCTAATAATTATTTTTAAATATATTGAAAACAATAATTATTGTTTAATAGAAAATGTCAAAATTTGAGAATGACATTTTGCAAAACAGTTATTGTTAATTCAAAATTCTTTTTTGGAAAATATTTAAATTAGTGAATTTATTAGAAGTACTCGCCTAATACTTTGAATCGAATCAAGAATAATAAATATTTTAAATAAATTGGATAAGAATTTTGGTAAAAACGTAAATGGGACCTAGGAAAAGAAAATAGATTATTCGAAGTACTAATCCTACGCAGACGAAGTCGCGGGCAGAAGCTTGAATAATATAAGACAGTAAAACAATATCTATATTCCCAAGAGAAACCTTGTTTCAAAAACACAAAAATGTTCTCTCTCTTTGAGAAAAACATTCGAAATAAAACTAAATTTAGGAAAATATTAAGCCCATATTATTATATCGATGGTCCGGAAGATATATTTTATTATAGTTAACAAGTAATGGCGTATCGACAAACCGTCAAGCCCCGGGCAAAACTATTGCCGAGCCCCGCCCTGTCGATTTTAAATATATAGGTACAAGTAATGAATATATTTTTGATTTACTGCTTAATCCACCATTTTGGTGTATTGATAGCCACTGCACTGCACCGCAGGCGAAATTGTATGGAAAGTAAAAATAAAATAATCAGACAAAGGTTCGCGGAGAGAGTTGAGATTGTTTGATAATGTAATTGTTGTAGCGATTAACTAGATATATACTTGGTCTAAAATAGTTGGTTTTTGTGTGTTTTCAAACAAAAAGAGATTGGTGCCTATATTATTTTTAATGTTTTTTTAATTTATATTAGTTCTAGATATTGAATCTCACTTTTAACGGTTTGTGTAGCCAGATGTTGTCATCGGGTTCATCAAAAGGATACGCACTAGTTTATGTTGTCTCTTTATGTATTTATTTAACTTTCTTTATCTAAGCAATTGAGATAACAGGAGAAAAAACCACGGCAGTACAAAACGCAAACCAAATAAAGGAAACCAAGATTGCTTTGTCTGTATTTACGTAGCTCAGTATTTACATAACTGAATAAACTCCTTCATCCTGCGTATCCTAAAATAAGAATTATCTGAAATTAATTATGATGTTTTCGCGATATTGTACCTTAGAGATTTTTTAAAATTATTTTTGTCCTGCTATTAAGAGCTCCATCGCATGTATTGTTTAACCCCTTACCGCATTAGGGGCCATATATGGCTTCACTAATTCATTTAAAGAATTTATTTTCCTGATTATTTATCGTCTCGCTGCATACAGTAACATAGTTGGTAATTGCAACCACTACTCTATCTGGCATCGAAACGAGAAACTTCGTTAATCTTTGTTTACTCGTTGTCAAGTCTGTATTTATTTACTTCTTCTTCGATGGCGCTACAGCCCATATCGAGCTTTGGCCTCCCGGAACATTCGCCTCCAACTCCTCCTGTCCTCAGCAGTTGACTTCCAGTTTGTTACCTGGAGAAGCTGCGCCGCATCCCCTCTTACCTCGTCTTCCCACCTCAGTCTGGGTCTTCCCACTTTTCTCTTTCCCCCTGGGTGTCCAGCCATAATTCTTTTTGGGACGCGTGTGTCCGGCATTCTCTGTACATGCCCAGCCCATCCCAACCTGAGGAGTCTCATATGGGCTGAGATGTTGGGGGCCTGATATATATCGTATAGTTCTTTGTTGTGCCGGATGCGCCACTGTCCCCCCCCCCCCCCCCTTTCACGGGACCACATATATATTATTTACTAGATGTCAGGATTTGATTGCAGAAATTTTGTGACAAACTGCTTTATGTATTCCTCTTTGCCCAGAATAGAAATGAAGGGAAATAATTTTACCAAGTCCGTGGACACCTTCGATTTATCACAAATACAAAATTTTGATACTGGGGAAGTTCTATTATGTACAACACGTACTGTATAGATAATTTTTACCTCACACTTAAAAACGAAATTCGAAGAGAATCATTTGAGTGTCCAGGAATTCGTTGATTGCTTATAACGCACTTTTTTTAATATATCGAGGAACATTGAATATTGGTAAATAAATTTGACAATTATTGATTAATTGAAAAATCGTTTTATATAATAATTGAGGTTTCTTCATAAGGCCAAATATGGCATTGCATACTGTAATGTTAATGTTGATATCGCCATATCTGGCATTTCATGCATTGAGTGCTATAAATAAGTATGGTCATATATGGTAATAGATGCAATTTATTTTTAGATAAAATGTATCCAAACAATTTTCATGGACACGACCGTTTTTTAAACACACCCCAAGATGAGTATTTGTTATAAAATGGAAAAAAGGAATTATTAATGTTGCTGAAGAAGACAGCATGTTTTGAGTTGGAAACATTGGCAAAGAAATGAAAAAATTCACCAGATTAAAAAAAATGTTTATTTATTACTGCCATGACTCGATGGATAACAAGACAGTCTAATAATTATCACATGCTTCTCAAATTCGCCCGGATAATCCTGTCGAGATTAAAATAAAAAAGTTTTATGCATAGAGTGCCACATATGGATCGATAAATATTATAATTACTGATGCATAGAGAGCCACTTTTGGCATAATTTATTTTTTTACAATAAAGGTTAAATTAAAGGCTAAGTTGAGCATGGTAAAGATAATATTATGAGCTCAACAAACAAAAACAAGCCAACAACCGTGCTCATTGCCATCTCAAACTACATTATATCTATATTACGGCTCACGGCGAGTTCATTGAAAACGAATTCATCGAAAACAAGTTCATCGAAAACTAGTTCAACCTAACCTAACCTAACCTAACCGAACCTCTCGTTGGTCGATACATATGCTTTCGATGAATTGATTTTCACTGAACTCTTCGGTTATCCTATATTACATATCACAAAAATTATGTTTCGATATAGGTGCTAATAATAACCCAACAACATTTGAAAATCTCCTACTACCACCACACTAAGCGGAAGATGTTGCTTGTGTTGTGACAGAGGACTTAGTCAGCCGAGGAATCGAACACGGAACGCCTGGGTGGGACCCAAATGCAATGCCCACTCAACCACCGACTTTTTATTCTATACTTCTTGCTTTGTGGGGCCAACAGACCTAGCTATAAAACAAGCGTTATTTGGTTTGGCGTATTTCGGCATATCGGTTGCCGTACATTCCCAATGAGAATGCATGACGAGCGATATGCTGAAGTAAGCCAAGCCAAATAACGCTTGAGCTTTTATAGCTCGGTCTGTTGGCCCCATTATGCGAAGCCTTTTTTGAAATTAGTGAAGTCCTGTTTAAATTCGACCGTTGGCATTTCATTTGTCTGTAAATTTGTTTGTGTGTTCCTTTTCTGGTGCAAGATGGCGACCGTTGAATACTATACTACTACGAGGTGTCAAATGGAATAATAAATATTAAGCTTGGCCTATTTCACTCTTGTATAATATCGCTCCTGGTAGTTAAATGTTACAGTAAAACAGGCAAAGTCCACATATTATGCATTATGAGTATTATGACTAGCATTATGGTATCTCTACCCGCCTGAAGAAAATTTGAAAAATGAATTGTGATCTTTGCGCAAATTGTATAAGGCCCTTCGCTCATGGAGAAACTGGAACCAAACATAAACTGTGGGTTGCTATGGTTGCCAGCCAAACTTCTCTGACGGCGCAAGTTAATTTTAGTAATTATCTCAGCTTGTTTCACCATAGACGAAGAACACTTCAGCTGTCATCTCTGTCATCTGTCGCTGTTATGTTTGACAAAAAAACTAGCGCAACCATGGAAACCAGACAACCTGTACGGAGAGAAATGGTATTCGAAAAAACGATCATTTTAAGAGTAAAAACGGTGAAAAACGGGACTGAAGTTCTTACGAACAAATTAACAGGGTTTCAAAGTTTATTGGCAGGAACATGTAAGAATAATTTGCTGGTATATGTAATTTCGTACGTATACCAACAAATTATTCTTACATTTTCCCGCCAATTAACATTGAAACACTGTTAATTTGTTCGTAAGAACTTCAGTCCCGTTTTTAACCGTTTTTACTATTAAAATGATCGTTTTTTCGAATAACATTTTTCTCCGTGTGACAACGGCCGGCCACGGCAACTAGAACGGCTATTTGCGAGTGACCTTTGCGTTGCCGTTGACAACGGGTTTTTGAGAAGTAGTGTAGTGTGCGGACCATAACATTGTAATTAATATACAGGATAGCAAGTTGAGTCACAAACTGTTGTTTTTTTTCAGTTACCCCGTGAGCAAAAACACGAATTCTCCTTATTTGGAAGAAAACATAATAAAGACGATATAATATAGTTACATAAATCACGACTCCATAGTGAATACACTTTTTATTTTAATTTTTTATATTTCTTTATACATATTTCGCTTCCGTACCTATAAATTTAATTTAATTTAATTTAATCATAAATCATTATATATTGTATACTATGTATTTGCTAACACAACTGTATTACTTATATATCTATCTTTGTAAAAGCCCACTAGGGCGTAAATAAATAAATAAAATATTTATGGTTTACAATTAAGTACATAGGTATTATAAGTACCTGCTTGCAAATCATGTGATTTTAGAAGAAAATTTTGGTTTTGATTATTAAAAAAAGAGAAAATTAGGTTTTTTTTTTGAGGCGAGGTCGACTGGTCACAGAGCTAATATTTATCATAAAAACAATGTTTCGAACTGAAAAAGTTGCGTTGACCCAAAAAAACTAAACAGGAAAAGATTTACACATTGCATGACTTTTGTTCTATTCTATTTTGTTAAATCTGATATTTTGTTTCATTTGAACTCTACATATATTTTCTACTTTCGGTACAAAAATAAACCTTCTAAAAAAGGTTTTTTCAAATTTGTTCGTAGAAATCGTATGGCACGTTTGGTTCGTAGAATCTGTATGGCAGGTTTGGTTAGTGAAATTTGTTTAAAAATTTAATTTAAATTAAATTTAAGTTTATTATTAAGTTCTGCAAGTGTTATAGAATAATAAACATTATTAAATTTAATTTAAGATAATAAAAAAATGGAGTTCTACGAATTAAACACAAAAACAATAAATAAGTAAAAATTGTATGTCATGTTTGGTTCGTAGAAATTGTATGGCACGTTTGGTACGTAGAAACTATATGGCACGTTTGGTTAGTAAAAATTGTATGGCATGTTTGGTTCGTAGAAATTGTATGGCACGTTTGGTACGTACAAACTGTATGGCACGTTTGGTTAGTAAAAATAATATGGCATGTTTGGTTCGTAGATATTGTATGGCACGTTTGGTACGTAGAAACTGTATGGCAAGTTTGGTTAGTAAAAATTGTATGGCATGTTTGGTTCGTAGAAATTGTATGGCATGTGTAAAGTTGCACTACTTTCAGTTTGCACCTGTTCGGTGTTCATTAAGTATTTCGTAAACTTTTTAATTTGAAATGAGTTAATGTTGGGGATTGAATTTTGAGCAAAATAACAACGTCACGACAAGAATGCAGTCGAATAAAAATGCAAATAGCATTTCCGTTCATTAAAAAGTCGTGATTGAGGCATTGAGGTCCGAGAATTAGTCTTAGTGGTTAGATATGAATTAATGAATCATCGATCTGTTTGACATTCAATTATGCAAGTGCGTGGATCTGACCTCAAGTTGTTTGTTGTGTAATATAATATGTTTTGACGACAGGGCAGTCGAAAGAAACACGGCCGCCTGTGTGCAAAAACCAAAACCAATCATCGGATCAATCGTTTTTAAAATGCATCCATAAATGCTTTATTAATCTAATCTATTGTACTGATTTACAATAGCATTATGTTAAAAATTATTGTAAAGGTGTTATTCTACCCATAAAATTATAGACTTCAAATTAATAAATATTTTATAACATACATACCTAATAAGTTTTTACAACATTCAATGTATCTGTAATAAACAAAATGCATAAAAAATATACAATTAGGTTTACGCATGTTTAGAGAAAAACAGTTGAATTACGTACAATTCAGTGCATCCATTGTATTCAATGTAGGTACTCGTATCATCAGAATAACATAAAAAATGCAAAATTGAACACCGAATATAATCAAAATACAAACCATCTAGAATTTACTTTAGCAACCTTCCTTTAAATCTGTTGGCGTTTTATGAATAGAATAGTTTTTACAGACCACAGAATCGTTTAACGGACTGCGGGTACCCCGACATCGGCCGCCCGAGTGCACCGCATGCATTACATAAATAATAAATGGATGCGGCGACCCTGCAATTCTTGTAGCTAAGTTTTATTTCAAATGTTTAAAATAGCACACGATTATGTAAATTTATTCAGAGAATCAAAGATTTGTTTACCAAGTACACGTTGTTTATTTTGAAGCGTTTTCCTTCCTCTATCAATAAAAAAACAGAGCATTATCGTTTCTCATTATCTCATCAAGCATTTTTAAATATTGTCTTTTACAATTAAATGTACCCCCTTCACTTTTAAAATTAGACTCACGAAAATAATATTTGTTAAAACACTAGAAATTGTACATCTTACTAATATTATAAACGAGAAAGTTTGTATGGATGTATGTGTGTTTGTTACTCTTTCACGAAAAATTTACTAAATGGATTTTAATGAAACTTTACAATAATATAGCTCATACATCAGAATAACAATAGGGTATAATTTATAAAGCTAACTATTTATTTTCAATATATTGAAAATGATAATTGTTGTTTAAGAGAAAATGTCAAAATTTGAGAATGACATCTTGCAAAACAATAATTGTTAAATCAAAATTCTATTTTAGATAAATTAGTGAATTTATTTGAAGTACTCGCCTTATGCTTTGAATCGAATCACGAATTATTCATATTTTAAATAAATAGGTGAATTTTGGTATACACGTAGTTGAGACCTAGGAAAAGAAAAAAGATTACCTGAAGTTACTAATCCTACGCAGACGAAGTCGCGGGCTGAAGCTAGTATTCGAATAACATAATATTTTCCGATACAAAATTCTGTTTCATCATTGTCGTAAAATTCAAATGGGATGGCAATATTACGATGTCAGGCAAGCGTAAGAGAGACAGAGCACGTGTTAGGTGGGCTTGAACCAAAACTACTTAGTCGGTAGCTATATTTTTTTGGATTCAAATCTACATGGAATGCATTTCTAGTGCGTATTATCTTTTTATCTAAAAGTATTTTCTGTAAACAAAATGCAAAAATAATCTGTGTATTCGACATAAAAACTATTATATTATGTTGTTTGGGAAGTCGCAAAAAATGATATGTTGTGAATGCAAAAAGTACTAGATTTATTAAAATAGTTCAGTTTTATTGTAGCCGTCAAATACAGGATACCAAGAATTAAGAACCAGCCTAGTACCGTCGTCTTTGGTTTTTGTGAATTTCCTTTGCCTTTTGGGTCTTCCCAGGACTTCAAGAACAAATCCAGAATACCTAATAGCCGGTTTCAATTAAGAGGAACGGCTGCGCGGCTTTAAAAAAAACATAGTTTTGGATTTGAGGCCAAAATATCCAACCAAACTGAAAAATTATTTTTGTAATAAAAAGGTAGGTCAAATATCAATCTCGTACAGGAGCTACTTTTTTGTTGTTTTTAAATGATGACATTGATGACGTATAGGTAATTAAAGATCATCATTAAAATCACTCAAAAAAATTTAAAATGCAACATTTGGCTACTACACAAAACAAGATAATGCATCACCAAGTTAATGCTAATCTCTTCCTAATCGATAATTTCTCATCCTTTATTTACACATGTTTTATTTCCAATTATAGAGATTTATTCTTTCTTCTTATTGATTTATTATTCTTGATTAATACAACTTGTATATTCATGATTATTTTCTGACTATTTTCCTGTACACCTTTTATCTTTTTTAATGTTCTAATTAGTACCCGTCTCAGAACAGACAACGTCTAGTGAGGCGGGTAACTTTCTTGTTATAAAATACTATATTACCTTAATAAACGCCCGGGTTGCCGGCAATGAAATTGAAATAAAGAAATCAGTTCTGGTTAATTTTGGAAGCAAGTTTGGAATTGTTTTATGAGTTATTAATAATTATATTTAAAAAAATCCTCGTAATCCTTGGTTTTAATATAATGAAAAATAAAATTAAAAATGTTAAAAATGCGTTTCTTTGGGTAGTAATTATAATATATAAACGACAAGTAAATAGGTAATTTGTAATTTAAATTTACACCCATTAAAATTGTTTCTAAAAAAACAATATTTAACATTTTATATTTCATCATATTTAAAAAAAAAATAGTAACATTATTTTTTTAAATGTTTACATTTACTCGCAAATAATTTTCCAAGTTGCCTCTAAAATCATAAAATATTAAAATCTTTATTAGCCTATAATATACATAAATAAAGTATCCTGTCCGAGATCGAAATTTCACATACCTTTTGGTTACAAAAATAATTTTTCAGTTTGGTTGGGTATTTTGGCCTAAACTCCAAAACTACGTTTTGTATTAAACCGGCCGCGCAGCCAAATAGACTTAAGTGCTCGTTTCGAAAAATTGCTAATTATTGATAATTTCCGAAACGTTGCCTAGAGAAGGAACAAGCCCAACACAGAATAATACCTAACCCAAAAATTATTCACGATAAATATACTTATGGCCGTGAAAACCTCAAATCATATCAGTTCGTAGGTTAGTTTCTGTTTTGGCGATCTGCACAGTAAACCGTATTGCATTTTTATAAAATGAAATTTTAATATTAGGTCCTTACATATGAAATTGGCGTTTTGCCGTACTAGCAACTTTGATCTCAAATATAAGTGGATCCTGTACGATAATCGGAAGCGCTCATCGCAATGGCTGAACCCTGCCGAACCTGCCAAACCATGCCCCAAGCGAAAATTGATTCCAAAAAGTTACTTGTGAGCGTTTGGTGACGTAAAGAAAAAAAACAATTAAGGAAAAAACAAATGAATTATAATTTTCGAAACACAGATATGAGGAGTAAATAGTGTATAAATTTGAATTTGGAATTCCTATTCAACGAGAAGATATTTGAGATCAAAGTTGCCAGTACGGCTAAACGTCAATTTCATATGTAAGGACCTAATATTTCTGTGAATTTTCAAAATGAATGTTTGCGTCCTGCTCACCTGAATATGACCCTCGATCATTATTATATCATTTTAAAATTTAATCTGAAAATAATCTTAACATCATTTTAATTGTTGACATTTAGACCGTTAACCTCGACCAGGTAAAAGTATGCACGATCGGGAATTAACACAACTAAAGAATTCAAATTAGTCACGTTGAATTTATGAGATAACTTGAGGATCGGGGCAGCACCGTTTTAAACTCGATTTGCAAAACGTATCTAGGAAATGAAATCATCGTTAAACTAGCAGGAGTTTACCTATATAAATTATTTACGTCGTATTTTATTACGTAATAAATGTATTTGGGATGCATTTCAGAATGTTAACCGTTTGCGGTCTACAAACTACTAAGTTTAAATACACACGGAGAAAAATGCTATTTTAAAATAAGATCATTTTATTCGTAAAAACGGTTAAAATCGGGACTGAAGTTCTAACGAACAAATTAACAGTGTTTCAATGTTTATTGGCGGGAAAATGTAAGAATATTTTTTGTTGTTATACGTACGAAATTCCGTATTCCAACAAATTATTCTTACACGTTCCCGCCAATAAACATTAAAACCCTGTTAATTTGTTCGTAAGAACTTCAGTCCCGATTTCAACCGTTTTTACGAATAAAATGATTGTATTTTAGAATAACATTTTTCTCCGTGCACTGGCAGTCAAAGCTCTCGAATCGAGAGCTCTAATTTGCCAATTCCTGCAGCTTTTTTATCTGGAATTTCAAGGTCACCGCAACAGTTATCAACGTTAGAAAATATTGGATTTGGCAGCCACCTCTGGTCTGGAGCCCCAAAGTACATGAAAAAAACCTTAATTCTGTGCAGAAACGGCAACACGTTATGTGCAAAAACTGGAAGATGCTCCCAGGAACTAATAGCGTCATTGATCACTTCGACATCGGTGCGTAGTCGGAAACACGCCAAACGAGTGGCCAACATTTGTACACAGTTGACATTTGTCACATGAGAACGAGTAATTTCGAAATGTTGGTCTCTGGGGACAATATTGATGTTTTTTTAAATTTTTATATATAAAAATCTCGTGTCACTATTTTCGTCCGAGGTAAACTCCGAAACCACTGAACCGATTTTGATGAAATTTGGCTTTCTGTGTGTAACTTGGTCCAACTTAAAAGATAGGACAGTTTTTATCTCGACTTTTGATCTCAATATTTATTATTGCGAATTAAATGTTTTTTTATGGGACAATTATTTGTAAGTTCCATAAGTTTCTGACAGATGGCAGAGTGAGTTAATTTGTTGATACAACACTTGGTTATCTGGATTAGGTAACCACCCAGTAGATGGCGTTGTGTTTCGTTAAATACAGCACCACGTGGGCGGGTCAGCTAGTCTTTTATATATATTTATTAAAACGATTTAAAAAAATTCTTCCACAAGTCGTCACTGGTCACTCGGCCGAGTACCCGCCCTGCCCCGCACATCGACCTTAACTGTCCAATACCTACTGATTTTCCATGTTTTCAGTTTAAAAAAAAACACCCTCGGAAATTGTAACCTGAGACCCAAATTTCATACACCCTGTGTATAGTGCTCAATATTATCCTTCTCGGAGTCAGTGACATAAAAAAAGTGATTCCTGGATTATATAGCATGGAAATTTTGCCATGATAATTTTTCATCATAGCATGGAAACTTGTCAAAAGTGACAGAATTCATATTTCTACACGGAGAAAAATGTTATTCTAACATACGATCACTTTATTCGTAAAAACGGTTAAAAACGGGACTGAAGTTCTTACGAACAAATTAACAATGTTTATTGGCGGGAAAAAGTAAGAATAATTTGTTACGAAATTACATAATAAACCGCCAATAAACATTGAAACACTGTTAATTTGTTCGGAAGAACTTCAGTCCCGTTTTTAACTGTTTTTACGAATAAAATGATCGTATGTTAGAATAACATTTTTCTCCGTGTAGAAATATGAATTCCATCACTTTTGACAAGTTTCCATGCTATGATGAAAAATTATCATGGCAAAATTTCCACGCTATATAATCCAGGAATCACATCACTTTTTTATGTCGCTGACTCCGAGAAGGATAATATTTTGAGCTCTATACACAGGGTGTATGAAATTTTAGTCTCGGGTTACATTTTCAGAACCTAACCTATTTATTTTATCATGTTCTATTGTGTCACTGTTCTGTTTTACCCAGTTACCATGAAGACTAAAGGATTAAAACATAATTAATGACAGCTATCAACCAAATAAGCCATCATCTGCCTAGTATTTGCAAATAATGCCCTTTGCAGCGCACATCAAACCAATAAAAGTGTTTTGTTCGACTGTTATTAAGTTTCTTCATTCAAACAAGTTTTGCTGCAGATGGTGCGGAAAATAAATTAATAACTTCCATTCAGAATTCTATGAATAGTTGTTTAGGTTCAACCTTTGTACAAACATCTCTTCGTGATGTTGCACAATAAAATCACTATTTTTCTTTGCACAGATCTCAACAATATCTTTTCTTTGTGCACATGACACAATAATATTAAGTTGTCAGTTATTCAAAATATACCCACGTAAGTTTGGTGAGTACACACTTATTGCGTTATTTTTTTTTACTAATATCGGAACGTAACTCACAACTATTGAATTATGTATAATTGCGTATCCATTCAAGCGTGATGGATAATGTGGAAATATGTTTTTTGGTTATTTATTTGACAGTGGATCTTCAGTTGAAGTGTCGTGTAATTACTAATCAGTTGTATGTACGTTTCCTAAATTTATCTTCCAGGGTTGTTCTTTGTATATTCAATTCATTGTTTATTATCTACTAGCTTCTGCCCGCGACTTCGTCTGCGTATGATTAGTCGGTACTTCGAGTAATCTATTTTCTTTTTCTCTCCCATCTACGTCTGTACCAAAATTCTTAACCTATTAGCGCCTCCGCCCCCTGAGGCAACTGAAAACTCTCAACTGCCAACTGTCTTTGTATGGCAATGTGATGGCCCGCACACTTCACAATCACACAAAACCCCGTTGTCAATGGTAACGCAAGCGGTGACTCGCGACTGTCACTGCTGATTGCCCTGGGCAGCCATTGCTAGTTGCCAGCTGTCAGCTGATTGTTCTTCGTCTATGGTTAAACAAGCTTTTTGACCAATCAAGACAGAGAAATCAGCCGGTTTTAGTTAGTTTTCAGTTGCCTCGTCAGCGGAGCGCCTTAATTTAAAATATCTATAATTCTTGATTCGATTCAAAGTATTAGGCGAGTACTTCAAATAAATTCACCAATTTAAATATTTTCGAAAATAGAATTTTGATTTAACAATCATTGTTTTGCAAAATGTCATTCTCAAATTTTGACATTCTCTACCAAAAAATAATTATTATTTTCAATATGTTGAAAATAAATAGCTAGCTTTATAAATTATAGCCTATATGTTATTCTGATGTATGAGCTATATTATTGTAAAGTTTCATTAAAATCCATTTAGTAGTTTTTGCGTGAAAGAGTAACAAACATATATACATCCATACAAACTTTCACGTTTATAATATTAAGTAAGAAGATAGTAAGATAAGATTTGTGATTTATTTATTGTCGTGATTTATTTTGGAGTATTATGCGGTGTTGCACTACCTCCTTTTATAGCCAACGTTTCGCATAGCATCACACCGTCTATCATCAAGGCAGAAGTGTAATATATAAATACGGAGGTAGCCGCAATACTGTATAAAACCCCAAAAATTAGTCATAATAATTTTGGCGGTGATAATCTCAAATCCAGTTCCGTTGATATTTTCATTATTTATTCCATGCTTTAAGCAGTAATGTCCATATTGTTCGACTAAAATTTATTATTATTTCGTAGAATCTGTCAATTAGGTACTTTTTATGTTAATATTTTCCATTGTCGTATATTATTTTATTTTTTGATTTTTGCTATTTAGGTACTCTAGGCAAGTATGAATACTTTGTTCCTATGCTTTCTTCTTTGTGTTAGTTGTTGGTACTTATGAGTATTACGTTGATTCATCTTGTTCCTATCTTTTTTTCAATACATTATATTGTTTGCTGTAGTGCCAACACGGAATATCTAATTGAATTGCATATCCCATTCATGTAGTTGAGATTAAATCTATAATTATTTGTATGTATATGATATTTCATAATTTTAATGGGCTAATGAAATTTCATAATACTATTTTTGTATAAATAAATAAACAAGTTTTTTTTTAATAAGAAAAACTCGCCTTTTTTATCATCTAGGTAACAAATACATTCTTTGAATACTGGTTTCCACTGAAAAAGAAAGCTGCCAATAATTTGGAAAAAAAAAAACATTAGTCGAAGATAATATTGTTAATTCTGAAATTTGGCAAATACGAGTCTCATAATAGGGTGCCATGGCAAAATTGGTTAATGCGTATGTCCCGGTTAGACGTGATGTTCTGGGTTCGAGTCCCAGTTGCAACCATTATCTTTTATTATTTTTCTGTGTCTTGTTCATTTTCATATATAAAAAAATAGATTATTATTGTTATCTTCTTTTTCAATAAAATAAATAAGTTTTTAATTTTAATGTTACAACGTAAAAATATGTTTTCCGTGTATTCGGCCATATATGAACCATTTTAAAATATGTACATGATATTCTTTAATCTCAATAGTTATTTAATGAACCATTATTAGAAAATCTTCGATAACTTTATTGGTGAGGAGATGTGTTTGTACTTGTGTAGGATACAGGAAATATTTATGTCGATTTTTTCATGTTATTAATCGCTAAATTCGATCTGTTCGATCGCAATTATCGAAAAAACCATGAAACAGACTAACAGTATACAATTACAATATATTTGCAAGGTTGCCTATCTGGAATTTATTAAACGAGGTACACACTAAAAAGATAAATTTATCTATTTTTAATATAGTAAAGCATCAATTTTAAAATATTGCAGAGATTTTTTCTTGTCTACTGTCTGAATATTTGGCAGTTTAGTCTTGATTTATGGATCATATATGCCCATTAAAAAAGATTATGATATTATAATAAATGTCAGCATAATAAATCGTCTGCGAATTTTCCCAGCTTCCTTAGTGTGTATGTTTACTTCCACTAATGCGTGTCTGCTCTGGAAACATGTTATTATCTTCTAATGTCTGCGATCCGGGTCATAAATCTTACCAATTCGCTTTTAAATAGAAAAGACACTATATGTACTCAATCACCAGTTAATATAATATTATAACGTAATTAATTTAGGATATAGGAAGCAGAACCAATATAAAGAAATAATAGGTGTGTAAATAAGATAAATTTTGAATTACCCAATCTTGTTCGTAATCCTCCTGTGATGGATTGTCATTGATGAAGTCAGCATCTGGTTCTGTATCTGTCCATTTATCTTCTGCCATTATGTAATGGCTAACTTGATCGCCCGTTTTCTGCGATCTCAATTCTGCTTCACGTTGGATCAACTTGGCTTGTTCCTCTCTTTCTTCGTCGTATTCTTCTTCTTCGCCTTCTTCGTAGTCTTCCTCGTAGCCGTCTTCCTTCTCATCGTCGAAGTCATCGAGGTGTTTCCCCCTTGAAGAAAACCTGGCTGGTACAGAGCGGGTGAGAATTTTCCGTGGATTTTCTGTTAACTCAATGGGTTGCATTGCTCTCTCTGTTGAATGTGCTTCCGTTACAAGATCGCTTTCCGGTGATTTTCTGATTGATTCTTTCAAGCCATTTTCAGGAGGTAAGTCAGGATTTACTTTCTGATGCTTTTTAGTAGCGTCGTCATTTTTAGATATTTTCTTAAACAGATAATCCAACTTGTGGAAGCGGCTGTGTCTTAACTGCGGCTTATTGACCAGTTCATTTTGATTTCCGGAACCCATGTTCGTCGGCGGGCTAATTTCGGCGTCAATCGTCTGTTTTCTGTCCAACTTCTGTTTGTGGTTGTTGAATGTCCGTGTTGTGGAACTATCAGCGGTCAGCCCTCCGGGAATGCTGCCGGTGATGCACAAACATAGAAATACAACAAGAACCACTCGCTTTACACTAAACATGTTAAAACTAAAATAAACCATTTTGCAGGAGGGGAGTCTTTCGCATACCATTATAAAATATTGTACCCAAATCGCGGCGCTTCACTGAAAAAAATGATATTACCAATGAGATAAGACCCGCGTATAAACAATATATGTTTTTTTGGTCCATAGAGTCTAATTTTAATTCATAAAAAAATTCAATTGTTCAAATATTTTTGTTTGTTTGTTTTTTTTTAATTTTGTGAAAATGCAAGTGTTTCAGTCTTATGCGGTACGGCAAATAAACGCGCGTTATTTTGGAATCGAACACGCTTACGCAAAGGGAAAGGCACGCGCACGTGCCACACCCACGGGAAAGAAGCCGGTAGCAGCGCTCGGCGCGACAGCGGCACGGTGACTGGCTGACTGGCGGGCAGCGGCAGCGGGCACTCCGCGCTCTCCCGGCTCACGGCACTCCGCCAGAGCGGGCACGCAGCGCCCAGCGGAGAGGACTGGCGGCCGCGTCTCGGATCCAGCACCCAGCACAGCGCAGATTATCACAGCACCCAGCAGCCGCAAGCATCTCCCGATCGTAATAATACCGCGGCCGATAAAACACGCTGTTTACTTTGAGATGCGCTCGCAATATGTCCTGTGTGCGCTCTGAGCGAAATTAAGAAAGGGACGCTTAAAATGATGCTAGCGTAATTGCTAACAACCAGGATTTTCAGTTCAAGAGTGGGGTAGTGGCAGAGGATGGTCGAAAGAAGATGACCTGATTGTGGAAAAACTGAAGTCGCTGGGAAGAACGTGTTGTAAAATTGTATTTCGAATAAGGAGGCCCTAATAGGATACAAGGCTATGTTAATGTGTTGAACAAGATAAATAAAGAGTCTCCTAGATTGTTTAAAAAGTAAAATGAAGACAGGAATGTGAAGAGAATATAGAGCGCACAATTATTAATGTGCATAACAAATGAAGGAGAAGTCAGGGAGCCCAGCAAGGCATGATACGATCAGATGAAACAAATACTTGAATCAGTATAACAAAAGTCATGTCAAGAGTCAGTATAACAGAAGGTTTAAGAAAATACTCGTGGTGTTTGTTAGAAACGGATTTGTGAGGCGTGCAATTATTATTGATGCCTCCCCTGCGAAGAAATGGCGTGAAGGTTAGTTAGTAATTTTACCTGTCATATTACCAGCGTTTGTTAAACCTCCACTGCCGGAACTCTCACTTTTACCACTCAAGCTGCCACTCATCTGTCCGCCCCGCCGATACTTCGGGTTCTTCAATGGCGTTTCAGGCATCGCCATTCATTCAAAGTTGAGCAACCTGCTATCTTACAATGTGAGCAACCTAGATACATAACCGCTCGAATCGGTGTGTGGGATGTCACAAATACACGTGCGCAACTACCGCTGACAAAAGCTCATTAACTTGTTAGTTATCTGGACAAAAGCCTCGGCACGATAACTGCGGCAATTATTCATCGACAGGTCGACAGGTGTAGCCATTAGGTATTGGCATTGTGCTTCAGCCGAGCTTGCAAGCTGCAAATTGTTGCGCAAAACTTGGCAGGCTTGTCACAAAGGCGATTCAAATAAGCTGTCTGGGCGGGTCAAGCTTTCAGGAAGTTTATTTGCACTGTCATCGTTACATTGTCTGACCGCCTGAATCACTGAAATGCGTGATCATGATTTTAAGTACGAAATTAAAGTCGAGACACACTTCATGACAATCTTTCTCAGGCAGGTAGATAGTTTATGACATTGACCCTGAGGTGTACCGCAGGGCCTCCAAGTGGGACTTGTAATAAAATAAATAATAGACGCAGTCATAAAGCGCGATGTTGTGTTGAGATTTTTAAGGGTCGAGGGAGGGAGGAGATTGCTTGAACCCGCAACCCGCATCCTGAGTTATCTAACCACAACACATTTGCGGCAAGGAGTAAGCCCTTATCCTCTGAAAGGTTCACATTGTTTAGAGTGTTTAGACCGTTGACTTTTTACACAGGTAAACTTGTTTAATCAACATTTTTAGTCTTGTTTTTTAAGCTTCCGAGGTGTGAAATACCATCTCAATATTTGTAGACAGAAAATTATTACTCTTGCCGGCAAAAATAATATAATTTGGACATTAGGACAGCTTAAAATTTCCTCATAAATCAAAAAAAAAATTCTAGTTCATGATTTCGACCATTGGTGTATATTATTTAGTTGAGATACAAACGAAATAGAAACCAACATTAATGCAAAGATATACTACTCGTAATTATATATTTTTTGCGCTTCGTGCTTTACCTAAAAGCCTTAGAATAGATATAGAGCCTTTTGAATCATGTATTTTTATCCTGCAAAAATTTTCAATAATTGCTTTTCAAGCAATTAAAATCATTCGAAATCGTAAGTTAATTTCCGCTTAGCCAACTTTATGTTTACTGTCGACTTCGCAAGCGAGAAATCGATGGGAATGAAATATTAAATGAAATTGGTTCCAATACTAAACTTAGTATTTCTTATGATTGCCCAGCATTCCTTATAATAATTTGCATGACGTAATCATAAGATTTAACCAGCCTGAAGTTACGATGTGTTTGAAAGTAGTTTTGAGACGCACAATTAATATTTTACGGCGGATATTTTGAAAATACCCAACGAATCCAGCCAAGGAAAATGGCTTATTAATAACGAATGATCATAACTAACAATATATTATGAAAGCACGCCACTCGGAATGACTGGCTCTGGTGGCTCTGTCAATATAAAGTTTATTTCTTCGGTGAGTGATTCACCGCATATTTTGAACTGAAATCAATGACCAGACGCGCAAACACATTAGCGATGTTGCTATTCCACTTGAGTTCTGATACATCAATCCCGTATCATATTGGTTATTTATTTGTTAGGCTACATTATTTACAAGAGTGCATACTAATATTTATATTAAGTGGATGGAGATTATATCGTGCAGAACTTATCTTAAAGCTCGTTCCCTTCGCTCCTACAGGAAGCTCACAAAGTTACAGTACCCTGAGGAATTCCACTGATTGTTTTTAACACTGTAAAAAATACTTTTTAAAAGTGTAATTTTTTTTATTGTAAAATTTTTCATTACTTCACAATCTCCTCTGAACTGGTTTCCCGAACGGTATTGGATGATGTCAGAGCCGAGTTGAAACGTTTAGATTTGTTGGGTTCTCATGATGGGTTGTTTCACAGAAATTCGAATGTAACATTGTCATCAAATCGTCATTCAGCGCCATTTTGTTTTTGACAATTCAAAGGTCCCTGTTAACTGCCGATTATTTTCAGCTTTTATCAAATTGTAATCAGCAAAAAAGAGGACAACTATCATGTTGTTAAGCTTGTCAGCTTATTACAATTTGATAAAAAAAAACTGAAACGCACCTGGAGTCCATTTTAGTGGCCATTTTATGACAATGTTACATTTGAATTTCTGCAAAACAACTGGCCCTTAATATTTTTCATTTTTGATTTATAAATAATTATCGTGTAATTATTAATTTATCGTGTACGATACGATACGATACGATTGTACACCCCCAGCCAGGAGCAATCCTGTCCCGGTGAGACCGGTACACCAGGGGGCACTGATTTGTTAGGACTATTGTGTAGATATTTTGATGAATATTATAAGGTATAAAATGTAGAACCTCAGTATCTGTATCTTTCTAAATTTTTAAAAAGTACGAAGTGTTTTACATTATAATGCTTTTTCTAATATTATATTTTAAGTCACGTAATGTTTTTCACTTTTGAATTCCAGTGCAATTGACTTTGCGCAAAGTCTTGATCTCCGATCCCAACACTATTTATTTATTTCTATAAACATGATAATAAACAGTAATAATCTTGTAAGTATTCAAGTCTCTACATTAGACGGTATATAGTTTTTATTAAAAAAGTGTTTTTGGTTTAATGCTTTGGAGAGGAAAATTGAGAGTTTTGAATTATTTGTTGTTGAAGTTATTATATTCTGCATCTTGCTTTTTGATCGACGCTAAAATACTTACCTCTACCATGTTTGTGTTTATGTGTGGATCTATTTTCTGTTAGTTGTTTCAATATTCAACATTCCTTACGTTATTTGGTAATTCAAAATAGAACGTTATACAATTTTAGTAGCTTTACCAGACTTCGCCAGTCCATCTTTCTGCCCATCAGAAAAGGAGGAAATTCGTTTATTGAACCGTTAAGAAATTAAGTTCATCGGAACCTGCTGAAAGTTATTAAAAAATATCTCTACTCATAAAAACGCATATTTTTTACCGTTATAGTTTTCAAGGAGACCTAATTTATTATGTTTTGTAAGCGAATTGTTTAAATTAATCAATTATTTAAAAAAAAAAATAACAAATTAAAACCGAAAATAACTACATAAAGAACATTAAATATTGGCTTAAGGAACTACCGGAAAAAGAACTACCAGCATATTTAAAACATCCTCGTCGAAAGTTCTGGAAAACCTTACCCAAAATATGAAGTCGAACCATAGACGCCGCTGAAAACTTATCCAAAACCTTGTCCCCCTCAGCACAGGATCGCCTAGTGAGGAGGAATACGAATATAACCAACATCTATTATACGGTTCCATGTCTAATCGGACTATGAGATCACAGCGTCCGAATTCCCATAGTAAATTTATTCAGACACGATACTTCCTCACCTAGCCTAACCTAACCTAAGGTTAAAAACCCCAATTATCAGTTTTCGACGCTTCGAGACATGATGAATTATCATCATGTCTCGAAGAAAGGGAATTATATCATTAGGAATTAACATCCGATGAAAAATTTGTACTCAATATTCATACACTTAAAAAGTTTTCACTGAGTAGACCGGTCACCCTATTATGCATATAAATATATGTTCTTTTAAAAATGTAAAATAAAATATGTAGTTGCTAAATAAATAAAAAAAATCGTTTACCAGGTATAGGTACATAACTAGTTTTACTATCCGGCTTTGCGTTGTTACATCACCCCTTTTAAATTATTGAGCAACAATTGAAAAATGTGGAGAACGTTGTTGGTCTTGCTTTATTATTTATTTGCTCCCTGACTCTTGAATCATAGGACCCTGGACCTAAGAAAAATCGAGTTTGATATAACGTGATTTTCTCTAACAAACTTAATTTATTCAACTTTGCGAAAACTATATTTATGTTTAAGTTATTAGTTTTAGCACTGTTTTTTTAATCATGTGTTATTTCACGGTGCTTTCACACAAACTAAGTAAAATAGGCGTTCATTTATTAAAATGTTTACTAATATGTTATTAGGTTTGTGTTTAACTCGTAGTGTAAAGTAAAAAATACTTTAAAAATTTGTATCCACTGAACCGGCCGAAACATTTCAATTCAGCGAGGTTTCATTTGACTTTATTGTTTTAGGATGAACGAGGAAAAGTTCCGTGGAATTTAAAGCTCCTCTTAAAATCGGCGTTTGAACAATGCTAAACGTTGTTAACTCGAGTGCGAACCGAAGTTATTTGTGGGCAAGTAACGCATGTCGGATGTCAGTACCTACGTTACGTTTAGGGGAAACCTGGGCAGGTCTATGCACAGTATTGCACAGTGGTGTATTTAATGAAGAAAAAGTATTATCTTTGGAGATTCTGTGTAGAGGGTATATTCGTTAGCTATTCAGATCTTGTCAGTTTATATTACTTAAGAAACATTATCCAGTGTTTTTCTATACTCAAGTTTGTCTCTTATCAGGGCGACACTGAATGGATTTTCCACTCTTCAATGATGTGTAAATGATGAATATTTTATGCATTACTAGCTTCTGCCCGCGACTTCGTCTGCGTAGTATTAGTACTTCGAGTAATCTATTTTCTATTCCTAGGACCCATCTAGGAAAACCCATCTACCAAAAATCTTAACCTATTTATTTAAAATATCTATAATTCTTGATTTGATTCAAAGTATTAGGCGAGTACTTCAAATAAATTCATTAATTTAAATATCTTCTGAAATAGAATTTTGATTTTATCAATCATTGTTTTTCAAAATGTCATTCTCACAGTTTTCTGTTAAACAATAATTTGAAATTTATTGAAAATAAATATCTAGCTTTATAAATTATAGCCTATATGTTATTCTGATATATGAGCTATATTATTGTAAAGTTTCATTAAAATCCATTCAGTAAATTTTGCGTGAAATAGTAACAAACACACATACATCCATACAAACTTTCACGTTTATAATATTAGTAACATAAGATAAGGTTTTAGTGTTTAATTCGTAGAACTCCATTTAACTTTAAAAAAATTTAATTTAATATTGTCATTATTAAGTTCTGCAAGTATTTTAGTTTTTTATTATTGTGAAAGCTGTTTCGGCTTACTAGACCATTTTCAAGCAATTTGATATGGCCTTGTAAGCCGAAACAGCTATCACAATAATAAAAAAACTAAAATATTTGCGGAAGTTAATAATAACATTATTAAATTTAATTTTAATTAAATTATGTATAAAAACATTATATTTTAAATTAATTGTTTTTTTTTTCAAAAACGCGGCATCTTAACTAAGTTCAATGAGTTTCGCGCTCTTCCACCATGGCCTCCGTATTATATGTATATACAAAACAATCTCATATAAATCATTTATAAAACCTATAATAAATAAACTCCCATATTACGAGAGATATGCAGTAAAATTTTGACCCCATTACCTCCATGACGATGTCTATAGGCATAAAAAAATCGATGAAAAGTATGATTTTTTTTCACTGTGAATAAAGCTTAATATTTTTGGGGATAAAAATTTATTCGCTTGACCCGGCTTAGGTGGGTACTTGTTTAGCTCCGGCCTCCCCTAACTACAACCCGCAATGTGCACGATGTTAGCGTTCAAATATGTTAAACGCAGTACATGTTCTGAATGCGTCCACAGTTTATGTTGATAATAATATATGTGCATTGTAACATTGGCATCCGATGGAACGCTTCTGAGAACCATTTTTACCGCGAGCTTTTTAAACTGCAGCGATGACGAGAGCTCCGCCGGGCTTTTGGTTTCATCATGCTGTTACTTCCAAATCACTTGTGATTCGCTGAAATAATTAGTGTAGGTACACACTTAAACTTTAGCAATGTTGCGGCAATCTCTTGATTGAAAAACAATGGAAAACAACAATTAATTACGTGGTATTGAGTTTTATTAAACTCATTGGGAATAATGTATTATAAATATTATTGTTATGAATTTGTAATAGGAGGTAGGGAGATGGGAGGAGGAAGGTTATCTTTGAATCATTTTGTATTATTTTTATTTTTTTGAAATCTGTTGAAGGATGTTGAAACAAAATTTTATTTCCAAATATTTTCTACAGTATATTATCATAATATTATTCAATAAAAATAATTAAAAAAATATATTGTTGTGCAAAAAAATCGAGTAATGTGTAATGTGAATCATGTTTATAAAACATAAATATTTTTTACATTAGCTCTACACAGGAGTTAATAAGGAAAATAATTCCTCTCAGGGCCTACGTCATCTTTAAGGATGCTGTGGGGAGGATCTTTTGAGGAAAGGAAGGAGATGAAGTTCTGGAAATGAAAAAGGTATGAGGGGTGGGTAGGAATCTGGGGGTCAGTATTAGGAATGTATGAATACGGACTACGGACGTATGAATCTATCCCTCCCGTTGCGGTACAAAGCGATGTTCTAAGAGAGTCCTGCTGAAGAGGTCAAAAGGTCTTCAATGACGAGTATCTCCCGATCCGGCAGCCACGCAGCTGGTGGACAGGTGTATCCACCACCAAGGCCCGGACCAACCTCACTGCATGAACCCGGGCACCCCTGCTAGGTCGTTAAACATAACGAACCATTTGGGATTGACGTATGGCAGAGGTGTTGATTATGTAATAAATGGTTCCCGGGCGGCGGAACCCATACCCGCCTCCCAAATTATTAATAATAGATTACCTTTATAAGTAGTGATATCTTTCAGCGGATTTCCGGAAACCCCTTTGTGAAAAAAATTATAATTTCTATTTTGCTCGTAAAGCTTTTTTCAATAAAAGAAAAAATAACATTTTGGTATATCTTGAATTTTAATTTTCGTTGGTTCATTTATTGCTAAAGAAAAACGTATGCTTTGGCCATTTTTTTAAACCCTGTGACATATATTTCCCTAATGACCATTAATTCATTGGAACCATTGGAAACACTTTGTAGGTAGGTGCATTGAAATAATTATTAATCGTTGTTGGAAACCGGATTGTTGTTACGGAAATTGTATGACATCACTCGAAATAAACGCAGTCAATTTAATATAATATAGTAAATAGAATTAGAAATGGCTGTATCACTTATCTCATTTTTTTTTAAATGTTGGTTTATTTATTTATTTATTTATTGGTAAAAGACAAACAGCTTATACATAAAATATAAAGATAAATATATACATTGTTAAATGAAGTCAAAGCAAAAAAAGTCTCCTATGTTAAAGTTGAATGGAGATGGATAAGAAGAGGAATATAGGATGAGGATAGGAGATGCTCCGAATACATTCCACACTCTTGTATTAATTTTCGATCGTACGTGTTACTTCTAATCGATATTTGTGAAGTGTATTGTTAAATATGTCAATATTTTTAATTTTTGTGTTATATTGTGCACATATACGGGGAATTGGTGATTTTTTTCTAAGTTAGTTCTATGTGTAGGCAAATGAAACAAATGGGATTGCCGTGTTGATCTTGTTGGTATATGAATATTTATTAAGTTGGTTAGTTCTGACGAGTCCATTTATTTTGATACTTTTAGATCTTACTGCATTTCTACCAGTTTTATACCTATCTCTGCATTTACATGGTAGTAAGTACCTGCTCAAAAAGAAGAAGAAGGAGAGATATGATAATACGAAAGTTAGAGAACGATAATATTCAAGCGAAAAAAACACGGCTCGTTACAAAAATCTCGCGACAATACCTTAAGAAGCATTTAAAGAAACACTGTGATTTTTTTCAAACCTATGATGTGTTAAATAACAGAACCGTATGTGTTTTTTTTTTTAATTTTCGGAGCATACTTTGGGGTATTTTTTTTCTATCGGGGAATTTTATATGATTTGATTACCGTTTCGGCTCGACAGTATCCAGAAATTATCTTTAATAATAACTAATCTATTTTTTTAGAACTTGGAAACTTAAACAGCCTTACTAAAAAAAAAACACTCCGCGGCCGTTAAACGGTGTTTCTGTAGCACGTTGTGTACAGTCTGTACATTTCGTTTTTCAAATTCTTACTAAACAGAATATATGGTTTTGATCAGACAACGTCGTATTTTACCAGCCTTACTAATAAACTTTCTGAAAATTTTTTACAATGGTTAAACAACCATGTATGAAGAATCCTTACTAATTAAGAACTGACAAAAAATTGTTCATGGAAAGATATGTACATTGCTTACACGGCCAAGGAGGGTAGTTTATCTGTTGTATATATTTGTTCCATTTATAATTTTCATAGAATTTCGAATTTTTTTTTAAAACATCATCTTAATCACACACACATTTGCGACCGACTTTTTTTCATAGAGTTCACATTCGCGGCTATTTTTTTTTAGCTGGAAAGCAATGCGCAGGCGCATCAATCACATCACCTAGCGGATTATTATGAAAACTCCAATTTAAACAAGTAATATACATTGCCAAATCTAAAGATTCACAAAAACACCGTTTAACGGCCGCGGAGTGGTTTTTTTTTAGTAAGGCTGAAAGTGTTTAAGGGACATAAATGTTATAAATTGGTAGAAAATCGGAATGCCGACCCTTTTTTTTATATAAACTCCACTCAGGAGGCCCTGGGGAAAATAATTTCCCTCAGCGGCTATGTCGTCTATGAAGATGCTGTGTGGAGGGTCTTTTTGAGGAGGAGTGAACATGGGTCTTGAAGAGACCCATGTTGTAGGTAACACAGAGGCCGGCAAATCGTTCCACAGCCGAGCTGTTGAACTCAGAACGAGTCGTAGAAGCGACCCGTTCTCATGTGACAAATGTCAACAGTGTACATATCTTGCACGCGCGTTTAGCGTGTTTCCCGACTATGCACCGGTGCCGAGGGGATCAATGACGCTAGTTCCTCGGAGCATCTTCCATTAAAATACCGGTAGAACAAGGATAGCATTCCCACCCGACGCCTGTGCTTTAAAGATTGCAATCCGTTTGTTAACCAAATTATTTAGATTTTTATTTTGTACTAAAATTATTTTAGCTTAATATTTATTTTAATATTACAATTTAATATGTTTCGTATTGTTATCTAGTTTAATTTGTATAACTCTATTTTAATTTTTATTTCTTTATATATTCAGTATATAATTTATAAAAACAGTGTATTTATAAACAAGTTCTGCTATGCAGTTATTATCACGCAATATTATGAAACAGACAGTTTGATAATGCCTTCAGAAAGCGAAACAGCTGTCACGCGTAATAATAATTTCACAATTTTTTTTTTTAAACTATGTGTTTTTAGTTTAATAGTATTGACTTTTGCATATTTATTTTCCATTAAAACAATTAAAAACACATACAAAATTATGTGTGCTTCTTGTACTACCTGTTCTTTGTCTTCCACCGTACAAGCCCCTAAGTTCACCTCAGGAACATGAATTTTTTCCAAAACCGTATGAATTTTTATTGTCAAAATATCGAAAAAATTTGAAAACGTTGACAAACATTTTTTTCGTTGGGTGGAAAAAGTCTGGTATTGAGAGGGTTAAATCCCACCGCCATTCTGATTAAGACCACCATACTGATTGACAGTTGCTTGAATTGGCTATAGCCGTGTTTGGTGCTTAGATTTAAATAGTTAGGTACTTACCCGCCTTCCTCTACCCCATCTCTTTCCCCTACCCTCTTATCTTCTGCGTCACAACATGCCTCAATTGGGGATGCAATAGTCTCACTGGCTCCAGACGGTTAAAGTTTGTTTTAAAAAAGCTTAACATTTATGAAAAAAATTAATTCTTCAACGTGTAATATTATTGAAAATACTCAGTGGGCGTATGCACCTTATCAAATCAGAGAATTGAAAGAAAGAGTACGAAAACAGTGTGCAATATAATTGTGAACGATGAATACTTGGCGCAGGTGGATGAGTTTGTGTATTTGGATAAAAGCTGTTCAAAGAAGCGAAGTTAGCAGTCCACAATGGAGTGCTTGTACCTACCCTGATGTATGGCAGTGAGGCATGGAACTGGCAGAGGAAGGATGAAAGTAGACTGAATGCTGTTGAATTGAGATCCCTGAGGCGTATGTGTGGTAAAACCATGTATGATCGTGTGAGAAATGTGGAGATTCGAAAAGAATGCAAGGCTGATGTAAGCGTAATGAGTAAAATTAAGAAAGGAACCCTCAGTTGGTTTGGGCATGTAGAGCGAATGAACAAAGAAAGGAGCGTAAGGAGAATATATGATGCAAGTGTGAATGGTATAAGAAGTAGGGGACGTCAGAGAAAGACATGACACGATCAAGTGAATCAGATACTTGAGTCGGGCCATGTCAAGAGTCAGAAAAATAAAAGAGTAGATATGTATGAGACGATGTATGAATGTGAATGAGGCAAAGAGTGTGTGCCAAGACCGAGGTGTTTGGCGGTCCGTCCTCTCTGCCTACCCCTGCGGAGAAACGGCGTGATGGTTAGTTAGTTTAGTTAGTTATCAAATCAGTTATCACATCTCATCAGACATTTCCGCGGGTAAATAAAAATCAGTTTTACTTGCGTAAAAACTTTATACAAAACAGTCTACTATCTATAACAAAATTTTGAAAGAATCAAAATTTTAATCTCATCATTTTTTGGTAACGTTCTATAGGTATCAAATTTGACCTCCAAGTAGATGCAGGTAGTTATAGGTGCAGCTGACTGGAAACCTCGTCAGGAACATCGAGATAAACCCTGTCGAGCCCAGCGGCCAATATGAGCTCGCGCAGTTTCGCAATGTTCACATAATCCCCCTGACCAGACCAGACGGTCAGCGTGGACTGCAAACCGGTCGACCGCAACAGCTCGGTCATCTGCGAGAGACTGTTTGCCGCCAGGCCTGCCCTCACGGGGAACGTGATTACATTCTGTACCCCGCTTTCGCGCACCGTGTCCACCATGCGGCCGATTTGGGTGTCGGTGTAGGAACCGTTCCTCAGGAGGCCTCCGTAGCGCGTGGTCCAGCCGATCGAGAGCATTGCGGCCGGGTACTTTTTGCTCGCCTCCAGAAAGCGGGCGGCGTCCACAGGGAGCCCCGTGCTGAGAATGGGGCCGGGAAGAATGTCGGCGTTTATCCACAGCGGGTATTGAACCTGAAATTTATTATCCTTCGATTATTTATGCGGGCTTTTATCAATGGATCGAATTCGTTATCTTTCATCGTTGCAGGTGCATAAAGGTGCGTACTCTCAATTTAAACATAAAACAATAAGCGTCTGTTCGTTAATTCGATGTTTTCGCTAACATCCCACGGATCTCCAGTGGGTCTAAATTCTTGAATATGGCAAATTACTGTTTTAATTGCGTTCAATCATCGATGTTCTGTTGGCAAAGGATAAAATATAACCTTTCGATATTGTTATAAAACGTGCTAGTCCTATTTATTAAAGTAACCTAAAAAAAGTAAAACTTTGTTCACGATAGATTGTATCGACAAAAAAAAACCTAAAACAGTTTTTCCTCTTCCAAAAAAAATTTCTAAAATTTTTTAAAAACATTTTTTAATGGTGTGAGCATAAAATATGGTGAATGTGGAGACTGTATAGACACGTGATATTATTGGAGTCTTTATTGTAAGATATAGATCACTAGCAAACATAAACCACGCCGCAAGCTACTAATAAGTTCTGGAAACAGCTTTTTAGAGCTTTCGTACAATGGCGTTAAACATGTTTACTCTGAAGGAAACCTTTTATTATACTTAACACGGTTCTCTGGAATTTCGTATAATAATAATTTCGATATCGAAAATGCGTTTCCATACATATTGTGCTATATTAATGGTCCTGCCACTGAGAGGTTCACCTTCACCTCTCTCTTTTATACATGTGTCATTTATGAGAAAGAGGGAGAGACTACAATGGAGTTTTATCGTCGATATACCTTTAAAAATATAAAAGCTTTGGATGGCGCCCAAACTTAATCCCTGTAAAGTTATTAGTCGTTATTGTCCTGCCGCTGAGATCTTCGTTGGGACCTTTCATTCTGTTACACGCCTTGTTTATGTGAAAGAGAGAGACGTTGCAATGGAGCTGTCTTTAGAATTATTATAATCCATAGTAGCTCCTGTGGGTTAGATATTTTTTACAGCCCAATAAATCCCCGGACGTGATTCATTCAGAATGAACGCATAATGCCGCATGTCTATGAATCAGGATTTTTTATAAGTGCATTCCGGTCCTTACCTTTTCGTAGAGTTCGTCTAAACTCCCCAAGGACTCTTCGAACACTTCAATGGACTTAAAGTCGAGCTTAACTCCCTTCATTGTGGCATTGGGAACAAGATTCGCTTCGTTGATCGTGTGAAGGAATTGCTGGAGACTGATGTCAGATGTAATGCTAGGCGGGTGGCCCATGACGGGCTGCAGGGTCTGGGTAGGGTCGTTTAATAGGGTTCCCATTACTACGTCGGCTTCAATCATCATTATGGCTCCTGTTGGAAAGGAATTACATTATCAAAATCGGGATGACCATTTCAACAAATCATCATTGCGTGTCGGATGAAATTCTTGGAAATTAATTTTTATTCGATGGAAATTATATGGAAGCACTTGCACGATAGCTATCATGTCTCCAGGATGTGAAAATTATCTTAATTTATTATTTTATTACGAAGCTTATCTCTTCATAAATTTCATAAAGTAGAGAACCTTACATCAAAAGGAATCCCTTTTAATATAATAAAATTGTTCAGTTTTTAACAAATATTAATATATTTCGTATTTTTACAATAATTTGTAAAAATACAATTTGATAAATCTAAGCAGAATGGGTAAGTAAATAAATAGATCTATAAATTATAGCCTATATGTTATTCTGATGTATGAGCTATATTATTGTAAAGTTTCATTAAAATCCATTCAGTAAATTTTGCGTGAAAGAGTAACAAACACACATACATCCATACAAACTTTCGCGTTTATAATATGTTAGAGATTAAAAAAACATTATTTAGTCTCGTGTTCTTTCCCGGCTTTGAGATGATGTTTCACAAAAAATGTGCATTTAAAATTATTATTTTCTTTACCCATTATTTTCATTCATAATGAATTTATTCATTTCTCACGCTTCTAATTATAATATAATTTTGCAATAATTTAAAATATCCTAATAGATTCGTCCGCCATAACACAGGGACGTCCCTTGCATGGGGGTGACAAAATAATGTTATAAAATAATAAAAATATAACAAAATTCTAACTGAATACGCATTATTGTCATTGCCATCAAATTACCGTAATGTGGGTCATTTTAAGCTGGTTGGACTTAAATATACCTATGCGACTCTAAAAAAATAAAAAGTCGCTATAAATCCAGTTTTTCGGAAAGCGGTACACCCTGTACAAACATTACTGGTTTCTTGTGGGCCCAGTTCAACAACCGATACCTATTTTACGTGAAGTATGCATATCATAAAAACTACAACTGTATTAACAGGTCTCATCAAAAGAGAGATTTATTTCACTCGAATGAATGTTCACATTAATCATTCTCAAGACTTTAACCTGTAAAGGGAATAATGTATGACGCTCATTGTTAATCCTACTTGACGATTCTGAGATGTTGATGCACCCTGTATAGTAGATATAATAATTATTCGATATAATAATCGTGCGTTCGAATGTGATTTTTTTTTTAAATTTGAACTAAAGAATGTGAATTAAATGGTATCCCCACACGCTTGCCAAGCCTAGGCAAGCGTTTACTAGAGGTAGGCTGTTTTGTTCTTTCGAAATTATGAATTAAATTATTTTGTTATTAATTATTTTGCTGTTATTTTGTTATTACTTTTTAATACAAATCCTAATTTTTACGATTCCTTATTTACAATTTGTTGAATGTGGGCCGTAAAATGTAGTATCTCATCCATTATTATGCCAAGATCTCCCATTTCCAAATTCTTTCAAAATTTATTTAATTTATTGAATATTCGAAAAATAGAGATGCTCTTTTCTGGAAAAGGTCAAAATCTTGCACTTGTCTTCATATAAAAAATTGTTTGGTGAACACCAGTCATTTAGCACGTCCATATGAGATTAAAAAACTTGACAGTGCTAGTGGTTTGAGAGGGTTATTTCGTTATGTAATTTATTATCGTCGGCGAATAACAATACATTGACATCTTCACAGTAGTTGACTATATCGTTTATAAAAACAAGAAATACAACTGGGCTTAAAAGACTACCTTGCGGTACGCCACTAATGACGGAAAATGATTTTGACATATAAGATATAATTTTCACAAATAAGATTCTTCCAGATAAGTAACTACTTAAGAGGCTAGAGTTTGAACCACACGCGGAACACCCGCGTCTGTCATTCTGTCCCGCTCACGATAAGCGCACGCACACTTACAATACATGCGAATGCGAAATGTGCGAATGAGACAACGCTCAAATTTACCTACAGAAATCGCTCGAAAAGGGATTTATGGAGAATACACTTTTCTACACCAAAACTTTCACGAAATTGAAATTTTAAAAAATATATATTTTTTAGAAAGAAGAAGCTACGTCGCTAGCTTTTTATAATTTTATAATTCTTTATGAGAGTTGAGTTAGCAGCACTTTTTCCTTAAATAATATTTTTTGATAAATCGTACATGTTTGACAGTGAATGTTGACGTTAATACGAAACGCATCGAAAATTCGAAAACATACCCACATAGTTTTTACCCGCTAGTAGGCAGTATAAAAAAATATATCCATTTTGTGCAATTTTCGATGCAGAAAAGTGTTTTTTCCCGGGCGTCTTTTTTGTATGGGCCGAAAAGCGAAGTCTATCATCTTAACTAGCTTAAGATAATTGCTCTGATTCCCACAATCAACTTGTTTATGTTTAGAAAAAAGACTCCAATATATAGTTTTCAAAGGGTAATAAATTTATTGTAGTTGATCTACCTCTGCCATGTTGTTTGCCATTTATTATCTCTATTAGCGTAGGATATTTTTCGTCCAGAGCATTAATTTTGGGTAATATAGGTTGTATGCATATTGGTCGATAGTTGTCAGTCACGTCATCGATTGATTCATTAAATTTGATCCATTTGTTCTGTAGAAACAAAATTTCTCATTTTT
Source organism: Limnephilus auricula (assembly GCA_951813805.1). Lineage (NCBI taxonomy): Eukaryota > Metazoa > Arthropoda > Insecta > Trichoptera > Limnephilidae > Limnephilus > Limnephilus auricula. The sequence continues at coordinate 18,235,568 of OX638395.1, read as the reverse complement.
CATTTTAGCAATGTGACTTGTTTTTTATTCTGCTAAGCCGCTACTGTACTTGAATAAAAGCTTCGTAAATTTATATGGGAAGGTGCCTTTGTTTTATTCCATTTGCAAAGGGCATAAGTACTAAAAACCGATAAGGTCCGTAACAGGTAAATCCTTTGGCTACAGACGGCCGTAAAATCAATGCAGTTTATGTGGCAAGGATAAGAAGTTGAGCGGTGAGTTGAATGTCTATGGCAGTGAGCAATGTTTACTGTGGTTCGTTATTAATACAGTAGACCCTCGATACGCATGACCGCGTTTGACTTATTAATCCATTTTAATATAATACAATTGTTCAGTTTTTTTCGTTGTTTGTTTTTGGGGTGTTATGCCGTGTTGCGCTACCTCCTTCTTTAGCCGACGTTTCGGACATCGTTGCAGTGTCCATCATCAGGGCAGATCCGGCAGATCTGACCGATCTGACTGATCCGACACATAGTCGGATCTGCCGGATCTGCCCTGATGATGGACACTGCAACGCTGTCCGAAACGTCGGATCTGACCGATCTGACTGATCCGACACATCGTCGGATCTGCCGGATCTGCCCTGATGATGGACACTGCAACGCTGTCCGAAACGTCGGCTAAAGAAGGAGGTAGCTCAACACGGCATAACACCCCAAAAACAAACAACGAAAATGCTTTTGGCCGTGAAAATCTAAAAACGTATCGTGTTCAGTTTTATTCAGCGGCATTATTGTTCAGCGGCATAACAAATAATATTTTTTTAAATATTTTCTTTCTGTTTTAATCTTTTAAGATTTATTTCGGAAACTCAATAACTTTTTGTAGGTATATTATCATTAAAATGAAGAGATCCTTGCTTGTGTAGTGGTATACTGGATGTATCAATTAAAAAAAATAATAATGTTGTTCTTGTAGGAATGAAACTACAAACATAAAAATAACATCAAAAATAACTCAAACGAAATGTTAAACGTCGCTACGCACCAGTATCGTTGGTCTAATAAGGGGTAAGAGGGGACTGAGGACGGGTGTTCCAAACTAGTTCGAAAAACGTTTTTGAAACTAACATACTATGGGTGTTCACAAATACGCATATATGTACCTTCACCAGTTTCAGGAAAGTTTATATATAAAATGCTTTGATAAGGCGTATTATGGTTTGTACGGATATATTTAGAATGCTGTTGAAACGGAGCTAATCAATAAAATATACAGGAAAAGACATGGTCAGTAAATTAGTGTTTAGATAAAAGAAAATGGCTTTTTGTAAACACAATTAATGTGCGGTAAATAATTGATCAGTTGTGTTAAATGTAAAAAATAATAATTTTTTGACGATTATTGGAGGTACCGTCCCAAAATATTGTTTATCTTCTCTAATGGCAACTATCTGTATGAAATCGTAAGTATGAAAATAATTATTTTGTAAAGGAAATATTTTCAAATAGGTCTTGAAATAGTTTCCAGTATGGCAAAAACCACTATGTCAAAGGGGCTCAATGTTCTGGAGCATTTTTAACGCGTTTAGGACCGGGAAATTACGTAAGACGTTTGAACCGGAAAATTAATGATTATCTGGAATTTGTTTATTTGTTTAATTATTATTTGAAACACTTACATAGTGTTATCAATTATTACATTAATAATATTGCCCTTGATACACGCCAATTAAAAATGTTCACAGCATGCTTAATCAAGTTTTACACGGAGAAAAATGTTATTCTAAAATACGATCATTTTATTCGTAAAAACGGGACTGAAGTTCTTATGATCAAATTAACAGGGTTTTAATGTTTATTGGCGGGAAAATGTAAGAATAATTTGTTGGTATACGTACAAAATTACGTATACTAACAAATTATTCTTACATGTTCCCGTTTTTAGAATAAATTTTTTCTCCGTGTAGTTAATAGTAAGCGGAGATGCTAGTAGTAAAAAACTGAAATTATAATAATAAAATTGAAATATAAAACATGAGATAAAAAACACAGCTAGTGTACAATACCTACATAGATAGAGAAGAAAGAAAAAAAAGCAATTTCATAATTGTTATCCGTGGCATCGTGGTAGAAGATTGTTAATTAAGAATGGAATCTTCCCAACCTATCCCGATAAACAGAGTGTCTACAGTACAGGCATATTGAACAATGGAATCGATCCTGCAACCTCCGCTTCTAAAATTGCTCCTCACTCTTTTGAAGTAAAGCATATTGTTAGACTATTTGCATAGACGCACGTGACATAACTCTGTGCGGACATATTAACCGTGAATGCTCCGAACACAATCATGTTGGTTTATTATTTAGTCACGGAAGAATGGCAACACTCAATGAATATGGAATAATGCTATGGCGGTCACGACGATGCACTTCTTTGGAAAGGGAGATCTCGTCTGGAGAAACTGTATAATTATTACGCCATTTCTCTACAGTTAGTTAGACAGGATGATCATATGGTCACAAAATCTATGTAACTTCAGAATGAATAGAATGAAGTCAGAAACATGAAAAAATATCACATACATGTATGTACTTTCCTAAAAGAATATCTTTTTTTTATAGTGAATAAATACCTCACAAGAGTCTTAACATCTTGCTCCCGTCTGGAGCCAGTGAGACTATGGCATCCCCAATTGGGGTATGTTATGAGGCAGAAGGTAAGTGGGGGAGGGAAGGAGACGAGGAAGAGGAAGGTGGGGAAGTACCTGGCTATTCAGATCTAGTCCCTAACCACGGCTAAAGCCATTTCAAGCAACGTTTCAATTCTGAATGGTGGTCTTACACCAGGGCGATACTAAGAGTATCTTCCACTCTGGAACGTGCCGCAAATATACTATATATTATTTTAAATAATTGATTGTGAAATAACACATCATCAAATAAATAAAATTTATTTGCGCCCGCCGGGTTCGAACCCGCGGCCTTCCTAAAAGAATATCGAAAATCTTAACCGAAAAATGACATAAATATTATTATATTTATTTGATTCTCATTGAAAAATAAATAAATGAATACCGCACAAGAGTTCTAACTAAGCTCCCAACCATTTTGAGCTAGTGAGACTATGTATAGCATTTCCAATTGGCGTGTGTTATAATTTTTTTTTTTTTTGAGGTTTGTTGAAATTTTTATTTTTTATTTATTTATTTTATTAATTCAATATTAAGTTTACAAGGTATAATAATGTTGATAACAATAAATTACTATACGATGGAATCGAAAACGACGAGGATTGTGATGAGATGAGTCTGAAAATCCCATCAGCAAAGCGAAGAAGATTGCGCTAAATTTCGAAATTGTGCATAACATGTGGATAAGGCCTACAGGGGACAGACACCACGATAAAAAAACGCGCCGCTTACTCTACCTCAGGGTGGTGTCGAAATGAGTTTTTTTAGCCAAATCGCACATTGAAGAATACTTTGCGGCGTTCTTACTCCAAAACTATTCATTTTACAAAATAATTGCATACACATAATTTGTAGAAAATTGTCTTTAGTTTATTTTGTTCTTACATGTTTTTTTCGAAAAATGAGTCGTAAAGGAGATATTGTAAAAAAACTGCTATTAGGCGCCATTTTTACAAAATTGCGGCGCGAGCGGCAAAGTTACGAGGTGGTAAAGTTGAAATTCGGAAAGACTACTTGTTTTTATCGAAAAATGAGTCGGAAAGGAGATATTGTACAAAAAATGCTATTAGGCGCCATTTTTACAAAATGGCGGCGCGAGCGGCAAAGTTACGAGGTGGCAAAGTTGAAATTCGGATAGAGCACTTATATTACCAATTTTCAAAACTTCCGGAAAACTTACTTTTTTCGTACCAAATGACCGGACTAATAGGTTAACCCATTTTAAAGAGCGCTGAATGTGTTTGTGCAAATCCATAATGGTTCGAATTGATTCGAAATATTTTTTAATACCCGCCCGTAGTCCCCTCTTACCCTGAAGTAGTCTTATGATACATTACTCTACTACACTATACCTACCAGTAATAATATCTGTATATTAGTTTATTTATAATGTCATTAACTGTCCGAAACTAGTGAGACTGCAGTCTAAACACTAAACATGGCTGAAGCCATTTTTCGATCCCTAATGGTGAAAATTGACCAGGGTGATAATGAAAGCGTTTGGTTAGATTTAGGATTGGAAATTTTGAGGAGATGGGAAACAGGAAGGCCTGGAAGTTTTTTTTAAATAAAATAATTACGTGGTTCACGCCCATTTCATGCTGTTGTTGATACTATATTATAACATCCTTTATATAATAAATATGATCATTTATAGGGTGTTAAGCATCGGATATACTTGGTCGAAGGTGTTAAGGGATGTACTTGACTTACAATTTTGACGTTTTTTTTGTTTTTTTTATTTTTAATTATAAATACTTAACAAATCAGTAGGTATTGGACAGTTAGGGGCGGATGAGGGGTTGGGCGATTACATCATGCGGAAGATTTTTTTATTGTTTGATTTAAAAAGAAATTTAAAAAAAGTCACAGGAGATTAAACTTCATTAACATTTTTACTCCAAATAATGTCAGGAATCACTGGTACTTTAAGTCAAGTACGTCCCTAAACACACTGGTTAAAGTGTGACAACTAATTTTAATGTGAGCAAATCAGTTGAGGATAATATTGATTAAAAAATGAGATCGACAAAAATGACGTAAAAAATATTGTTACAATAAATATGACGAGTGGTTAGAGGCAGAGACAGAGATCCTGGGTTCGATTCCCATTTGCAACCTTTACCTTTTTATTTTATTGAAGTAAATACTTCTTTATGCACGCTTGACTTGAGGGGTAAACTGGCGAATGTGTAACGAAAAGTGAAATGCGTTGCGAGGCGAACGGGATCACTGTAGAAGCAAGAGAGAACGACTCTCATAGCCAGTGCATGAAATATTTCAGTCAGTATTTTGAAATACCAGTGACGAGCCAAACGCGGGGGGGGGGGGGGGGGGGGAGCGGACGTCGATGCGCACGGCTTGATCGGGCGAGGCGAATGATAATAAATTTAAATAAATTTTTGTAGAAAAGTAATGTATAATGCATGTATATATTTTATACATATATATGGATGTACACATAGATGGAGCTAAAGAAGTATTTACTTCAGTCGTGTGGTCTAAAACACAATCGTTTTTTTTTATATCTTGTTCTGTTTCATGTTACATTTAGATTAAATAGTAATGTCTTCTTGTTCAATGATTAAATGTAACATTGATGGGTGTAACCTTAAAAAATTATACAAATAAAAATGTATTATTATTAATTAACTATTTTTTTAACTGTTTTTGTAGCCGTAATATTATATTATATAAATAAATACATCAGCCCTGGATAATTTGCAGACCGTTGCATGGACCCAAAGATGTTCTTTTAGTGGTGGGCTCGTGATGAGATGGCTTCGCGAGATAGCGATCGGTTATTTCATTCGTTAATTTTACGGTCAAATTATTTTCTTATAAAATTTTAAATGCTTCTCAACCGGAATAACGGACAACACTCAAACCGGGACTTAAATATCAAAAGCTGGAAAGTTAAGAGTATGTAATACGAAGGATTAATACTGTCAGAAAGCTCGTAAATATTAAATAAACTAATGATCATTTAATTGGAAAATATTGTCTGGAGCGTAATGATAATTACCTAAAGCTTAGATCATCTCTGATAAATGCGCCAATTAAGTTCCTTGACAAGTAACAGAAACACCACAGTAATAATTAAGACAATTGAAGTATAAATAAAACAATTATTAATTACTCTTCTCGGGGAATCCCGTTTGTTTCTATTTCAACCGTATGCACTCTCGCCGGCTCCATTTTAAATTGTTTATTTTGTCTATTAATCTGTGCCGGACTGCGAGCAATAATAATAATTAAATTGAAGTAGCTTGTATTTAAACGATGTTTTCATACCCAAATATTAGCATTTTGCCAATAAAATTATTGATGGCTGAGCATCAAAAGATGGACAGCAAGTTATAGGATACCGATTTCCGAAACAATAGTTGGTGTTCCTAGTCTTGAACATCAAATATTAAGAAATTTCCACCAAAAAACCATTTCCAGCAACAATTTTTTTTTACATTTGCTCCACACAGGAGGTCCTGAGGAAAAAAAAGCTTTTATCCACTCGAGCGCTTTTTGGCACAATATGGCACTATTTCCACAACCACGAATTGCTTTGTTGCCAAAATGTGTCAATTTTTAAAAAAATAATTAATGCGACTATATAATATGTTGTAGATTCAAAATATAACACAATAAATATTCTCTAGATTCTTTAAAATGTTTTTAAGTTAACGATTTACTAAAAATTTTTTTATAAATCCTACGACTATGTGATAAGACAAAAGATAGGTGAATTCAATTGGCTGTATAGAACTATAATCAGTTTGGATGTCTCCATAAGCGAACAAATTTCCTTTAGCAATCCGAGGAAAACGATTTAAATTGCTCTGTCGCTCCAGTGGTTAGGACCTATGTCATCTTTGGGGATGCTGTGTGGAGGGTCTTTATAGGGAAATGAAGGAGAGGAAGTTCTGGGTAGAAACAAGGTATGAGGGGTGGGTAGGAATCTGGGGGTCAATATGTTCAAGAGTGACGAACGTGTGAATCCATCCCTACCATTGCAATCAGCCAGTCCAATCCACCTCAACCAGTCTGTCCCGATACGGCCCGCCACGCATTAGATGGGCAAACGCATCCCTGTTAAGTCACCAAACGTAGGGTACCCCTTGGGGTGACCTATGGCAGGGGTGTTGGAAAATAATTTTGTATATATTAGATTATATGGTAAGACAAAAAAATAGTAACCTAACCAAACCCTAACTTTTAAACTAATTTTAAATAATAAATTAGGTGCAAATAATCAATCGCTTTCCTGTGTAAAATCAATATTATTATTTTGCTTTGGATTCCGGAGATCACATTGATAAATGTAATTTGAATTTAAAAAAAATATTTGGTCACCTTTACTTCACAAATACTTATATCTTTAGGCGTTTTGAGTGGAAATCGGCTATAAAAACATTTTTACTAACAATAATTCCGAGTCCCGAAAGAGTATGCTATGGCGCTATACGGTCGAGGAATAAAATACGACATACTTATGAGGTCTGTTGAGGGAAAAACACTATATCTACTTACAACTTAGGAGGCGGATATGTTTACCGCCATGCCACCCCGGGAACCATTTATTGGATAACCAACACCCCTACCACACACTGCCAAATGCAGGGTAAATAAGTGGCACCCTGAGTTTGGTGCCCGGGTTTATGGGGTGAGGTTTGTCTAGGTCTTGGCGGGGGAATGCCTTTGCCCACCTAATGCGTTACGGGCCGGATCAGGAGATACTGGTTGAGGGAGACCTTATGATCACTCCAGCCTGACTCCTCGGCCCATCGCCTTGCACCGCAGTGGAAGGGATGGATTCATACGTCAGCCACTCCTATTTTTATGTGAATACCTCACAAGAGTCCCAACTACTCCCGTCTGGAGTCAGTGAGACTATGGCATTCTTCAATGGTGAGGGAAACGAGATGGGGAAGAGGAAGGTTAGGAAGTACCTAGTATAGTTAATATATTTGAGAGGATCAACTGTCCGAGGGATCAATTGGCAGAGGTATCAACTGTCTGACGGATCAACTGTCCGGGGGGATGAACTGTCGGCGGATGAACTGTCGGAGGGCGAATTGTCGCCGGATCAATTGTCATGGAACCGTAAAGTGAACGCTACCTGTGAGAGTTTTAATAATTAGACAATGTCTTTTTATGTAGCCTCTAAAACCAGAAATGTTTTTAAAAAGTAGACGTTAAATTTCAGATAAAAAAAATTACAATTCTAAGGGTATGTGTATTGAAATTCTATCCCATATGTTTATTCCTTTGACTCACAAAAGCGAAAAAACGCAATTTAGTGCGTGGGTGCCTTACATGATGCCAGGCAAGGCTACCAGAGGCCCTAGCACACTCGCTCTATAACGATCGATAGGATAACTATCGGTAACTTCTCATCGTTCCCTAGGACAACTGCACATCGCTAACGTACAAACAACAGTTGATGTCGAATATGTTAAGGACACGTAGTCATTGTGAACTGTTACTTTTTTGTTGGGGATCTGTAGTCATGCCAGGGAACGATGAGAAGTTACCGATAGTTATCCTACCGATCGTTATCGAGCGAGCATGCTAGGGCCTCGTGTGCTAGCATGGTCGCTCGATATGAAGTTACCGACCGATTGTCGGTAACTTCTCATCGTTCCCTAGGACAACTGCAGATCTCAAACGTACAAACGACAGTTGATATCGAATATATTAAGGACACTTAGTCATTGTGAACTGTCACCTATTCGTTTGCGATCTGCAGTTGTCGTAGGGAACGATGAGAAGTTACCGATAGTTATCCTACCGATCGGTATAGAGCAAGCGTGCTAGGGCCTCTGATATCGGGTTTAGAGCTAGTGTTTTCGACTGTTTCCAATATCAACCTTTTAAAGCAGGACCGTTTTACCTGCAAAATAAACTTGTGTCTTATTTTCGACTGAGTTGATATTTCAAATCTACATTCTCCGTGAAGGAAGTGACTTTATGATCCGAAAGCTATTTTGAGTTCACCTAGAAATTCTAAGGAAAAAGCTGTGCAAAATTTTAATTCGAGAGTTTTCCTTCATTACACAAAATGTTTATTTTAAATTACCTATCTATTTAGAATCGGCTTTCATAATAAAAATTGATGCGTTGAGTTTACCTACGCAGGCAATGGGTATTCAGGTACGGTGTTCTTGTGAAAAAATTGTTTACAGTAATATTGACAGTTCAGTAAATTAATAGTAGATACGTAAGCACTTCACGCGTCTATGTAACCTTTTTCACATAAAACATTGCAACACGCGTTCAAATCAATATTCTTGCCTCATAAAAACTTACCTACAATCTACAATTACTTCTAATGAAAAATAATAAAAATAAAATATGTGCAAAAATGTGTCCGTGAATTGACGACATAATTTTGTTAACGGTTTAAAAAAATATTTATACGTTTTATTGCGTAATCTATAAATGAGAAAATTTAATAATTAAAAAAAACTTTTGTTTATTTACAAGAAAACACAAAAAAAAAAAAAATGTCAAAGGAAGCAAATACTTTGGGTTGTGGCCTTCGACCAAGTATAATCTTGGTCAATGGTTGTGGCATTATATATAAACCTCTCGTAGGCCGCAGTCTCCCCGGCGGGTCCGGATGTTTGAAGCGATTTTGCCCCTCATGTATAAAGAAATTGTATGAAGAACAAGGTCAGTATCGCTTGGGCCATTCTCGTTCTTGACATTACGAATTACTGGATAGCATTTAGCCATTCCGAATAATTCATATTAATTGCTAAAGACGCACCGGGCACCAAAGATGGCGGACAAAATGGCTGCCGCTTGATAATATGATAGCTGTCACATTCGAAGTCTATATTTATTCATTGTTTTTTATATAAATCCATTGTGAAAAGCATAGATTTGAGTGATTATTAGGAAGTTCGTTTTATCTACATTATTTTGATGTAATTTTTGTAATATATCACAAAAGAAATGTTATAATAATTGAATTCGTAAGAAAGGTGAGAACTGTCAAATATTTTACGTCGTATTGAAAAAAAATATTTTTAGTATGATGGCCTTCAACGTGAAAAAACACCACTTTTTATTTGATATACGAAAATAATAGCCAGCAAATAATAGCCAACCAGAGGCCCTAGCACGCTTGCTCTATATCGATCGGTAGGATAACTATCGGTAACTTCTCATCGTTCCCTAGCATGACTACAGATCGCCAACGAATAAGTGACAGTTCACAATGACTAAGTGTCCTTAACATATTCGACATCAACTGTTGTTTGTACGTTAGCGATGTGCAGTTGTCCTAGGGAACGATGAGATAGGCCTATATATGGCCTCAGGTTTCGTTTGTCTCAGGCTTCATCAGGACTTATTATATAAACCTGATTGGATCTCATTTGTTAATTCAAACAAAAAGTGGTATATGAGGAAGTGTATTTTTTCGTTTAATATAATTATTATTGATACTTAGCAATATTCTGTATAACTAACCCAAAACAGTAAATACACAGTTGCTGGTATTACACCTATAAGCGTATGTGCAGCTTTATTGCCACTTGAATTTGTGAACATTTTTGTGAATGTAAATAAAAAATAGACGAATACGCTGAGCCAGCAAGACTATGGCATCCCCGATTGGTGTATATTGTAAGGTAAAAGGAGTGGAGAGAGAAAGGAGATGGGAAGATAAATTCGGGAAGAACCGACTATTTAGATTTAGTCACCAAACACGGTTAAGTCACCTTATAAATAAGTTAAGTCACCTTATAAGTCGACCTAATAAAAAAACAATAGAATCCCGTCAAATAAACTAACATAATTATCATTTTAATGTATATCTCTATCCGTTTATTCCATTTCCAATTCATTTTACTGTAATACTATTTTAATATATGTATGTAATATATGTTTAATAACCTTTCCTGTGATTTGGAAGATCAAACTCTTTAGAGAATTAATTCACACTTCCAATCACCTGCCTTTTATTGTATTGAACCTAAAATGTAATTAACCTTTATATTCAAATAACCATGTTTGTATACAATTTATGTAACTCTACGTCTGTCTCGACACAGGTTTACCCTAGTGAGACAGGTATTGAAAAAAATAACATGTAATTATAATATATGTATAGATTAAATAATAAAAAAAAAATAATAAAAATTTCAAGCAGTAGATGAAATCACAGTGTATTTGTAAATGTATGTACAAACGAAGTAATTTCAATGTAGGAACTGTGTATATATTTACAGACACAAGAATACTGCGTCTTTATTTGCCATCAGCGGTTAAATTGCGATAATATCATAAACAATATCATCTTTTTTTAATTTTTTGTTTTTTGCTAAATTTTAAAAATTTGATACTTAATAACTTCCCATACTCAACTCATTTTTGCTAATTTTGGTAATTACTGTGTTTTAAGTTATGACGGCCATATAATAATACAAACTGTAAAATAAGAAAGTCTGTCGATGTGTCATACTATAAACGGTGAGCTCTGGCATCGTTAAATTGCTCCACAAATGTTTCTGTCAGGAATGTATTAATCAAACGAGCAACGTCATTTCCATCATGATAATAGTAATAATAATAACTGATGGATGACTTGTATAGCGCCGTTTTTGTGAAAAATCACCTCAAGGGCGCTGTATAAATTTCAATACATTTCTACAATTTTACTTCTAACTACACACTAGTCCAGTGATTCCCAAAGTGGTCAAGGTGGACCCCCACGGGAGGCTCGATGGGGATCTACGTTGGCGTGATAAAAACATGGGCGCGTGGAAAAAAGAAGTTGTATGTGGGGTTTCGACAGTAAGGAATGAAAATGTTGTCTTGGCTTTACCTATCAATGTAGGCCTATCAATAATGTTTCCAATACCAGTGGACAAATTATTTGCGATTTTCACGTCCTAAGTAAATATATAATTCATAACTTGAAATGCTCTACCCCCCCCCCCCCCCCCCCCCCAATGGTTTTATTGCTAAGTCAGGAATTTTAGCATGATCACGCATTCCTTTCCCCGGGGGTCCATGGGCAAATTTTGACTATGAAAAGTGGTCCGTGGCCCAAAACAAAAGAGTTTGGAACCACTGCACTAGGCAAACATAAAAAAAACCTGTGGCTTAAACATTGCATCCACCGGTTCTTCGATCAGCGATACAAAACTATATGTACAATGCATCTGACCAATTAACGCGATGCTGCCTAAAAATATACATGTATTTTTTTTATATATTTTTTTTATTTATTTATTATGAAAATGTACATTTACCATACTTACCTGGTCGGTCACTTGAGATGAAAGTTTAAAAAAATGTTTATTTAAATACAGTTTGCGCGCAGAGGACATAATAGTGAACACATGTTCTTGGAAAAGTCATTATTTAGTCCTGGTATATATTTTAATACTAATATATAATATGTTCTTTGATGAACGTGTTTGGGAAAAGCAAAATTAATTGATAGGCGATACAGTAGTACAAGAATTTGATTAGAATATTTATTTTCTTAAATAAAAACTGCTGTGAAGGCTTCGAATGATGTTAATCTAATAAGAAAATGTAATTAAGATACATTATAGGCAATACACGATACAGATAGATTTGTTTAATTTAAAGGTATGAGAGCCTAAATAAGTATGTTTTTAGTTTTGACCTAACTTCTGTTGGGCTTGTTATGCATCTTAGTTCCAGAAAGAGTTTATTCCAAGCCTTGGGCCCAGATACTTCGAATGCGCGATCTCCTAACTTAGTATTTGGCTTTCGTTTAGGTTCTATCAGTCTACCTCAAAGAGTATGGATATAGAATTCTAGTTCCATGGTCTACCTCATACATTGACATTTAAAATATCCAATAACCTATAAATTCTTCAATTAGAAAAAAATATTATTGAAACTCGGGAAAAGCTGGGTAGTAAACTAGCAGTAATTTTATTATAAGGGCGCTATAAAAAATGCTATATATTTTTTGCCGATCCGCTTCTGTCTTCAGTCTATAAACTCACCGGGAAATAACCCGGAATGTGGACTAAATAAATATCTTACGTATACAGTTTTGTTTTAGCGCTGTAGAATGCATTCAAATTTCGAATACACCTGTTTCTACAATCCGAGAAATTCTGTTCAAAATTCTAAATTCAAACTCGGTAACGATTATTCATATTTTAAATTCTTCGAGATTTTATGCCCAGTCGAATCAGACTAGATTATTTCTAAATTCAATTAATATCTTATGTAATGCTATTTCATACTAGATTTGTTACGAATATGATATTTTTCACATTCGCGAATGCTCAGAGTACAAATGTGCGAATGCGAATGTTAAGGAATCACATAAAACAAAATTTTGTCAACATTAATCATCGACGTTTTTAGATTTTCACGGCCAAAAGCATTTTCGTTGTTTGTTTTTGGGGTGTTATGCCGTGTTGTGCTACCTCCTTTAGCCGACGTTTCGGACAGTGGGGCCGAATCCCCAAAACGTGGCCAAAACCCCAAAATGACGTTTAATTCAAACAAAACTCATCACTCGGTGGTTTTTGAGGTCGCTGATTACGAATTTGAAGTTAAAAATTGTCCAAACAAAATGGCGAATCCAATATAGCAACGAGACGCATGAAAACCCGTCATAATTTATGAATGGAAGCATATATATATAGAGAGTTGGAGATCCATAATTACAACAATTAACATACTGAAAACGTCATTTGTTTATTAAACAAAATAACAGAATTTCCGTCGAAAATGTGTCGAAAAAATTTTATCCTCTGATACATTTTCGACGAATATTCTGTTTTTTTTTAAAGAATTACAATTTATAAAATACGGTCGGTTGTATGATCCAATAAAGCTTGTAGCTGAACTTCAGCCATGCTTTCTGTGATGGTGATGGAAGTATTAGGTTGATAGCAACGTTTTTTTTCTTCTGCCAATTCCTTGTAGGAAGGATACATTTCTCCTTACTTGTTCTCAATTCCTGATATTTATTCTTTGTGGATTTGCACTCAACATATAGCAAAAGTGCAGTTTCGGCAGACAAAGTTTTCTCGATTGTCGCGGACGATTGGAAAGCCTGTCGATACTTCGAAGCTCTCGATGGACTTGTCATTGTTATTTCATAAACAACCTGACAAATAGGCTCATTTGAGTAGCATAAGCTACTCTTGTGGCGTCAAAGTTTCGCAAACTGATTGGGTTATTCTGCGTTTCGACCTCTTGCTCAATGATTCAAAATCCCCAGAAGGACGTTCACTGCAGGTACTAGTCGATGGCAGATCACAGTCAGCCTGATAATTGCCACTAACAATAAGGTGCTGGAAATGAAACGGCATTATTTCGTTTCAAAAAGAGATCCTCTGTCCTGTTAGCCTTTTGCTACCTTGTTCTCATGTGACTAAACAATGAGGAGAGTTAGACTCTCATATCCCTCAATTTTCTCAATCTCAATTTTCCCGGAACGTTGTTCCTCCAGGTAAGGGATTATTTCAGGTAGGCCACAATTCAACCGGTGTTTAACGATGTTGAATATTTCTGGCCGTGTGAATTTCACACATTCTTCATCCGAACCTGTGTTAAGAATATTACTTTAGCATTAGCAACAAAATAATTACAAAAAAATAGTCAAATATCGTAAGCGTGCTGCATCGAAAAAATAGTTTAAGCCTGCCGCACCGCGCGCTACATCGACCTCGGCGCGCCGCCATGGTGTGACACGCTAATTGGGACGCACACGCTCGAAAAAAAAATCATTATACAAGCGAATAGGCAGATTTAGGCAGCTGATTTTTGTCAATTCCATCAGATAATTGATCAATCTACAGTCTGGGAGTTATAATTCCGCATCATATTGCGTTATATGCTACTTTTGCTCTAGTTGAAAATACAAGTTCAGAAAATCATGCTATTTTTGTACAAGTGTCGAAAGAGGTATAATATAAATAGGATAACCATGAGATTTGAACCTTTTTAGTGCATGGATATTTTCTACATACCTGTGGCAATCGTTTCCATTTTGTAGAATTGTAATTCTTTACTTCACTACTTAATTATCAACTCACTAACCGAGCATAAATTTGACTAGTTTCTACAGTGACATGTGTGATCTTGACAAAGGTCAACTTGGAACTGAAATAATTCAACAGGTATCGAAGGTAGGGACCTATACTTTCGGGGTAATATAAACGAACTTTTCTCCTACCCGACCTATCCCTTCAAATACCACGAATCGAAAATTCATTTTTCGGGGTTTTGGCCACGTTTTGGGGATTCGGCCCCACTGTGCGTCGGCTAAAGAAGGAGGTAGCACAACACGGCATAACACCCCAAAATCAAACAACGAAAAAACTTTAATCATCGTTTTAATAAAAAAATAAAAACAATAAATGAATTCTTATACAGTAAGTTATAATCGTAATTAAGCAATTTAATAATCGAAGTTCAAAAGAGGCATATTATATTTCAGAAAAAGCAATTTTGCAAGCCTTTTCTCCCATCAGGCGATTTCTAAGGGGCTCGTATATAAGGCCGGCTGCACTGAACAATTGTTCACTCGGAACGCTGGCCGGTGGAGCGCTCAGATATTGAGCCAGATCTGTCAATTTGTCGTATTTCAATTTAGTCTTCCACCAGTCCAAAGGGTTTTCATAAAGAGAGGCTAACTAAGAATATCTAACTAGGTACTACAATTTTTTTAATTTTTTTTTAGTCCATATTAAGCGTGTCACGGTTTTGTAAATATTTACCCTTATTTTTCATACAAACAAGCATACAGATGACGTCACACACTCTCCCTCCTCTTACCGGGCGTTTAATTATGAAAACGAACAATATAATGTTATTAATTCATACCGAATAATACAAAGTAATGAATTCCGGAGATCAGTGGTAATAATCCTAAATTCAAAATAAAAATAGCGAAAATTCATACCTTTCAGTACTTCATCAAGATATCCCTTATCGTTCACCGCATGAGCCCATGTTATACTGGTCAGGTTTCCCTTGATGTTCGGAAAAAAGTCGACAGTGTTGGGCGGGGCACGAAGGTCCGCGTCTCCTCGACCTATAAATTTAATCATTTTTGATACATTCATAAACCGGTACATAGAAATCAAAAACACAAGTATTATCTGCTTGCCAGAGAGATATTATCCTGAAAACGACAATAAAATACAACTAAAAATGCACGAATTAACAACATCAACACATTTTTGTGACAGTCCCAAAAAAGACACGACAATTTTTTTTTTGTGTCAATGGAGATAATTGTAGAAAGTTCTTATTATTTAATTTTAATGCGTTATTTCCTTATGTTTGGAGTTTTTTTCTTTTTTTTAACTGTCGTATTTTATTTATTTATGTAAATAGTTTATGGAAAAGTTTTTGTACTCGAACGAAAAAGTGTAGTTCGAATTTATACAAATAAATTTAATATTATGCCGTGCCATTTCTTTAACCGGAATATTCCTTGGTGAGAGAGATAGCATCTCTTTCTATCCCACATCTGACTCCCTAGCACACTCGAACGATAAGGATTGATAGGATAACTTTCGGTAACTTATCATCGTTCCCTAGCATGAATAAATGACAGTTCACAATGACTAAGTGTCTTTAATATATTCGACATCAACTCTTGTTTGTACGTTAGCGATCTGAAGTTATCCTAGGGAACGATGAGAAGTTACCGAAAGTAATCTTATTAATCCTTATCGATCGAGTGTATTAGGGGGCTTGCTTCCCTTCTCCTCTCAACTTTTGACAGTTTTAGAATATATCGCACCATTTACCTCTCGATTCACTTCCTCTGAGAACAACTACTGCCGCCAACAGCTAGGCAAACGCTCGCGGTTCCATCTGCTTCAATATAATTGATATCAAGTTTGCCACGCAACACTGAAGGAGGGGCCCAGTACATAAAATGTACCGAAAGGCCAGTTTAGCACTTTCCGTCCCGAGATTTCTTTCCGTCTCGACATCCCTGTCGTCCGAGGGGAGCAGACCTCCAAAGAACCCCCCCGGAGGAAGGAATAGTAACAGGCGACTGGTGCGAGGGCAGATCTCTAACCAGAGTTTCTATTAGAAGATCAACTGGGCAATTCTAAATGCATCTAAAGTTGTTCAAAAAATCAAAGGGAGCAGAATCCTCTTCTTTACATAGCCCCTTTTATTACCCCCAAGTTTTAATTTAAAAAAAAATTGTGACACAACTTCTCCATAAATGGTAAAAGAAATAGAAATCCTCAAAAACTAAATTTATTGGAGTCGGCTTTGAACAACACTAATTTTCTTTCACAAATGGTCATAGTTAAGCAGGTGGATGGCAGTAACAGACCTATCCTCAATCTGAAAGGTCTCAATCACTTCTTATCCGTTAAAAAATTATTTTTCATTTCTCGATTATAGTCTACGCAAATTCTCCCGATTACCTCCAATTATATGACTGGATGACATAAATTGATATATCGCAATCATACTCCCACAAACCAGTCTCAGAGACTCACCTTAGTTTTCTTGGAATGATGTACAGTGCTACAGAGGACAGACTTTACAAATGACTTGCCTTCCCCAGGGGATTGAGCAGTGCTCCACAAGTCTTTCCCACGGTGGCTAATTGAGTTGCAAAGACCATTGAGATCAAAGTGTGAGAACCATTGTTAACCAGAGAACCATTGTAGATGAATTCCTGGCCGACCAGGAGAAGGAAATTCTTAAGGTTCCAACAAAATTGTCTTTGGACCTGCTAAGAGACCTAGGTTGGACCGTCAATCTATAAAAAAGCGTCAGCAAGATGAGCGATGCTGCGCATCCACAAACTGAAAGAATCCTGAAAATCTTCATATGAAAAATAAATTAAAAAAATTGTAGTATCTGGATGTATCGAGGTCGGAAGTTGTTTAACAAGAGAAATACCGACACCTTCAATAATCCCTTCAAACGGAAAATAGAAAAGTAAATTTTGCATCAGTCACCGCAAGAGGTCGTCTTTTTTGACGAAGGATGCAACTACAAATGCACTCCACGATGAAAATTCCCGTACAACCGAGAATTTGCATAAAATAATATGCAAAGAAAGGCATATACGTGGGCGCAGAATGTAAAAATCTTCATACACACATCCCCGATTCCTCTCATTTCCTTTCGGCCGATGCAGCCAACCACGGGTGGGGCGTTCGATTGGACGATACTCCGATTGCGAGGAACAGCAAGGTTAAAAAAATCAACTTAAAAGAGATGTTTGCTATCGCAAATGCCTTAAAATACAAGAACAAATGTATTAGGAGTTCTACAGTTCTAATACGTTCGGATAACAGAACATTTCTCGCTTTAACGAAGGGGGACGACTCCTTGGGTCTCCTTCGTCTGACCTTTCAAATTTTGCCTCTAATAGACAAATACAATATATCCTGCAAGTTCACTACTTACCAAGACGATACAACGGCCTTGCGGACAATTTGTCCTGAGTAACTCGTCTTCCGTAGTAGCATCTTCTACTTCCTGCAACAAAACAGATATTACACAGATGGGTCAGACCCATTGTGGACCTGTTTGCCTTCTCGACAGCTTATGTAGTGGAGCGCTATGATATTTATCCATAGACAGGAAAGACAAAGCGGCATAATCCTTTCAGCAGGCCTTCGCACTTTCCTCTGGCGTGGGTGGATCCCTCTTTTCTAATTCCCCGAGTGCATATCTGATCAAGCCTACAAGAGTTTACCTGCTAGTAGCTCCCAAACGGACAAAAGTATTTTGGCTACCAGACTCGGTACAGAGAGAGAGCCTCGATTCTAGATACCTCAGAAGATCAAGTATCTATAACCGGAGAGATTGATAGTTACCGCAACCGTAAATACTTCAACTGGAGCTGCAAGTGTAGAAAATTGAGCCTGGGATGTGTGTTGCAAGGATGGTCCGATAGAGAACGAGAGCGAACCTCTCTGCTAGCTTCTTATAAGGCAACGTAGGCGTAGGTGGCGTGAATGGTGTTCTTCCATCCATGTTAATTATTGAGATCCATTGGAAGCTCGGTTGGCAAAGTTCCTTGCACATCTCAAAATTTAACCCCTAGCACTATATCTAGCATTGCATTAATCAGCTATTTTAACATTATGCAACTCAAATAATGAACATAGAGAATATGGTGGATGAAACCCAAATATTATAATAAAACCAATCAAATAAAACGATTAAAAATCAGTCCGGTTGGGAACTGTCTAAATAAAAATAATTATTTTTCAAGAATTTTATAATTTTTACTATATTTGTTTGTTAAATCAAAAGATGTACCTAAAAATTCATTCACTTATTCCATGATACTTCAAGGCATAGCGATTGTCGCTATTAATTTACTTAGGGCCAGATTTTTCACAGAATAATTCATAAAATTTCAAGTTGTTTTGTCAAGTAACCAATATTGGACTATGCATTGATATAATATAATATTATATATTCATGTTATTTTTTTGATGAAATAAATAAATTTAAAAAAATATATATGTGAGATTCTATTTCAGTTTTGTTATTATTTCAGCTCTAAATAGCAACTGGCCCACGATGATAAAATAATAGAACTTATAAAAACAGAACTAGAAATATAAATTTAAAATTGAGTACCTATTTTAGTTTTTTTTTTGTACTCGAAAAAAATGAAGTATACTACAATAATGAAACATTTATTCTCTTTTTACAATTATTGACGAATGAAAATGTTCTATATCGTTTTAAAATGTGGCATTTTTGATTGACAAGTTCATTTTTGTTCGTGAATATGGAGGCGTTGACGACACACTGGACCACACACCATCCTTAGTAAAAAAACCAAATGAATAATAATATTTTCATCACTAATTGAATCATTTTGATAATCGAATTATCTGTTCCTGAAAATTTTTTAAAATCCAATTCGGATGGCATCGATTTGGAATTCACCCAACAACCACGCCAATTTTTGGTCTAAAAAATCAGCGACAACGAATTGGGTATCTAAAAATAGCAACGTTGTTCTTTTTTGTGGACCTCACTCCGTCTACAGTGTCTACCAGAGGTCTGCTAAACTGCTAGACTTCTAAAATTGACATTGGGAATTCGCTACGAAATCAGTAACTAGTAAACTTATTCCATTTTTTTTTAAGTTTTACTTTCATACTCGTATATTCAATAATGTTTTTATTCAATTTATAAAATGCGGTATAATTATAAACAAGTCCTGCTGCACAAATATTTACTTCTGAAGGCATTATCAAACTATGGTTAGGCCATTTACAGACGATAAATTCATATTAATTACAAATAGGTATTTATAATGAAAAACGTATATTGTTTTTTATTGATTTAATTACATTTTAAAGTTTCTCCCCTTACTGTAATGTTTAAATTCGACTAAAGGTCGTTAAAGAAAGATGTTCCCAAATGAATCATTTGGACGCTTGTTCCCTATTGAATCATTTGGACGAATTATTCCCTAATGAATCAATTGGACGACTTATTCCCTATTGAATCAATTGGACCACTTATTCCCTATTGAATAATCTGGACGGTTTCTTTTTCCCGGCATAATGATTATACCTACCTAAGTAGTATTTTTGAGTTTTATAATAATTTAACTAGGCTTAAACATATCTAAACTACTCTTAGTAGCGAGAGAATTATATATTTTTTGTTCAGTTATCAAACTAGCTTCAGGATTATTAGAATTCTTATTAATTTCCAACTGTTCTAAAATATTGAGCTTACGACCTTTATTTTGAATATGTAACGGAATTGAATAATAATATTGTTGAATATATAAAAGAAGAAAAGGCGTTCCACAAATTAAAACTGAAAAAACAAATAAATTATTTCATACTACCTAATACCGAAAAATATTTTTAGCGACACAATCAATATATAATATAAAAACCATTGGATAAGACAATGTTTCTACTACTAATTATATTAATAATATTCGATTGAATTTTCACAAATGAATGAATTACATTAACCAAAAACCGAAATTTTTCAAATTAAACTTAACAACATCTAAACTCACACAAATTCATAATTCGTACTACTACGTATCTTGGTGCCTACCTAGCAATAATTTATTTGAAGCCAAGGTTGTGCATCAAAACTAAAAAAAACATCGCACTGTGAAGTGAAGAAAAAATGCGGTTTAAAGGTTATCAAAATTAACTTTGAATATGCAGCAATTTTTGTGCATAAAAAAAAGGATATTCTATGCAAGGTTTCTGATTGCAGCTAACAATAATTAGTGTTAGTGCAAATATAATTATGGGGGATTATGATAGAAGTGCCTAAATCAAACGTGTAATTTGTTCAGGAAATAAAAATTGATTATCGATTTCTTGGCTTAAAATATACCCGAACATATTTTTGACACGCAAATTATATATGTAGGTCACAACTTCATTAATCATGAATTGCTGTCGTGGACTTTTACAGCAATAACATAAATAATAGGAATATCGAGTACTTTCTGACAATTTATTTAAGGTAGAAAAATTAAATAGATACTTCTAGCATTAAGCCCCAGAATTAATGAGTTACAATATTCAAATACTCAACCCCTCAGGCTTATTTGTTCGCTTTAGGGAACAACTTATACAGGTCTCATAGAAATTCTTGTGTCTCCCTTACCTGAAATATGGTCTAAACCAGTATTTCTCAAAGTGGGCTATAACGCCCCCTTGCCCACTGGAGGCTTTCTGGGGGGTTTAGAAAGCATAGAGAAAATTAGGGGGGGTTAAGGAAGGGGAAATTTTGGATGCAAAAGCAAATCTCTCAACTTATAGGTCTCATAGAAATTCTTGTGTCTCCCTTACTGGAAATATGATCTAAATCAGTCTTTCTCAAAGTGGGTGATAACGCCCCCTCATACACTGGAGGCTTTCTGGGGGGGTTTAGAAAGCATAAAGAAAATTAGGGGCGTTAAGAAGGGGAAATTTTGGATGCAGAAACGTATCTCTCAACTGTACTCTGGGTCATGGTCGGTTGTTAAACAATTTCTGATAGCTTACCCATCGTCCTATTTGTGTGTGTTTCGTGGATTTGGTGCTGTAGCAACGTTGCTAACCAAAAAAACAAATCAGCTGCAAGTTTCTGAACGCGGCGACTTTTGAAGTGAATTCGAGCCTGATATTAACAAACTCGTCGAAATGCATCAGATTCATCCATACATCAGTTAATAAAAATATTTCTAAATATGAGTTTTATTTCCTCTCATTGAAATATTCTTTGATCTCAGAAATAGGATATGGGTCACACCCTATCTATCCTATCCATATAATAATGCATGATTAAAAATTATATTTGCAATAACTGTTTTTAAGATACGCAACAGAAAAAAAGGTAAGGTAAAAATATGGGGGGGCCCTAGATTTTTTTTAAATCTCAAAGTGGGCGGTGGTCGAAATAAGTTTGAGAACCTGTGATCTAAACGATGTTGGAAACAAAAAACACCTCGCGTTATACTCAAATCTAAAAGTTATCAACAAAATAATTAAAAAGTACACATTTATAATACCACAGTTTCCGACCATACATTGAAAAAAAAAACTGAATTTTGTGTTAATTATACATTTATGAAACTACAAAAAAGTGAGGTGATTATAACGTAATAATATGTATGTGTGTATTTTTTTGTCGTTATCAATAATTTTAGTTCAAAAAACGTAAGGCGGTGTCCATCATGAGGGCAGATGTGCCCTGATGATGGACACTGTAACGCTGTCCGAAACGATGGCTAAAGAAGGAGGTAGCGCAACACGGCATAACACACAAAAATAAATAACGAAAAAAAAAATTATTACACGTTTATTTCTAATAATAAAATCTGAAAGCGTTCCATTTATTCGGAATTTTGACCTTCTGCCCGATAATATGGCTGAGGCCTGAGGGGTTAAATAATTTGTTAAACTACAATTCTAATAATATAGAAGATCGATTGTAGCGATTCATTCTATGCATCACTACAAGACAAGTGATTTGATTACTATTATGAAACAGATAAAGCGATCAGATAGCTTATCAGTGAGTAAATTATTAAACAAGGTGTTTTGTAATTAGTTATTATTCAATGTCATCAGTCATCACTATTATAAACATTGACATTCAGATGACATTGTCCCATTATCTTTTTATAAACTTTTTTTTTTTAAATAGCCCAAGCATAATTATTTTTCAAACACTCTCTACTGTTTATTATTTGCGTGTTTGTTAGTAAGCAAGAATGCGCCTTATGTAAACACGCGTCGCTATTATTTACCTTGCTTTGTTTACTTCACGAATTCTTGTCTGAAACTCCGAATGTTCTCTACACGGCACACAGCAGACGAGAAATGCTACTATGTCACGAACTGTCAACTATGTCAGAAAACAAACATGAATCAGAAATCCTTACTTATTACGGTCGTTAAACATCGCTTCGCACTTAATAACAGTTCCATTTGTAGAAAATAGAAGTGCTAAAAGATTTGGTATACCATATTTTAGAAAATAAAACACCTGTGACTTACTGTAGGCTGTGCACATAAATATAGTTAACAATCCAGGGAATTTGTTCATGGTGTTGCAGTTTATGCCTTTCGGGTCACTTTCTGGTCACAACAACGTATTGCTTCTACCAGAGTAGAGAAACTGTCAACTAACAAGCCCGTGAATCGTAACGTTGACAGCCGCTGTCAAATGAGTCAAATCACCGTAAGGTTGACCACATAATATCGATTGTCCGCTACCAATCTCTTAAGTCCAGTCGGCTGTTTTCCAATGTCATGCCGCTATATCATTAAATAAAAACTCTCGAACAGTGAGCTCCAGCGTCGTGAAACTTTATCAGTTTTTTTATATCTGGGATTTCTAAGTTAATTAGACTATTTTCAGTTCATAAAGTATATTCGTTCAAGAGATAATAATAATAATAATGTTTGGATGATCTCTATAGTGCCATTTTCGTGAGAAAATCACCTCAAGGCAACAAAAATATGCAGCTTTTAACCACTCGAGCGCTTTTTGCCACATTATGGCACTATTTCCAAAACCTCGGATTGATTTGTTGCCAAAATGTGGCAAATTTTCAAAACAATTTTTTTTATTAAAATTACCATATAATATATTGTACATTCAAAATATAACAAAATAAATATTCTCTAGATTTTTTAAAATGTTTTAAGGTTAAAGATTTAATTATATTTTTTTTTTGTAAATCCTACAAATATGTGATAATAGACAAAAGATTTCATTGACTACATAGAACTATAATCAGTTTGTAGGTCTCCATATTCAAATTCGGAGGTATGATTTTCTTAATGTGGGCGGAAGAATTTCCTTTAGCAATCCGAGAAAAAATATTTTAATTGCTCTGACGCTCCAGTGGATAACTGTAAAAATATTCTGATAAGACCCTATACTTTTATCCGTATTTTTCATTTGTTAAAGAAATAAATACGGATTTATAAAAAATGATTTTATATTTGGGCGAAGCCAGGTAGTACTACAATAAGAAATACATTAACATTTTATAATTAACGTTCAATTACAATTCGTGAGAATATAATATATCTATGTATATTTTTTACAGTAACTCTACACGATGAATGGTCGATCGATGTTCTCATCGTTCCCTAGGACAACTGCAGATCGCAAACGAATAGGTGACAGTTCACAATGACTAAGTGTCCTATATTCGATATCAACTATCTTTTGTACGTTAGCGATCTGTAGTTGTCCTAAAGAACGATGAGAAGTTACCGACAATCGGTCGGTAACTTCATATCGATCGACCATGCTAGCACACCAGAGGCCCTAGCACACTCGATCTGTAACGATCAATAGGATAACTATCGGTAACTTCTCATCGTTCCCTACGACAACTGCAGATCGCAAACGAATAGGTGACAGTTCACAATGACTAAGTGTCCTTAATATATTCGATATCAACTGTCGTTTGTACGTTTGAGATCTGCAGTTGTTCTAGGGAACGATAAGAAGTTACCGACAATCGGTCGGTAACTTTATATCGAGCGACCGTGCTAGCACACCGGAGGCCATGAATATAATTCTTGATAACAAAATTTCTCATATTTCTTCACAACCTTTCTTTCCTATTATTAAGTTTCCATTAGTTAAGTTTTAAGAACCGTTCACATCTCGAAATTATCTAATGACATTTATGGACTTACGTAATAGGTACTACAATCATGTAATAATTTAATTTATTATACCTTTAAGTTGTTTCATAATGTACTGTGGATATCTTAATTATTTAGATATAAAAATATATTTAGCATAACAAATTTATGTCGAGGAATTTTTTTTTTTGTATTTTCATAATAAAAAATAATACTTATGTGTAAATGTTATGTAAGACTACAATTCGTATTTTTCTGATAATGCAATCACTTAAGTGGGTAGGTATTACTGAAAATGTCATCTGCATTTTCACAAGTAAACAAGTCACGAAGTAATCGTGACCTTGCACGGGCCAAAAGGTCACGATTACTACTGAAGACTTGGGATTCTGTACAACTAGTTACTCTTATCTTCCCTGCTTTCTTTTCTTAGACATACAATCCATCAGGCGTGTTCTGTCATCAGACTTGTCTATATGTATAATAGATACGCGGTGACATTTTATCGGGTGAATAAATAATTTATACAAAAATAGCGCCACGTTGCGTTAGGTAGGTTCAGAACACTTCTTAAGACGATAGACTTCGCTTTTCATCCCATACAAAAAGGACGCCCGGGAAAAAACACTTTTCTACATCGAAAATTGCACAAAATGAATATATTTTTTTTATACTGCCTTCTAGAGGGTGAAAACTATGTCGGTATGTTTTTGAATTTTCGATGCGTTTCGTATTAACGTAAACATTCACTGTCAAACATGTACGATTTATCAAAAAATATTATTTAAGGAAAAACTGCTGCTAACTCAACTCTCATAAAAAATGATAAAACTATAAAAAGCTACCGACGTAGCTTCTTCTTTCTAAAAAATATATATTTTTAAAATTTCAATTTCGTGAAAGTTTTGGTGTAGAAAAGTGTATTCTCCATAAACCCCTTTTCGAGCGATTTCTGTAGGTAAATTTGAGCGTTGTCTCATTCGCACATTTCGCATTCGCATGTATTGTAAGTGTGCGTGAGCTTATTGTGAGCAGGACAGAATGACAGACGCGGGTGTTCCGCGTGTCGTTCAAAGTCTAGCCTCTTAATTCAGTGGGTAAAATTTTCACCTGATGCGGACACAAAACATTTTTAATATTGTTTTATTTCTGGGAAACAACAGAGATTTTTTTTCATTTACTTATAGGTACAACTTACTTACTTTTTCTCATTTACTTGTAGGTACAACAATTTAAATAATGTTTATATTTTATAGTGACCGACGAGTGAATCCATCCCTCTCACTGCGGTGCAAGGCGGTGTTCAGAAAGAGTCCTGTTAGAGAGGTCAAAAGGTCTCCTTCCACCAGTCTACCGATCCGGCCTGGCACGCAGCTGGTGGGCGGACGCAACGCCTCCAAGACCCGGACAAACCTCATCCCATGAACCCGGGCAGACCTGCAAAGCCACCACCCAACGCAACATATTAATGAATATTAACGGGATTTTTTTTCATTTACTCCTAGGTACGTGGGTAGTAAAAACGGGACTGAAGTTCTTACGAACAAATGAACAGGGTTTCTATGTTTATTAGCGGGAACATGTAAGAATAATTTGTTGGTGTACGTAATTTCGTACGTATACCAACAAATTATTCTTACATTTTCCCGCCAATAAACATTGAAACACTGTTAATTTGTTCGTAAGAACTTCAGTCCCGTTTTTAACTGTTTTTTTTGTAGGTGTACCTGTACAGGTAAAGTACGATAGAAAATGTATGACGAGTAGTTATTGCAAGAGAAGTGTTACATCTTGATAGTAGTAGTTAATAAATAATATGTCCGCAAGAAATCATTTTGTTTATTACCATAAAATTAATTATATGTATATTTTCCATTCTATTAGTCCTTGGTTTCTAGTCATTTGCACCGAGTTCTTCTACACTGCTCAACCAATTCAATTCTATTTTCGTCTGGAAATTCGCAAGCCGAAATATCGGTAAGAAGATATAATTTTTTTTTTACAATTATATGTTATGTAAATTAAAACATTATTGCATTAAGGGCGCACTACCCCACTCAAAAAGAAGACGATGGAGAGATACGACAAAACGAACGAAGAAGCGAGCGCGCTAACATTAAAAACCACAAAATTCATGCGTAATTGTTTGCGAAAAAAATATTTAATAAAAGACGACTCGTTTGAAAAAGAGCAAAAATCTCGCGGGGGCTGTGTCAAGTAGCATTTAAAGAAACATTGTGAATTTTTTCATACATATAACTTGTAAAATAACAGAAACAAACATGTAAATAATAATTTTCGGAGCATACTTTGCGATTTATTTCTATCGAGGGAATTTCAAATAATTACCGTTTCGGCGTGGGGAACGTGTAGATACTATCTTAACCCCTCAGGCTTATTTGTTCGCTTTAGGGAACAACTTATACAGGTCTCATAGAAATTCTTGTGTCTCCCTTACCTGAAATATGGTCTAAACCAGTATTTCTCAAAGTGGGCTATAATGCCCCCTTGCCCACTGGAGGCCTTCTGGGGGGTTTAGAAAGCATAAATAAAATTAGGGGGGGTTAAAGAAGGGGAAATTTTGGATGCAAAAGCAAATCTCTCAACATATAGGTCTCCTATAATTTCTTGTGTCTCCCTTACTGGAAATATGCTCTAAAGCAGTCTTTCTCAAAGTGGACGATAACGCCCCCTTGCCCATTGGAGGCTTTTTAGGGGATTTAGAAAGCATAAACAAAATTAGGGGGAGTTAAGGAAGGGAAAATTTTGGATGCAGAAGCAAATCTCTCAACATATAGGTCTCATAGAAATTATTGTGTCTCCCTTACTGGAAATATGATCTAAACCAGTCTTTCTCAAAGTGGGTGATAACGCCCCCTCATCCTCTAGAGGCTTTCTGGGGGGGTTTAGAAAGCATAAAGAAAATTAGGGGCGTTAAGGAGGGGAAATTTTGGATGCAGAAACGTATCTCTCAACTGTACTCTGGGTCATGGTCGGTTGTTAAACAATTTCTGATAGCATACCCATCGTCCTATTTGTGTGTGTTTCGTGGATTTGGTGCTGTAGCAACGTTGCTAACCAAAAAAACAAATCAGCTGCAAGTTTGTGAACGCGGCGACTTTTGAAGTGAATTCGAGCCTGATATTAACAAACTTGTCGAAATGCATCAGATTCATCCATACATCAGTTAATAAAAATATTTCTAAATATGAGTTTTATTTCCTCTCATTGAAATATTCTTTGATCTCAGAAATAGGATATGGGTGACACCCTATCTATCCTATCCATATAATAATGCATGGTTAAAAATTATATTTGCAATAACTGTTTTTAAGATACGCAACAGAAAAAAAGGTAAGTTAAAAATATGGGGGGCCCTAGATTTTTTTTTTAAATCTCAAAGTGGGCGGTGGTCGAAATAAGTTTGAGAACCTGTGATCTAAACGTTGTTGGAAACAAAAAACACCTCGCGTTATACTCAAATCTAAAAGTTATCCACAAAATAATTAAAAAGTACACATTTATAATACCACAGTTTCCGACCATACATTGAAAAAAAAAACTGAATTTTGTGTTAATTATACATTTATGAAACTACAAAAAAGTGAGGTGATGATAACGTAATAATATGTATGTGTGTATTTTTTTGTCGTTGTATCAATAATTTTAGTTCAAAAAACGTAAGGCGGTGTCCATCATGAGGGCAGATGTGCCCTGATGATGGACACTGTAACGCTGTCCGAAACGATGGCTAAAGAAGGAGGTAGCGCAACACGGCACAACACACAAAATAAATAACGAAAAAAAAAATATTACACGTTTATTTCTAATAATAAAATCTGAAAGCGTTCCATTTATTCGGAATTTTTTGCAAAGCCCGATAATTTTGACCTTCTGACTGAATATCGCCGAGGCCCGAGGGGTTAAAGAATAACATATATTTTATTAAGAACTTAAAAACTTCAAATGTTTATGGAAAACATGTAAGAAATCGGTAGAAATTGGCAGAGCGGCCCGTTAATTTTTTACATTACATTATTACATTAAGTTTTTATTTTTTTAAATACATTTAAATACAACGTGATTCACCTTTTTTAGAGCAATGCTCGTGTAAAAAAGGCGGAGAAAAGTATGTAAACAATAATTTAACAATTATGTTTAAAAAGTGTAAGTAAATTTACCACATGTTGTTGACACTGGTCGAGTTTTTGGTTGGACAGACAAAAATGCAACGCATGTTTACATTACACCACCATTATAATTTTGTATACATTCGATACATGTCCAATACAATATATTCCTATATGCCAATTATTTACAAATGTAATTTTCTGAGAAATAGTACAGGTGCCATTGCTAGTCGGTGATATTTCATCGTGAAACCTCTTACGTAGATTATCGGGTCTCGTTCTCAGGGCTGTTACTCATTTGGTAAATCTGTGTTATCGAACTTGGTGTATAAAGCTTGATTCCTACGTGAAATAGAAGAACACAATTAATTGTTAATTTTGGTGACAGATAATTGAATTAAATAAATAAAAAATAGTATTATGAAGAGTAACTTTTTATGCTCGAGAAATTACCTAAATACTTTACAGATTTCGGAACATCTTCTGACACACTTTTTTTTAAATGACAAATTCTCTTCGGATTACTACCCTTAGAATCAGGAAAGGTAGAAAACTCTAATATAAATATTGATTTATTAAACCAAGTCTATTTAGTTCAGTAAAATTTGACAATTTTAGATGCTTGATGTCATCCTATAGGAAAGGTCTTCAGAACATCATTATAACAACATAAAAAACATTTCCAAAATGTCATTCGTTTGGCACCTAGAACCTCATTCCAACAACATAAAAAACATTTCCAAAATGTCATTCGTTTGGCACCTAGAACCTCATTCCAACAACATAAAAAATATTTCCAAAATGTCGATAAATGTCCAATAGAACCAGAGAAATTAGAAAATCATAAGTCATAATCAGAAGTCTGCATTTGCTCTATTGGTTCATAAATTTCTTGACGTATTTTTCCTGAATCGTCTTCGGAACACGATTCTATAGACAAGTTCTGAATTTTAATTGGTTTTGATCCATCGACCCATACTGTATTAAGTAGGAGATACATGTATATATAATTTTCAGAAAAAACATTTGCGTTTTTCAACTTCATAAAAATTGGATTATTTGTTCGAAACCTGCTTCTGCATTCTAACATTTCTGAATACGTGCACCGTTCCCCGTAGATACTCAAAATTGTTTGCCTTACTAATTATTCAAATCCTTTCATAATATTATTATAAGCCTAAACAAATAATATTGTGCGTGTTTGTCAAATATCTTTAGTTCTCGATTCTCGGAATACCTAATTGCTTTTATTCTTCAAGGTCCAGAAGTGGGTCGTTTAGTATAATATTTTCGCTTTGTATAAGGTTTATGAAGCGGGATGTACAACATACAACACTGTGCAATCGAGAACACAAATAAAATGAATACAAAGCATTTAGGTCTTGAATATGCCGAATACAAATTGTTTCGAATAAAGAATATTGTTAGAACTTTAGAACCAAGGAGGTAAAATATAATTTCCTTCAAGGTTAGAACCGTTTTTTAAACTTGACAAGGTAGTTGCATTGGCGTGTAGGTACCTAATAAACATGGCTGAAAATACGAGAACGCGCCTTAAATGAATAATAAATTAAAGAATGTATGGGGAATTATTTAACGATGATTTCATTCAAAAGATTAATTTCTACAAAAAATATGTGTAAATTATATCAAACAAAACTAACAAAAAATTTAAATCCTTTATAAAAAAAAAAATTATAAATACTTCCAGCTTTGCAAATCCTACAATTTATTTATGGTGATTTTTCACTCGTTTTTTTAAAAATTTTATAGTGAATACCTCACAAGAGCCCCAACTGCTCCCGTCTGGAGCCAGTGAGACTATGGCATCCCCAATTGGGGTATGTTATGAGGCTGAAGGTAAGTGGGAAAGGAAAGGAGACGAGGGAGAGGAAGGTGGGAAAGTACCTGGCTATTCAGATCTAGTCACTAAACACTTGTTTGGTGACTTGCACCAGTTGGTGGTCACAACTGTGGCGGTCTTGCACCAGGGCGATACTAAGAGTATCTTCCACTCTGGAACGTGCCGCAAATATACTATATATTATTTTAAATAATTAATTGTGAAATAACACAAATCTATTAAATAAAATTTATTTGCGCACGCCGGGTTCGAACCCGCGGCCTTAGGAATAGGAGTCTAACGCCCTACCGCTGGACTACACCGGGCTACACCGCCGGGTCTGCGCCAGTAAATTAATAATTTTCTGATTTCAACAACACATATTATGATAGATTATACCACTCCAGACAACGGTTCCTGCACCTTGTTCATCGGAGAACAATGTAATTTGAAGACTATGAACTCCTGATCTGAAGGATGGGAAGGAGGTTTAAGTTAAATTGGCTAGTATACAGCGACCTAGAGTCAATACAGGAATGCTGAACAGACAGGGATCAAGGAAACTGAGCTTTGGGGTGAACGTTCTTGCTGTTATTGAGGTTTGTAGCCATTCTATTGTGTGAAGTGTGAAGGTCGACAGTATCAAATAAAAGTCTAGAGATATAATGTAAGTGGGCTGTAAGTCCTGTTTCCCACACTTCATTGATGATTCTTCTTGCATAATACATTATGATTTCTATCCATGGACCAGTTTTGTACATAATAAGTTTTTTTTTACATCGTCATATAATTAGTTTATGTAGTGTTATCTAAAGTTATTTGATGAGCCAAGTGACTGGGCGTGGATTCAGTAAATAGAATTGTGATTGAATTAGGTTTATGTAAATAATTCTAAATATCTAAATAGAATTTCATTAAATAGAGCAATAGAGAAATCTTAAAATACGACGGGTAAAAAATATCTGTCTACTTCCCCGAAAAATTATTTCAACATTATTCAGTTTTATCCAAATAACTACATTTTACAAATTGATAAGGGATAGTGGTAACTAACTTCATAAAAATGAGTTCACTATGCTGTACATCTGGCAAACGGTTTGAAAATAGTTTCAAACGGCGAAACAGCTATCGCATAAAAATTATTACGAAAACGAGCAGAACTCAATAATATTTTAACTAAGTACTTACTGTCTACATGTTATTTTTTATTTATTCTGTGAATATTTTAAGCATTATTTACTTATCTCTTACATTATTAACTTAACGATATGAAATAACCACTTTGTGTCAGCGTATACCGACTCTGAAATTAAGAGTAAAGTGGAACAAGAACAAAAAAATAGGTTCACAAATAATGTAGGTATGCTTTAAGAGCGTTTGACCAGCGGCTGGGAATAAAAGTTTAAAAATGCTTGCAACTATACAGGGAGGTTCCAATGAGAAAGATCGATTATTCCCCGTATCAATTTTTTTAAATTAAAAATTTAATATCGATTTATTTCATTCAAAACTTGCTTTAATTTATACCTAGGTCCATTCAAGTAAGCAATAAAAATGCTCAAAACGCACGATGATAAATTATTAAATTTTGTGTACTTCTTGTAAGTATTTTTTGATCATAAGTATTTATGATTTTTCAATAATGTCTAAACAAATTAATTGTTTAAAAAAAATTTAAATATTTTAGTTTGTAAGACCTTAAATAAATAGAAAAACTGAGGTATTTTGGTCACAAAACACGTTCACGGATTTATTTTTTAATGATTTTTATTTAACTAAAATTAAAATTATGAAAACGGGGTTTACTAGATAATGTATTGATTTATTTTGTTGTACGATTATATTATGATTTAAAATTTGTGTTGTTTAATAGAATCTATCGTTTGAAAATTGAACAAATCTGCCAAAAATAAACTTAGTTTTTCAAAATTATAAAACTTCGTGTACCAGATAAAATAACAATCTTTCAAAATCAATTTATGTTTTTTTGTAAAAAAGAGTCAATATGTCTAGAATTTGATTTAAAGGGGACTAATTTCCGGTATTCTCTGGTAATACCTTCTTAAACAAAATATAACAATAAATACGCACAGAGAACCCTGGAGTATAAGTGCTCAAAATATAACATTATATAGATTTAATATTATTTTAGATATGTGTGTCAATAATATTAACCGTATATTTATAATTAGAAATAATTAATAATATAATGTATTTTTATAATTACTTACATCGTAATTGAACATCCCGTTGACAGACTGCTTAATTACACTTTAACGGGATAGTAATGTTGAAGCAATAAATAAATAAAAAACGCCACTAAATAAAAAAAACCTCCTGAGGATTTTTATACGTATTTCCAAATGCACTAAAAAGGCATTGGATGCCCCAAAAGGTGTTACTTTGAAATTAAGTTTTGGACTGGGCTTTGAGTTTTGATAATACATACCTACTATCTAATGAAAATTGTGTCTAATACTATTAGATACCTTTATTGCCTTCAAAGAAAGGTTTGCTTCTTTTTATATGTATGCTTATAAATCTTTGCTTTTCATTATGTTATTTTTTCTTTTTCTAAAACATGTATATTATTATATTGGTATATATATTTTTATTCTCTATTATTGAACATGGTATGAACTAATGGCATAATGAATAATAACATGTTGTTTCATCTCTCAACCCATTGTTGTTATTTCATATATATACAGGATGTCCGGGGGTAAAGTGCATTAACTTCGGGTGGTGATTCTACATGATGGTAGGAATAAAAAAGATTAACAATTTTTTTCGAAATTCCAACTTTTTTTTCCCATACAAAAAGACGTACCTATTAAAAATCCTTAGTGTAAGGTACAAACTTACCCGATAAATTTGCTGTGAGTCAGCCGGGCGCATTGTGGCTACGTTGGTTTTGATTGGCGCGTATCGGAACAGCGGAAAATACCTAATAGTGCGGGCCGCACACGCCGTATTAATTTTATCTTTTTACCAAAAAATTACCCCTAAAAGTTGGAATTTTGAAAAAAGTTATTTATCT
Organism: Limnephilus auricula; assembly: GCA_951813805.1. Lineage (NCBI taxonomy): Eukaryota > Metazoa > Arthropoda > Insecta > Trichoptera > Limnephilidae > Limnephilus > Limnephilus auricula. The sequence continues at coordinate 18,201,814 of OX638395.1, read as the reverse complement.
TTTTTACTTATACTATCGTGTAGAATCACCTCCCGAAGTTAATGCACTTTACCCCCGGACACCCTGTATATATTTTTTTACAAATTTCCTCCATTTATCAATTTAATTTTAAATTTTTATTAATTTGTGTTTTCTCAACTATTTGATCATGATCGTTGTCTATTTGTGTTACTTGTATTCAATTGCGAAATTATCTCGATACAGGCGAACCCTAGCGTCCTTAACCTTTAATTGGCCGTTGGCCCACCGGTGGCCACCAATGAAAAAAAAAAATTAAATCATTATTTGTTTACGAGTTTCTATTACAAAATAATATTATTAGTAACAACAGTTGCATAAACTATTAAAATCTGAAAGAATTGTTACTGAAAACTTATAAAATGCGACACAAAAAAATTCTGAAGTGACGTTTGATTTTTTTTTTTTTAAACCTGGCTCACCAAAGTAATCGTATGCTAAACGATAAATATAAACTGTAAAGAAACAATGAATTAACAAAATAAATAATTACGAATTACATATTATTTTATCTTATGCATGTCTCACTATGTATATCGCAATCACCTAATCCACGAAACACGCCACATTTAAAATCGTCCTTCCAGCTTTGAGTTTAGAGATTTGGCTTCTGGCGGTCTCTGATAACGAATGGCGGCCTCTTGGACCTTTTCAATTATTATTAATCATCTTGTAGCATGTATCTGACTCAATTTAAAACCCATCACTCTGAGTAAAATTAGATGAATGAGTAACACCGCACACCACATGGGCCTTTTGATATCTAACAACTAATATCATTTGGACTAGCATTGGTCATAATAACGTACCAAGAAGTTTTCAGAATGATCGCTTGACTTTCAACTTAAAACGTACCTATAATATTATAGATGATAGGGACAGATGAAAAATCATCAGGGATATTGTAATTCCAATTTTGAAAAAGACAATTAAAATAATTTTCTGGATTTAGGTACCTAGGTCGTTTATCGCTTGTCTGAATTTTTTCAAAACGAAAGAGTAGATATCAATATATTTTTTTATGTTAATATCGCATAAGAATCTCAACTGCTCCCAACCATCTGGAGCCAGTGAGACTATGGCATTCCTAATCTGGTATGTTGTGAGTCTAAAGGTAGTGCGGAGGGGAAGGACTTGGGGAAGAAAAAGAAGGAAGAAGGAAGGAGTACCTGGCAATTCATATCTGGTCATAAAACCCGTCTAAAGCCTTCTCAATTTTTTCAAACAAAGAGTACCAATATCATTTTTTATGTTAATACCGCATAAGAATCTCAACTGCTCCCATCTGGAGCCAGTGAGACTATGGCATTCCTAATTGGGGTATTTTGTGAGTCTGAAGGTAGTGCGGAGGGGAAGGGGTTGGGGAAGAGGAAGAAGGAGTACCTGGAAATTCATATCTGGTCATAAAACCGGCTAAAGCCTTCTCTTAATGGTGGTCTTACGCCAAGGCGATGCTGAGAGTATTATCTTATTATCTTCATAAATTAATCGTAACATATTTGTGTATTAACTGGGTTTTTATAACTGGATTAGTATCATGTGAGTGAAAAAAACTCCAGCAAAAATGAATAAATCAAATAAAATTTACTTGCGCACGCTGAGGTTTGAACCTGCGACCAGCGTATTGCTAGTCGAGAGCCTCGCCACTAGGGCCAAATATTATTATTTTTTAATTTTTTTTATGAAGAAAGACAAACATTCCAGGGTTACGAATAACCGGACAATATTTGAAAATCTCCTACAACCATCACAGTAAGCGGAATATGTTGTTTGTGTTGTGATGGAGGACTTAAGCGGCGTCTCCTCCGACAAAAATGTTTACACACTTTGTGGATGGTTAAGTCGGGGCCACAATGTTTTTACTTTCCGTGGCCCATGGAAAACAACAAACGTTGTGGCCCTGACCCATGTTTATGGTAATGTTTGAGGTGTTGTTAGTGAAATTGGTCGCAAGAGACCGGCCTTTAGCCAGCCGAGGAATCGAACACGCGACGCCGGGTGGGACCCAAACGTGATGCCCACTCAGCCACTGACCGGTTATACACATTCAAAGAAATCCTATTTCCAGGGTTAAGTTTATTAAACCGGCGTTACAGACACACAACTGAAATTAGAATTGTTAACTAGAAAAGTAACGAGGAATGGTTTTTAATGTTTTAAAAAGTTAACTGAATGTTGCAAGGGGTTGCCCATTATAATAATAAGGCTAGGAATTCCGATTATCTACCAATTTATAATATATGTCCCTTGAACACTTTACGTGTCTAAGTTCTAAAAAATATATGTCATTTTTTTAAGATAAACTCTAGATACTGTCGAGCCGAATCGGCAATCACATAAAATTCTCTCGATAGAAAAAAATCGTTAAGTATGCTCTGAAAATTAAAAAAAAAAAAACTTACTGATTATTCTCTATCGAAAGACGGCCGTAAAAATGAATATAATGGAATGGGGTGGGGTTATGCGGAAATCATTTAGTTTTTTTTTTTATTCACAGCTCATCTGCTAATCGCCAATACGTAGATACTAAGTTTGGTTCAGTGATTCCCAAATGAAGGGCTCCTCGGGGGGGAGGGGCGTTGGTGAGATCCAGGGTGGCGGTGGTGGCCTCGGGAGCAAATGGAAGACGATAAAAGACTCCAAAGGTGAAAGGATATCCTGATGAAATCATCTAAGTTGTAGGTACATCATTGCTAGAATCTTGCACACGGAGAAAAATGTTATTTAAAAAAACGATAATTTTAATAGTAAAACGGTTAAAAACGGGACTGAAGTTTTTACGAACAAATTAACAGGGTTTCAATGTTTATTGGCGGGAACATTAAGAATAATTTGTTGGTATACGTAATTTCGTACGTATTTTACCGCCAATAAAACATTGAATCACTGTTAATTTGTTCGTAAGAACTTCAGTCCCGTTTTTAACAGTTCATTTTTCTCCGTGCAGATGAACCGAGATGGTGATTATGTATGATTGATGGATTAATTGCATTTTGTTGCTTAGATAAAAAAAAATTAAATACTTAAATTATTAATCCTAGAGAACAGATTTTGTTCTTAATTATGAAATACTCGTACGCATTCCCGGGTTACAAATAATCTCAGAATAATTCAAATCCATCCACTACCACCATTAGGTATACGCGGGACACGTGACTTTTACAATGATGGGGTACTACTATTAGAACTAGTAGAAGATCGTACCCGTAATCTATTAAAATCAAAAATAAAAATAAAACTATTACAAACCAACCGGGTTGGTCGTGATATTGTAAAAAGTGTGTTACCAACCTTGCAAACATGTAACTTTACACTTTCTTCAAAAAATTTCTCGGCGCCTTTGCTTTTTTTATTACGGGGAAGATCGAAGAAAAATATCATTGAAAAGTGGGCGGTGAGCAAGATAAAGTTTGGGAACCTCTGGTTTACTTGATAGTGTGGGTGGTGCAGTCATTAACTCCGTGATTAATCGATTTGACGAACTTAAAAAGACTTAAACCATTAGAATTCTGGCAATCATAAGATAATAAATTTGTTATAATGTCATTGATATTATTATGTGTTACCTATTGCTACTTCCTGATTGTGAAGGCGAACATCTCATCCTGGGTTAACGCATACTCCCACGTTAGAACGATTTGTCGACAGAATGATTTTTCACACCAGAGTCGGTAACATGTATTTTTTCCTTGAGATTTTTTCGTTTCCGAATGGTTACTTTAAAAAAATATCTGCTTTATACTTTATACCTATTAGTATTTTTTTTCTTCACTTTTAGCATTCCCGCGGAAATGGAACGGTAACGGGAACGGTGGCTCGCATCTCGTTTCTTTAGTACGAATGAGAGAGAGACAAGAAAATGAAAACTATTTTGCATCTCCCTCACTCATATTAAATAAATGAGATGCTGCGAGCCGTTACCGTCGCCGTGCTGCTTCCGCGGGAATTATAAAAGCAGCCAATATGTTTCAAAAAGCCAAAAAATTAATACGGCAGTGCGTCATCGCACGTCAAATAATTGCGCTTATCTGACCGTAATTTATTCACGTCAAGATAATATCCTTTGAGCCGCCCGACGACACGTAGCAAACCTCCTAACAGGATGGCTAGGTACCATATGACATCATCAAGTTCTTACTGACGGCTATTTTCACCAATGGAGTTATTTTCTATACTTAGGGGGTTTCTCACCATCCTCCCAATACATTATCTACCCTAATAACTAATAACGAATATTATTAAAAATAAAAATAAAATACTTGCAGTGGTTAGAAAACTCAGCCAACTCATACAATATATAGCCACTATTCATAGGTTCGAGTACCGAACTATAAACTCCAACTTAATAAATAAATAAACCGTAAATCGTAAATCGAAAATATTCGTTATTAGTGTACATAAGCTACTGGGAGGATGGTGAAAAACCCCCTTAGTGGAAGACTTAGAGATGTCTTACTAATTTTCATTTCACCAATTTTTTCATTAACCAAGCATTCGCCCAATCAATTAGTTGTTCATTCAAGTATTCATCGTCAACTAGGAATCTACTAGTTTATATAGAGATTTTTTTATATTTTAATTTCTAGTATCAGTTTTACTATTTACTGCACCTAGTAAGGATCTAATTACGCACATGGACTAGACAGCCCGATCTGAAAGAAAATTGATTTCGACTCTTAGGCCTCCAGCAGACTGAGCAGACCGATATAATTGCGATTTTTATAATATTTTTTTCTTTTAATATCTACAATAAGTTTATTGCTGTAAAAAAATATTGACTGTAATAACTCCATTTGATTTAAAGTTTTTTTTTAAATATTTGAAAATACTTTTTATTATTATTTTCATTGACAATTTGATTAAAATACTTTCGAAAAGCGTCAAGCGTAATAATAAACACCGCGTAGGTTGTTTATAAATAAACTGTATTTTTTATTAGGGGAACGGATGCAATTTTAATTATATAAACGACGCAAATTTATCGTATATTAATTAAAATTACTACCAAAAAAATACATAATTTACGAAGATTAATTTTTTATTTACTTTTCATTTTATTAACACAGTAGATAAGGTACGATATTTTTTAATAATTATAATTAACTCCAAAGAAAAATTCCAAAGATTCCTAAAAAATTAAGCAAAATCGAATTCTTTAATTACCTATAGGTATATCATAATTTAAAAACAAAATAGCACATATCCGTTTTTGATTAAAAATATTATTTTTCAGTTTGGTTGGGTACTTTAACCTCAAATCCAAATTAAGTTTTGCACGAAACGGGCCGAAACGGACCGCGCGGCCGTTCCTCTTAATTCAAATATATTATATTATACAAATATATATCTATATATAACAGCTTATTTCAAATATATTATATTATACGGTAGGTCTTTGCATTTATTACCTTGTGGTGTTTTCCTAATCTGACGATGTGGCTCTGTAACATTTTCTTAGGTTTGGTTTGATAATTTCAAACATCGCCCACTGCGTTCTGTAGAATTTCGTTTGAAGACACACAGATGTCTATAGTGCTACAGGTTTAAGTTGGTGGTAGCGTAAACATGATCTATATATCCTTTATATTTTAATCTTGCAACCACACCAACTATTTTTTTATGTCATAGACAACAGCGCCCTCCTTTTTCGCCAACTTATACGTGTAGCACTGTATTCTGTCTACTCTTGTATAAAAAAATAATAACATTTTGTTAAGGAATGTACTCGATTTACTTTAACCAGTGATTCCTGATATTTTTTAAATAAAATAATATATTCAAAATTAGGGTTTCCGGTGACGGTTTTTTATGTATTTAAAAAAAATATTCTTCAAAACGAAACCAAAAAAAAAATTACACATGTCATCACTGGTCACTCACCCGAGTAACAGGCTGTGAGATAGGTTTCGCATAGACTTCCGTAGTAGTTGACAGAGACGGAAGATGAAGAGAGACAGAGTGTCTATATAAGCCTTGTAACTGATCAGTAGCGCCCTCTGTTCCCAGCTAGCAGTTTAGACTAAACATACTGTACATATCCGTAGTTAGAATAAACCAACATTATAAATCACCGTGTACCATTATTATAAATATCTATAATCATTCTAAAGATTAACACAGGCCAACATCTTACCCCGACCCTAACTACAATTTTTTTTTGTTTTATGTTAATAAAAAATCATCCAAAAAGTCCCCGAAGATTAACATTTTTTACTTCAAATAATCACTGGATCAGGAATCACTGGATAAAGTAAGTCAAGAATGATACAGGGTGGTGGAGAAATTTGAATAATCGATTTTACTAAATTGTTGCTGTCAACTGGATGTCACTGTTGCTCTTACCCCACCGGATATTGAGTGAAAGGGACAATGCACCTCGGGCTACTAATACCTAACTAAAATCGAGGTTTTGTATTCCCCACTTTCTCCTCCAAAAGTGGACTGATTTTCAATTTTTTTTTACCAACTACATAAGAAAAAACTATTTTATGTCTGTACGTTTGGCTTGTTTTAAAAAAACATTGTCTAGTTTGTATACTGAACGTCTTTTGACGGCGTTTAAACCAGTCAATTTTATTGATTTTTGGAAGTATAAAAAGTAACTTATCAAAAAAAAACAAATAGTACCGACACGCTAGTAGTAGTTGATATCTATTTTATGTAAAAACAATATTTTCTCTAGGGTTAAAATCCAGAGAGATAAATAGGGAATACGTTTGTATAAAAAAATCACACAATGTACAATGCATTCCAAATTAAAGGTTTTAACTAAAACCTACTTCAAGATGGTTTTATTTGAAAATTAAGTGGGTTTTCCGGCAAACATGTTTTTTGATAAATTACTCATGCCTTTTTACCTTCTCAGTATTTCCTCTCCTTCCTTTCCTAAAAAGACCTTACCCCAACATCCCCAAAGATGACATAGGCCCTGAGGGAAATTATTTTCATCATGGCCTCCTGCTAATCCTGCTAATCCTCCTCGGCTAATTTAAAAAAATGCTGTGTGTACTATAAATCAAACTTTTTTTATTAAAATAACTCTAGACAGGAGGCCCTGGGGATAGGGCCTGAGGATATGGTCTTTGAAGATGCTGTGTGGAGGGTAAAAGGGAGACTTCAAATATTTTGAACATACGTGAGATGAATTAGTCATTAGTCATTAGTCATTACGTACCTATTGTGTTTTAAAATAGGACTTTACAGTGGTAAGTACAATGTAGGAAAGGCACTGGGTAGATACACACTTATGGGGTATTTCACCATCCTCCTAATAGCTTAACCATACTATAACGAATATTATTAAAAATTTAAATAAAATTTTCCCAATAGTTAGAAAACTCAGCCATATTATCCTATATATAACTTCATAGGTTCGAGTATAGAATAATAAACTCCGACTTAATAAATAAATAAACCGTAAATCGAAAATAAACTTTATCCTATAGATAAGCTATGAAGAGGGTGGTGAGATACCCTCTAATCTCGTTATCACCATGAAAATCAAATAATATAGTATATTCCTTGCAAATTGCAACCAATTTTTTGGATCTGATATCCAACAAAAAATTAATTACAAACCACAGCTGTTCGATTGCGATTATAGGAAAAGGAGAATAATCCAAAAAGGTGTTCTTATCTTAAATCTGAATCATTCGTTTACCGTTGCCAGTGTTGCATTTTATTTATTTATCCGGTGAGATTCCTGCAGCCGCGAATCGGGCCCAAAACCTGAACCTGTCAACACTCAACATGCACTCAACAGGCTTGTTTTATCAATTTATAAGCTTTAATTAAAAACTGTTCTTTGCTGATCGAAACCGAAGATACGAGTACCTATCTAAGTGTTTCGTGGTGAAAATATTTCTTGTTCTTAACCGACTTGTTTTTTTCCGCAGGAGTGGGCAGAGAAGATGGATCGCCGACTCCTCTAACATGTCACACACACATTTTGTTTTGTTTATTTTTTATTAACGGCAATATAAATTTAAATTAAAATACAATATTAACGACTAAATATTAAGTAAATTAAATTAATCGACGGCCGGCGTAGTCCAGCGATAGGGCGTTTGACTCCCATCCCGAAGGCCGCGGGTTCGAACCCGGCGTGCGCAAATAAATTTTATTTAATTGATTTGTGTTCTTTCACAATTAATTATTTAAAATAATATATAGTATATTTGCGGCACGTTCCAGAGTGGAAGATACTCTTAGTATCGCCCTGGTGTAAGACCACTATTCAGAATTGAAATGTTGCTTGAAATGGCTTTAGCCGTGTTTCGTGACTAGAACTGAATAGCCAGGTACTTCCCCACCTTCCTTTTCCTCGTCTCCTTCCCTTCCCAACTTACCTTCAGCCTCATAACATACCCCAATTGGGGATGCCATAGTCTCACTGGCTCCAGACGGGAGCAGTTGGGACTCTCTATAAAAAAAAGTTAAGAATACAAAGTGAAGTATTTTGTTCTCAGTCCTCCTCGCTAGGTATTCCTGTCCCGGGCCGGACTGTAGGTTGTTATATGGTGTTGACCATGATTTCCTCATCATTGTTGTTGGTTTGTTTATTTTTGTTGGTTTCCACGAAATAAAAATAAATAAAGCAAAAAATATTTATGTTTGTTGTCTGTAGGTTGCGTTGGGGTTACTTCATAAATTCAATGATTTCCTCATTTTCATGTTTAGTTATCCATAACTTGATGTCTTTTTTAAACTTTTGTATATCAACGGTGTTTTTAATTTCAATTGGAAGGGCATTATGTAATTTTGTAGCATGGAAATAATGGTTTTTCTGGGCGAAAGCTGTATTTAATTTTGGAATGTTTAGTAGATTTGGAGTTGGAGTAGGCGTGTTGGTTTCGCATTATTATTCCCTATCTGCTCTAGTATCTTTATGATTTATTTGATTCATTTGAATTTTTTTATAGTGAATACCTTACAAGAGTCCCAACTGCTCCCGTCTGAAGCCAGTGAGACTATGGCATCCCCAATCGGGGTATGTGGGGAATGAAGGTATGTGGGGAAGGGAAGGAGACGATGAAGAGGAAGTTGGGGAAGTACCTGGCTATTCAGATCTAGTCACTAAACACGGCTATAGCCATTTCAAGCAAGGTTTCAATTCTGAATGATGGTCTTACACCAGGGCGATACTAAGATTATCTTCCACTCTGAATCTTTACTTACATAATGTTTCATCATCTACGTAAATACAAACTTCATTCCTCCAAATCCCACAGACGGTATACCTTCCATATTCTTAGAATTTAGCATCGAAATAAAAATATTTAATTGCCAAAAAAAAAATTTAAAGTCATGTCAGAAACAATGTTTCGGATACACAGTTTCTGAAACACCACGTAGATGTTTAGAGAAACACTGTTTTGGAGGTCTTGCCGTTCACATCTTACCGATAAGGATCAGTAGGATAATTATCGGTAACTTCTCATTGTTCCCCAGGACAACTGCAGATCGCAAACGAATGGGTGACAGTTCACAGTTCTTCTTCCTTGCACTGTCCCAACTCATTTCCTAGGTAGGCTGTTGGGGTCGGCTCTCCTCGTTCTCAGGTTGTAGTTTCTTCGGTTCTGGGTATCGCTCTCTTCCAGGCCGTTTCTACTTAGGATTTTGGAGCATTGAATCATCCAGGAGTTCTTTGGTCTTCCTCTGGATGACTGTCGATGAAGCTCCATAGACATTGCCTGCTTCACTGTGTGGTCTGGTGGTCTCCGTTTTATGTGACCTTGCCATCTCAACTGTCGTTCATCTAGCTTATTGTTTATGTCCGTGACACCCAGGCTACCACGAATGCGTGAACTTTTAATGTTATTGTTCACAATGACTAAGTGTCCTTAATATATTCGATATCAACTGTTGTTTGTACGTTAGCAATCTGCAGTTGTCCTAGGGAAAGATGAGAAGTTACCGACAATTATCCTACCGATCCTTATCGATCGACCATGCTAGCACCCGAGGCCCCCTGTCACACTCGATCGATAACGATTGATAGGATAACTTTCGATAACTTTTCATCGTTCCCCAGCATGACTGCAGACCGCCAACGAATAAGTGACAGTAGTTCACAATGAATAAGTGTCCTTAATATATTCGACATCAATTGTTGTTTGTACATTAGCGATCTGCAGTTGTCCTAGGGTGAAAAGTTACCGAAAGTTATCGATACAATCCTTATCGATCGAGTGTGCTAGGGGGCCAGGTAGTTGTTTCGAATATTGATGTAATATAAATTAATGTTTAATCAAGTGAAACTGGCGTCCACATTTTTGTTCCACGATTTGTTTTTGCTTTCTCCATCGCCAGCAGGGAGCACAGAAACATGGTCAAAAACATGTAGTGTTTACCGCAACAGTTTTAACTGTTTCAGACTCAGACACATATTATTTGGTTTATAAAGACGTAGATTTTGTATCTGAAACAGTGTTCATAAACAATTGTTTCTCGGTGAATACCTACATGAATTAAGGGTTTTTAAAGTCTATGTAGATAATAAAGTTGAACAAAAAGGCGCAAAAGTAAATAAAAATATCTTAATTATTTATTTCATTGTAGGTAAATAAAATTATTGTTATTATTATTACTATCAATTCACAAGAAACTTATTATTTAATTAAAATTAACATATAACAAACATACGTCGAATAACAAATCTAATAACTAATGAGACTTTTGACAAAAATGTTACGAGATTTGGACGGTTTCACTTAAATTATTGACAGTTGTGAGGGCATCTGAAGCTTCCTCTTCTTCGTTTTTCTGTCCCTCTGGAACTTGAGCACCTGGCAACATACAGACATTTTCCTTTGGCCCTCTCATATTATTTAAAACCATTCTTAGACTCTTGTCTTCTCTTGAGGTAGATTTCTTTTCCACTTTTGTGCAGGCCCTGATGTTTATTCTTAGAGGGGTCCACATGATGATGATAATGCCTATGACGAAAAGGCTCAGGGCCACGACGTTGCCGATCAGAGGAACTGTCAGCAACAGTTTGATGCTGCCAGCAAGTTCTCCTGAAAGGGTGACGTGTTGCTCAAACCAGAGGACTGGCAAGTATATCTTTTGGACTTTACTGAAGAGCCTGAAAAAATAAAAACAGAAATTAATACCTCGGATTCATTACTTTTAATTTACTTGATAGGACATGTAATGTTCGCAGAAAAATCCGCTAAAGCATGGGTATTATAAAGTGAGTTTATTTCGAAACTCTTATAATAATAATAATTGGATAATTTGTATAGCGCCGTTTTTGTGAGAAATCACCTCAAGGGCGCACGAGCAATAAACCAAAAATAGGTATAATATTCTGTAAAATTAATACAAAAATAATAATAATAATTAATAATCACGACATTAGTTTTTTATATCTTCATACAATAGTAGATATGCCAGCGCTATCACTATATGTAATAAGTTAGGAATTGAATTAAAGTCCTCTGATGATAGATCATATAGTTATAGTAAACCAGAATGCAGATTAGATTAAAAAATGATGTAGTATTTTTAAGAAGTAGCATAGCTAGAATAATAGAATATAAAAATAGAAATAGAAGTAGGAATATTTTGAGACATGTAGACGAAATTGGGAGAAAAAATTTTTATAGCATTGATAGTAATAATAATGAAAATATAATCAATGATTTATTGGATTTATTAAAAGAAAAATTAGGTGTAAAAGCTAGTAGATTAAAACGATATAATTATACGAATAATAAAATAAAAAAATAATAGATTATTCCAGAAAAATGAGAAAATATATTATTCCAAACTTGACGATAAAAAAAATATTATTTCGAATAATAATATTCCGTTGCCGTCTGAATCAGATATGCACGATTTTTGGACTAAAATTTGGAGTAAAGATATAAAACACAGTGAGTCAGGTTGGATAGAAAATGAAGAACTCAATTGTTCAGACATTGAACAAATGAGTTTTTCTGATATATCGGTTGAATTGTTAGCCAAAATTATTAAAAATACTCATAATTGGAAAGCCACGGGTTGCGATTGGATACATAATTTTTGGTACAAACGTCTGACTACTTTACATCCTCTTTTGGCAAAAAATCTTTCAAAATTTGTTAGACAAACTCAAAATTTTCCAAATTTTCTAAATAATAATCACTTACCCAACATTGGGGTTTGGATAAATTAGAATATTCAATTGCAGCCTCGCCGCAACATCGAGGGGAATTCCAGATACCTGAAAAGAAGAAATAAAAATATTTTCAATTATTATAAGCAATAATTGCTTGAAAACTCATCCAGATTGAAAAAATCTCCCGAGAAAAAATACATGCCGCCGAGCGGACTCGAACCCGTGTCTTTCTGATTTCCGGTCAACTGCTCTATCCAATGAACTACGTCGGCTTATCTCACCCGCCAAATAATTCAACATATACTAAATGCTTACAAATCTTGTCATAACCATTGGAGCGACAGAGCAATTTAAATATTTTTTCTCGGATTGCTAAAGGAAATTTTTCCGCCCACATTAAAAAAATCATACCTCCGAATTTAAATATGGAGACATACAAACTGATTATAGTTCTATATAGCCAATGAAATTCCCTATCTTTTGTCTATTATCACATATTTATAGGATTTATAAAAAATATATAATTAAATATTTAACCTTAAAACATTTTAAAGAATCTAGAGAAAAATTATTTTGTTATATTTTGAATGTACAATATATTATATACCTAGTAGTTTCAAAAAAAAAAAAAAATTTGCCACATTTTGGCAACAAAGCAATCCGTGGTTGTGGAAATAGTGCCATAATGTGGCAAAAAGCGCTCGAGTTGTTATATTGTATATTTTCCCTTTGTTAGAAGTCAACTTTAATACAATTCTCCCGAATTATAGTATGTATTCATGTAAAAGCTACAGAAAGAGTACAAAATAAATTCTTACATTTTATTAATTTTAAAATGGGTATTCCAGCAATTATGTTGAACTCCAACACTCTTTTAACCTCTCATTTGGCGTAAACAGATGAGAGGTTATTATTTTAACCCTTATGTATAAAGAAACTGTACAAGGACAAGGTCAGAATCGCTTGCGCCAATATCATTCCAGACGTTGCTTGTTATTTCAGTACTCTATATTTAATACTAGAAGTCAGGATTTATTCTAATGGAGGAAAATAATTATACCAATTCAGTGCACATCTTCAATTTGTCACTAAACAAATATAAAATGTTGTTACTGAAGCAATTCAGTTATGTACAATAAAAACTGTATATTTTTTACTACCCATATGTAAAAGCCCCTAAAAAGGGCGTTAACCTTTAAGTACTGACGTGGGTGTCTCACAGACGGCAAGTTAACAAATATGAGTCTTATTTCGAAGTCTTTAAAGATACCCCTGCGCCCTCCCCCTTAGCTTCGGTATCGAACACGGCGATCGCTCACTAGCGGCGCAACAACACGTTTGCTGGTGGAGCTGCGCGGTGTCTCTGAGACGTAACGTCAGTATGCATGTGGCAGGTCTGTTAGAAAGATAGATCTAAAATATTTACTTGATTTCAAAAGCAATCACTACCTAAGTTATACTATAATGAATACTGATTTCTAAATAATTTTATTATAGCTAAGATTATAACGAATATTTCAATTATAAATAATGAAAATTTTTCCAATTATTTGAATTTCGATTTTGTTTATTTTTAATTAATAATATAATGAATGAATGCATGAAATGGAATCTTGGAGGTGGAAATTAACCCACTTGCCGACATCCGATCCGAGCTGAAACTTGTTGTCGATAACGATAACAATGCATTCTATAAACTTTTGGTGGTAATCAAGCACACACACGCGGACATATAGGTACGCATTTCTCTGAAAATCGATTAATGAATTTTTGCTGAATTTCAAATATTTTATTTATTTAATATTTGTAGGTTTTTTTAAACAATAAATACACAATTTTTACATGTTATACAGTGTTAAAATGGTAGATAAAAATAGTTTTTCGTCACCATAAAGAGACGAGGCTCTTGTACTTGGTGAGGGAATTTTAGTTCAATTATATAATATCATGTGTGAAAGTAAATAATACAATATGGCAAAAACAAGAGATAATTAAGAAATTGCAAGATTTATCAAATGCAGATTTTTTTTACACACTTATTTTGTTTAGACATTATTGAAAAATTATAAATACTTACTATCAAAAAATATCTACTTACAAGAAGCTTACGATATTTAATAATTTATCATCGTGAGTTTTAAGCATTTTTATTGCTTACTTGAATGTAGGTACATATTAAAGTTTTTAATTAAATAAATCGATATTAAATTTTTTGTTTAACAAATTTGATACGGGGAATAATCGATCTTTCTCATCGGAACCTCCCTGTATAGTTGCAAGCATTTTGGAATTTTAATTTTCAGCCGCTGGTCAACGGGCAAATAGGTCACTTCAATCATCTTTTGTTTGATACAGATCTTGTATTACAGCGACAATGAAAGTATCATACATCCCATTAAAGCTTTTGGCGAATAATCGGTAGGTTAGGTTTGTTAAAAAAGAATCGATACATCGATATTTCGATATTTTTAATAAAATATAACGATATTTTTATCCGATATATTTTGAACCGATGTATCGATATATCGATACAAAATATCCAATATCGAAAATTGTATCAAAATCGATATTTTTTCAGGGGGGAGGCGCCAGATTAAAATATTAAAATAATGTACATTGTGTATATATATATATACACTTTTATTTAAAAAACGTACAATCTGAACATTTGACCGATATATCGATAGATCGATATTTTTTTCTCGAAATTGATATTTTAATAAATATTGATACATCGATATATCGATATATTTTTCCACTTTCGACATCCCTACGGTAGGTATGTGTTCAATTTATATGCTAATCTATTTTCTTACCGGTTCAAGGGCCATATAGAAGTTGTGCTTGTCATTATCTGGTGATAGACCCTTGACGGACTGCCTGTATGAAGGGTCTGCCTTATGGAAATGTGGGAGGGACACGAAGGCGGGGGAGCCATATCTGCAGGCCGACACGTTCACCAGTCCAGAAGGCTGACACTCTCCGACGCAGAAACATTTGTTTTCTTCAAAAATTGTCCCTGGAAATTAAAAAAAGACATTTCCTAAATCACTTACACTGTGTGTCTACTATCACTATAATAGTTACTTTCAGTAAAATAGCCAGTGGTGTAAATTTTATATAACTGATAAACAGAGATGTACTTTATTTAAAATAAATCCATATCAAATGGAAATGCAAAATGAGTATTTTGCATTTTGCATTTTAAATTGTTTTTTTTCACCTATTTCCGTTTCCATGTTAAATGCATTTTTGCAATATTCGTCCTATTATCTCAACACACATTTTTTTCATATTTACGTCTGTCAAGTTGCTCCCTGGTAGAAGCCTTTGCAAAGTAAGTGATACCATTACAATAAATGCACCATATGCGCTCTAACCTAAATAATACCTCATTATTATACTTATTATATTATCAGTAAACGTACTTCATTACCTTAAATTATATAATCTGCATATTTCACCCGCCATAACACAGGGACATCCCTAGCATGGCGGGCGAAATAACACAATATCTACACTATGTATAAAATTCTTTTAATAAATAAGTAATAAATATTACATTTTCGAGAGTAGTTTCCATTTCTTTAAGCTGGCAATATTGGTTTCGCATAAAATTTGACGGTTTATGTCTTTCTTCTGCTTTTAATAATAGTAATTGGTGCGTATTTACATTGGAACAAAACTTCACAAAGATCAAATCCAAAACAATAACAAAAAAATTGCGGTAAAGGGATCGTTTTATACCAAGGTCCTCGGTTTTATACGGGAATATTTCAACTTTGAAAAAAAATGGAATTTTAGTGCAATTTTTTACCACCTATCCAAACATAATTACATAGGTAGTTGTTTCTTGAAGTAATTAAGTTGAAAGGTAGTGTAATTTTCAAAACCGAAGTCTATTAAGTGCGGCAGTTGTGGAATATTTACCAAAACCGATACATGCTAGAAGAGAATCCACAATTTTACTTTTTTTTACCCTTTTATTTTATTGTTTGGAGAAACCATTTTGTATTTTAAAAAGAATTTTTAAAATAGCTATCTTGCATTTTGCATTTGAAATGCTTTTCTAAAAATCATATTGCATTTTCAAATGGAAGAGTCATGACCCATTTCTATTTTTCATTTCAAATGGTTTTGGGTACCGATTTTGCACATCTGATAAACAACCGTGTATATAAAAACCTTACTTATAAACTAAAATTGACTAAACTGATGTTTGAAAAAGTTATTAACATTATACAGTGGAATAGGTTGGTAATTTATTTGTCGTATAAACTTGAAATGTATTTTAAATGCGCCATACCTATATTTATTATTTGAAAATGTCGTAAAAACACATACCATTTCAGAAACTAGATAAAATTACCTACATTTTTGTGTTTGAAATGTATTTATTGGATTTTAATTTCAAACATAAAAATAGTTGAAAAAAAAGTTTAAAAAGCTGTAAAGAATACGATATTTAGAAAACACTTTCCTTATATTCAGGGAATATAATAATAACAATAAAATAGTTTAGTCATCAATAGATTTTTTTTTTACAATATAGGTAGGTACATATTTTTGATTACACATTGGTTCTGTTGACGAAAAGGCCATTGCTCAGCTGCAATTCAGTATTTGTCCTGGAATGTAGCTGGTTTTCAGCAGTGCCAATATGCACTTTTTTATCTCGTTTGCACAATTAAAAATATAAAATATTAATACCCATAAAAGAACCAAAAAAGGTTGTCTTTCAGGATTTATCATTTGCCCAGTGTAATCGTTGATTTCTTTGATTTATATTTACCTAAACATCATGCATGTGGCAATTATGTTAATAAAAAAACATCACTTTTATGGAATTCTTATTAAATTCACGGGTTAACAGTCAATTAAAAAAGATTGTGTCCGAAATAACCTAACTTTTTCAAGATTTTAAAATTAATTGACGAAGACAACATTCAATAAAAGATCTCATGCATCAGTCTGCTAAAACGCGACGTTGCCAGCTCTTTTTCAGCTAAGTTAAATACATTTTTATTAGTGAGAATACTTATCAGAGCTTGTGCAGTCTTTGTTTAATGTGTAACTAAAACACCGTTTAACGGTTGGGTTATATGGGTACATAGGTATAATTATATTTTTAAAATTTTATTTGTAAAATAACAAAGCTTACCGTTGTCCAGAAGTCTGTCCCCGCTAGAATATTTGTAGGCGGGTATATTCTCAATTAATATAGTTTCATCATAGTCGAATGACATGGTTCTGCAGATATCTGGGGAAAACAGGGAGATAGGCTCGGTCTTTGTTAGTTTGGACGGGAAGAATTCACCGGCTGATCCTTGGACCTTAAAACATCAAAATAACATTAATAATTTTCCATTCGAAGTCATAAATGGTAAAACTAAAAGACTTAAAAATCACTGTAGCATTATCCGAAAAATTTGGAGCTCAGTTACCCTAACGCAATGAAAGGCATATTTATTGGTATTATGTAGAATTAGAAATCCCTTCGAAGCTCGTTCCATTTTTACAATAACTTTAATTAAATAATGCACTCTCTTTGGGAAAATTGCAAAACAAAACATTTTGTGGTTGTTTTGCAGTTACGCAACACATAGGACAAGGGCATTTCGATATGTGATACGTCAACCGCGATCGATGATCGTAGATCCATAAAAGGTCGATTAAAGTGATGGATCTTCAATCATCTCTATGATAAAATGTTATTTTATGCTCGTAGAATTCAATGTGATTTTTTTATTGCCAGGTTATTGTCGATCTTCCCATTTCTATTCGTTTTCAATTTTTCAGTATATTTGTGGTTTACTCCATTTCTGCATTGACCGCTTCAATAAGGAAGTTAAGGAAAAAATATTTTGAAAAAAATATGTTCATGTAGATGACATGCAAACTTAGATACCAGTATTTTTTTAAAATTCGTTTCCATAATTAAATTAATTCTACGAGTTTGAATTTTATTAAAGCCCGCGAAAACGCCCGGTAAGAGGCGGGAGAGTGTGTGACGTCATCCGTGCACATGTTTGTATGAAAAAAAAGGGAAAATATTTACAAAACCGGGACACGCTTAATATGGACTAAAAAATAAATTTAAAAAGTTGTAGTAGTTAGATATTAACTAGTATTAATCAATTCAGTTACCGGAATTTCGGAAAAAGTGCATTTTAATGGTTATTTTTTTTTAAATTTAAAAACACGAGATGTCATTTTTCACCGAAACTTGCAATAGTTCCTAACATAGCGTTCGGTGAAAAATGACATTTATTTATAGATTGACTTTGTCTTTGAAAATAAAGTTTTAATGTATCCGCCAGTAATTTTCCATGGTCAATATTTAATAATAATCGTGGTACTAACTGGTTTGCCAATCGAATTGAATAATTTACAACTTGTGTATGAATATTAAATTTGGTTTTCAGGTGCATAACTGAAATCTTACTTACTTTCCCACATTCGCCTTCGAAGAAGTTGGTTCTGGAAGCATTATTCCAGTTCTTGAGGACTCCGAAGTGGTCCATATTGTCCACTCCAGTCGCCATGTTGAAGTATCCATCGTTCGTCGTAGAACCATTTCTCTGAAAAATAGGTTAACCTAATTAAAGTAGTTAAATTAAACCAATATCAGTTATAAAAAACACGTTGCAGGTGAGAAAAAAAGTTATCACTAATGGCCCGTACAGACTAGGCTAGTATTTTAGTCGAGTAGTGAGTATTTTAGAACACCATACATTTAAGGTGGGACAATACCCTAATTAAAAATCCTATACAGGCGGGACCACGGGCGTGTCCTACGGCCAAGGGCGTTGATCATAGGCCGGGTGACTTCAACCGACATTGCTCATATTGCAATTGCAGTTCTCAATTTATCTTGGACAAATTTAAATAAATTTCAGCATTAAATTTGTTTACGCTTGTCATAATAAACATTATTGTTAGCAGTAATCAGGTACAGACTAGAAGCTCACATAAAAAGATACTGTGTTATAAAGTATCTTTTCTACTGACACACTACGTTATAAAAGATTTCTTGATACGGCAGGAGAAGGGGTCAGTTGAATTAGGAAGCGATCGAGAGAATATCATTTCTTTGTACTGGATATGTCAACTCGATGGCTCCATGCACGCTCCGTGTATTTATTTATATTTATAAAATGACCCCCTCTCCTGTTTACGGTGAAGGGGGGTCGCGTAACTTTTCTGATATCGCGACGGTAGCGAATACGAAAAATAACGCCGATTAGCGAAGATTCAAACGGCGGGTCTGTATGGGATTGTATGGCGAGTGCTATTGTGTTATAAGTATCTTTTTGATGTGACCTGCTGGTCCGTCGGCCCCATTAGTAGTAAGTAGGAGCATTTTGGTCAGTCAAGTGGCGAGTTACTCGCTACTCGACTAATTTACTCGCCTAGTCAGAACGGGGTTTAAGATTAAACGATTCGTTTGCACTTTAACCCCCTTACTCATAATAGCGGTATTCGCCGAGTCATCCTTGGTTTTGTAAAGTTGGCCTTAAACCTGTTTTAAAGCCGTTTTAACCATGCACACGCAAGCCAAGTTTTTCACTGTTACGTCGTAATACGATGCGTATTAGTTTTATTACGATTATGAGTAAGAGGGTAAGTGTATTGTATCAAAACCACCTCAACCCAGGCCAGGATACTGAATCTAGTTAGCCTCTTATTTATATCAGATCTTTTGTTTTTGAAGAGTTTTATTTCACATGTACATTTTTTACTTAATTTTAATTTATGCTCCCACTACCCCCAACTAATAAAATTTAACTATTTCTATACTTCTATAATTTTAAAGTTAGTTTTTACTAGTGAATGAGGAGGTGTGAAAACCGGTAGCAGATAAATAAAAATTAAATATCAAATGTACATGTGAAATTAAACTCATCGAAAATAAAATTTCTAGAAATTGTTACATAGTGCCCAAGAAGTACAAAAAAACAGATCTTCATGTGGAAATATATTATAATTTATTCCACCCGAATTCACCTCACCGCGCCTCGATTTTATGATATTTTGAAAAATGCTCCTAGCATAGATAGGTACTAAAATTTTATTCGTTTGGCAAGTAAATAATGTATCCTAATAGTAGGTATTTATATATAATAGCCATATCTATAATATGGGATAGAGATATATTTTTTAATAAATATATAAACACATTATCTCGTAAGAAGGAACAATTTACTAAAACCTCATTTTATGAAAAACAAGTAAGTTATTACGAAAATATTGTCAGCCGGCGATTTGCATCTTACCCTTGGATTTCCAAGGGTTAAAACCTTTTTAAATGGCGACCAACTTTCAGGGGCTCAATTCTCCAATAGAGGCCGCTTACAAACGCAAACGGCCGACGTGGTCAAGGAGTAAGGCTCTCGACTCGGTTCGAAACCGGCGTGCGCATTAAATTTTTACACAAACAAGAGTTTGTGTGGTATTCCTTAAAAAAAATACGTTAGTTGACTTTATTATTCTCGAGTCTCGTCGAAGGTACATACTTGACGCCAAACGTCTAAAGTCTTTCCACTCGAACAACTATCAAAATTTAGTTCGTTGTTTCCTAACCTAAGATCATTTCTCGCGTGCTCTTCAACGACTTCGTGTATTTTTGTTTCCATAAAATTGCTGATTTATCGGCGATGTTGACTGCAGTACATAATTTATAGCAAGCTGAAGCAGATGCCTAGAGACCAACAAGAACGTGTCGCCCGAGGGTGAGTAGTTTTCACATGAAAATTTACTTCCTAATTAATCTGTTGCACTGTCGTTTGGCAGATGTTAACCAGCAACTTGGACATAATATGTATAAATTAAACATTAGACAAAGTTCATCGATACCACGGGTAATTTTTCGTTCGCAGATAGCGCATGAAAAAAACTCTTGGTCGCTACTGGAGAATTGAGCCCCAGGGGCCTGGGTTGTGATGATAGTATGCGCGTAAAGCTTTAAAGTTAATAGTTTGCAATATAAAGTATGCACCTACTTGGTTAACTTCTTCAGAGTTTATCACTGGAATATGATTACTATTTCATTTTTAGGTTAAAATAATCGAGAAACTGTTCGTTTTTTTTTTACAGATTTGTTCAATTTTCAACCGATATAATCTATTAAACAACACAAATTTCAAATCATATAATCATACAACAAAATAAATCATTATATAATCTAGTCAACACAGTTTTAAGAATTTTAATTTTAGTTAAATTAAAATCATTAAAAAATAAATCCGAGAATGTGTTTGTGACAAAAATACTTCAGTTTTTCTATTTATTTAAGGTCTTACAAACTAAAATATATCAAAAAAATTTTACACACTTATTTTGTTAAGACATTATTTAAAAATCATAAATACTTATGATCAAAAAATACTTACAAGAAGTACACGATATTTAATCATTTATCTTCGTGCGTTTTGACTATTTTTATTGCTTAATTGAATGTAGGTAGCAAGATTTGAATGAAATAAATCGATATTAAATTTTAAAAATTTGATACTGGGAATAATCGATCTTTCTAATTAATTGGAATTTCCCTGTACAGTTGCAAGCATTTTTAAACTTTTATTCTCAGCCTCTGGTCAATCCCTCTTAATAATCAAAACTATTATTTTATATTGGATTTTACTAATACATACCACACTTCAAATAAAAGTATTTTCGATATTGGTGATCTACGTTGATGATACATTATAGAAGCTGTAAATTATGTAGGTGCAATTAATAAAAAAAGCTTTATTTATTGTTCTATGCGGGTAAAGGGGCAATATCGTCAAATTATCAGCTTCTAAGTGCAAACAGAAACTAGATTATGGTATTAATTAAATATTACCTCTAAGTGCAAATTTAATAAAAGTTGATATTATCTAATCTCAAGTGCAAACTAACGAAATTAATTATGGTGGTAGAAGTAAAAGCTTTGTTATCTACTATCGTATATAATTAAGATGAAAATATATTTATGTTCCTTTCAAACACCATATTCATTTTATTTATTAATCTTAAATTAGTTTACATCTTCGTGTGCTAGTAAAAATATAAACATTTACATTGTTTGGCAAACATAATCTTTCTTTAAATATTAGCATATTCAGTCATAAATAAATAAAAACATTAATATTTGAGGTAGACATACTTTCTTGATTTATTTTTAAACTTATTAATATTTTCTGTCTCAGCAATTTCTTTCGGGATTTTGTTATAAAGTTGGACGGCCTGGGGTGCTAGCATGGTCGATCGATATGAAGTTACCGACCGATTGTCGGTAACTTCTCATCGTTCCCTAGGACAACTGCAGATCGCTAACGTACAAACGACAGTTGATATCGAATATATTAAGGACACTTAGTCATTGTGAACTGTCACTTATTCGTTTGCG
Organism: Limnephilus auricula; assembly: GCA_951813805.1. Taxonomy (NCBI): domain Eukaryota; kingdom Metazoa; phylum Arthropoda; class Insecta; order Trichoptera; family Limnephilidae; genus Limnephilus; species Limnephilus auricula. The sequence continues at coordinate 18,179,300 of OX638395.1, read as the reverse complement.
ATCTGCAGTTGTCCTAGGGAAAAATGAGAAGTTACCGACAATCGGTCAGTAATTTCATATCGATCGACCATGCTAGGGGTGCTGGAACACCAGAGATTTCTAAGTGCTTGATTTTTTTCAGGTTGGCAATATGATTTGCTTTGAATTTCTCAGCCCAATAGTTATTTTGATTGATTTCTATTCAGCTTCAATGTGTAATTTCGTTTTAGGGATAATAATATATAAGTACATGTTAAAGTAGGAAAAAATGTTTCATTTTCTAAAATTTTGTTAAGAAAAGAAAGCAGAAGAGTAGGAAAGCAAAAAGATTTTAGAAGTAATGCATTTCCTTCATTCTCTTAAATGTAATCAGTAAGAGATATTACAAGTTACAACGGACCTCTTAACGGCAAAAGTTAAGGTCACTTTTAAAAATTACCTCAAAAAACCATCCGATCTTATCGACGGGATAGGGTTACAAGTTTCAACTGATCTCTGGGCGGCAAAACTTGAGGTTACTTTTAAAAATTATCTCAAAAAATGACTGGATGAGGTTGTGACAAGTTACAAGTTATAACGGACCTCTCAGAGGCAGAAATTAAGATCACTTTTAAAAATTTCCTCAAAAAACCATCCGAACTTATCGACAGGATGAGGATACATGTTACAACGGACCTCTCAGCGGCAAAACTTGAGGTCACTTTTAAAAATTATCTCCAAAAAACCATCCGAATTTATCGACAGGGTGAGGGTGCATGTTACAACGGACCTCTCAGCGGCAAAACTTGGGGTCACTTTTAAAAATTACCTCAAAAAACCATCCGAACTTATCGACAGCAGGGGCGTTCGTCTCACTCCTCGGCAGGCTGTTGGCCAAGTCTAGTAGTGGATCCTCGTACCCATCGAACAGCAGCTCCCGCACCGTCTTTGTTACCGATATGGTCTGGTGGAACATGGCCAGGCCCAGCTCCACGCCTTTCTGCCTGAGGAAGCTCCAATGTCTCGAAGAATAAACCGCACTCTAAAATACAACAAATAATGATTTGTTAAGGGTTCCATTTTTAAATGGAAAGGAAATCATTTTTTCGTTAAAGTGCTCCACTGTTAAATTCACCCCATGAACCCCTGCTAAGTCACCAAACGTAGCGAGCCACTTAGGATTACCTCTGGCAGAGGTTTTGGTTATCCAATAAATGCGGTTCCCGGGGCGGCGGTTCACATACCCGCTTACCAAATTTTGTACCAGCTTTGCATTGATTGCATTCATATTTGCTAGTCGCAGAGCACTGATAGAACTCGCGGAGGTGTATTCTTTTAGGTACCTGGGCCCCTAGCACACTCGATCGATAACGATTGACATGATAATTTTCGGTAACTTCTCATCGTTCCCTAGCATGACTGCAGACCGCCAAGTCACAGTTCACAATGACTAAGTGGTCCTTAATATATTCGATATCAACTGTAACGATGAGAAGTTACCGAAAGTTATCGATACAATCCTTATCGATCGAGTGTGCTAAGGAGCCTGGGTATCTAGCACGATCGATCGATATAGGTTTTATCAATAATATCGGTAACTTGACATCATTCGCAAGCATGACTGCAGATAGCTAACGATCACACAACAGTACACAACGACTAAGTATTCTTAATTTATTTGACTTGAATTGTTGTTTGTTTATTGGTGATCTGCAGTCATGCTTGGGAACGATGTCAAATTACCGACATTATCGATAAATCCTATTTTGATCGATCATGCTAGGTACCTTTGTATCGAAATATTATCGGATTATTTTCTTTTCTGGGATGTTGCGGAATACCATTCTTCCATAATTCACTTTCCGACAGAAAACCTTCAAAAGCTGAATGTAGAATCAAATCTTTATAAGACTGGCATATTAGTATGACTACACAAATAAAAAACAATAAAAAGGACTTTGTTTGGCTTCGAAATCATTTGTCATAAATTATCTTTCAACAGACGATGTTTATCTTTACAGATATGTATACCTAAGGAAGGGGGATATGGCGGAATCAGACAGTTCACTCGAGTGAAGGTTTACGCCATGTTTTTTCGGCCTAATGTTCCATCTTCGTTTCATTCCATGTTCACTCGTCCATTCCCACTACAGCGTCGCCGAGCAAGGTCATTCGAAGAGAAATCAAACGAATACCAGCGCGGTCCGGCCTCGAATTTTAAGGAAAAACATGTCAGATGCATCGATTTTTACGCAATTTTGTTGACACAATTAAATTAAGAAATCAGTATTGTTTCGTCTTATAAACCTTTTTATTTTTTATGACATAATAACACAATTTGTTTTTCCTTTTTTTTATAACGAACATTTACCTACAAATTAATAATCTTACATATATTAAAATAGCATATAACACATGGATAATAAGGGAGAACCGAAAATTTCTATGAGACGTGTTCCCAAAAGCAAACAAATTAGCCGAACGAATACCATTTTGACGTTTTGCGTGCGACGTGATAGCGTCCTTCCAGTACAGGAGACGAGACGATCTGATTGAGATTTCACTTCGTGTTCAGAAGTTTCTTTGCTCTCTTCCGCGCGCGAGTGAAGGATGCCGAATGAGAATATCCAACATTGTTGGATCGGTTCACTTGAAGATTTCATTCGGCAGTATTCGGCAGCTTAGTTTCATTTCATGTTCAGATGTGTCATTCCGAGTAAAATAGGCAGAATGAAATACAGAAATGAACGATAAGTGAACCGTCTGATTCGTGCATTACTTACTGCCAATAGAAAATCACGCATCGAGTGTTCATACACACTATTTAAAACAGCCCTGGCCAACCTGCAGCTCGCGGTCTTGTATAAAGATTTTTTTTTAATGTTTAGGATAATTCAGAATATCTTTAAAATTACATAAAAGTTATTAAAACCGATAAAGTTTCTATAATTACACCAAATATTCTTATTTTGCTGATTTATATTTCCCGCGCATAACTTCTCGATAGAGAAATCGCTTTCCGGATTAACAAGAGATGGAGCGCATAACTTCTCGCTCGCTCGCGGCTGGTTTCATACAAAAAGTTTTGGATTTGTGGCCAAAATACCCAACCGAACTGAAAAATTATTTTTGTAATAAAAAGATATGTCAAATATCTAGCTCGGACAGATGTTTTTTTTTAGCTTTTAAATAATGACGTACAGGTAATTAAAGAAAACAGTTTTGGTTAATTTTGGATGCAACTTGGAATTTTTTTGTGAGTTATTAAAAAAAAATTCTGCATAATTCTTCGTTTTAATATAATGAAAAATAAAATAGAAAATAAAAAAATATTAAAAATGCGTGTCTTTGGGTAGTAATTTTAATAAATAAACGACAAGTTTTTGTTCCGATTTAAATACGTAATTTGTAATTTAAATTTACACCCATCATGAATATTTAAAAAAAAATATATATTTCATATTTCATATTATTTCTAAAAAATCATGTAAAATTATTTTTAAAATATTTAATCAATTACTCGCAAATAATTGTCCAAGTTGCCTCTAACATCATAAAACATTAAAATCTTTAGTAGTCTATATGTTATAATTTGAAGCAAAAATAAATACAATAGCTAAGAGCTAGATATTTGATATACCTTTAGATTACAAAAATAATTTTTCACTTTGGTTGGCCTCAAATCCTAAACTACATTTTGTATGAAGCAGGCCGCGCAGCCGTTCCTCCTCGCTATGTGCTAGCAGCGTCGCCACGGGAAAACGCTCGTCATTTTTGTAACTACTTAGTTTTGACGGAGTTCGAAGTCCCCCCCCCCCCCCCCCCTCCTCCTCCTCCTCCTCCTCCTCCCCAACACGGTCACAGTTACCCCCTAGAAAAACCTGTGCGGCCCTTGGAAAATTTTAGGTTGTCATTGCGGCCCGTGGTGCAATTTGGGTTGGCCAGGCCTGCTTTGAAACGTAAAAAATCATATGTATCTTTTATAATCTCGTATTGGAATGATGTACCGAATGCAAAATTTAACTTATTCTTCATTTAGCTTTTAAAAACTTAAATATGTTGAATTATAACGAGTATAACCAGTTTCTTCTATTTATGGATTATTTCATCTCGCTTTTAGTGTAATTGGTTAAATTTTGAATCATTCGAATTCACAATTTATATGACTGGACAATCATTATATCAATTTTTTTTTTCCTCTTAAGATCGTTAAAAATAAAAATTAAAATTAAAATACCGTAAACATGAATACTCATTAGCCTTACATAATAATCCCGTGATAATAATTATGAAAGCAAAATATCAACATTACGATCATGAATGTAAAATACGAACATAAAGTGGCGATTTAATATTTTCTGACTATATACACGCATTTATATTTATTACATGTCAATATTTAATTTTAAATATCTGGCTAAAAACACGATTTGGTATAACGTTCATAACTATTTGATAAATCTATTTGAAAGTGTTTATTATTATTTTAATTAGGAAAGAAAATATTAGCGAAACTCAATCGAAAATCTGAAAGTGAAAATCCGAAAAAGATACAGTCACATCTGGGACTCGAACCCAGAATCTTCGGTTTTCCGAGCCGCGACTCTACCAACTGTGCTAATGTGTCCATATTCCCTATCCGATTCGATCATATTTAACTGTTACATTTTTTTTATTTTTTTTTATAGTGAATACCTCACAAGAGTTCCAACTGCTCCCGTATGGAGCCAGTGAGACTATGGCATCCCCATTCGGGGTATGTTATGAGGCTGAAGGTGAGTGGGGAAGGGAAGGAGACGAGGAAGAGGAAGGTGGGGAAGTACCTGGCTATTCAGATCTAGTCACTAAACACGGCTAAAGCCATTTCAAGCAACGTTTCAATTCTGAAAGGTAGTCTTACACCAGGGCGATACTAAGAGTATCTTCCACTCTGGAACGTGCCGAAAATATATTATATATTATTTTAAATAATTAATTGTGAAATAACATAAATCAATTAAATAAAATATATTTGCGCACGCCGGGTTCGAACCCGCGGCCTTCGGAATGGGAGTACAACGCCCTACCGCAGGACTACGCTGACCGTCAAAATACTATGACTGAGAACTACCAACATTATCTTCATTGTCTTAACGCATATTTTATCTTTATATAGATTGCAAGATTCAAGTCGAACTAAATGCTATCTAGATAGTGTCTTGGACAAATTTATCCTTTTTTATTTAATATGCAACATCTATTTCAGGGGTTCCCAAACTTTTCCAAGTTGGTGCACACTTCGAAAATTTGAAAATTCTCAAATTCTATAGTCGTATACATATTATGTAATATCTATCTGTAATAGCTGTATTTCATATTTATTATAATATGAAGAAAAACCAGGTAAGAAACTAATGCCACTCGCATTTAAAATGAACAAGCACATTTATTGGTAGAAAAACATAGGTGAAAATACAAAGAAAATGCAAATATAATTACAAAAACCTTCCACACACTCTTGAGGTGTGTGTGTTTAGTGTGACGGGTGAGCCTGCTGCTCACTACACAAATTTTCGAATCGGAGAATAAGGCTTGAAATAGCTAATATCATTTCCTTTTCCACATTTATTTTCGAGAGATATTTTCTCTTTATCACAGCAACCGCTGAAAATCCTGTTTTGAACAGTCGCAAAGGGAATGAGGACCCTAACAGCGTTTGCACTTTTGAATATTCATTTTCGACTGATACCCAAAACTCCGTCAAATCCGAAAAAACGTTTTTTGTTTTTAGGCTTTTCAATTCAATTCAATTCAAATCTAATTCAGTCAATTAGATTTTCTTTCTTCTTGCGCAGTAAAATCTTGTGGAGCTTGAGCACGGAATGGACCTTGGATCCACGCAAACTTCTCCACTTGGTCTTCTGTGAAGTACTTTGCAAACCAGTCAGTTAACCCGTTTAATCACAGGATACCATATTTGTCCCAGCTCACATAGGTCTCACAGAAATCGTTGTTTCTCCCTTACTATCATAGTCAGAAATGTGATCTAAACGGTATTGGAAAGAGAATACAACAAACTATATATTCAAATCTAAAAGAAAACCACAAAAAAATTAAAATTTATCCCTTTCTGAAACCAAAGTTTCCGATAGCAATTTGAAAAAAAATTATGGAACTTTGTGAATTTTTTTTACATGAAACGAAAAAAAGTGAGGTGACAGTAAGGTTTATAATTCATTTATCTAATGAAATAAGTATGTTTTTTTTTCATTATCAGTAATTTTAGTTAGAAAAAAAGTATTTGAGCCATTTTGAACACTTTTTAAAGTTTTCGCCAAAAAAAAATATTATTTAAAAAAATACATAGTAATTTTTAATATAGAAATTTGAAAGCCTATTTCATCACCTTTCGAAAACAGTTTTTAGTTTTCGAATACATTAACAAATGTTCCATTTATTTGGATTTTATTGCAAAGCGGGAATATTTTTGGCCAACTAAGGGTTAACTATGATATGATGATAAAATTTTTGTATTGATGTCAATTTTGATTTTTAATCTCTCACCCCGGGGTGCCGCGGCACCCACTTTGGGTACCTCTGATCTATTCTGCAAGTCTAGGATGAATATTTATTTTTATTTTTAAATTAACGAGTTAATCCTCAAATTGTATCTATGTATAAAGCCAGGGACACACATAGCGTTAAAAGCGCCGGCGTTGTTTAGCTTGGCCTATTTCACCATATCGCTCGCCATACATTTGCAATGGGAATGTATGGCGAGGAATATGCTGAAGTAGGCCAAGCCAAATAATGCACTTTTAACGCTGTGTGTGTCACTGGCTTAAGTGTAATGCTATCTAGATAGCGTTTAGTTCGAGTTAAATCTTGCCATCATACATAGAGCAGCCAATAAAAATTTGCGTTAAGAAAATGTTGGTAGTTCTCAGTCGAAGTATGTATAATACAGTTAAATATTACCGAATTGGATATGGACACATTAGCTCAGATAGTAGAGTCGCGGCCCAGAAAGCCGAAGGTCCTGGGTTTTTCATTTTCAGATTTTCGATTAAGTTTCACTAATATTGTCTTCATTCATTATAATTTATAATATTACAATTTGGTGTTTAACTCATTAAGTTAAAAACAAAAATAAATGTTTATTCTTAATTTATTTAATATATGATGTGTTGAACATTACTAATCAAAAAATTAAATGCCTCTCGTATAACTCGTTTGGTCAGTTTTCCCTATAAATATAAATATTGTATTTTATGCAATATTTTTCGATGTTTTTATTTTTCAGTTTAATTGGGTAATTTGGCCTCATATCCAAAACTACATTTTGTATGAAACCGGTTGCGCAGCAGTTCCTCTTAACCCATATTTTAATTTTTAACATTATTCAGCTAAACTTCATGCAGACAAACATACATCAGAAAAAAATTTCAGAGAAAATGAGAAGAAAGGGCGGCCTCTGGGCCATACCTAACGGAATATTGAAATAATCGGCACTCTCTTCTGCATCACTAATAATCGAAAGTTGTTTCCAATTATTAACGGAATGCACACAAACACGTCTTTATTTTTTAAATAACGATATAAAACTAACGAAAAGCATGTATTAATTTATATTTCAATAACTCAATTGTTATAAAATTATTTTGTTTAATACGCCTTTGTTATAAAAAACAAAGCCTTTGTTCTGATTGAGAGTTCGATCATTCAATTATTTATGAAAGTCAGTTACTAACCGATTTATTTCTAAAACTGAAACATTAAAGTAAAAATTGTAATAATCGATTATTTATATCGATCGATAATGCACATTTTTGCACCAAAGCAAAACAATTCACAGAGATATTCAAACTACATAGCACTACAACAGGTACAAAATAAAATATTTGTTACTTACAGCTGCTATAACATTGAGTGTGGTAACGTTATCATCCAGATTTCCATTGCTTTCCTCGTCAACGTAGTACCACCTTCTAAGCTGCCGGTAACTAACAGTCGAGTTTTCATTGTTCCACGTGATATTAACTTTTTCCTTGGTCTCTCTGAATCTGTAGGGTCCCATCTCGACCATGTGCGGCCTGGACGAGTTGTCATTAATTTGCTCGGGGTTGGTCCAATTGAAAAAATAAAAATCTAAATACATCGGCAAGGGGGGCTCCTTCCATATTTGATATCCTCTCGACGTTGGGGTGAGCCTCATTTCCTGGAAGATTAAGAACACGTAAGAACAAATTTTCACTTCTTCCATCAAAATCAAAACATCTTTTTTATCTCTTAAAGATATTTTGAGTTTGAACTCACATTATCTTTCTAGTGAAGCTAACATCTATATAATAATAATAATAATAAAATCATTTATTCATCAATATATTATTTTTTTTTACATATATATACATTTTTGATTAAACATTGGTTTTATTGACGAAAAGGTCACTGCTCAGCAGCAATTCAGGATTTCTCCTTGAATACAGCTGGTTTTCAGCAGTGCCTCCAATAAAAGACAGAAAATAAATACAAATAAATTAAATTACATAAAAATAATCAAACCAAATCTCAAAATCAACATAAACAATATAAATAATAAAAAAGAAATAGAAATAAATAAATATATAAATAATGTAAATAAAAAAATTAATATGTTATGCGGTTAACTGAGCAGTCAGCAACCATTCGCCGTAGAGCCTCTTGAAGCTCTGCAAAGATGTCGATATTCTAATAGACAGTGGTATTTCATTCCATAGTTTTGATGATGAATAACTGAAACTTCCTTCAAATTCAGCCGTTTTATGTTTTGGGAGAATTAGTAAATGGTCCCACTGGCGTGTACTGTGTGCATGAGAGTCACGGGACCACTGCAGTCTATCAAACAGATAGGAAGGAACCTTTGAATTGAAAAAAAAATATATATATAACCTTACTTGACCGATTTCGTTAAAAATTTGCTTGTGGGTAGAGTGATTTGAAGGGGAAAATAAGTCGGGGTCAAAATGAAGACATACGACTTTGTCAAAAGTCAGAATAACACAAGAGTATGTTTGAGACGATATTATATGAATTTGAATGAAGCTGGAAATGTCGCTTCATACATTCTGCTTCTCTGTATGCCCATGAAAGGCGAAATAGCTGCTTCGTAATCTTAACTAATACAAGAGTGTCTTAGAAAAGAAAACTCGCAAAGGTTAGTAAAACGAAATTTTAACATCTTTTTATCTTTTAGCGCATTTATTTTTAGCCCAAGAAGTAATTTGGATTATGAACTATGGTGCTTCGAAACATCCGTTCAATTTACAAAATACAGGGAACCGTAATAATATGATGGACCGCTTTAAGGTGAATGTCAAAAGAATTCATATTCTACGCTTTCGTAGATGGCGCTCGTATAGTATTTTTACTTGTAAACGCTTTTTAGAAGTTATGCTTTGATATATTAAGAAAATTTTATTGTTCGCGAAAGTACATAAGCAATATGAATATTAACAAAGAGTTTTGTGAATTAAAAAACTTAAATCTTTTAAGAAAGGCTAACAAATACAATATTGGATTGAATCACAGATGAAATATTGTATTTGCTAGCCTCTCTTGAAAGATTAAAGTTTTATAATTAAGAAAACTATTTGTTAATATTGATATTGCTTGTCTACTTTCGCGAACCATAAATTTTTCTTAATATTTCAAAGCATAACTTCTAAAAAGCGTTTATAAGTAAAAATACTATACGAGCGCCATCTACGAAAGCGTAGAATATGAATTATTTTGACAATCACCTTAATTTGTTTATGTTTCTCGATTAAAGTATAGTATTATCTACTAGTAAATCTATATGACAATAAAAGAATTAGATAATCATTGGTTTTCCACGATATGACTATCATACGATACGACAGAACGGTTACGTAGGTAAGCGTCATCGGTCAGCGGCGTAATCCCCGCGACTCTCGACTCTTGACAGGGTTACGCCACTTCCACTAAGGTCAAGGCTAATAAAATAAAGATTCATCTACTTAGCAGGCCGGACAACTTGACACTCATTTGATTTCATTAAAGTATTTTGACACCTCGTGTGTTTCGTTTTTTTACTGCGTCTGTTGCGTAATATCCTGTAATATTCGTATTTATTATGTCGTAGGCATTAGCAAACAAATTTTATTTGATAGATATGTGTTTTCACAAATTAATCATTTAAAATAATATAAGTAATATTGGCGGCATTAGTTCCTACCTACATGTAAAGGATTTTAACCAGCGATTCCTGAGCATATATTTAGAGTAAAAATTTGCATGTCATTTTGCTGTCCGATAAAGTTTTTTTCAATTAAAAACAATAAAAATATTTTTTATCACACGTCGCAACTGAGTAGTCGGGAATAGCCAGGGTTGGGCAGTATTTGAATTACTTGTAATTGAAATACGTATTTGAAATACAAATTCGTATTTGGTATTTCAATTACTCCCTAAAAATGTAATTTGTATTTGGTATTTCAAATACCTGAGCTGAAGTATTTTATAATTAGTATTTCAAATACTCATGATTTCAAAATACATTTTCACACAAATACATTTTGCGATCTGATGATAATAAGACATCAAAAATAGAATTAGTCAGCTTTCTAAACGATAAAAGTAAAGAGCTTACCATTCTTGAAAGCTATCCAAATATATAAAAGTGTTCATACAATTTAATACAAGTTTGTGCTCATCAGAACCTACAGAAAGATTATTTTCTTTAGCAGGTTTTATTCATTCCCCAATAAGAAACCGTTTGTCTGATGATGCATTTAAAAATCTAATGTTCATAAAAGGAAATTCTTATTTTACTGATAAATAGACTGGGCTGGATTAGTTTCTATTTACATTGCCTAACATCTGGGTCCTATACCACAAAACTTTACAAATCTACGAAGTGGAACGGAGATGAGACGTGTCTTTTGAGCAAAATGATTACTTAGTCAATTTTTGCACGTCTCTGCTTCGCTCTGCTCAGCTTTGCTTTTATGAAAATGCACTCTTAGATAAGGGTACCTACTTACGACAATTTATTGCAATCAAAGGTTCTGAAAGTATTTTGTATTTTAAATAAAAATGGTTAAAATACTGTATTTTGAATTTTTTTTATTTTAAATACACGACTTGAAATATTTTGTATTTCGGATTTTAAATAAACAATTTGAAAGTATTTTGTAATTTGTTTATTTTAATTTAATTTATTTATTTTTAATATTCATTATTATTAATTTTAGTAATTTATTAGTAATTTGTTTATTTTTAATTTAATTTTAATTACAACAAATCATATTTAATAACATAGCGGGGGGTCAGGTGATAAGCACTCGCATCTATGTTTAATACCCACATTTAGGTACTTACGCTTTCTACTCCAAATATGTGCGATATAAATATAGTTTTTCTACATCTCTAAAAGTGACGAAGTTATGAGCTTTCAAAGTGAACTTGGTAAAATATATGCAGTGGTGTCTCGTGACAACACACGAAACACGATTCAGTAGATTTCATAATTCGAATTGCAGTGCTGCAGTACCACTCAGGATGATGAAATTAATATGGAATATTTGTAAAAAACATGATTTTAAAAGTATAAATAAAATCATTGTAGTAAATCAGTTCCAATTATAAAAATATTTTCTGTTAATTTTTTTTTATATTATACGTTGGTACTTTATCGTTTGTCTGAATTCCCTAAGCAAACAAATTTTCTGTGATTTTTAACAGGAAATGTATTTCAGTGAAAAATTGTCGTATTAAGACATTAAAAAAGGCATTTTTGGGCTACGTTTCTAGTACAATCCGAACAGATGGCGCGAAAAAATAATTTTGCAAATTTTTTGTGTTTTGGGAATATGGTAGAAATATAGCAGCAGGGGGTCCACCGAAACCAGTAAAATTTTGCAAGTGGTCTACGAGAAAAAAGTTTGGGAACCTCTGGGTTAAAGGAACCTATTACGTGTCCGTTGGAAGGACCGAGGAAGGTGTAACTTGGTTCTTAGTGAATCCATAAACTTTATTACTTTAAAAAATATATTAATATTAGCTCCACACTAGTGTAATTATGTTTTTCTCACATGCGGCAATCTAATTCTATTTACATTTCTGGTTTCATAATTATGTATATATTATTATTTTTTTCTTAATTAATCATTTTTAGAAGTATGCAAGATTTTATAAGATCTAGTACGAAAAAACACAAAAAAAAAAAACATAATACAAATAAAAAAGACAGTTTGAGAAATACATTTAAATTGGTATAAATCGCTGTTGTGTGCGAACACACATGAAAGGTGCGAAATTATACATAGTTATGAGTTAGTTAGTAGGTATGTAGTCTGTTCACAGAAGCTCTCACTAATGCGTCATAATACGAACCCGCGCAAAATTTGTTTGACAAGGCAAAGCGCAAATAGTCCAAAATGTTTGTTCAAAAGTATGAGAAACGTAGCAGAAATCTGCGAATAACTATTGTTGCCAGTGAGAGATTATAATTTTTTGCTGACCGACACACATAGTGTAATATTTTGAGTCTGGGACGAAAATCTTGAATCACCGAGACTGATGGGCGACATTTCTTTTCTTTTATTTTTAAAGAAAGACAAACATTCCCGGATTACGAATAACCCAACCACATTTGAAAATCTCCTACTACCACCACATTAAGCGGAAGATGTTGCTTGTGTTGTGATGGAGGACTTAGCCAGCCGAGGAATGGAACAGGGAACGCCTAGGTAGGACCCAAACGTGATGCCCACTCAACCACTGACCGGTCAACATATTTGGTAAAAATTGATTTCAGCGTTGCAGCGCATCGTCACAGTTTTGGAATAATTATTTTATACTTAAAATATAAAATAGGTTTGTTCCGAACATTGTACCAGACATATTATGGAATACAATAAAATGTAATAATAATATTTGGCTGATTTATAGAGCGCCGTTTTTGTGAAAAATCTCCTCAAGAGCACTGTACCTACATACATGATAATAAATATTAATGTAATAGAGAAAGGTAAAAGAGAAGAGAGAAAAAATGAGAAGTGAAGAGAAAAGAAAGAAATCAATGCAATTCCTACATCGGCATGCACTTCTGGATGGAATGCTAATACATGTATTAGATTAATTCATTAACTAATTTCAGACTATAAAAATATCACCAGTTATCATTTCGGCTACTGGCATTATGCCTAGCTCACCCATTAAAAATTTAGGCGTATTAGATTTGTCAAAGAATTTATATATAAAAATGCAAAAATCAGTCATTGTAAATACATGTAGGATTAGGAAAGATTTTTTAAATATTTATATGTAGGGATCAGTAGGATTTATCGGTCCAATTAGGAGTTCATCTGATATGAAAATATCTGGAGTCGGTGAATTATTTTCCCATTTGGTACTCTGGCAGGTTAGGTTAGGTTAGGTTAGGTTAGGTTAGGTTAGGTTAATACAAAACCATACATGTTGTTCTTGTATTGTTTTGTATTAATTATACTTATAATACACTTGCATAGCGTGGATTTACTAGATGATCATTTGTGGAAAAGTGTGTGAAAGAGTTAAGTTTTTCCTGTGGGGAAAATTTAACCCGGACATAAAAGTCTGGTGTATAAAAAATAAATAAATAATAATTCTACTCTCTTAGCTATATTACTATCTAACTTGTAACTCTGATCTTATTGATTTTCCTGAATTATAATACTTTCAATGCTCTTACGTATTATGGAAATAATCTACTACCCGGGCAACGATCCCTTGGGGTTGGTTTATGGACATCCAATTACTACGACCCTGACCTCCAACTTACTAATGATTAAGCTTGTTTCCATGACATCATTAACATACGAATGCACGTCATTGGTGTATTATAACATGCGTGTCTCTATACTTAACAATTTAAAATAAAATCCCTGCCCTATCAAAAATACACCCCGTTAGAATAAACGAAATAACCGTAGGTATCATTTTCGATCCGCCCACTAAGGCAACTGAAAACTGTCAACTGACAACTGTCTTTGTATGACAATGTGATGGCCCGCACACTACACAATCACTCAAAAACCCGTTGTTAACGGTAACGCAAGCGGTGACTCGCGACTCGCACTGCTGATTGGGGTGGCCGGCCGTTGCTAGTTTTTTTATTATTTTTTATAGTAAATACCTCACAAGAGTCCCAACTGCTCCCGTCTGGAGCCAGTGAGACTATGGCATCCCCGATTGGGTATGTTATGAGGCTGAAGGGAAGAAGGGAAGGGAAAGAGACGAGGAATTGGAAGGTGGGGAAGTACCTGGTTATTCAGATCTAGTCACTAAACACGGCTAAAGCCATTTTTAAGCAACATTTCAATTCTGAATAGTGGTCTTACACCAGGGCGATACTGAGAGTATCTTCCACTCTGGAACGTGCCGCAAATATAGTAGCCAGCTATCAGCTGATTGATTGTTCTTCGTCTATGGTTAAACAAGTTTTTTGACCAATCAAGACAGAGAAATCAGCCGGTTTTGGTCGGTTTTCAGTTGCCTCGTCAGCGGAGCGCCTTAGCGCCTCCGCCCACTGAGGCAACTGAAAACTCTCAACTGCCAACTGTCTTTGTATGACAATGTGATGGCCCACACACTTCACAATCACACAAAACCCCGTTGTCAATGATTGATATCATCATGATGATGATATCAGGCAAAAAAAAAGTCCAGTTATGTGAAGGTGATTATAAAAAAATGTTCTCCTTGTGTAATGTCCTCTCTATACACAGTAAGGTAAATTACCAATTAACGCTAGATGAATTCTGGAGTACAGAATTCAAAAAACCTGTAAACCACAACTACCCTACTAGGCATAGAGAAGCACAAATGTTTATTATCAATAAATCTCAAAATGTATACGGAGATAGAACAAAAAGGCATAAAATTCCGGAAATATTTAACACATTACCTGAAAATATCAAAAATGAGACATCTTATTCAAAAATCAAAACAAAAGTAAAATCTTTCTACCTCCGAAGAATATGAAATCAAATAATATAGTTCCTTTCTATTTTTTTTCTCACTGTATGTTTGTAGGTACTGTGTAAAATATTTTTACTACAACGCAATTCATAAACATTATAAAAATTAGTTTGTCGTAATAATTAGTATTTTAATATTAAGTATTATTATATTTAGTATTTACTATGTAAAACTGAAAAGTATACTGTATTAAATAATTAGAAAAAAAATGAGAGATTTCTTACAATCAAACTGATTGATCAGTTTCGTAAGATTTGTAAAATAAAATATTGTAAAATTAAAACTGAATAAACATATTAAAAAAAAAAAAAAAAAAATGGTAACGCAAGCGGTGACTCGCGACTCGCACTGCTGATTGGGGTGGCCGGCCGTTGCAAGTTGCCAGCTATCAGCTGATTGTTCTTCGTCTATGGTTAAACAAGCTTTTTGACCAATCAAGACAGAGAAATCAGCCGCTTTTAGTTGGTTTTCAGTTGCCTCGTCAGCGGAGCGCCTTAGGCTAACTGAAAACCAACTAAAACAAGCTGTTTTCTCTGTCTTGATTGGTCAAAAAGCTTGTTTAACCATAGACAAAGAACAATCAGCTGACAGCTGGCAACTAGCAATGGCCGCCCAGGGCAATCAGCAGTGACAGTTGCGAGTCACCGCTTGCGTTACCATTGACAACGGGGTTTTGTGTGATTGTGAAGTGTGCGGGCCATCACATTGTCATACAAAGACAGTTGGCAGTTGAGATTTTCCAGTTGCCTCAGTGGGCGGAGGCGCTTACTTGCAAGAACAAAAAAGCATTGGGATTAGTTTCACTTTTAAAAATGGCTTGCAAAAGTAAGTGATATTTGGGAGGCCTGAATGGGTACCTACTCCCGCCAATTATTGAATGAGCAATAGGTACTGATGGATGTCAACCTTTATAGGTTGACCAATAATAACTCCTGCGTGGTTATTATAAGGGTGGTTCGCTACTTTTGGTGTCTAGCAAGGGTGCCCGAGTTTATAGGGTGAGATTTGTCTAGGTCGGATGGTGGATGCTTTTGCCCACCTACTGCGTGGCGGGCCGGATCGGGAGAGACTGGTTGGAGACCTTTTGACCTCTCCAGCCGGATTCTCTCGAAACAGCAGGTTTTCAGCGCAGTGGGGGGGGGTGGATTCATACGTTCGTCACTCGTGAACACAGATTCCTACACACCTCTCAGACCTTTTTCCTTCCTTTTCTTAAAAAGAACCTCCACATAGCATCCCCAAAGATGACACGGACCCTGAGGAAGTTTTTTTCCTCGGGGCCTACTGTGTGGACATAATTTATAATATATATACAATGAAAGAAATATGGTTAGTAACTTTTATTAAAAGAAAGTGGTTCAAAAATAATTATGTCATTGAAGAAGAAGGTAACAATAATAATTTAAATTAAAATATGAAAATGAACAAGACACAGAAAAATAATAAAACATAATTTATTATTTACACTAGACTTCATATTTCATACAATGTAACTATACTATATTGGTCACCATGATACAGGCAGCCGCCTAGTATGGTGATTTAATATATCAACTTTATGTAAATGTCACAATTATGTAACATGTATTAAATAAATAAATAAATAAATAATTGTCGCAACTGGGTCTCGAACCCAGATATCACGTCTTACCGGGACGGCGCTCTACCAATTCAGCCATTGCGTCCGATTATAAAACCGTCGTTATTGTCAAAGTTATATTTCAAATTTCAGAATTAACAATATTATCTTCGACTTATGTTTTTATTTTCCTATATTATCGGCAGCTGCCTTTTTAAAAAAGAGAGTTTTTCTTATAAGAAAAATGTGTGTGTTTATATTATTGTATTATGTTTATGACATACCGAAAAGTAAATGCATACACGATACTCTTCGAATACATAATATTATTGACTCACAGCCTCTCACAAGCTGTCATGATTTTTTCTTCTTGAGGGTACATAGAAATACATGTTAAAACAATATTCATACCTATATTTTGGGAAGGCCACGATTCTCTCAAAAAATTGATATATCCGGCGGACAAAAAGTTATGTAAAATTATTTTACTTCTAAATACATATTTACATAATATTATTTGCCATTGAATGTGTGAGAACCTGCGTATTTTCAAATATATATATATTTTTTTATTCTACGATACTAAACTTTAAACTTGTTACAATTTGTTTGTAACACGATAGAATGAAGACTGTTGAAGTAAGACCGCCCAGTAGTTCCTCACGCCAATTTCGTTTTTCAATTGTAAAAAATGGGTCTCTTTAAATGTATAGGTTTTCTTCCACATTCATATGTGGAAGTGGATAAATCATTTTATTATGTTTTTCTTTATTCTGCATGCACAGAATATTAAAAGTATATTTGGATTTAATAACCAGACTAGACACGTGCGTGTGTTGTGGCGGTCAACTTTATACACAGAACAATAAAAAGACAATAAAAAAAATACTGCGGAAAAAGAAAAATAAATTTATGTTATTGGTAAACATAGAAGTATCTACATATGTGCAATTTGTTCATCTCTTCTTTAGATTTTCAACCTGCTTTCTCCCGATATGAAGACAATCTTTTTTGATTTTTGAGTTTGTAATTTGTTTTCATTTATTTTTTTTTTAAATTATGTTACATCATTTACAGAAATGTACAATGTACATAACAAAATTTTCATTAAATGTTTAAGATGTATGAAATATGCAAAGCGGGGTCTCTTCCTTCAATATTAACGTCTCCTGCGATAACATTCTTACAACAAATGACTTACAACATCGTCAATAGGGGCGTGACCTTACATACAGACGCAATGTTCTTGTTTTCCGTGGTGGTTGGAAAGCATTTGAGGGTATGTGCAATTTTTTTTTGTACGAAGATTTTCAGGAAATCCGTGCGGCGCACGGCAAAACTGAAATTTCCTGAAAATATTCATACAAAAAAAAAAAATCTGTTACAACGACATCAATAATGCCATTTTTGTTAATACTAGCACTCTAGCTCACCAAAAGTCACGAGCCGCCACTGGTAAGAAGTATGACTAAGCGGTATTAGAAAGAAAAAATATCACGCTTTATTTTGAAATTTAAAAGTTAACCGCAAAGTAATTAAAATGTACACATTTATGAATCCAAATTTTCCGACCGGAATTTAAAAATCAATTGTGAATATTTGAGAATTTTTTATTAATTATTTTTACATCAAACGACTAAAAAGTGAGGTGACAATAACGTTTTTTAATACATTTTTCTAATAAATTATGTACCTACTTATGTATTTATATTTTTTTCATTCACAGAAATTTTAGTTAGAAAAAACGTAAGGTGAGTCATTTTTTAAACTTTTTTATGTTTGCACGTAAAATGTTTATTTTTTTAAATATTAAATGCTTATTTTGTGTCTTAAAATTTTAAAGCGTATTTCATCACCTTTCCAAAAGTTTTTAGATTTCGGATACATTCAGAAATATTCCATTTATTTAGATTTTATTGCAAAACGGCAATATTTCGAGCTCTGTAAAAATATGATAGTAGACGCGTCATGGTTTTTAACCACGCCCACAGTGATGTTTGTTTAAATCTGTGTTTAGGTACCCACCGCGCTCCAAACGCATACAAAAAGACGCAGGAGACGACAATTGGAAAAAAACAAAAAATGTTATCGACATGTTGAAGGCTTTTCGTTGAAGCTGGACATCGGACTTAAGATATACGACCAAAATAAAGCTATTGTATGTAGGGTATGTTATTATTTATTATGTTATCGGTATTTCTTTATGTTATTATCGGTGTTTCTATTGTATGTAGGGTATGTTATTATGATATCGGTATTTATTTATGTTTTACTTAGCATTTCCAGTGTGTTTCTAAGACGAAAATTAAAATATTTTAAATTATTATTTATATTTCTGGTGCTCTCTGGTAATGTATTAAATACTGTTTTATATTATGTGACGCCATATTGTTACATAAATATAATATGGCGTCTAGTTATATTTTTTTATTAGTTAAATGTTTATTTTGACACGGTATCTCGTATTTACAAAACAATATAAAAAATATATAATTACATTATGACCCACCAATAACTCATAAATATTGGGTTATGTTGGAGGTAAAATAATACTAGTTTACCAATCTGCAGATAAGGGATAGATAAAAATAATTTAGGTTTGGTTGTTACTGAACAATCGAAAGACGATTTTTATGTGTATTGTCCAATTATACAAAACGGATAACACGAAAAGAGAAAAACAAGACTTACTCCAATGAAGACTAGGTATATAAATGAAGCGAAGATAAATTGAAATACGGATGTTAAGGGACCTACTTACCTTACTTCTTCAACCAGTGATTCCTGACATTATTTGGTGTAAAAAATGTAAATGATATTGTCTCCGGTGACTTTTTGACGTTTTTTTACTTTAAAAATGTAAACGAAATTTTTGTTTAAATGAAACAATTTTACATTGAATAGTGCAGATTAAACTAAGCGTAAACTAAAAGTAAATTAAGGTTACAATATATCATTATCCAATTTCAGGGACTTAATTTGTTTTTTGTATTGTTCATATTTCAAAGTTTCGGTTATACTAATTTTGTTTTTGGACAACAATAAATTGTACCATTTCACACCTAAATACAGGTAGTGATGCTGAGCCGTGGTGGTTCTAAGCATAGGGATGGTTATTAAGCCTTTAGTTTTGAATCTATTGCTTATGTTATCTGAGGGGTGAATTTTTTTAATAAAATATTCTTTATAAATTTGATATAAGGCGTTTCTTTTATACAATTCTGTGATAGATGGTACATTAAATTCCCGAAATATCTCTAAAGTAGGGAAGTCGTATGGTTTTCTCAGGATGATTTTAATAATTATTCTTTGTATTGTAATTATGGGCTGTAAGGAAGCCTTAAAAAAAAAAAAAAAAAAAAAAAAAAAAGCCTTTTTACTTTTGTTGTTTGTTTTTGGGGTGTTATGCCGTGTTGTGCTACCTCCTTCTTTAGCCGACGTTTCGGACAGCGTTGCAGTGTCCATCATCAGGGCAGATCCAAGTAAATAAGCACACACTTAACACTACAAATTCACACACGCCCTGATGATGGACACTGCAACGCTGTCCGAAACGTCGGCTAAAGAAGGAGGTAGCACAACACTGCATAACACCCCAAAAACAAACAACGAAAATGCTTTTGGCCGTGAAAATCTAAAAACGTATCCAATTTACTTTTGTGTAAACCGTCAATTTAATTCAATGTAGTTCATCAGGATAATAACATGAATCAAAATAACAAAAGAAACAAACAAATATAGACAAAAAGAACAATAGACAAAAATATTACAGAGAGAGGTGATTAATTACTTAAAAATATCATAAAAACCATTATATAAAATGAAGTATAAAAATTATTTTAGAATATAAGTATTAATATGAAAATAAATTTAAGAGATGGTTATTTAAAAAAAAAAAAGATTATTAATAATATTTAATTTACTATTAGGTAACACTTTTGCGTAAATCTGTTGTGTTTGTGTGTAAAATTTTTAAACATTTATTAATATCAAAATAATAATTTATTTCTAAAATGTGCGTTGGCAAATTCAGAATAATAATTATTATTCAGGCACCTCAGATGTTCCTTTACTCTAATTTTAAAATTTCTACAAGTCCCTACGTAAATTAAAATTACAATCGTAATTTGAAAAGGTCGAAACATAACTTTTTTATCAATAGTGACTGTAGACCTTAACTTCGAAGTTTTTACTCCAAATGATGTCAGGAATTACTTATTAAAGTATGTCAAGGCATCCTTTAGCAACCTGAATATATGTTATGCATTAGAGAGAATATACAGGTAAAAGCCTGGAAAAGGTTTTGTTGGAGTCCATGATTTGATTAAAGTAAGTCAAGGCATCCTTTAGCACCCTGTATATATGTTATACATTAGAGAGAATAAACAAGTAAAAGCCTGGAAAAGGTTTTGTTGGAGTCCATGATTTGATTAAAGTAAGTCAAGGCATCCTTTAGCACCCTGTATATATGTTATACATTAGAGAGAATATACAGGTAAAAGCCTGGAAAAGGTTTTTTTGGAGTCCATGATTTGATTAAAGTAAGTCAAGGCATCCTTTAGCACCCTGTATATATGTTATACATTAGAGAGAATATACAGGTAAAAGCCTGGAAAAGGTTTTGGTGAAGTCCATGATTTTGATTAAAGTAAGTCGAGGCATCCTTTAGCCCCCTCTATATATGTTACACATTAGAGAGAATATTCAAGTAAAAGCCTGGAAAAAGTTTTGGTGAAGTCAGTGATTTTGATTAAAGGAAGTCAAGGCATCCATTAGCACCCTCTATATATGTTATACATTAGAGAGAATAAACAAGTAAAAGCCTGGAAAATGTTTTGGTGGAGTCCATGATTTTGATTAAAGTAAGTCAAGGCATCCATTAGCACCCTCTATATGTGTTATACATTAAAAAGAATATTCAAGTAAAAGTCTGGAAAATGTTTTGGTGGAGTCTATGATTTTGATTAAAGTAAGTCAAGGCATCCATTAGCACCCTCTATATATGTTATACATTAGAGAGAATATTCAATTAAAAGCCTTAAAAAGGTTTTGGTGGAGTCCATGATTATGATTAAAGTAAGTCGAGGCATCCTTTAGCCCCCTCTATATATGTTACACATTAGAGAGAATATTCAAGTAAAAGCCTGGAAAAGGTTTTGGTGAAGTCAGTGATTTTGATTAAAGGAAGTCAAGGCATCCATTAGCACCCTCTATATATTTTATACATTAGAGAGAATAAACAAGTAAAAGCCTGGAAAATGTTTTGGTGGAGTCCATGATTTTGATTAAAGTAAGTCAAGGCATCCATTAGCACCCTCTATATGTGTTATACATTAAAAAGAATATTCAAGTAAAAGTCTGGAAAATGTTTTGGTGGAGTCTATGATTTTGATTAAAGTAAGTCAAGGCATCCATTAGCACCCTTTATATATGTTATACATTAGAGAGAATATTCAAGTAAAAGCCTGAAAAAGGTTTTGGTGGAGTCCATGATTATGATTAAAGTAAGTCAAGGCATCCTTTAGCACCCTGTATATATGTTATACATTAGAGAGAATAAACAAGTAAAAGCCTGGAAAAGGTTTTGTTGGAGTCCATGATTTGATTAAAGTAAGTCAAGGCATCCTTTAGCACCCTGTATATATGTTATACATTAGAGAGAATATACAGGTAAAAGCCTGGAAAAGGTTTTTTTGGAGTCCATGATTTGATTAAAGTAAGTCAAGGCATCCTTTAGCACCCTGTATATATGTTATACATTAGAGAGAATATACAGGTAAAAGCCTGGAAAAGGTTTTGGTGAAGTCCATGATTTTGATTAAAGTAAGTCGAGGCATCCTTTAGCCCCCTCTATATATGTTACACATTAGAGAGAATATTCAAGTAAAAGCCTGGAAAAAGTTTTGGTGAAGTCAGTGATTTTGATTAAAGGAAGTCAAGGCATCCATTAGCACCCTCTATATATGTTATACATTAGAGAGAATAAACAAGTAAAAGCCTGGAAAATGTTTTGGTGGAGTCCATGATTTTGATTAAAGTAAGTCAAGGCATCCATTAGCACCCTCTATATGTGTTATACATTAAAAAGAATATTCAAGTAAAAGTCTGGAAAATGTTTTGGTGGAGTCTATGATTTTGATTAAAGTAAGTCAAGGCATCCATTAGCACCCTCTATATATGTTATACATTAGAGAGAATATTCAATTAAAAGCCTTAAAAAGGTTTTGGTGGAGTCCATGATTATGATTAAAGTAAGTCGAGGCATCCTTTAGCCCCCTCTATATATGTTACACATTAGAGAGAATATTCAAGTAAAAGCCTGGAAAAGGTTTTGGTGAAGTCAGTGATTTTGATTAAAGGAAGTCAAGGCATCCATTAGCACCCTCTATATATTTTATACATTAGAGAGAATAAACAAGTAAAAGCCTGGAAAATGTTTTGGTGGAGTCCATGATTTTGATTAAAGTAAGTCAAGGCATCCATTAGCACCCTCTATATGTGTTATACATTAAAAAGAATATTCAAGTAAAAGTCTGGAAAATGTTTTGGTGGAGTCTATGATTTTGATTAAAGTAAGTCAAGGCATCCATTAGCACCCTTTATATATGTTATACATTAGAGAGAATATTCAAGTAAAAGCCTGAAAAAGGTTTTGGTGGAGTCCATGATTATGATTAAAGTAAGTCAAGGCATCCTTTAGCACCCTCTATATATGTTATACACTAGAGAGAATATTCAAGTAAAATACTGGAAAAGGTTCTAGTTCATGATTTAGTATTAAGAACAATTATTATTTACTATTTTGTATAAGTAACCTATTTTTTATGTCATTTTATCATCTAAAAATAAAATAAATACCTTATTAAATCATAAAAATGTGATAATAATTAGGTACCACAATACCCACATATGGTATAATTTTTATTACTTTTACCTTGAATTTACATTTTTACGACTTTCATTGCGTTATATCAAAAACTTTGAATGTAACTGTATATATTTTACACAAGTAGGTAGGCAGGTACTACAAAATATATTGATTTCTCAATAAAGTGATAGAAAGACGAAGGAGAGTTAAGGACATAATCGGGCTAAAGAACGAGATAGCACAACACGGCACAACACCCCAAAAATAAATAATAAAAATACTTTGGCTATGAAAATCTTAAATCATATCTGAAAGTTAAGGAGTTGGTTTAAGGTGGCTGACTTTACCATCACAACTCCAATTTTAACTGGAACTCTACGTAATAATATTACGTTAAACTTACGTAATCCGTAAGGTTCAGATGTAAGGCGGAGGACATGTATAACAGTATCACCGAAATGGAATAAAGAATAACACAAGAAGTGCCCTGTGGGCATGTTACGTGATTAAAAAATTTGCCCAATTTTGGCCTATGTTTTCATAAAAAAAAACTGTGTTTTTGAAATTCAAAGGCGAAGGAGATCTACGATGTCAGGATGGCGCAAGTGAGGCGGAACGCTTGGCGATTGGGCTAAATGAAATATCTGTTTCCATTTGAATTTGTAAGGAAGGCACCTCTAGTGTTATATTCGTTCTATGGATTGGGTATTTAGTAGTTAGGGAAAGAGAAGCAAAGATCGCGCTACAGACGAAATCGGAAAATCTGGAAAACTTTGAGGAAGGCCTATGTCCAAACCTCTTGTGAAGAAGATGTTAGAATAATGTTCAACATACCTTTCCTAAAATAGCGTAGAAGATGTCGTCCCAACAGATAGCCAATGCAGCCCCCAGACCAGCTAGGAGGGCCCCCACGGCTGAGGTCACCGTCACCTTCCACTGGATACTTCTTGGTTGCATTATGAAAGCCTGGAATCAATAAAAGCCACATACATAAGTCAATCATTACGTCAAAATATACTTACGAGTATATTCATGTTAAAAAATTTATTCCCAGGTTACGAATAATACGACAATTTAAATTGCTCCTACTATCAACATTATAAGAGGAAAATATTGCTTGTGCGCAATGGTGAAGAGAAGCAGAGGATTGAGCCAGTGAAGCATGCGTATCTGACGCCTTCCACCATACAGTCAATAACCAAATTCATTAATCAATAATAATGCGAAAAGTAAATACGATGAAATTATAAATTGAAAAGGTAATCGAAGGATTAAACATTAATTAAACAACAATGTTTCAATTGTAATTCTAATATTCAAACAAAAACCTGAAAGAAAACCTGTACTGAACACAATCTATGCGATTCGTTAAAAAGTAATACACTATTCTGAGCCTAAGGCGCTCCGCCCACTGAGGCAACTGAAAACCAACTAAAACCGTCTGTTTCTCTGTCTTGATTGGTCAAAAAGCTTGGTTAACCATAGAAGAAGAACAATCAGCTGACAGTTGGCAACTATCAATGGCCGCCCAGGGCAACCAGTAGAGCAAGTCGCAAGTCACCGCTTGCGTTACCATTGACAACGGGGTTTTGTGTGATAGTGTATGTGCGGGCCATCACATTGTCATACAAAGACAGTTGGCAGTTGAGAGTTTTGGACCGACCGCGCCTGCTAGATACTTCAATATTTTCTTTGTTTATTATTGTTTATCATTGAATTAATTATTTAATATTTCTTTGTTTATCATTGAATTAATATTTGAGCTTTCATTCTTGCTGTAGATAAAAAACGTACGGTTCCATGTCAACTCAGAATCAATTCAACTCAACACCTCTTTAACAAGTCGTTAAAAACTATTAAAAAAAATAGTCCATACCCTAACCTAATAACTTAACCAATTTTTCATATATTTTTTTCACAATTTTTAATGACTTTCAAAGGAAGTGTTGAGTTGAATTCATTCTGAGTTATCCGATCACCAAAACATATACGTATTGGTATTCGTCACATAGATACATCACATATTATGTATGACCAATTTTCCATAAGCGTACAGCACATGGACATTGAAAGTAAGCCTTATGAATGAGAATGAATCTTTTGAAATGTGACTATGGATGTAGAGTATTAAGAGGCTAGACTTTAAACCACACGCGGAACACCCGCGTCTGTCATTCTGTCCCGCTCACAATAAGCTCATGCACACTTACAATACATGCGAATGCGAAATGTGCGAATGAGACAACGCTCAAATTTACCGACAGAAATCGCTCGAAAAGGGGTTTATGGAGAATACACTTTTCTACACCGAAACTTTCACGAAATTGAAATTTTAAAAAATATGTATTTTTTAGAAAGAAGAAGCTACGTCGGTAGCTTTTTATAATTTTATAATTCTTTATGAGAGTTGAGTTAGCAGCACTTTTTCCTTAAATAATATTTTTTGATAAATCGTACATGTTTGACAGTGAATGTTTACGTTAATACGAAACGCATCGAAAATTCGAAAACATACCGACATAGTTTTCACCCTCTAGAAGGCAGTATAAAAAAAATATATTCATTTTGTGCAATTTTCGATGTAGAAAAGTGTTTTTTCCCGGGCGTCCTATTTGTATGGGCCGAAAAGCGAAGTCTATCATCTTAAAGATACCATGGACTAATGTTGTTTTGTCTCACAAACGAACAGCTGCTTAGGTAACCTCATTAAGGATATGGATTTTTTAAATATGTTGTGAAAATTAAAACGCCATTCCTACTACATATGCAACAAGTGCTTTATACCAAAGATTGTCATAAAATACTTCAAGGTACCTACGTACAATCAATGAGTCTTCTGGGAAAAAAATATATTTTTCAAAATATTTTAGAATTATATAAGCAAATTTTCAAAGAACCCTTAGGTACATTTGATTTTTTTCTTTCTATATTTGTAGCTTCATGAATGTAGAATTTCAAGTGTTTGTGGTATAACTTTTATACATTTTGACATAAACCGGGGGTGGTTTTGGTCATTATACTCATTATCGAGAAAGTTACAGAAAACTGTCCAAACTTGGGTCAAACTAAATTAGCAGAGAAAAAGGGCGACACGAAGATTGGATTTGCTGGATTGATTTACAACCCTAAAATATATTTTCAACTAATTCCAAAGATGTCAATATTAAGGCTGATAATTTCAATTACAACAATAATACCATTGGGCGATTATTCATCTATATTGTCTATGAGTCTACGTAACGTGAACATCTTTTATTGCTTGTGGCGTCATGAGTTTTGAGATGAATAATTGCGTTTACGTAAGTTTTGTTCTATGTGAATTTGTGAATCATTTTCCAAATATTACGTATTTTGGCAATTTATTGTCATGTCACCGCTGTTTCTGGTATTGGTCGGCGCGTCGCAATTACTTCATGGGTCGGCAACCAGCGGCCCGCGCGGCGTCTTAGTGGGGCCCGCAAGATTCTCGCCGCAACTCATGACACGGACGATATCATACACAATGGAATGAATGGGAGTGAGAAAGGGAGCAAAGGGATAGCGAAGTGGTAGCGGGGGGAAGAGCGCACCTTGTGTGTTGCCAACTTGAGGGATGATTACCCGTCATATCTGGCGGATTGGAGTGTAGTATTTTGTGGAATTATTTGTGAAATGGAAGTATTTTAACGGAATGTACAGAATGACGGATTTCCTAGCGGATTCGAATAAAATGATAAAATACATGATTTTATAGGCGAAAATGGCCGAAAAACAGAAATTCATTACCTGAAAAAATTTTATCCCCCTCCCGCCCCCCCTTCCTTCACAAGATTTATTTATTGATTTATTCCCGGAACAGACAAAAAATTTGACGAGCTTGCTTGATCAACTTACGATACGATTGTACCACCCCAGCCAGGAGCAATCCTGTCCCGGTGAGACCGGTACACCAGGGGGCACTGATTTGTTAGGACTAGGAACAAGTGCTCTGAGGATAGGAAGGAGGTTGGAGTTTAATCGACCGGTATACATGGCAACCTAATAAGCCAATATTGGAGTTTAGGATGGGCAGGAAGAAGGGAATGGATTGAGCGTTATGATTTTGTATTTCTTTTCTTTATGTCTTCCTTCTTCTTGCCTCTTCTCGGCTCTTCTTGGATCTTCCTGTCCCTTCGTAGTTTTTCTTGTATCTTCTTTTCTATTCTTGTTTCTTCTTGTCTCTTCTGGAATCCTTTCGTCTCTCCTTGGCCCTTTTTACTTATTCTTGTCCCTTCTTGCCTCTTCTTGATTCTTCTCATCTCATGTGGGCTCTGCTTGGCTCTTCCTGCTATTTCTTGTATCTTCTCGTCTCTTCTTGCCTCTACTTGTCTCTTCTTGCCACCTCTTGGATCAACCTACTTCTAATGGGATTAGTGGGATAAAATTGACTTATAAGCATAAACAATGATAAACCTTTAACAAAATAATTGAAAATATCATTTCTCAAAACTTTTCCCTTTGTAATCCTGTGCAAGTCACACTTGTGCTGCGTAAATCCTAAAGCATTCACTTAAGCACATTGATCAACTCGACACATGCAATAAAGTTGAACAAGTACTTTCAAATAATTTTTGTCGTTCAATAAAGCTGATAAACAAAATAAAAAACGAATTCATCAGTAAACAAATATACGATTATGCGGCGCCATCCGTGTGTAGCTATGCTGTTTTAATATAGCTTTGTTATTTTTTTTATTTCTAATGATGTTATGAATACTCATCTAGTGGCCCAAAGCAGTAAATGAGACTGATTCTGTCCAAATTCTAAACATGACCCACGTATGTCAACACGTGGAATTCGAGTTCAGTGCCTCCCAAACCTTTCTTACCAACTGAAAGTGTGAACAAAGCTGCAAACTGAAATTAACAACAATATATGTACTACGTCAAATTTAGGGACACAGTATTTGAACACCGCTGCCCTGACCGCGTGAGCTTCGGGACATAATTGTGTTAAAATAAACAAATCGTCAAGCAATATAATAAGTGAAATATGAGTGAGTCTTATCTTTTTAGATGTGTTCGTCTGATGAAATCCTTTGTGTCCTGTCGAATGCACTTGTAAACTTTAAACTCATTTTTACCGCTATTAGCACAATACAAAATCAAATGTCACTAACAAATTATAAAGCTTTCACTAAAATGCGTGTTTTGACACGTTTTCAAAGGTATTAGGCCAGAGGAGCCGACGTTAGAGAAATAAATACTCGGAGCGGAAAAAACACAACCTGTCAGAATAAACTGCCGCAGCAAGGATAAAGTGCAGTCTTTAACGTACACGTCTCTACTTAAAAAATGCAAGCTAATATAAAAAAAACTTGCAAGTCAAATGCAACCAATAAAATGTCATTGATTTATTAAATACAAACATACACAATAAGCGTTTTATTTTTAAAACCGAAATATTTGTTCACAAATATTGTAGGTATGCTGTAATGATTGTTACCCAAGTGCGGTCCGCAGTAATCCCCACGTAAAATATTTGTCCCTTTTACAACAACAAGGTTGCCGACCTATGACTTATATGAGTCGCCGGCAAACGTTGTTTGAAGATGGAATAAAAACATTAAACACAACTCGTAGATCATAAATATTGACTAAGGTTCGCAGATATCAATGGGTTACGTATTAGTATTTATGTAAACATATATATCTGTAAATTCCTACTTATCTTTTATTTCGTCAAAATTTCATAACAACGATAAGAGGAATTTACTTAAGACCTTAACCGTTATATGAAACAAATATATTTAAAGTATAATATCTTGTCTATTATATTATTATTTAATAGACAATAGAGTATTCTTGGTAGTCGATAGCTAACAATCATATTACCAAATTAATAGTTGTGGATAATATTAGATTATGCACATATTATATATATTGTAACCACAAGTAGTATATAGTGCTAAATTGAGAACACGGTTATAAAACAAGAAGTTGAGTTGTATATAAACATACTTACTACACGATACTCAATTTAATTTCTGTAAGTAAACACACCTTACTATAAACTCATCCGAAATATTAATCCGCATTTTTGATTGATTTCTACACATATTCTGCGGGTTCTAACTGAGAAAATGAAGTTAAATATTACAAATGGGACACAACACTCAACACTAAAAACCAGCCACAAACACATAATATTATGTATTTAAACTAACTTTTGGTAAAATTATACCTTTTGACATAAACTTTTGTCCCGTGTACCTACACATGCATATGGGCAACAATTACATAATATGCATTAATTCAATTCTACCAACTGCACTTAATTTAATAATTTATGCATATTTAAAAACTTTTAAAAATTGTCTGCACATAAATGCGTATTATAAACAAATAATAAAAAAAATTAGACAGATATTTCCGATTTTATAATAAAATCCGATTCCCTTGGGCAACTCGAGCAAACCAAACAAGCAAAGTATAAAAAGCACACAAAATGATTTGAATAAATTGAAGGCACTCTCAACTCGAAACTAAGAAAACAAGAACGTACAAAACGTATCGTTGATAAACCATGTTTCAGTGAAAGAATGCACTAAAATTTACGATTAGAATTTAATTTAGATTCGATATCACAAACTTATCGTCTTATCTCAAATATAGAATTAGCTATAAGTTATTTATGGAAGCAGCATTACTTTTACTTCACAGATAAAAATTGTAGTCGGAAGCATAATCGGAAGATAATAAAAATAAAAATCGTAGCTAAATAAGGAAGCAAAAATTAATAACAGATCAAAATACGTATAGAAATTTTATATCAGTTAAAATAATAATTAATTTTTTTTTAATATTTTATTACAGGTAGGTACTTTATCGCGTGTCCGAATTCTTCACACAATCAGTTCCAATTTGGAAAATTACACTTAAATTCAAAGCAAATTAAATTTCATTGAATCAGAGAGACACAACCGAAATTAGTATTCTTTAACATGTTTTTTTATGGGAATACCGCTCAAGAGTTCCAACTGCTCTCAACCATCTGGAGCCAGTGAGACTATGGCATCCCCAAGTGGGGTATGATGTAAGGCTGAAGGTAGTGGGAAGGGGAAGGAGATGGGGGAAGAGTAATGTGGGGAAGTACCGAGCTTTTCAGATCTGGTCACCAAACATGGCTAAAGCAACTTCATGTAACGTTTTAGTTCTGAAAGGTGGTCTTATACCAGGGCGATACTGAGAGTATCTCTCTAACATTGGGACGCCCCGCAAATATAGGTAATTTATTTATTTATTATTATTTATTTTTAATATTCAACGCCCCGATGGGCTTTTACATAATAAGTATATAACACAGTGATATATATGTAATACAGTGTTTAAATAAGAAATATAAACTTATAGCAATGAACATTATAAAAATGGTAGGTATAAAATTAAGCAAGAATTATATATTATAATAAAAGTGAAAAAATAAAAATAAATTAAACTGAAACCAGTTTTTAAATTGCAGATGGCATAAAAATAAAAATATATGTATAGTGTAGGTTAATATGAGAAATTTACAGATATTAATTATTTTAATTATTTTAAATTACTCCGGTTTTCTAGTCAGCAGCCTACCCCTTGACCCCGGAGGCCGTCAACGATGATGATGATAATATCTAATATTATTGTCGGTGGTTAAAAATGTTTTTAATGATTTTTAAAGTGCAAGCAAGTTTAGTAATATGATATTTTCGTGTGGTCAGATGTAACGTGAGGAACAGAATGATAGGTACTAAATAAGGATATGGTTTCAAGCAGCATTATTTATTGTACCGTAACGGGATTATGATTATATACAGGGTGTTAAGGTACGTACTTGAGTTACTTTAACCAGTGATTCTTGACATTATTTGGAGTAAAAAATGTTAATGAAATTTTGGTCTCCGGTGACTTTTTTTATGTCATTTTTTTTTTATTATGTCAACAAAAAAAAATCTTTCACATGACCTTATTGGTCACTCAGCCGATTTACCGCTCCACCCCTTACCCCGCCCCCAGCTACCCAACACCTACTTTTTTTTATTTTTTTGTAGAAAAAACGTCAAAAATGTCACCGAAGACCAAAATTTCATTTACATTTTTTACTCCAAATAATGTCAGGAATCACTGGTTAAAGTAACTCAAGTACGTACCTTAACACCCTGTATATAGAAAATGAAGTACCTAATCGGACAGGAGTTGTCATAGTGCTATTTGAAAAAGACTTCCTTTCATATTTCTTACTGCGCTATGTTTTTCAGTAAACTATGGGATTCTATACTTTTGAGATTGATTGTAACTATTTAGTATTTACACGATTCATTATTTCCAATTTTGATACAAAACCTACATATCGATCTCCGAAAAAAAAGTTTTTTGTTGAGTATGCAGTTATGTATACTGTAAAAGTGTTCCCATTATCTGGTTCAATACGCAGATAACTCTTAAACAACACGTCAATCATGCAGTGCACTCTAGCAGAAAAACTTATAGCGAATTAAACAAAATGTTTATCTGCAAGTGTCATCCTAATGTATCAGACCGTTATGCCTTCCGGTTATTTTATAGCATACTAGCTGATAACCGGCATGCATTGAATGCTACAAATACATAAACTGTTTCTCCCTTCGTGTCATTTCCCGTTTGTCCCCGTTCCCCTTCCGCTTCCTCTTCCTCTTTCCCTCCCGCGTTCCCCTTTCACCTTCCCCGCATCATCCCTCTCCTCTCCCACTCTCCCCTTTCTCAAGACCCCCCCTCACGCATTCCGCTTCCATCTTCTCCGCCTTCCCCTCTCCCTTTGGAACCCCTCCCGCGAAGCCCCCCGCCTTAATTCCCCATCCGTCCCTCCCGCATACCCCTCCCCTCAGCCTTTTTTCCCTGCCGCTTAACTCCATAAAATATACCCATTTTTCCAACAACTCGCGTGACTTATTTTATTTTTTAATGCAAATTTCATAATGTCAAGCTCACCAATATATATAGAAATATTCACGGGCATGTTCACAACAATTAAAAAAAAAAATAATAGCAATAGGATGAAATTTTAATCGCAATCGTACGAATATTATAGGATTTACAATTTCATAACGCCAGAGCTCCTATAA
The DNA here is from genome assembly GCA_951813805.1 of Limnephilus auricula. Lineage (NCBI taxonomy): Eukaryota > Metazoa > Arthropoda > Insecta > Trichoptera > Limnephilidae > Limnephilus > Limnephilus auricula. The sequence continues at coordinate 18,146,798 of OX638395.1, read as the reverse complement.
CCATCCCGGGTATGCGCACATCACATTCCAAAGTTTCATCGCAATCGGATGAACGGTATGGCCGCGCATAAGATACGAACACACAAACAAACATTCATTTTTATATAATAGATTTAATATGTAAAACACAGACACGTTTAAATATAAATAATATTAGATTTATGGTGAGCATTCGAATATTCCTTTCCTAATTATCTCAAAAATGGAGATGTCTGACAAATCAACTGGAAGATCAATATGTAGGTATAACATGAGATGAGATTCAATGCTGATGAATCGAAGTGAATTTATAAAATTTTATCTGTAATACAGTCAATCTTTTTTTTCTTTTAGTTTGACTCAGTTAAAACCCTTGTAAGATGAGCTTTGGTGTCGTGAAATTTGAAAAAATTTTCACTGCCCGTAACCTCTAGGATAACGCAACCATTTGCACTTGTAACTATATTTTCATCATGAAATGTGAATATATTTAATTATAAAAATAAAATAAGAGAAGTTATCATAATATATAGATATTTATAAAACAGTCGTCAATCATCATGTTGTATATATAACAATATGATTGTTTAATTTGATTTTTTTATTTAACATACACGATTAGCAGTGACGTGCAGTCCATAAAGGCTTTAAAGCTGTGCTGTGATATGTCCTAAGAAAGACATTAAAGATTTTTTTACGTGAACACAGCAAGTGTCCAAAAGACTTCTAACCGACTGGAGCCATTGAAACTATGGCATCCCCAATTAAGTAAAAATAATGTAGTGTGGATAGGAGGAGATGAAGATGGGGAAGTACCTTACTATTCATAACCGGTCACGAAACACAGCTTAAACCATTCTAATAATAGTAATAATATACTAAAATAATCATTTTGAATTAATTAATTGTGAAGCAACGAACACAATAAAGTAAATAAATTCACTTTATGTTAAATATTTTAAAATGACTGTTGACACAAATCACAAATATGGTACATTGATATATCTACAATTTGGTAGGTAGGCAAGGGCGGATCCAGGGGGGGTCATGGGGGTCATGACCCCCCCCCTGGGCATGTTCATGGCATGTCCAGGACCTAGGTGGACCACTAATTAAAATTATCAAAATTAAATTATAACTTTTTGTGACTTGACCACGACTATGTGACCCCCCCCCCCCCCCCCCCTGGGCCAAAGCTGGATCTGCCCTTGTAGATAGATACTGATGCATTTCATGAAAATTGATCATAATACCAATATTTTTCATTACTAGCAATGATTTGTTTATCTAATGCACAATAATTACCTACAATATATATTATTGATCAGTTGTGTAAAATTTGTAACACGTTTATTAGTAAATCCCCTGATATCCAATACCAAACAGCTAAAAACCATTCATATATAGTTTAAATTGGTGGTTACACCGATTTAGCTAAAACATGAATGAAACATCTGACTCTTAGAGGACATTAGCTAAAAGCTAAACTATAGACAATACAAGAAACCTTTATTACGATGAGCTAATAAGTCGATAACAATATATTATGTTATGGGTCATGGATAGGTATCTATCTATCTAGGGTCTTACTTGAATCTTTTATCAGGGACTGCGTACTTCTTGTGGGCCACCCAGAAGCATGTCGGTTGATAACATTTATATTAATTATGAATGGCTTTAAATCTCAATTTGAATCCCCGAGAACTCCGAGGTTCGTCCGAATCTTGGCGGCGGATGCGACGCACCAACTGGGTGGCATGCCGGATCAGGAGAGACCAGTTGCGGGGGACCTACTGACCTCTCCAACAGGACATTCTCGGAACATTGCCTTGCACCGCAGTTAGAGGGATAGATTCATATGTCCGTCACTCTACTGACCTACAGATAGCCACCCACCCCTCAGAACTCCATCTCCTTCTTTTCCTAAAACCCCAACCATACAGCATCCACAAATATGACATAAATAGCAGCGGCGGTCCGTGAGTTTTCAGTGAGCGAGTGCCAAGATTGAAAAAAACGACGTTAGTGATGTTATTGTAGCTGAAAATATATATATATATTTTTTTTTCAAAATTTCAACTCTTTGTGTGAAGATTTTCAGGATTCTTTCAGTTTGGGGATGCGCCGCATCTATAAATTAAAAGATCTTCATACAAAAAGATGAAATTTTGAAAAAAAAAAAAACATTTTCAGCTACATTAACATCAGCTCACTGAAAACTCACGGACCGCCCCTGATACAAAGGCTATGAGTGCTTCCTGTGTGGAACTAATGTAAAAATAAAAATAATTATTATTTTTATTATAAATCTAATTGACGTATGATATCATCTAAAATATAAATACATTTATAATAATATTCAAGGAAGGTCCCAAAGTCCCAACATTATGGTGCATTAATTAAACAACATTCTTCAAGATTGTTGTTCAGTGCAAAGCTATTATTATTGATAAGCTTAGAATAACAATACTTTAATGATTTATTTATTAGGTATTTGACCCGGTCTGAAAACAAATAAGTAAGGAAGAAGATAAAACAATTCACCGCAAACGTACGTTGTATTGTTTATTATTTGCTTATTCTTCTAATAGGCAAGTTTATATTATGTAGATAACAAATATGCTTTCAAAATCAATCATTTTCTTCAATATTCTATTTTTTTTTAATTTTATTTTAGTACCTAAGTAAAACAGACATAGGGCCGGTATATCAGTTGGTCTAAAGCTCGGCTTTGAAGGAATGTGGAGTTCAACATGGCTTAGCACACAATCCGTATATCAGTCGTAATTCTAGAGTTGACCAATTTTAAACGTTTAGTCTATGATAATTTTAGTAATTTCTATGCCGAACCAATCTATTTATGTAAGTATCTATGGACTCTATGGTTTTACCAAACAACCAACCGTCAAATGATGTCTAAATCGTCATCACTCGAAGAATGTTCGAATTCCATGTTGATAGGTAAACTTATTTCACCAATGTAATTTATTGCGTCCGTACGTAGTATGTACGTAGCAGATCGAAACCGAAGCAATGTGAAATCTAACAGATGACAGGTGTGTTTTTGCCAATAGCGCTACAGCATCTAGCAAAGGAACTATTCTTAAGCGGCCGATTTCGGCGGTTTAAGTTGAGCGAGGAATGTGCTCCTTAGCAAATACTGATATACCGGCCCATACCCTATCACGGTGATCTATAAAGAATTTATCGATAATGTCGGTAACTTGTCATCGTTCCCGAGCTTCACTAGGCCCTAGCAGGCTCGCTCTATAACGATCGATAGGATAACTATCGGTAACTTCTCATCGTTCCCTAGCATGATTGCAGATCGCCAACGAATAAGTGACAGTTCACAATGACTAAGTATCATTAATATATTCGACATCAACTGTTGTTTGTACGTTAGCGATGTGCAGTTGTCCTAGGGAACGATGAGAAGTTACCGATAGTTATCCTATCGATCGTTATAGAGCGAGCGTGCTAGGGCCTCAGATCGCTAATGTGCACGGAGAAAAATGTTATTCTAAAATACGATCATTTTATTCGTAAAGCGGTTAAAAACGGGACTGAAGTTCTTACGAACAAATTAACAGGGTTTTAATGTTTACCAGCGGGAAAATATAAGAATAAATTATTATTATTAATTATCACGACAAATTTCGTACGTATACCAACAAATTATTCTTACATTTTCCCGCCAATAAACATTGAAACCCTGTTAATTTGTTGGTAAGAACTTCAGTCCATTTTTAACAGTTTTACGAATAAAATTATCGTATTTTAGAATAACATTTTTCTGCATGTACAAACAACAGTTCACGTCGAATAACTTTAAAACACTTAGTTGTTGTGAGGTGTTAGGTATTTTTTCGTTGAAGATCTGCAGTTATGCTCGGGAACGATGACAAGTTGGACGAACTGGGACGCTTAGGAAAGGACACGCTGGAAGAAACAATTTCTTTATTTATGTCGCAATCAACGTATGCCGGGTAATCGTTAGTATGTAATCTAATGATCCCGTGTAAAAGTTTAAAAAAATTGTAGTTATTGTTATTACACGGGTTTGCAGAACTTAGAATAGTGAATACTAGGATACATTGGTGATTTATTTTTCATTATACGATATTTATTTTTCATTATACGATACTTAAGAAAAGCACAATAATTTATCCTAGCTGCAAAGACAGCAGTTTCAATACTCTTTCTGCCGTCTAAATTCCTTGCACGTTCATACAGTAGGTATTCCTTATTATCCTCAGTTAAGTCCTTTGTGTCCTTAATACGTAAAGGAGTGGGTGTCCTCTCGTTCCATGACTTGATCGCAATCCTGGTAGGAGTGGCGCGGGCGTAACAAATACAGTAGGTAACACATCATTGGTTAAATATTTCAAAAAGTACTCTTGTGATTGACCATTCGTCGGCTTATTGATAGACATTTTAGCTGAAAGATTCTAAATCAGTCAACCAAATTTCTGTTTTTTATTAAATTTTATTATTTTATTAAAAAAAAATTATTGACAATCAAGTGGATATCAAACAATCAAGTGGATATCAAACAGCGGTGGTTAAAATAACAAATTAAAAAATATAGTACAATTGTGTAGAGGTTTTTTTTTAGATTGATTTTACAGGAATTTTTTTTTTTATTACAAAAATATTTATGTATTCTTATATATATATTAAATCAAAGATTCAGAAAGACATGACATATTTCAGTTGTTTAAAATGTAGATAGTACAAATTATAGAAAAAAACTATTCACTTCCATATTTTTAACCAACTTTTAATATATTTTTTTTTATATGTAAGTTTAAGTTTTGGCATGTGTTGGTGGAATTGGGTGAGGAATTGAACAATTTTGGGGCAATACAGTAATGTGTCTTTGGGCCAGCCTGGTTTTGCAATGAGGCACTATGTACATGCAAGTGGTGAGTCTTTGACTAGATCGATTTGGGTTTTTATCGAAATTGTTAGGACGAGTAAAAATAAATTTAAGATTTCTTCAAACTTCGCAAAATCACTTTGTGGCGTCATTTTGAATTAAATTAAAACAAATAACTTTGTTTAAACCACTAATATATTAGTGGTTTAAACAAAGTTATTTGTTTTAATTTAATAAATTTAAGACATTGGAAACAGTAGATCCGCCTTAGTTCCATAATTTCAGTTTCCTGAAATAAGTGATTAGTGGGATAAATCGAAAAAACAAACAAAAAGGAAATTAACATAACTTTTCTTTAATTTACTCTGCACAGACAGGAGGCCCTGAAGAAATAATTTCCCTCGGGTCTATATCATCTTTAGGGATGCTGTGTGTAGGTTTTTTAAAAGGAAAGTAAAGAGCGGAAGTTCTGGGGAGGAAAAAGGTGGAAAGAATGGGTGGTAATCTGGGGTCAGTGTGTCCAGGAGTGACAAACGTATGAATCCATCCCACCCACTGCATTGCAAGGCGATGGGTCGAGAGAGTCCGGCTGGAGAGTTCAATTGATCTCGCTCAACCGGCTTCTCCCGATCCGGTCCACAATTCAGTAGCAGGGCAAGCGCATCCGCCGCCAAGACCTAACAAACCTCATCCCATGAACTTGGGCACCCATGCTAAGTCACCAAACTTAGCCAATCGCTTGGGGTTACCATGATAGATGTGGTGGTTGTCGAACTTATGGTTTTCGGGGCGGCGATACCCATAATAAGGAAGTTGAGTGAAAATTATTTTGACTTATAAAAAATATGTTCGTGTACATGCGAACTTAAATACTAGTACTTAAAGTTCGTTTTCATAATTCAGTTAATTTTACAAATTTGAATTTTATTAAACCCGCGAAAACGCCTGGTAAGAGACGAGAGATTGTGTGACGTCTTCTGTATGCTTGTTTGTATGAAAAATAAGGGTAAATATTTATAAAACCGTGACACGCTTAATATGGATTAAAAAATAAAATTTTAAAATTGTAATAGTTGGTTATTAACTAGTAGATACTAATCAAGTCAGTTACCGGAATTTCGAAAAAAGTGTTTTTTTAATGGTTATTTTTTAAATTAAAAAACCGAAACTTGCAACATAACGGTCGGTGAAAAATGACATTTCGTGTTTTTAAATTTTAAAAATAACCATTAAAATGCACTTTTTTCGAAATTCCGTTAACTGAATTGATTAGTACTAGTTAATATCTAACTACAATTTAAATTTATTTTTGTAGTCCATATTAAGTGTGTCACGGTTTTGTCAATATTTTCCCTTATTTTTCATACAAACAAGCATAAATATGACGTCACACACTCTCCCACCTCTTACCGGGCGTTTTCGCGCGCTTAATAAAATTCAAACTTTTAGAATTAATTTAATTATGAAAACGAACTTCAAAAAATCTATATATATTAATATTTAAGTTTGCATGTGAACTTTGATAAAAAATTTTTTAAAAATTAACTCAACTTCCTTATTACCTCCTAAATTAAATGGTCGGGAGCAAGTTCTCAAACAATACTAAATTTCACAATTAGAATCATGAATTATCGGAGACTTCTAATGTTCATTTAGTAAGTAATTTTTACTAAATAAAAATACTTTTTCTTTTTAAAGATACCAAAAAAAAATTTATTATGTATGGTAATGGTGAATATCACATTATACCCGAGATTTGTTTTCAATTTTTATGAGAATTTCGCGTGATAAATTAAGTTCCAACAACATAATAAGTTATTAAGGATAAAATTATTTTAAATCAATAAAACTATTCTAATAGTAAACCGTAATGCTTTTTAACCACATCATAGATATCAGTTTCAAGTAAAAAATAATAATTCATATTGTACTTACCAAATTACGTCTGTTGTGTATGTGAATGAGCAAGCTTTTTACCCTAAACGTTAGCTAAGGCAATAAAAATTGTTTTCAATAAAAATGTGAAAATTAATTATTATTTTGCGAATTTTCTCATACATTACTGCAAACACATGACACAAATATACTGCTAGTAATATATTTTTTAAATCCCAAATTTAATAAATGTTTTTTTTTTTAAATTCTGAGATGATTAATTTAAATGATCTCATTTTAAATTGTCCTGCATAACACACATCCAAGTACTAAATTGTTACATCACTCGTTTGTCTAGTACATTTCACAAAGGTATAAAGAGTTTTTAATTGGATTACAAGTTGAACATACGAAAAGACCGACAACTGTGAGAGTATCGAGTTGCGAGCATGGAGAGTCCCCGACCGACGCTGGCGACGCTTCCTACACCGACTGACGGCTCTGTGGACGGCACTTTACTCACCTGGTATGGGCGTCCCTCTCGGGAAAACTTTACCGTAGATTGTCGAGCAGGACTTGATAATAGTATGCGTATGTTGCGTATATCAGTTATATGTCGACAATTCTACTAACAAAATGGCGTTACATGCAATTTTGACTTTAAATATAAAATGCTTTTAGGCTTTGACTTGTAGTTACGGTTTTAAAATATGCACTACTGATAGATAAATGATAAAGGCCAGTTGTTTCACTATACTTGAAAAGTTTATCAAATTCTTCTGAAATAATCAAATGTCACTGATTTTTGTCAGAAACGAATGATCGGGTTATAGTTTTTTTTTTTAAATAATGATTACATAAAAAATACAAAGTATTTTGTAGTCTATTCACACTATTCACAGTCCTCCTCACTAGAGATCCCTGCTCCGAAGTGGACTGTGGATTGTTGTATGGGACATCATGATTATCTTTTCTTTATGTATGTTGATTTCCACAAAATAAAAAATCTTTACGTTTTATTTGTTGACTGTAGATTGAGTTGATGTTACTTCATAATTTGAATGATTTCATCATCTTCTTGTTCTTGCAGGCATATTTTTATTTCGTTTTTAAACTTGTTTATCTATATGGCGTTTTTGATTTCATTTTGAAGGGTATTATATAATTTCGGACAATCAAATATTTTTTTGGCTGTTGGTTTTTCTGACTGTTGCGTTTAATTTTGGGATTTTCAGTAGATTTGAGTTTTAATCCTTTAAGTGTAGGTATGTTGGTCAGTAGGTACTCATTTTGACTTTAAGTTTGGGCATAGTTTTATAATACTGAAAGCATTAAAATTTTTTTTTTTTTTATTTAAAAATTTCTTTTGATAGAGTTCTTATGAATACTTTCAGGATTATTTTTATTATTACTTCTTGTGTTTTAGCGAGCTTTATGAGGATGTTTGAGGCAGATCTCCGTCCAGTAATCCCATAATCTATACGTGATTGACCATTTTCATTTGAAGGTTTTCCGCAATAGGACACAATTAAATTAGCTATAAAATAAATGTCTTCAAAAAATTTCCATCTGCTCAAAATTGCATCCCTTGACAATTTAAAAGTTTTCTTTTTTACTTATTTATTGTTTTCATTTCATTCAGAATCGAAGGAAAAGGGAACCTGCTCAGGACCTTGTCCGAAAGGCGTGCAAGATGGATCGGTTATATAATACGACAAGAAGGCCTCTTGCATGCCATAATGGAGGGTATGGCCGAGGGGACAAACTCTAGGGGACGCCCACGCCGAGAGTACCTGGAGGACCTGATGGTGGACATGCGCTGCTTATCATTTGCAGACTTCAAAAGAGCCGCGTAAGAAGGGAAGAATAGAGGAAATTGCTGCAAACCAATCCCAGGATTGGAACCAGAGATATTACCTACATAGAATTTTGTTGGTGGCTAAAGTTTTAAAAACATTATTGACTATACCCTTGAGGTGATTTCTCACAAAAACGGCGCTAAACAAATTATCCAATTATTATTAATTATAAGTATTAGATACACTGGCACAGGAAAACAATATGATAATAAGATTTTCTTCTTCAAACTATTTAAATAAGATTTTCTACCTACTAACACGATGGCGTCATGTACCACTTCATCAATTCTACATATCTACCTATTGTATTGACATCTAAAATGCTTATGATGGAATGCTGCAATAATTGTTAAGAGATAAAAGGGCACCGGAATATTAATTTATGTACATATTAGTTTATTTTTAACACAATAGTGTGATTTATTTAAAAATGTTAATAAAAATTGAAATTGACCGGTCCGTGGAGGAGAGGCATCACGTCTATATCGATCCCAGACGTCGTGAGTTTAATTCCTCGGCTGGCTAAGTCCTTCATCACGACATAAGTAACATTTTCCGCTTCTTGATAGGATGAAATTTTCAAATTATTGTCAAGTTAACCGTAACCTGGTATTCCCAGGAATGATTGTCTTTCTTTAAAAAAAAAATAATAAAATAAAAATGTTAATGTCAATGATATACAGTTAATGAAACCGTAATATGTCGTAAGCCACAAAATACAAATTTTATAACAGAGTAAAAACCGCATAACTTTACAAAAAATAAGAAAGCATTTTTGCGTATGTGGTGGCTTACGACATGATAAATTGCGGTTGCACGGATAAGTTATTTTTTCGTAACAGACAGATGAACATATTGCGTAGGCCAGTGGATGAATGAAATCAATAATGAATAATGACTAATGCTCTTCCAAAAGTTACTACATTTTTTTTAAACAATATTTGGATGATTTATATTTAGAGCCGTTTTTGTAAAAAAAATCACCAATGTATCCTAGTATTCACTATTCTAAGTTCTGCAAACCCGTGTAATAACTACATTTTTTTTTAACAAAATTACGCACAAGGAAACTGGTGGCGCTGGTTTTACAATTACTTCGATCGCATTGATGTGAATTACAAATTAAAATAATTAAAATACATTTGCCTTTAATGCATAGGGAAGGTGGGAAGCCCAAAGACTTACCTAATCCACTGTAAATGTCCCTTCAATAATCCCCTGCAAATGTCAGTTCAATAGCCGCTGGTTTTTCTTCTCATTCTTATTCACATATAAAACACAATAGTATTATTCAATAACACAACCATAAATATATCGGTCGCGGCGGTTCAAAACATGTGTTTTGCGGGGTACAACAAAATACGACGGATTACAGCGGATAATTTGATTATTATCAAATATAATCAAATAACAACAAAAATGTTTGCGGTGCGGTTAAACAGTATTGCATATTGCGACTTTTTTCGGCTTGTGGAACGAAAAACGGACTTCATTTGTTTTCGAAGTGCTCAATTTCAAAGTCTCTGGGCAAAACAATGGAAAGGGAGATATGGAAGCATTAAAGGCTATTTGAATTACTCTGATTAATAGCAATCGAAAGTACTTACTCAACTCGCGCAAACAGAAACCACGCGATCTTAGTTAATTGCAGGTGACTGGGGTTTCATAATGATAATATTATATATTCATCAATGAATGAGTAGGAATATGACTCACAAACTTTGTTTCATAACAAACGATACGTCTAATATAAGATAAGATAAAGGTAATTCTTTAGAAAACACCGCGTTATGTAAAAACTTGTAGGTAAAAATACAATAAGTATCTATATATGTATGTATTTTATCTAATCTGCCTATCATGTGTTTCCATTACCTGGAAACAAATGTATTATATCTTCTAAACTCTAAGTACTCGGACTAACGTTACGTACCTACCTATTTACACTTTTTATCCTTTGGCGCATGATTGTTTGCCACCTCTGTTGCAATGTTCTGACCCAAAGGTCGGGATTTGCGTGTTCGATTAGGTAGATACCAATGATATTCAAAAACATATTTCAATTGACGACCAACGTGATAAAACCCTAGTTAATCCTCAAAGTTAATTCTAGTTGAACCTAAATAAATCTAGTTAAATCTCTGGTTAAATTAAAACCTAGTTAAATCCCGGCGAATCCCGGAAATTTTTATTTGATTGAAATGTGTTATTTCACAATTTTCCGAGTGATCAGATACGTATCCGGATACTCTCAGTATCGCCCTGGTGTAAGACCACCATTCAAAAAATTGAAATGTTGCTTGAAATGGCTTTAGCCGTGTTCGGTGACCAGATCTGAAAAGCCGGGTACTTTCCCACCTTTCTCTTTCCCATCTCCTTTCCCTCCCCACTACCTTCATTCTCACAACTTACCCCAATTAGAGATATGCCATTAGCTCACTGGCTCCAGGCGATTAGAAGCAGTTGGGACTCTTGTGCGGGGACATCTTATTTAGCGGATTTGCCCACCAGGCGTCCTTATTTGACAACTCTTTAGACCATTTCCTTAAAATATTGAGAAAAAAAAAGACACAGGTATACCAACTAACCAAATGTTTGAGTATTATTTTCATTTTTCGAAAGTATGGTATAAATTATCAGGAACACGGGGAGATTTTTTTCTAAATTTTCTGAATTGCTGACGGCTCAACGATTTACAGGCCATTATTAGAAAAGCAATAATTCTTGTGTCGATAAGACTGTAAATAGCTCACATTCCAGACAGAAAGTTGATGGATATAACCAGGGATAATATCTAACTAATATTATAAACGCGAAAATTTGTATGGATGTAAGTGTGTTTGTTACTCTTTCATGCAAAAACTACTGTATGGATTTTAATTAAATTTTACAATAATATAGCTCATACATTAGAATAACATATATACTTTAATTTATAATGTTAGCTATTTTCCATATATTAAAAATAATAATTATTCTTTAATAGAAAATGTAAAAATTTTAGAATGACATTTTGCAAAATAATGATTGTTAAATCAAAACTCTATTTTAGAAAATATTTAAATTAGTGAATTTATTTGAAATACTCGCCTAATACTTTGAATCGAATCAATAATTATAGATAGGTACTTTAAATAAATAGGTTAAGAATTTTGGTAAAGTAAATAGGCCACTCGAATTACTAATCCTGCGTGGACGAAGTTGCGGGCATAAGCTAGTTCAAAATAATACCGAACTTTATTTTATTTGTATAGTTTTCAACAGACTGCGTCCGTTTAAACACATGAACAGTAAAAAAAATCAAATTAAATGCATAACGATCCGTTTGCTGACGTTGTTTGACAGTTATCAGTAGGTAGTTGTTCCCGGCGCTCGCTTATTTGGAACCGTGCACTATTTTTAAGAGAATATTATATAATTTGCGTTTGTGCAATGGATTCCTCTTCGAGCAATAAAAGTGAATATGGGCGATTGACAATTCTCGATCATTATTTCTGAAAAATTACAATAATTACATTAAAACCTCATCACGATAGTGTAAAAATACGTTAACCTTTAATTAATATATGTAGGTTAGTTTATGCGCACAAAAAATTAATAATAATCTTTATCAACATTCTATGTTAAAATATAAATATAAATATAAACTTAATTATTTTGGAAGTATATTGAAGATTTATAAAGTTCTTTAAGGTTAAAACTTTTAAAACAACAATTGACTGAATCCCATAGACATGCCCGATATGCCATATATATATATAGATAAAAACAGTAACAGAAACAATTATCTACCTAAAACATTGCAAGTAAAAAAACTTTCGAACATAAGCATAACCGATGACAGCTAGTAATGCAAATTTCTTTATGGTACGCAAAATAAGATTACGAACGGATAGCGGTCCGTTAACGAAAAACGGTTCGTTACGTAACAGAAATTTGGTACATCGTACATAAAACCGGCCCTAAAGGGCGCCTAGGTTCAGTCCCTAAAGGGACTCCGAGATGAGCAAGCGGCTTGATGGCCAGCACGTAAATTAGTTGTCTATTGTTTTCTATTATTCTCTATGCTTTTAGGCTTGCCGTGGCGCATCAAGCCTCTCCTTCAAGTCTGTACTTCTGTGATTTCGTGGCGGTCGAAAGGGGGTTGAAAGTGATTTTGTGCGAAATGGAATATAACAAAGACAAAGCATTCTTTATTGTGTTATAAAAAAATAATATAATAATATAACGTTAATTAGTAAAGTAACGACAATTATTTTTCTCCATTTCTCAGCTGTTTATTTATTTATTTAGGAAAATCAACAGATTATTTACATCAGTTAATAAAATTAAGAATACAAATAAAATCTAAACAGATTTTCACATTACTAAAATTATAATAAAAAAACTAAGTGGGCTGCGATAATATTTACAAAAAAATACAAAATTGTGAAATTAAAAAACAATTTAAATGTAACATATAACCTGGTTAAAAAAAATCAAGTCATAATGTTTGGATATATATATATTTTTTTAAACACAAGACCTGTACAATTTAACACATTTAATTAAGACAATAGCAGTTTCGTTATTATTAAACAATTAAGAAAATATTAAATTATCAACACTAGTAAAAAATCATTTTAAACTCCACGGATATTGAAATCGGGCGGGGTAAATAAGTGGTCTAAAAGTGACCTAACTACAGTTTAAAAATGACATAATATTGAAAAAAAACTAAAATACTTGCAGAACTTAATAATAACATTATTGAATTTGATGTACAATATTTTCTTTAAAAATCAATGGATTTCTACAAATTGAACGCAGAAACAATAGCTGCCTACTTTATAATAATATTATATTGATTTATATAATTGTTTTACATGATTCGTAAAATCTAAAATTACCACTCATCGTAATGTTTTTTGTCTATGGTTACTTATTTATCTATTCTCGTTTGTCTATTCCTGAAAAAATATAAATTCGCATCAAGCCCGCCGCCAGCACGTAGTATTGCGCAATGCTTGTGAGAAAGCCGCAAGCCAGCTTTGGAGACGGTCAAAAGGCTTGTCACAAAGTGCCATAGACAAAAAACTACGTGCTTGCCAACAAGCGGCTTGCTCGTGTCGGACTCGCTTCAGAAACACCAACGTGTGTCGTTAAGGCTGGAATCAGACGGTTCACTCGAGTGAAGCTTTAGTCTATGGTTGCTCGAGCAAATGTTCCCAACTTCGTTTCACTTTTGTTTCATTTCATGTTCAGACGTGTCATTCCGAGTAAAATAGGCCGAATGAAATACAGAAATGAACGATTAGTGAACCGTCTGATTCAAGCCTAAGTATGTTCAGTTCAAGGTATTTAACTAGGTTCAGTCCCTAAGGAATATCAAGTATGTTCAGTCCAAACTTGTAAAACTTCATACCCTACTTTTATTTATGTTTATTGGCTATCTTTATCCAAAAATTTACAAAAAACATTAACCTAGTTAATCTTTGAATCCAACTTAGTGGAGTTTGTAAAAATAGTTTTTTTTCACTCATTTTTGATGGTTCACCTCAATAACTACGCCTAATATGTTCTTGAACTTAAGTTGAAGGCATTGCGGTTACCTCAATGGTTTAAGAGGCTAGACTTTGAACGACACGCGGAACACCCGCCCCGCGTCTGTCATTCTGTCCCGCTCACAATAAGCTCACGCACACTTACAATACATGCGAATGCGAAATGTGCGAATGAGACAACACTCAAATTTACCTACAGAAATCGCTCGAAAAGGGGTTTAAAAGGGGGAGTCGAAAAGGGGGAGAATACACTTTTCTACACCGAAACTTTGACGAAATTGAAATTTATAAAAAAAAAAATATTTTTTAGAAAGAAGAAGCTACGTCGGTAACTTTTTATAATTTTATAATTCTCTATGAGAGTTGAGCTAGCAGCACTTTTTCCTTAAATAATATTTTTTGATAAATCGTACATGTTTGACAGTGAATGTTTACGTTAATACGAAACGCATCGAAAATTCGAAAACATACCGACATAGTTTTCACCCTCTAGAAGGCAGTAAAAAGAAAATATATTCATTTTGTGCAATTTTCGATGTAGAAAAGTGTTTTTTCCCGGGCGTCCTTTTTGTATGAGCCGAAAAGCGAAGTCTATCATCTTAAGGTACATGTAAATTGTTGATGTCTTTAGTTGGCCAGCTCGGTGAGTAAAGAAAATAAGTGTATGCGACGCGCATAGTGCAATAAAATTATTGTGATCAAGGACCCTATTTGCCGGCCGTTGTATGCATAGCCACCCAATCATATTATGTTCCAATGACTGCATCCGTCAGCGTCGGCAGATGATAATAGAAGAAAAGTCGACTAAGTAATCATTCAATACGATGTCCTCTGGAGCACAAGGGTAAGATCTTTGATTCTGGGCCAGTGTTCCCGAGCTCAATTCTAATCAATTTATAAAAAAATCACTTTTCATAGGAGCGACAGAGCAATTTAAAACTTTTACTCGGATTGCTAAAGGAAATTTTTCCGCCCACAATAAAAAAATCATACCTCCGAATTTGAATATGTGGACATATAAACTGATTTATGACATGAAACAGTTCTATGTAGCCAATAAATTCACCTATCTTTTGTTTAATATCACATATTCGTAGGATTTATAAAAAAAAATTATAAAATCGGTAACTTTAAAATTTTTTAAAGAATCTAGAGAATATTTGCCATATTTTGGCAGCAAAGCAATCCGTGGTTTTGGTGCCGTATTTTTTTTTTACATTAGCTCCACACGGGAGTTCCTGAGGAAAAAATTCCCTCAGGGCCTATGTCATCTTTGAAGATGCTGTGTGGAGGGTTTTTTAAGGGAAAGGAAGGAGATGAAGTCCTGGGACGGAAATAGGTTTGAGGGTCCGGCTGGAGAGATAAAAAGTTCTCCCCCTACCAGTCTCTCCCGATCCGACCTTCCACGCAATTGGTGGGCAAACACATCAGCCGCCAAGTCCCGGACAAACCTAACCCCAAGAAACCGGGCACCACTGCTAAGTCACCAAACGTAGCGAACCACTTGGGGTGACCTGTGGCAGAGGTGTTGGTTGTCCAATAAATGGTTCCCGGGGCGGCGGCACCCATACCCGCCTCCCATATTGTGGCAAAAAGCATTCGAGTAGTTAAAATGTATTGTAAACTTTAAAATATTATAACACAATGGGGCCAACATGCACAGCTATAAAAGCTCGAGCGTTATTTGGTTTGGCGTATTTCGGCATATCGGTTGCCGCACATTCCCAATGGGAATGTATGACGAGCGATATGCTGAAGTAGACCAAGACAATTAACGCTTGAGCTTTTATAGCTGTGTCTGTCGGACCCCTAATTCGCAAATCACCTTTGTCGCGTCATTTTAATTTACAATATAAAACAGTTCGGGCCTTGATAACAAACAGGTTTTATGTTTGACACATCACAAAGCATTCTCGTTAGGGTGAATTGCCTATTTCAAAAAAAAAAATTGACACAATTAATGTAATACCATTAATATATCGTAAATATTATATTTTGGTACCCACACTATATTGTCTTGTAATATTTTTAATCCAATTAACTCGACAATTGTATATTAGAAATCTAGTTGTTTTCTCCCGACACCCTTCATCTGTGTTTGATATTTAATAGTGATATAATATATAAAAATCGTATATCAATTTTTAAACACGTGCACATAATGTCCATGACCCAAGAGATTAGGGCCGCTCAACAATCCGCAGGTGATATTACATAATACGATTCGAACATGCCACCCTTAGCGACTGACCTTCACGTTTCCAAGTACACGTACGCCCCAATCTGATGCAATCCCCATTTTAATTGCTAAATAAACGAAAATCGAATAACAAAAGTTAAAAAGGTGGACACATTTTACTAAATATGTAGGTATGAGCTCCGATAAAGCCTCTTCTTTTTTCATGTTCGTCGTTCATGGGAAAGGTAAAGATGTTACAGCGGATCTATTACTTCAATTTCAATACCTCAAAACTTTACTCCAAACTATTCATAATCCCGAGCAACGCCGGGTACACGTCAGCTAATAACCTCGATTCTACATCATCAAAGCATAAGTAACACTGCAAATGTTCCTGGGATTATCCCCTTTTATTCCTAATAATAGTTTAAATTAATATTACCAAAGTATTAAAACCATTGAAAATGCATTATATCATATACTAGCTTACGCACGCGACTTCGTCCGCGCAGGATTAGTACTTCGAGTAGCCTATTTTCTTTTCCTAGATCATTTCTATGTTTATACCAAAATTCTTAACCCATTTATTTAAAATATCTATAATTCTTGATTCAAAGTATTAGGCGAGTACTTCAAATAAATTCATTAATTTAAATATTTTCTAAAATAGAATTTTGATTTAACAATAATTATTAATTATTGTTTTGCAAAATGTCATTCTTAAATTGACATTTTAATTATTATTATTTGTAATATATATGGAAAATAGCTACAATCTTTATAAATTATAGCCCATATATGTTATTCTGATGTATGAGCCATATTATTGTAGAGTTTCATTAAAATTCATATAGTAGTTCTTGCGTGAAAGAGTAACAAACACACATACATCCATAAAAACTTTCGCGTTTATAATATTAAGTAAGATTGTAAATTCAACTGGTAATATATATTGTAAATTCAAATCTCCTGGTAGAAAATGGACTTCTAGCAACGTCACTACTTTCTAGTCAATCACCGCCCTACCCCCTCGAAGAGCTAACCTTCGGAGTACTTTTCTACGAACCTTGGATTTAGAATAGGGAACTAAGATGTGGTCTAGTTTAACGGGTTCAATGGTAGTTTTCGTAGGTAGGTACAATAATATGGATTTGTTATTTGTTATTTATATGGGCGTTGGTATGTTTATCCACTCGAGCGCTTTTGGCCACAATATGGCACTATTTCCAAAACCACGGATTGCTTTGTTGCCAAAATATGGCAAATATTCTTTAAAATGTTTTAATCTTAACGATTTAATAAAAATATATATATATTTCTTATGAATATACGATAATAGACAAAAGATAGGATAATTCATTGGCTATATTATATAACTATAATCAGTTTGTATGTCTCCATATTCAAATTCGGAGGTATGATTTTTTTAATGTGGGCGGAAATATTTCCTGCAATCCGAGAACCCAAATTTTAATTGCTCTGTCGCTCCAGTGGTTATATGGATACTGGAACGGGGTGAGTTTTATCTAACTTATTTAACAAGTGTAACTTTTTTGTAATATTTTATTAATTTATCAGCGCCTTAGCGAGTAATCTGAAAAGCCCGAAGCAGATGGCGCTGGTGTGGTTGGATATCATGTGCATGATATGACAGCCATGTGATACTGTTTAATAGATTTTGTTTTGAGGATTTAAAGGCATTATTTAAAAAAAAAATGTTCATAAACATGACGATAGGGGTATCTGAACTTATTTCTAATCGTTTTCCTAGGAACTTATGCATACTTTTGACAAAAAAAGATGAGAAATAAAAAATAAGTTTTGCCCTTTTTTCGGATTGGCGGCTTAGGGGACATACATTAATTAATTTTTTTAAATTTAGATCCCTCCCCTCCCCCTTGGTGAGATTTAGTGGGACCCCCCCCCCCCCCCGCCCCTCCCTCACGTGAGTTTTTTTTCTTACTCTTGAAATAAATGATTTTCATAATACCCATTTTTTCAGCGGACAAAATGGGACACTTCAATAGAAGTGAAACATTTATTTTTTTATTTTTTATTATCTCTATAATAATATTTTTTAAAAATTATTGCAAATACCGAAAAGCATTTTTTATCGGCTTAATTTAGGTAATTTTAAGGCCCAACCCACTTTTTTCTTAACTGTTCATCACTTCGAAATCTATGTTCAGAAATCTCGAGGAGAAATACAAAATATTGATTGATACACACTATTAATATTAAACTTTTGTAAAAAAGCTTTTGTCATTACATAGGAATAATGTTTGGCATGATATCCAACTACACCAGCGCCAACGACTGTTTCGAGCGATTCAGATTACATGACATTGCGCCCACATAGGACCGGCCCTGTAATATCACTAATATCAGTTACATTTGGATCAACACTGATACCTATTACCTATGTCTATTACTTTTGCTCAGGGTAAAACAATCCCTCTGCGAGAAACCACAACTTTCTAAGGTATTAAGAGGCTAGACTTTGAACGACACGCGGAACACCCGCGTCTGTCATTCTGTCCCGCTCACAATAAGCTCAAGCACACTTACAATACATGCGAATGCGAAATGTGCGAATGAGACAAAGCTCAAATTTACCTACAGAAATCGCTCGAAAAGGGGTTTATGGAGAATACACTTTTCTACACCGAAACTTTCACGAAATTGAAATTTTAAAAAATATGTATTTTGTAGAAAGAAGAAGCTACGTCGGTAGCTTTTCATAATTTTATAATTCTTTATGAGAGTTGAGTTAGCAGCACTTTTTCCTTAAATAATATTTTTTGATAAATCATACATGTTTGACAGTGAATGTTTACGTTAATACGAAACGCATCGAAAATTCGAAAACATACCGACATAGTTTTCACCCTCTAGAAGGCAGTATAAAAAAAATATATTCATTTTGTGCAATTTTCGATGTAGAAAAGTGTTTTTTCCCGGGCGTCCTTTTTGTATGGGCCGAAAAGCGAAGTCTATCGTCTTAATCTCAGTTATAAATTATATGCATAGATATCATGATCTTAGCAATATGATCTGCCTGTATGTAACTGTAGGGAATCATCACCGAGTAAGAAGGTTGATAATATTATGTAACACGGATTAATAAAGTTACATGTCAGTAAATTATCTTAATATCAGTCTGAAGTTATTATCTTTAATTTCACATGTATTCTATGTACCTACTTACATTTACAAGTTGTAAAATACGAGTATATTTAATTACAATCTATACAGGTATGCAGGGTAATAAGAGACGTCCCTGACTTACTTTAACCAGCGATTACTGAGGTTATTTTGATCTCCAATGATTTTTTTAGCAATTAACATTAAAAATCATTGGGAATTGGACAGCTAGAGGATTCTTCAGTTAGTCGGCTGAGTGACCAGTGTGAAAGTATATTTGAGTTTGCTTGGTTATCCGGTCTCTCTTCATTATCACCTGTCAACCGAGATTTACATTGTGGTCGTTACAATCTATTAACCATTTTTCCGCCATCCCTATATCTCACTTAATTTAAAGGTCCACAAAACCAAAGGCAAACAAACACATTACATAGTAGGGTTGGGCGGGGCTAGTTGAAACAAGGGGCTTGTTGGGCGACGCCAATATCTTGGAAGCCGAAAGACTTAAAAATACTGTCAAACATGTTCTAGCAAGCTAGAAGTGTGAGGACCGCCCCACCAAGCATTCAGTAGGCTCATGTTGTCCGTAGCGTGTACACGGCGGTGTTGGGAGATGTTTGCTCCAAAAGTAAGGCGCTCAGCTGACGAGGCAACTGAAAACCAACTAAAACCGGCTGATTTCTCTGTCTTGATTGGTCAAAAAGCTTGTTTAACCATAGAGGAAGAACAATCAGCTGACAGCTGGCAACTAGCAATGGCCGACCACCGCAACCAGCGGTGCAAGTCGCGAGTCACCGCTTGCGTTACCATTGACAACGGGGTTTTGTGTGATTGTGTAGTGTGCGGGCCATCACATTGTCATACAAAGACAGTTGTCAGTTGAGAGTTTTCAGTTGCCTCAGTGGGCGGAGGCGCTAAAAAAAACACGTTCGACTGCTTTTTTTGAAAATTGATACCATTGTATTGCATTTCGAGGTATATGAGTTAGGTATCCGAAGAAATTTGTAAAAAAAAGTGGGGTTAATTGAACCATTTGGTTCAACTTGTCCCATTACGATATCTTACTGAAATTGTATATGTATCGTACTTGTTTCGCTCTTCAACACTTTAATAATACTGATTTTTTTAACTTTTTAGATGCGCACCTACAAAAAAAGACGGATCGTGGTTCTGCCTCCCTGGATCAATTGACGAAAGAAGCAGAATTAGTTATACATCAAAAACAGAGTATCCAATCTGCAGCCAGTATGATGTAAAACGTAACAAATTGGTGAGATTTAACACTTAATTTAAAGACCAAAGAGAGACCGCGGCAATATGATATAAAACTCTGCGACAAGTATTTTCTGCAGACCAAGAAAAATAAATGAACAAATACTTGCTTCAACTATCAGCATTTTTTTTCGGGTCGGCACCTTGGGATGTCCGTCGTCTAGCATATGATTGCGCCGTTGAACACCAATTGTTCTGTATTCTTTAATTATTTCAATAAATTTAGTTTAATAAATTAATTTGATAATTAAACCATGAATGTGATAGATAATAAATATTTGACAATGTATTGTTCAACCAGCCCCATGGGGTGGTTCAACTAGCCCCAGGTGTGAGAGAAGTTAGACCATTTCGCCTGCTCCGTGAAAATTATAATATCTCGGATAAGGTTAACGTATTACATCAATTCATAAATATCATTATAAAACCAGATAATGAAAATATCAGTTGAAAAAACAAAAGAGTTAATAAGAGTTTAGAGTCTGAAGTCAAATTAACAATATTATGTTCAACTAGCCCCGCCCTACCTTGTTTAATAAGTTGTTTTTAAGCTAAGTAGTTTCTTTCCCCAAATAAAGGACAATCATTTGTGCCACCGACCACTGTGAATCAATTTTCCCCTCGGGTGCTATTTCTACCGAGCAATTCTCCGTCTCAGCCAATAAACCGCATGATCCTGTAGAAATATTTCATTCAGGTCATCTCGCCTGTCTGATGATCGTTGATGATGCCAAGATTATATAAATGCAATCACGATGCAGCGCAGTTATCAAAATTTTAATATCCCTTAAACTAGTAGGTATGATAATTTAATCACCGGCTGGACGGTTTATTCCCACGGCGACGGCACAAAAAAGGCAAAAAAACATACGTTTCTTTTTTACAATATTGCTGCAGCTCATTCTTACACATTAAAAATAGTGAAACAAACCGTGTACATATTTATGTCTCCTTCCCCCAAAGGAGAAATGAAATATTTTACATCTCTATCACTCGTATTTATTTTTATTTTATTTATATATAATTTGTACATTTATTTATAACAATTACAGGCAATATAGCCTAAGACGTTATAATTGTACCATTTATGCAGTGTATATGCAATGCCAAAAATCTCACAAATGCGCTATAGGACACAAAAAACAAATCTATTTTTTTATCCACTGCATTCAAAAAGCACGTAGCTCTCCCCACAGGTGAGTTCATAAATAAATTAGTGCGACTTGCTCTACTATATAGAAGATTGTGATGACGTCCTCGAGAGTGAGACTCTTTAAAGAAGTGAGAAGCCGCGAGCCGTTGCCGTCGTCGTGCAGTTGCCATGGGAATCATAAAAGCAGCCAATAGAAAATCTCTAGAAGAATCCGATTTGAAAAAAACAATTTTGAAATTTCATCAATTTGCAAGATCTTTCGACAGTGAAATTAATTATTTTTCAAGAGAGATTTTCGATATTAGGGAAGGTGCCCTTTTTAGCTTGTCCTCAATCCTGGGAATTGATAATCTAACATTTTGTTGCCTTTGAAAAAAACAAATTTCAAATTTCATCAATTTGCAAGATCTTTCGACAATGAAATTAATTATTTTTCAAGAGAGATTTTCGATATTAGGGAAGTTGCCATTTTTTAACTTGTCCTCAATTCTGGGGATTGATAATCTAACATTTTGTTGCCTTTACTCGACTCCTCGCGTGAATTCACGTGTCAGTTCACCTGAAGGTTTTCTGAAAATAGGATTAACTAGTAGAAAAAATGAGTTCAATAAAGGATGAGGAAATCAGCAAGTACAGTCAACAAACATGAAGATGAAGAAACCAAAAACATGAAGACGAGGAAATCAACAAAAGGTGAGTTCTACAAACATGACGATGAGGATATTACAAATATCATCTGTGATGCTTCTTGAATAATGTTATCTTTCTATTATTTATATTTTTATGATATGATTTGTAAGCACAGCCTTGTCTTCTTATGGTTACCATTGTATTGATATATATATATTTTTTTTTTATATAATTTTTGGCTTCACATTCCTTTCTCATAAATGAAATTATTTCTTATTATGTAAAGTCACAAGGAAAATTATGTCTTATAGTCACAAGGAAGAAAACCATTTTTTTATTGGTTTTATTACTGTACAAACTGTATAAATGTAAACTGCTGATTTCCCGAAAATGAAAAAATTAAATTAAAATAAAACACCTAATTTAAAAAAAAAAAAATTATTTATTTATTTATTTATACTGGGTTTTTTACAGATGTTAGCACTTACGTGAGTACATCCAATTATAAAAACTCAGTTATTGTACAAATAGAGACATACAATTACAAATAATCTACAATTACATACAATTAAATACATACAATTAGAAAAACAGAAAAATCACAAATAAAAAATAAATAAAAATAAGTAATAAAAATAAAATAAAAAATACAAAATATTATACAAGCTCCTCAAGTAACACATATTACAATGAGAGGCAAGAGACATAGGAATCACGAGAGGCATGCAAAGAGAGACAATTGACACAATATAATTAGTTAAACATATTTTTTTAAATGACAAGGCATTACTTCTGGGAAATTAATCAAACATTTTCAAATATAAAAATTCTATCTTTAACAAATATTCAAATTCTTTGGTCTTTCTGGGGTCTAACTGAATACATTTTCTACGAAAGATGGTCTAGCTGTCTTAAGTTTTTAATGTAAGTAAAATTAGCGACATCAGGTTTCTTTCTTATCTGTATAGATAGATCGTGGGATTCTCTCTTCAAGGGATTCTTCAACTCACTCAAGAGATTTTCTCACTTCAAGGGACTCACTTCAAGGGATTTTCCATTCAGGGGTGTGGGAAGTAGACTGTATTGTATACATGGATACGATAAATAAGGTAGATGGGCGAAATCATGCTCATAAAAGTGTCGTCAACATCATTCACCTGTACTATTGAAAATCGTGTCAACTTCGTACCTACGAACACAACAAACGCGCAATTCAAATTGTCGCTTTGATAGATCGTGAAGTTTGGTCGTAGCTCGGCAAAAGTCGGCACGCTTCTATCTACGCCTTTTCCCCTTTGTATTTATTATCAATAAACATATCCATTGTGCGCTGCAGTTATTTGGTCATCGTCTGATTGCCTGTTCCCTGAACTACACATGCGAGGAGAGGAATACACGGTGTCCGGAAACTAGTAGCACAAGCGGGAAACTGGTGATTCTATTCACAATTGAGTACCCAAAAAAACTTTTCGATTTGGACATTTAATTTTTTATTTGCTTTCGGCAATCAAGAAGCTAGAAAGTTTTTAGCTGGTCTGGGCGTTGACGCATTTTTAAATACATTAAAACAGACGCATCCGCCACCAAGTCCCGGACAAACCTAACCCCATGAACCCGGGGATCCCTGCTAAGTCACCAAACGTAGCGAACCGCATTGCTATTTTTTTTATAAAAACTGTTTACGAAATTCAAATAGGATGGATATCTACGGTGTCGGGCGGATGTAAGCAACACGGAGCGCTAGGATATTGGGCTAAAAGGAACATTTGTTCAACTCACGGGGTTTCTCACCATCCTCCCAATAGCTTATCTACACTAATAATGAATATTATTGAAAATAAAAATAAAATACTCGCAGTGGTTAGTGGTTAGAAAACTCGGCCGACTTATCCAATATCTATTCGAGTACCGAATTATAAACTCCAAGTTAATAAATAAATAAATCGTAAATCTAAAATATTCGTTGTTAGTGTAGATAAGCTATTGGGAGGATGGTGAGAAACCTTCTTAAATTTGCATAGAAGGCACTTCTAGTTTTCCTCTTTATTATATGCATTGGGTCAGTAAGGAATCGACATAAATCACATAGGGTTGATATATCAGTTGCTCTTTATGTTCGCTATGGTAGGTGCTCTGGCAAGATATGACTAGTGATACCATTACTAAAAAATACTGATTTACCGGCCCTAAACCAAGTGCTGTAAAGACCCAGCGCAGAAATTAGGTAACTTGTCTGCAACGCAGTCCATTGTGGAACTTTTCTTCGCAGGGTCTTAAAGCACTAGGTTTATGTCGATTCCATATCGACCCATGGGACGATTTGCGTAGATTCATCAGTTTCCCGCTTGTACCACTTTTTTCCGAACACCGTGTATATTATTATGTAGGTATTAATGCACGTCGCTGTGACCAATTGAGTTACAGACGCCATCAATGGACTCATAAATTCTGTGTGTCGGATAAATGGCAAATTCTTTCAAAGATCCCGTCACATTATCGTTATAATCAGTTGAATTTGCGATAAAGGGACAACACACACAACAAGTAGGCAGGTATCATGAGATAGGTACCTATCACATACTCAAAAATGATAAAGAAGACAAACGTAGATACATGCCAAAAGAATTATGATA
Organism: Limnephilus auricula; assembly: GCA_951813805.1. Taxonomy (NCBI): domain Eukaryota; kingdom Metazoa; phylum Arthropoda; class Insecta; order Trichoptera; family Limnephilidae; genus Limnephilus; species Limnephilus auricula. The sequence continues at coordinate 18,121,649 of OX638395.1, read as the reverse complement.
ATAACTTTTAGGGTAATAAGTCTCATCATTAGTAGCAAGATCTCATCATATCTGCCCTGACAATGAACAATGCAAGGCTGTCTGAAATGTTGGCTAAAGGAGGAAGGAGCGCAAGACGGCTAATGCGTCGAATGTGACCGAAGTTTTAACATTAAAAAAACACGTTTTTTTTTACAAAAAAACTTTTGTTTTTTCTGGTTTCCCCTTCGTTGTTTGTAATCTAATCTAATCACCACCATCAAACATAACAATTTCGGTTCTAGATCTGTCTGTGAGCGATTGTAATTCTGGTTCAATGAACTCGGTATTTTGTAAATTGTGTCATTTTCAAAATTGGAACTAAAGTTTCAATAATTCAGACAAGTGATAAAGTAATAGTAAAATATTTTTTATTAAAACTATGTATTTCTTTTGCTGAAATTTTTTTAAGGTAAAGTCAGATTTCGTGATTTTTCAACGGTCTACGCCTTTTCTATTTTCAAGAAACACAATATCCCACGATTTTTTACGGATCTAAGCTAGTAATTAAACATTTATGGAATATAATATTAATAATATTTAACCTGCGAATTTTTATGATGTCTAAAATCGACAAATTCCGCTGGCATGAATATATTAAATATTAGACGTCTTATATAATAACATGACAAACATAAAAAATATAAATTCGATGACTTAACCTTGCGTTAGCCTTGCCTGTATAATATATTATGTTATGTAACCGACGTCTTTAACTCTCAACTCTAGGTGTCAGGAATGCATTTGTGACGAATTCACAATTGAGAGTTGAGAGACGTGTCAGATTATGAAATATTTTGAAATTTGTGTATTACCTAAATACTATCATCCACAAAACAAAAAACAGGAGGCCTTTGACCTACCGTCACATTTGACATCATCACAAGTCAACGATCAGCGATATTTTGAGTTTTTAGACATTGGGATCTACCGTACTTTTGAACAAATTATTTTCAGTTGCCAAACGGTCATATTGTTATTTGAAGAATACTATATATTATACATGGTCGAAAATTATTTATCTTAGATCGAGGTATTTATTGAGATTAGGTATTTACTCAGAACGGTAAGGTCTTATCGGAAACTTACATAACTTCCCATTTGGTTCGGTAAGAATTTTGGTAGTTACCTAAGTTTATCGTCGGAAAATTTCATTTTAGATAATATATATATATTTATATTAGCAAAATCAATTCGTTACTTATCGATTCGGTAAATATACAGAAAATTGGGACACGGTTGATAGGCAAATTTTATAACAAAAACACTTTGTATTAGTTAGGTATATATATAAGATCCAGATTTTTGAAAAATGCGTTTTACTATTTTGTAATTTCTTTAAAATTAATATCAATTGTTCACATGGCGGCCATTGTTATTGATGTGAAAGTTTTAAGGCTACTTTTTTCTTCTCTTATTTAACCAGAAATATGACCCTAAGAACCGAAAATATAGTTTGGGATTAATTAAAAAAAAGTATTAATAAACTATTTTAATAGTATTATGTCAAAACAATACGGCGTGCGGAAAGGGCGTCAAGTTATCCATTTTTGAACGAAATCGAAATGCATTTTTTTTTTTTAATTTTCGGTTTCTGAAATAGTTATTTCTTATTGTTATCCATTGATACAAAGTATTTTTTAAATAAAATGTGGCTATTAACCGTGTCCCACTTTTCCCATTGTCCCACCAGCGATTCTTACCAGTTTCCGAGGCATTTATAAGAAAAAAAATGCAGCATGTTTTCGAAATGTGTCAATGGGATGGAATTAAACGGGTGTGAATTTACGCATTACGCTGCCAGAATTACACGGAACACGGACGATATTACACATGGAGAGAATGGAATTACACACATCAAAATTATTTATTTAGTGTGATTAAATTTTAGAGCGTTTAAGTGTGTAAGTACCTACTATTAAATTTCTTATTGAAAATACAATTGTGTAATTGAGTCATGTATCCATTTAAAAAAAAAATAAGTAGCTGAAAAGGATGTGACCTTACTGGGTAACCCGTTTTAAGGTCACATTGTACATGGTTTTGTGAATGGATTATAAGTAAGTAAATATGTTTCCTCTGGCTTACTTACTTATGGAGTATATAGGATAATTTTAAAGTGATATCTAGAAGAAAAAGCAATACAAGCTTTAATGTTTGTTGCAAAATTGTATCTATATTCTTCCTTCCCGTGTCCATAATTTATTTCATAATGCATCTTTTAAAGTCGGTTATTTTTTTAATGTTTTTTTATTGCGAGAGGATATTAAATAATTTCAAATGTACCTACTGCGCCCGCTTTTCCCACTAATCTTACTTATACACGGAGAACAATGTTATTGGAAAAAAACGATTATTTTAATAGTAAAAACGGGACTGAAGTTCTTACGAACAAATTAACAGTGTTTCAATGTTTATTGGCGCGAAAATATAAGAATAATTTATTGGTATACGCACGAATTTACGTATACCAACAAATTATTCTTACATGTTCCCGCCAATAAACATTTAAACCCTATTAATTTGTTCGTAAGAACTTCAGTCCCGTTTTTAACCGTTTTTATTATTAAAATGATCGTTTCTTCGAATAACATTTTTCTCCGTGTAGGTTCCTGGAAGATTAAAGGTTATTCAATATTTGTCATTAGTTTAACACTGGTCATTAGTTTGACATTCGGAAAAATAATTGTCAACGGCAGTTGTTGCCGATCTGCTAATCCTTATTATATCAGAGTAAGCTTGCTTTCCGTTCACATTTTTAGGCCATTAAAGCTGCTAATGAACAGCAATGCTAATACTGATACTTGACTGGTACTAAAGCGCCATTCAGACGTTTCACTAATCGCTCATTTCCGCATTTCATTCGGCCTAGTTTACTCGGAATGACACGTCTGAACATGAAATGAATCGAAAGTGCCGAACACTGCCGAATGAAATCTTCAAGTGAACCGATCCAACAATGTTGGATATTTTCCTTCGGCATCGAAGAGAGCAAAGTGAATCGTCTGAACACCGAGTGAACTCTCAATCAGTTTGTCTCGCGTCCTGTACGGGAAGGACCATGAAAGGACGCTATCAAATCGCACGCAAAACGTCAAAATGGTATTCGTTCGGCTAATTTGTTTGCTTTTGGGAACACCTCTCATATAAATTTTTGGGTCTCCCTTATTATCCATGTATTTTATATGTTTTTTAATATATGTAAGATTATTAATTTGTAGGAAAATGTTCGTAATAAAAAAAGTGAAATCAAATTGTGTTATTATGCCATAAAAAATAAAAAGGTTTATAAGACGACAAAATACTGTTTTTTTATATTTATTTTTATTTAATTGTGTCAACAAAATTGCGTAAAAATCGATGCATCTGACATGTTTTTCATTAAAATTCGGGGCCGGACCGCGCTGGAAAACAAACGAATTCCAGCGCGGTTGACCTCGCTCGGCGACGCTGTGGTCGGAATGGACGAGTGAACGCTTATTTCTATAGCGCCGTGTGAACATGGAATGAAACAAAATGGACGATTAGGCCGAAAAAACATGGCGGAAACCTTCCCTCGAGTGAATCGTCTGATTCCAGCTTAATACAATACATTTCCATCTACTAATCCATTCCCATTTCGAATAATGAGAAAACATGGATTAGCATTTTCAATGATATTTTTTTAAATCTAAAGGGTTATCACAATAGATTTTTTAAAGAGAGCATACATACCTAATGTTTTCTTTTCAATTTTGTATTATTTATCGATGTGTCACCTAACCTAATGCTATTTTTAAATTATTTAATATTCGTTATTTATGTCATTGTGTATTATTATTGTAGGTATTTATGTAATTTTATCATTTTTCCTGCTAAATCTAATCAGCAATGCCGAGGAAAGGCAACACTGCTGGATAAAGGTCAGCTACATTGTATTAATTTTGTTGTCGTCGACTTCGGCGCTCCGCTGACAAGGCAACTGAAACCAAACTAAAACCGGCTGGTTTCTATGTCATGATTGGTCAAAAAGTTTGTTTAACCATAGACGAAGAACAATCAGCTGACAGCTGGCAACTAGCAAACGGCCACGGCAATCAGCAGTGCGAGTCGCGAGTCGCCGCTTGCGTTACCATTGACAACGGGTTTTTGAGTGATTATGTAGTGTGCGGGCCATCACATTGTCATACAAAGACAGTTGCCAGTTGACAGTTTTCAGTTGCCCCAGTGAGCGGATCGCCTTATTTTCCATAATCGAAATATTTCAATCGATAAAATAAGCCACCGATAAAGATGCCTTGATTTATGCCTGCATAAAATTAAATAGTACTTACCTTCATGACAAGCTTCTGTACTCTTTGGTGAACAAAATTTATTTATTTAATAATCAACTGTTGTTATGCATGCAATTAATTCTCGCTTATAACTTATACCTTCAAGTATGATAATTGTAATACATCATATTATTACCTACAAGCTAAGGTGTAAGCAATTTAATCAACAACTAAATATTCAACATTTTTAAAATGGAATAACTTATTGAGTAAAACCATAGACATATTATGTATAGACCTGCCCTAAGTGATAAAAGCGTATTATTCCCCCCTCCTTAATTCTGGGTTCCATGGAACCGGCCGGGCTGGCGTATAGTTTTGCGTGAATCTAGAAAATGTGACGTCATCATTCTTGTGCGGACTAGCGTCGAGCTCTCATCGGTACATTTTACGAAATAACACGGCAAAAATGGTAACTTGTGCTATTAAAACGTCTAAAAATAGAAGTGAAAAAAAGTATAAACCCAATTGTCGTATTACCTTCCATAGGTAGGCATTATTTGTCTTTATTTTAAGCTTATTCACATCATATAATATGATCATTTTTTCACACCGAGATACAATGAAACGTTGGCAACCGAAATTCCCGGTCCCGTCGTGTGCACGTTGCTGTTTACTATTTAAGTACTAGGATAAGACTTTACTAGGATAAGTAAATTATGAAACATTTGTAAAAGTGTCTTAACTAAACACGGTAATAAAATATTCGACTCTCAAAACAAGCGAACCTTTCTTCGTTTTATATGGATTACACAAGTTTGTTCAAACCGGGCGAACAATTCGCGCTCCCATGTAAAAAGGTCTATTCATTCAAAAGCAGATTTTACTTTTAAGAACTAAATGGTGATATTTATTTATTTATTAATTTTATTTTTTTATTTATAGATAGATACAAAAGAAAGTAAAAGTTACACATTAGGAAGCTTTGCCTGTCCAACTAGGAAAGTTTCCCGTTCCAGGACAGACAAATTGACAGGTTAGTTCATATTATTCCTTAAGTACATAATTGCAAACAAAAATAAAAACAAAGATAAAAACAAGAATATTATTTTTTTTTTAAATTGACTTGTGTTATGAACAAATATATAAAAAAAAACAAACATACTTTTTTTTTGTGACTATGCAAAAAAAATTAATAATGCGAGAAATTAATTATTATAATAAATTAATTATTATAATGCGAGATGCCTATATACTTTCAGATTGAATTATTAACGAATCACATATCGTTACAGTCAACTCATCCCTCTGCGCCCGCTACAGTTGGTTTTTACCCCTCTCCCTGATTCTCTGGTCTATGAATACTCATATGTCTATGAGTAAAACACAAATGGTAATATTTAACAATCGAAGAAAATATTTATAGCCCTCAACTTTAGGCTGATTAATATGCCTAAAGTTTTCACCGAGAATCTTATGCACCTACAAAGTATTTATCTCTACTTACCTATTTAGCTAATCATTTGATAAAATTGTGCATGATTTCGTTACGTAATATCCCCTCAACACTTATTTCTTATTTAAATAATGATTAATCATTTGTAATTATGGTAATGGAATCATTATATCTACTCAGACCATGACTTTGATCCAAGCCCTCTAGCACACTCGATCGATAAGGATCGATAGGATAATTGTCGGTAACTTCTCATCGTTCCCTAGGACAACTGATGCAGATCGCTAACGTTCAAACAACAGTTTATGTCGAATATAGGACACTTAGTCATTGTGAACTATCACTTATTCGTTTGCGATCTGCATTTATGCTAGGGAATGATGGAAGTTACCGATAGTTATCCTATCAATCTTTTTCGATCGATTGTGCTAGAGGGCCTGGGTATTACGTAAAGTAAGTAGGTAGGTACTAGATTCTTATGAGCTTTATTTTATATATACCTGCATTCCCGCGTGATCGTTAGATACTTTCTTCTTCATTGAACATTAAAAAATATCAAAACCTTTAGGTAGTAACCAATAGTTACTACCCAGCTTATCCCCAGTTTTTTGCGCTCTTTTTTCTATAAATAACGCCCTGTCTTGTTTTTGACGATATTTTCAAAAATCGATATTTCGATAGTCCTAAGGCTGGAATCAGACGGTTCACTCGAGTGAAGGTTTACTATATGGTTACTCGAGTGAATGTTCCCTTCTTCGTTTCGCTTTTGTTTCATCTCTTGTTCAGACGTGTCATTCCGAGTGAAATAGGTGGAATGAAATACATAAATGAACGATTAGTGAACCGTCTGATTCCAGCCTAAGCAGTGACTGACCGAAACTAGAATCTAAGCCGAAATCGAATTTCGGCTTCTGTTCTGGTTTCGGCCCAAACCGATATTTAAGTATTTAAATCAGTTTAAAAAACACAATTACCCATGAAAGATGGCGTTTAATTGTTAAACTTGTAAGAATTCAGTTAGTGTTTTTTTTTTTTATACATTAGGTCCACACAGGAGACCCTGAGGAAAATAATTTCCCTCGGGGCCTATGTCATCTTTGGGGATGCTGTGTGGAGGGTATTTTTAAGGAAACGAAGGAGAGGAAGTTCTGGGAAGGAAAATGCATGAGGGTTGGGTAGGAATCTGGGATTCACTGTGTCTAGATCATCCGCCGCCAAGACATAGATAAACCTTACCCCATGAACCCGGGCACCCCTGCTTAGTCACCAAACGTAGCGAACCACTTGGGATGACGTATGTTATGTGACTTGTGTTAAGTATAATGCCCGATAAAAAATAAAAGACATCAATTTTATTTAATAAGTAGTTTAATTTGAACACTTTTTGGTTTGTCATTATGTAACTGTTAACTTTAAAGGGATTACAAAAATACAAAAGATATTAGAATCATACTAACTGTAGGAAACAAATCAGTCTGGTGTTTAATAGTATATACCTATTTACTATTTATGTTAGATAATAGCAATACAATAACTAATTGTTAATTAATAAATAAACTTTTGACAAAAATAAATAATATTTAAAAATGACAACTTTTACAAAAAAGCTTCTAAATAATATTTAAGTTAAAGCGCCCCCGGGTGTGACCCGACACCATGAATGCAAAACCGAAACCCGTGTATTGGCCAAAACAGGCCGAAAGTAGTCTTATTCCGAGATTGATGATCACCAGGGTGCAGAGAGTAAATGTTACTGAGGTTGTCGACGCATTCTCAATTTTCTTAAAATCATCTCTGAATCTGTTTTCAAATTCCGACTCAAGTTACATGTTTGTGTAAAATATGTTGTATTGTTGACAAGGTCCGCACAAAATAGGTTGGCGGTCCGGATCCGGACCGCGGTCCGCCATTTGGTGACCCCTGATCTACATGATGTTTAAGAAGCCACCATTATCCCATCACCAGCAGAATTTTGATACTGCTTGATGAAATGTTTCATACTTGACATTCAAAATAAGAGAAAAATTATTTTCGTATCCACATCGACTCCAATAATATCTACAGTTCTACAGCCTGTATGTCGGACGAATATCTACAGCTCATATGTTGGACAAATATCTATGACCTTCAGAGTGAAGACTAATATCTACAGAGCTAAGGTCGGATTAATATCTATGATGGTCCAGTGATGACGAATATCTATGGGGCGTAGGTGGGACTAATATCTACAGGGGGCAGCTGAGCAAGAGGTTGTACAGAAAAGCATAAATTACTTCAATTACGTAAAGGCATAAACGTTTAAAGTAAGTACATGAAGTTTTTGCATAATATTACGTATTTTGCTGTAATGTTGAAATTGGCATAGCGCCTGCTCGCGTCAAGGCAAGAAAAACATCCCAATATTCAAGTAGTTTAGCGGCTACGCTAGGTTTGTGTAACATGGTTTGTGATACAAAAGAAAGTTCTTTAAACTGCAAACGCAATATTACGTTATATAATATGCTATACATAATTGCAAATCCAACCTCTGCCAGTACTGTAGATATTCGTCTACATCACATGTTCTGTAGATATTAGTCAGCAGTTTGAGCTGTAGATATTCGTCCTCACTTTGGTTCCCATAGATATTGTTCCAACATAGATACCTCGTATAGATATTAGTCAACACATGGATTCTCATAGATATTAGTCCGATTTGTTCAGTTTTTGAAATTCCTGTAGATATTAGTAGACGCCTCCTCCACGTCTGATTTCAGAAGCTTTGCGCAAAGCCCGGGCAACGCCGCGCCGCGCCGGCCGGCTCGGGATCTTCAGCTTCTATAATAAAAATATCTATACCTACCTAAATCGTCTCTAAATACGTCTACCAAGTGTATGAATCTCAGGTTCATACCATTGATTCTATGGTTGATACGATAATTGCTGCCAAATGGAGGTTAATGCCTATTGACCTCGTTACGGGCAGAATGCTACTTGCTCAGTCACTCAGTAAGGTTGGGCTTTTAAATCTTTTTTTACAATTTGGACCCGTTACACAGTGGGCTGAAAATCGCCTTTAAAATTAAAATTTAAGGAATTATTAGTATATAAATCACAGTAATCAAGATAGAAAATAAAGATAAAGAATAAAGATAAATTATGTTTTGCCTGCTTTCAATACTGTGCATCCAATACTTCTATAGATATATATTTAATTTATTTTTAACAATTTCGCAGGAAGCCAGGAAAAATGGTCCTACGTATGCAATAATAACATATGAGTGTAAGTTTTGAGTCTTCTTGAATTTTCAAGGCTCTTTTTTTGGCTAGTAAGTATCCGATACTCATGTTGCGTACACGGAGAAAAATGTTATTTGAAAAAACGATCATTTTAATAGTAAAAACGGGACTGAAGTTCTTACGAACAAATTTACAGTGTTTCAGTGTTTATTGGCGGGAAAATGTAAGAATAATTTGTTGGTGTACGTACGAAATTATGTAAACCAACAAATTATTCTTACATGTTCCCGCCAATAAACATTGAAACACTGTAAATTTGTTCGTAAGAACTTCAGTCCCGTTTTTAATATTAAAATGATCGTTTTTTCGAATAAATTTTTTCTCCGTGTACCTACTCACATTGCAACAACTTGTCGCGCACAGTGCGTAGGTACACGTCGCTTTTGAAATTACGGGATCGACGTCGCTCCCAATCATTGTTGAATTCTCGAAAAATCAAAACTAGAACGCTTTCATATCCTCACTCACAATCTAAGGCGCTCCGCCCACTGAGGCAACTGAAAACCAACTAAAACCGGCTGTTTTCTCTGTCTTGATTGGTCAAAAAGCTTGTTTAACCATAGATGAATAACAATCAGCTGACAGCTCGCAACTAGCAGGGCAATCAGCCGTGACAGTTGCAAGATGGTCGCAAGTCACCGCTTGCGTTACCATTGACAACGGGGTTTTGTGTGATTGTGAAGTGTGCGGGCCATCACATTGTCATACAAAGACAGTTGGCAGTTGAGAGTTTTCAGTTGCCTGAGTGGGCGGAGGCGCTAACAGTTGTATTTTTATATCTTGTCATTATTTTTTCTTGACTGCTTTGTTATCTAAGCACAAGTCTTCTTAGCACAAGCATTGTTAAAATATCTGACATAAGTAAGTTTAGTGACGCCATGTTTAAAGTCGAGTGGGAACAACCTCGCCCGCCTAGTCGCGGGAGACTGGCGTTGCTGACTAGTTTACAAAATGTCAGCAACATGTGCCGGTATATGAACCTCCGCACAGATCTAAGGCGGTAATCGCAAAGATACTTGAATCGTCGAATTTCGGATAATTGCGTATCGCGGTGGAAGAATGGCCCAAGAAAACGATAGGGAGGAGGTATCTCTAACGAAAACCTTCATTGACTGCTAGGCTATTCCACTCACGAGTAAATAGTCCACAGGAAGATTGATAGGAAGACAGGAAGTTTTATTTAGGCTCAATGGTAGTCAGTTCAAACAGAGGCGTAGCTAGGGGGAGGGGGCGGTAAGGGTAGCCTGCACCAGGTGCCACGCGATGGGGGTGACACCCGACCTTGTAAAAAACTTACGAATTACAAATAAACACTGTCTGTTATTTATATTTTCATAGCTCTACAGCTCGATCGGTCAGGGATTCCCCAAAAATGCCGTTGTTTTATTTTCGTTTTTAGCTCTTACTATTGCTCTGTTGGGGAATTTCCCCCGAAATATGTCTTGATTGTTACCGTATTGTTAAGTAGGTATTGTTTTATCATACTTAAGAATGTATGATAAAACGATACTTTTACCGATTTTAATCAATTTTAACAGTTTACACCACGAACCGCACTGGGTGCCACCCATGCTAGACACTAACCCCCTTACTCATAATAGCGGTATCCGCCGACTCCGTTTGTAAAGTTGGCCTTAAACCTGGTTTAAAGCCGTTTTAACCATGCACGCGCAGTGATAATAAGCCAAGTTTTTCACTGTTACGTCGTAATATGACGCGTATTAATTTTACTACGATTATGAGTAAGAGGGTACTAGTTCAAGTCTGCCAATTTGAACAATTGCAATTTTTCAATGGGCCGCTTGCATTCGCTTAGAAAAAAATCAAATAAAAGGTTTTATGGAGAGTGATTGAAGATGTCTTATAAAATAAACCAACAAAATAAATAAAAAATACACAAGTAACTGTTTTACTTTCCATGATTTTTATCTGCGCACTGAATTATCTTTTTACTGCAACGCTGGCTCAGCATTGAATTTGAAATTTGGATTTTTACACCAAAAAATTACGATAATTTTTTTGATATAAGTATTAAGCCACGGCATTCCGAATTTCTGTCGTTTTATAACATATTTCTCTTGAACACTTTAAGTTTATAAGTTTAAAAAAATAATATATATATTAAGGATAATGTACGACATTTTCCACACATACACGGTAATTGTATGAAATTCCATCGATAGAAAAAATCGCCAAGTATGCTCCAAAAATTATTACAAACACTTTTATTTTATTTTACAAGTATGAAAAAATTCACATTATAACATTACATACAAAATTGTATTTGTTAGCCTTTCTGGTAATATTTTTGTTTTTTTAAGACATAACTATTTATTCATTTAATATTTTTTTTATTTAATAATTTTTATTTTAACAATATGTTTTACATGATACATTTTAATAATTTTACATCTCAGAATTATTTACTACTCTTCCATTGGAAGCATTTGCTTGTGTAAGCTCATATTCATATTGCGTGTGTATTGGCGCAAACAATTATTAATTCATCTTACTATTTTAAAGCTTAACTTGTAAAAAGCGTCTTTCCATAAATTAATTATACTCGCACCATCTATGAAAGCGCAGATTATGAACGGATTTTAGGACGATCGTCGATGACGTACATCTCTCTCTGTGACAAGTAGGTATATTGTGCGTTGTCCATTACTAGTGGAACTTGTTATAGTTATGAAATAACATAAGAGTATTTGTTTGCGCAGGCAGATAAGTAAACAAATACCGTCAAAATAATATTAGATAATAATAAATAATATTAATTGAGTTTGCCATTCACCATATATTATGTGCTTCTCCCTATCACTGTTGTAAACTATGTTTCAAGACAAATATGATACTTTGTAATATTCTATTGACCATATGTATACAGTGGCGTAGCTAGCATATGGGTGGTACCCGGTGGCACCCGGCGGATAACGAGGTGTCACCCCAAGAATTAAAACTAATAAAAATCCGATAATCGTAAGGCAGGGGTAGGAAACCTTCAGCCCGCGGGCCGCCTGCGGCCCACAAAGCTTTTTGGTGTGGCCCGCGAGCATGTTGGTTAAAAATTGCACTCAGAAAGCGAAGTTTTCTTTCGCGTTGTTTCAGCTACATTTAAAAGTTATAATTATTAAACCCAGCGAAAGTTATAATGACATACAGGGTGTTAATGTACGTACTTGACTAACTTTAACATTATTTGGATATATTACATAATATATGTTTTATAACCTATAACTTTACTTTAAAGCCTTGGACACACGTGAAGTTAATATCAAAAGATACTTTATAACACAATAGCGCTCGCCATACAACCCATACAGACCCGCCACACGTAAAAAGATCATGCGTTATAAGCGCGGTTCGGATCTTCGCTATTCGCCATTATTCCCGTAACCGCTGCCGATGTGATATTTGAAAAGTTATGCGACCCCTTCTCTGCCGTAAACAAGAGGACCATATGGAGCTGCCGTGCTCAAGCCGCTGTCAGCTATCAAGTTGACAGATCCAGTACAATGAAATAATATTCCTTGGGCGTTCCCGAATTCAACTGACCCCCTCTCCTGCCATAGGAAGAAAATATAAACGGTGTAGGTCGCGCTCAATAACGCTAGCGCTTTTAACACTGCATGTATCCAATGCTTAATTAGCTTTGAAAATTATGACCATTAATATTATACCACGAAAGTTTGGTTCAGGTTAAGACGACACAATATCCTAAAATATTCTCGAATTTTCCCTAACAAATAATGTGGGAATCTTAACGACGTAAGTGAAGAAGGCGTGTACACAAATATACGATGCGCGGCCCGGCGTAATAGAAGGACCTACGGTCGAATTCGCTCATTTGATCATTCCGCATAGTTTATTTTAATTAATTCCGATTAATGTATTATTAAAGTCTAAGATGTCTGTCCCTTTGAAAGTTATTAGTTCATTCATTGTCTACAAAAATAAAATCTGGTGCTTACTACTAAATTCATAATTGAAAAACGGGTTATAAAGTCTTCAGGCCGTTTTATGTAAAATATTTTAATAGTAAGGTACTTTTTTTATTACTTAATCAATATATATTATAAAAGAAAGTCCAAAAAAACTTGAGGACCGCAAAAACTCAGAAACGAGTCCCGGTACGATCAAGGGAGTTATACGGTGTGGTAGATCTCTATCCCCCCTAGGGAATGAGGGATCCTGTTTTTTCCTAAAGGGTGTGCTTTTGAAGATATAAGGATTGGAAGTTTTGCCCTCTAGAAATTTCAAGAACAGTCTTCCGGAAAGTTCTGGAAGGTTCGATAAAACTCTAGAAAATTCTGGAAGGAGACGCAGAGTATGTCGGTGAGTCTAAAAGTTACGAGAACGTTATGGGTGGTTTGCTAATGCTCTAGAAAGTTATGGTAGGAGAAAGTTCTGGAAACTTGACGGAAATACCAAGTAAATAACACTGCTCTGTCGAAACCGATAGCAGATAAATAAAAAATTTAAGCAACAAATGTACATGGAAAATAAAACTCTTAAAAAAAAAATTGCTTGTCTGATTATATCTAAATGGGATCGAAATGACAATCTAGCCTCCTTGAAAAGAAGTAATAATCTTCCTGAATGATCTTCCATTGATACGCTTGTTGTGACTCTAAGTGACCAGTTCAGGCACGGGGGCTCCATCGAAGCCAGAGTTAGGTTAGTCTCTCAGAAGCTGGGCTTACTGGACAGGACCTGTAGGTACTGCAAATAGTGCACAACTACTAACCATGTATAAATCGCAAGTGCGCCCCACTGTCGAATTTGGCAGCTACCTCTGGTCTGGAGCCCCAAAATACTTTTTTTCAACCATTGACTCTGTGCAGAATGGGCGGTCAGTTTGATAGATTCCCATATCTTAACAAATGGATTGCAATCCGCCATGCGTCAGATGAGGATGCTGTCCTTGTTATATACCAGGGTTTCAATGGAAGATGCGCTGGGGAACTAGCTTTGTTGATCCTTTCGGCACCGGTGCATAATCAGGAAACATGCCAAACATGTGTACATGATTGATATTTGCCACATGAGAACGGGTCGTTTCTACGACTCGTTCTTGAGTTCAACAACTCAGTTGTGGAATAAATTGCCGGCCCTCTGTGTTTCCACCCTTCCATAACATGGGTTTTTTTTTCTTTTTTTTTTCCACCTTTTATAACTTTCCACCCTTCCATAACATGGGCCTCTTCAGGGGTTCAGGACCACTTCTTCCTATATACCTTCACACAGCATCTACAAAGATGACATAGGCCTTGAAGGAAATTATTTTCCTCAGGGCTCCAGCGTGGAGTTAAGATGAAGTTATACACCAAATCACTATTTAGATTTATCTTTACTACGAATCGGTTTACATTATGAATAAGAATTAATATGTTTTGGATACATTGAAGCTTTTCCTACCTTTTCAACGTATGGAATTTAAAAAAAAAAATTTATTACAGTAGAATCTCTCATAACGAGTACTTCCCAGCAAAACATATTGTGAAAAAAATGCTCCCTTAACGAGCGATATTTCGCATAACGAGTGACGCAGGGGAAAGTCCCATCTTCACATCACTCACTTGTGAGCCGGGACTTCCGTGCCAGTGTGTCAGCCTCTTCTTCCGCTAGCATATTAGTGTCGTATGTGATCACACATTTTTAGAAACTGGAACATACAAAAGATTTTTCTCCACTTTGCATCAATAGTTGCAGTCGGAACATGAAAAAGATTTTTCTCCACTGAATCAGTTTGTGGACTTTTAAATGTTCCTTTTGAAAATGTGAATAGTTGTAGTAAGAGAATAGTGAAGCAGAAGAAACATGAACATGGTTTTTTCCACATGAGTAAACCAGTGAGGTTTTTAAAGCCTCCTTTCTAGTTTTTTAAAGCACATGAATAATTGCAATTGGAACACACAAAAAGTTTTTCTCCACTGCAAGATAGATTGTGTGACTTTAAGTGATCCTATAGAACATGAATAGTTATTTGAATAAACATTAAAAACAAAACAAAAAATGAGTATTTTTTTGGCATGGAACGCATTATCGTATTTTACATTGATGTATATGAGAAAAAATTGTTTCGCTTAACGAATAAGAGTCTGGAACGAATTATGCTCGTTATAAGAAATTCCACTGTATTAACATTAATTAATACTTTTTTTTAAATATATGCGCAGAGTACTAAATAAGTTATATATAAATCTTATGTATAAAGGAATTGTATGAAGAACAAGGTCAGAATCGCTTGGGCCATTCTCGTTCTTGACATTAAGAATTACTGGATAGCATTTAGCCACTCCGAATAATTCATATTAATTGCTAAAGACGCGCCGGGCACCAAAGATGGCGGACAAAATGGCTGCCGCTTGATAATATGATAGCTGTCACATTCAAAGTGTATATAATTATTCATTGTTTTTTATATAAATCCATTGTGGAAAGCATAGATTTGAGTGATTATTAGGAAGTTGGTTTTATCTACATTATTTTGATGTAATTTTTGTAATATATCACAAAAGAAATGTTATAAAAATTGAATTCCTAAGAAAGGTGAGAACTGTCAAATATTTAACGTCGTATAAAAAAAATATTTTTTTTGTATGTTGGCCTTTAACAAGTTAACCGCTTGAGCACATAAGCTTGTTTTCATGACAATTTAACATAGGTAGACATAGGTATGACGTATGCCCCGGACCTGAGTTATTAAGCGGGCGACAAACGCGAAGTTCACATCAAAAAGATACTTATAACACAATAGCGCTCGCCATAAAATTCCATACAGACCCGCCAGACGTAAAAAGATCACGTGTTATAAGCGCGGTTTGAATCTTCGCTAATCGGCGTTACTTTTCGTAACCGCTACCGTCGCTATATCAGAAAAGTTATGCGACCCCCCCTTCGCCGTATACAGGAGAGCATGCACGGAGCCGTCAAGTTGACATATCCAGTACAAAGAAATGATATTCCCTCGACCGCTTTCGAATTCAACTGACCCCCTCTCCTGCCGTAGGAAGAAATCTTTTATAACGTAGTGTGTCAGTAGAAAAGATACTTTATAACACAGTATCTTTATATGTGTGTTTCGAGTCTGTACCGTGCTATAATGTTAAAAAAGGTAACTGAAAAAAATATATTTTTTAAATTTATTTCAACAGGTTTTATTCAAAATACTTTAAAAAACTTAAGAGTTTAAAAAACATAACATAATATTAAAATAATACCAAAACAAATACATCAGACCAAATACAAATATATTATACAAAATCAGAATAATGTATGGAAGTGGATAATTTTCATTGTGTCAAAAACTTGTAATATATATAAGCATGTAGAATAATATACGCTGGACTCCCTTTTTACATTCCCTGCATGCAGGATTGGGCAGTATTTGAAATACTTGTAATTGAAATACTTTCTAAAAATGTAATTTTTATTTGGTATTTCAAATACCTGATGCTGAAGTATTTTGTAATTAGTATTTCAAAAACTCATGGATACAAAACAAAATACATTTTTGAACAATCTTATGATAATGAAAAATAAGCTGACTCATACATAGATTAAAAACACTAGAATCCAGAGCAAAATATATTAATCTTTAGAGTTGGCCACTTTATTGTACCACAGCTAAAAGAGTGCTTAGAAAGAAGATTCGATAAGTTTTTTAAACTGTCGCCTGAAAATGCATTACAAAATGCGTTGGCTGCCAGAAAGCATCAGACGAGAGGCAAAGAATTCAAAATCTTGCAATTCATGCCTTGGAGGTAAAGGAGGTAAATACATTTGTATTTTGTATTTGAAATAAAAATGGTTAAAATACTGTATTTTGTATTTCAAATACACAACTTATTACACAAAGTATTTTGTATTTCGTATTTTAAATACACGACTTGAAAGTATTTTGTAATTTGTATTTTAATTACAGCAAAGTATGTATTTTGCCAAACCCTGCCTGCATCTACTAAGACTTATTCCACAGGTTCAGGATATCTCAAGTGATGAAAGCTTCGACCAGAGAAGGACGGATGTAAGCAATGTCATACCAAATGTGCAAAAACAGGTTCGTCTATTATCTGATGGTGGTAGGGAATAATCTTTAGTACGATTTGAAAAAAATAAAATGTAGATACAAAAATAATAATGAATCTATATTAGGAAACCTATCCACTATTATTTTTTGTTATTTTAGTTAACTTTTTTACATTGTATTTCGTGGAATATATCCATCGTATTAAAGGGTAGTCCAGTATACTGTATAAAAAAACACATAAAACTACTTGATATTGTGTACACTATACAGTTTAACCAAAATCTGTTTTAAAACACTTAATTTGTTTTATGATATATTCTATAATATTATGACAAACCTTTGTAATAACATGATGCAGGTAACAAGTTTTATGAACAAATTTCAAGGAATGTCATAACTCTTAAATATTAGAAATTTATTTGTCCTTTTGATTTCAAAAAAGTTGAAAGAAATTACATACGCAGTGATGTGACTTAATTGCTACAACTATAATTTGAAATAAAACGCGGAATATTGAGAAACTCTTCAGTCTTCACAGCCTAGTTTGGCAAGAAATTAGTAAACATTGAAAATATTGTAAGTCCTAAGTTGGCATTACATTATTAACTTTAAAATATAAAAATAAAAAAAATGGCAAGGTTTAAATTATTGTAAACAACACAATAAACCCTTTCTCAAACAGTGTAAATCTTAATTGCAATAACTTAAGTACTGTCTTTATGTACTGAAGACTTTTGTAAATGCTTTTATACCTTGGCAACACTTATTCTTTCCATTGCGTTTTCAGCAGTTTTCAGAGCGCAAATCAATCAAATATCAAACAATTACGAGTCTTAAAAAATATGTCATTCAACAATACAATTTCATGGTAACATTTCACTGATAACCCAGTGTTTTGTTTAGATTTATAAGGTAAGATTTTATTCTATTATGTTATTGTTTTTATGTGATATAAGTTTAAAAGTGTAGAAAATTGTACATGTAGTAAAAAAATATATTATGTATGACTATTATTTTACTCTATGTAATTCCAAAAGAAGTATCAAAAATCTGAAATGTTCTGGGTCCCTGTAAATTAATTCGGATGAGAAGGGATTAAAACCAAAGGTTGTTAAGAACTTATTGTGAATTAGGATTATTTTCGAAATACTGCATAGCGTCTAGCCTCTCGGAATAATTTTAATAAATTGTCTATGATGCGGCGGGCATGAAAGATGGCAGACAAAATGGCAGCCGCGTCAAAATATGGACAGAGTTGGTTTAGAAACTCTATATTCTTTCATTGTTTTTGATATAAATTCGTTGTGGAGAGAATAGATTTCAGGCATCAGAAATGTCATTTTATCTACATTATTTTCATGTAATTTTTGTAATATATCACAAAAGAAATGTTATAAATATTGGATTCGCAAGAAATGTCAAATTTCTTAGGTCGTAATGAAAAAATATATTTTTCCTATGCTGGCTTTCAAAAGGTTAATGGACACATTAATCTTTATAATAAGCAAAGGCTTTAAACTTAATAGAATAGCTACCTAATATCTACAAAATAATGTTTCTCCATAATATAATATTGCTTTAATCTTAATTATTGAGAGTTAGGAGCCGGCGAGCAAAGCTTCAGACTCGGATCTTGTGATGGGGTATTTGGCCACCACAAATATTCCCACCAGGACCAGGATAATTCCCAGGCCGATGAGGCAGTAGAAGACTATGTTCATGATGCCCTCGATGGAGCCGGCCAGTTTGGCCTTGCTAGCCAGGTCCTCCGTGATGGTGACCTCCTGCTTGAACCACAGCACCGGGACGAAGATGTTATCGGGCAACTTGTCAAACATGCTGGAAGAAAACAATCAATATAATTTTTTTATGTCAATACCAAACAAGAGTACCAAGTGCTTTCAACCCTCTGGAGCATGGAAATCCAAATTGATAGACCAGCCCATTGGGGAAAGCGGAACAAGTTGCGCGAAGTGGGGTCTCCCTTTCTGTGATTCGTCAATAAAACAATATACAAGCAACTTGAGTTGTAATATCACCATTCAGTCCTTGAAAATAAAATTTGCTTACGAATTACTAGTCATTTTTACAATGGCACGCAAATTACTGGCTGCTTGAAAAACTTGACCACCATACGACAAAATCGGGTAAACTAAAGTTTGGGTTTGTTTCCAAAAGTCAAATATTTTGTTAGACATTAATGCAAATGTGTTATAATGTACTCACTAATTTATGCATCGCTACACAACGTGATTTGTAGCCGGATCAATTAAAAATTAAGCATTATTTTTCAATTCCGGTTGCTGAATTACTTACCACTAGTTAATATCTAACTACATACTACAATTTTTTTATTTTTTTTAGTGCATATTAACCTCTTGTAGGCCGCAGTCCCCCCGGTGGGTCCGGATGTTTGAAGCGATTTTGTCCCTGATGTATAAAGAAATTGTATGAAGAACAAGGTCAGAATCGCTTGGGCCATTCTCGTTCTTGACTTAACGAAATACTGCATAGCTTCTAGCCTACCCGAATAATTCAAATTAATTCTCGATGCCGCGGCTGGCATCAAAGACGGCCGACAAAATGGCCGCCATGAACGGAGTCGTAGTCGGAGTCTATATTTTTTCATTGTTTTTTTATATAAATCCATTGTGGAAAGCATAGATTTGAGTGATTATTAGGAAGATCATTTTATCTACACTGTTTTCATGTAATTTTTGTAATATATCACAAAAGAAATGTTATAAAAATTGTTCGTAAGAAAGGTGAGAAATGTCAAATTTTTTGTCGTATTGAAAAATATTTTTTTCCTACGCTGGCTTTCAAAAGGTTAAGGTTATCCCTCAAGCGACGTGACAGAACTGCCAACCTTGTCAACATGTGACAGCTGGCGTTGTCTCAACTACTAACAAGATGGAAACATATCAGTATTTACGGTCTGTAATTTATGTTGAAGTTCAATGATAGAAATTAGTGCTCATGATGTGTAATTCTAAAATATATTTTTGTATTTTTTCACTTACTCGATAAGTGGTATCTTCTGCACTAAGATGTTAATTTGTAACTGCGCTCTGACGAACAATGGAATGCCTGTGGCAAGGTTCAGCGCCATTTTGAATTCATCATCCTCTCTGGAAAATTCAATAAAATTTTTTTTTCAGATATTAGAAACTGAAATGTCAACAAAAACATCTACTGAAATTAGTTGACTGTTGTACATATGTACAGTAATTGAAAACTAAGTATTGTTTTTATTAATTATAAGAAAGGTCAGTGCCTAGTAAATATATAAATAAACTATCTCTGTGGCTGAAATATTCATATTTAATAATGAATAATAATATCAATCAGAGAGCTGCAAAAGCAGCAAATAAAATCTTTGTGTCCAGTGACAATATTTCTCTTGTTGTTATAAATAAAGAAAACTATCGGCAGGCCACCAAAATCACAAATACTAATTTCGGTTGTGTTTCCTGTCCTGTGTAACTCTGGTTCAATGAATTTGGATTTGCTTTGATAATTGAAACTGATTATGTAAAAAATTCAGACAAGCGATAAATATAAAATAATATTAAAAGAAAATTATTTTAACTGTCATTTTCAAAATTGGAACTGATTTGTCAAATTCAGAGTATCCAATGATTCTTCACAGGTCTGCGATAGTAATTACAATAAAAAAACTAACGCGTTTGGTGGTGGGGTGTCAATTTTCTCTGTGTATTTGGGATCCGCGAGGTAGAAATGCGGGTAGGACACGAAGGCGGGGGCTCCAAACTTGCACTGGGACACATTCCGAGTGCCCGGGGGCTGGCACACCACCCCGGGGGGGCAGAAACAGGCCTCGTCAGAGTAGGTGTACCCGTTGTCAAAAGGCTGGTCATCCCCCGTGAACACAGCGCCCTCTATACCCCGTACGGTGATGCTGCCATTCCTTTTAAGAGTGATGTATCTACATAAAACAAAAATATATAAGCATCATATTATGTACATAATGATTTCCTTTAACTCTAGAAAGATAATCATATTGCAAGTTATGTTGAAGATAACCATAGCGCATGTTTAAAAATTGTTTTTTTTTTTTCGATTTACTTAATTTTACCTATTTTTATTTTATCACTAACGAAGTTTAGTTCTAGTTTTGTCAATAAAAAAACAATTTTCTGAGCATTTTCTTGATTTTTAAGATTTTACAAATAAATATAAGTAGACCTCTCAAAAATATAATAACAATATCGACTGTCTTCTTATTTAGGAACTTTATGCTTAGAAAACAATATAAACTTAGTATTGTTACTAACATGTTGTCTTATCACAATATAATCAGTCTAAAAATAAAAAAAAGAATAATAATAACTAAAAATAATCACTATAATTCATCACTAGGAGGCGGCTAAGCAGTGGCAAAACGAAGAATTCCAAGTCACGAATCCGCAAAAACATCATTCGGAGATATTGAAGTTTGAAGTTTAGAAATGATATGTTTTTGTAATAACAAATCAATTCTAAACTTCAAACCTCAATATCTTCGAATGATGTTTTTGCGAATTTTCAACTTGGAATTCTTCGTTTTGCCACCGCCTAGCCGCCTACTATTCATCACTAAGGGTGGGTTTTTTCATTTACCGAGAATGCTAAATGCAATGCTAATTGTAAAAGTTTATGGTAAAAGTCATAGAAATGAGTTTTTTCATTTGACATTTACCGTTTACTTTTACCGACAATCTTGCAGGCCAGCAATGGTGCTGTAAATTTTAAAGTAAAGGTAACCAAGATGGCCGCCGTAGTCTAAATATCATTTTAGTGACAGTTTAGAGATGGGAGGTTATTTTCTTGCTATCTATTTTACGCTGTTTGATATTATATTATCATTATCATCATTATGTTAGCGACAGTTCGTCAAGTTCTGATAATGAACCCATAATTAATTATATGAGACGACGTGATGTGACATAATATACGCAGAAAATGAAGCTTTTATAATTTGTTTCTCTCCTCTGCTAGGAATAACGCTGTCAAACCATCTGATCAGTTGTTATGCTTTGCGGTTTTATACGACTAGGACCGCAATGAGTACTTGGAGATATTGCAAATACTTACACACAAGTACAGTGTGTAAAATAATTTTTAATGTGTCAAAGACCATATAGCATCACTCAACAAAAATTTAATATCAATGCTTAGAAGTAACGCTGAAATGTTGAAAAATAATATGAAAAATGTTTGACAAATAAATAAACCAATCCCATTTGACATTTATTGTGTGAGTTGCCACATGACAAAAATATTTGAACAGTTCCCAATACGAAAGTGTGGGAATTAGATTAGTTATCATCCTGTCATCCCTATTTACCTTTACTTTTAGCAGTTGGCGTTGTGAAAAAACTCATTTTGCGGTAAATGTCAAATGTACTTCTAAAGTAACTGTAAACTGCACAGCTAAAAGTAAAGGTAAATGAAAAAACCAACCCTCAAACGCAATCTGTCCCATCGCGAGGCCCACTTTGACACAATGTACGTCTTTTAGTGCAACTTATTGGATAACAAATGCGACATCCGTGTACGGGGATAGCCGCTGATGGATCACTTCTACGACAGCTGTGTAGGTATGTTAGAAATAAGTAGTGTAGAATTCAAATAAATTGAAGAAAAAATTGAAAACTTACGAACAAACGTCTGATGCAAACACCGAAATGTTTTGTGGGTCAGTCCTGGGGGGGAATAGTTCCCCAGTCGTTCCCTTCACTGCTCCGCACTCCCCGTCATAGAAACCAACATCGTTCTTAAAATTCCACAGATCCATATCTCCGAGGTGGTTCAAGTCGTTGGCGCCTGTTTGAATGGTCCACCATCCATCATATGTATCGGACATGTTGCGCTGTAAAATAATGTAAACATGATAAAAATTCATAAGTAATAATGCTTTCTTTTCCAAATAAATATATACGTGAATTGCCTTCCGCGCTAAGAGTTCAACTTTGTTGTGGAGGACATTTTTTAAGGGGTGAATTGAAGATTGAATAGGTATATGTATATTATATATGTTGAGTAGTTTGGTTACAAAACGTCCTCTTTTTAAAGAGTCCCAACTACTGCAGTTATACATATATATTATTCCCATTTGGGGAATGCTATGGGGAAGGAGAAGAGTAGGGGAAGGTTGGGAAGTACATATACATGGTGTCTGGAAACTAGTGGTACAAACGAAAATCTTGAAAATCTACATCACTTACAGAACCAAAATACTTTTCTTTCTTTTTTCAATCTGAGCGTTGAAATATTTTTGTTTAATTTTTTCAGCAAATATTTTGTGGGTCAAATATAAATAAAGGGCTTAAAAACTTTTTGGAGCTGGGTCTACCTTTGAAGCTTTATAAAAGACAACAAACATGTGATAGTAACTCAATAGAGACCAATTTTTTCCAAATTTGACCTAGAGGAATTGAATCTGAAAGCCTCGGTGGGGACCCCACGCTTTGTACCACTGGACTACTAAAACAAATTTAAATATGAATGTAGTACTTACGCCATAGAACCACCCGAACTTATCGAAAGGTAGGGTTAAACCACTAATATTAAGTTCTGATATAATATCTAATAAGCGGTCTTCATATCCCTCAAATAGGAGCTCACTGGCAGTTTTTGTCACAACTAAACTTTCTCCAAACGTTTTCAGAGCAGAATTGACAGCAAGGCGCACTAAAGCCGATCTGTCTCGAACAAAATAAGCCGCAGTCTGAAAACAATAAAAGCTTTAATTTAGTATTTAATAAAAAAACATATAACATTACAATGATAACATATAAAAACATATAACATTACAAAAAAAACATATAACATTACAATTACCTTGTGGTAAGCATTAACCGTAGGTTTATATTAAATTAATAATTAGATATGATGCTTGAAGTGGAATATCAACAGCTCGACATTGCTTCTGATGTACTGCTAACACAGAGGCAAAAATATTCCCGTAATGTTTGGAAAAGCTAAAAAAGTAACTTTCCCAAAGAGTTTTCTTTTGTAAAACACAAAAACTCTCACATTGTTTTACCTCTACTAGATGTTCGATGTTCTGCAAGGTTCGGCATAGTTCATGAGCATCGTTCGAACGTTGTATCTCCCCCGAACCAAATGGAACACAGTTTCAAGTCGCCGTCTGTATGAACCAACTACTCTATCGTCCCTAACTTGCCCAGGCTTTACACACAATAATAGAAATCTTATGAAGACAGTGACCTTTCCCTCTGTTAATCTTGGATGATTATTAGATATTTATAATGATGGTACACAGTGTATTATAAAAGTTGGTTTATTGTAACTACGAGTATGTACAGTATATTCAGTCTAAACTGCTAGCTGGGAACAGAGGGCGCTACTGATCACTACAAGGCTTATATAGACACTCTGTCTCTCTTCATCTTCCGTCTCTGTCAACTACTACGGAAGTCAATGTGAAACCTATCTCACACTCTCGGAGGTCAGGTGTGAAAGATTTCATCAGTCTAGGAATAAAACTGTAGATTTATATACAAATCAAAGTCACGCTACCCACCCAGTGTCTGCACGCCACAGGGCACAGACACTCTCCTTAATACATAAAGATAGATAAACGGCAATAACGAGCATTGTTTTCAATCAATCTTAGTGATGAACATATAACCTCGCTGTTTCCAATGCAGCCTAGTTTTTATAATCAAATTATAATAATATTCTACAATGTAATTATCTGTTTTACATGAAAGATACATGATAAGCAATTTTTTTAAGTTAAAGATAAAATCACTAAAATTAAAATCATTTCAGCTGCATTACTATACAAATTGCATATTTCTGATAACATTGTTAAATTTCTCATTGATTCTTACTATTTTTTAAAATAGAAATACTTATCATTTGAATTTTATCATGCCATGATGTATCGTCATGTGAAGAGTTTTTTTTAAATTTATTTATTTTTTATTATTATGCTTTATGATTGATCTTATAATAATATAACAATATTTTGTAACTTGGGTTGGTAAAAGCAAGGTTACAAAGTCAGAAGTTATAACTTCCATATTAAGAAAATGTCTCATAATTTTTGTATTTCATATGCAACCTTGCGCGGACCCCCTGACGTTGTTCAGGGACCCCCAGACTTTGTTCAGGAACCCCCAAATCAATTTTAATTTTCCACAGACCACCCCTGGGGGTCCGTATGGACCACTTTTGGAACCATAGCACTAGATAATACATTCTGTTAATTATTCTTTTGATTACTATTCTGCCACTTTAATATATATGTAGTATAATTAATATTCTAAAGGCATTAAACGGACATTACAATAATTTACTTACAATAGGAATAACATTGATGTTTGTTATTTGGTCCGACAAGTCTCCATTGGATAATTCAGGATCGAAATTCCAAATCCTCCTTTGTAAAAACGTCACGGTTCCATTATCATTCCATGTTATGTTGCCCTAAAAATATTGAATTGTATAATGTTAAATGATTCGTCAGCACATTAGACACAAAATGAATATTACTTATTTAACATACAATGGGCTACCTAAAACTGGTTACTTAAAAATGACATCGGAATTTTAATAGAATTTTATCAAAATATGTTAAAAATTTCAGTAGTATATTGATTTTAAAAGCAATCTGTACATATTATGTCTTATGTAATGGTTCCTTCGTAGATAATAAAAACAAGAGAGACGGGCCAAAAACCATTATTAGAATGAAATCGCGCGCACAAAAGTTCGCCAATATCATTCCCCCATACTATGGCAAATCGTATCTATTCACAACTGCGCTCTGCCTTTATTTCCACAAACACACAAAAATGTACAATTTTCACTGGCTTTGCTCTTTGATAGCCCGTGCAGTTTGGTCATAGCCTGGCGACTGTCGGCACACTTCAATGCCATATCTCCATTTGTTTCTATTATCTATGAATAATAACCTATTAGTAAATCAAGCCATGTAGATAGACTTACTTTTACATGATGTTCTTTGAATACATATGGTCCTACATCTACGAAGTTGGGTCTAATTGAGTGATCATTCATTACATCTTCACTATTAGTAAAATTATAGAGATATAATTCCAGGTACATTGGTAAAGGCGTTTCCTTCCACAAATCAAAGCTAAATGAGGTAAGTGATAGTACGGACATCTGAAATAGAAAATATTACAATAAACATTACATTTTTTTTTTAAATTTTTTTCTACTTTATGGTCTTAAATACATTACGTCATTGCCATAAACTGCAATTTTGTTTGTATTGTAAAATAATAAAAGTTGTTCAAGAACATAAACATGTTTGTGTAAATTTATATGTATGTATGTAAACATATGTACTTGTGTATGTGTATATGTGTGTGCATACACATATGTTCATGTGTATGTATACAAATATACTCGTAGATAGTTATATATGCATATGTGGGTGTATGTATATGTGCATGTAATCACACACATATGCATGCACACATATAAAACAAGAATTATTCCTCATTTTTCTCTTTTGTATTTTATACTTTTGATCTTTTCTATTTTATAAATTTTCTACTACAACTTTTCCAATTTTCAGCATGTTTATATACTTAATCCATATGTTTACACTAGACTTCACAAAGTAACCATATTCCATTGGTCACTATGAAACAGACAGCGCCTAGTATGGTGATTTAATATGTCTTATATATATGTAAATGATAAGATGGATTTCACGTATTTTATAAATAAATAAAATTTGAAAATTCTTTAACTCCCGGTGTCCTCTCTTTTCAGAAGTCACCGGGATATCCGCTGATCTATTTTTTGATTCATTTCATAGAATCTATGAAATAGAGCTGTATGAACAGGTAACAATTATTATGCAATTGTTATTGGCCTGAAACACTCATCCATATTGAAAAAACTTTCCGAGAAAAGATACATGCATGTCCCGTCGGCGGCATGTATCTTTTCTCGGGAGGTTTTTTCAATATGGATGAGTGTTCCAGGCTAATAATTATTGCTTATAATAATTGTTACCCTTTGTGCTATGCATAAAAAGTCTTGTCTCAAACATTAGTTTATCAATTTAATAATAATTAATGTATGAACAGGCATTTCTATGGAATAGAAACCCAATGTTGAATGAACTTCAACTTTCATTCTGTAAATTGGCCATAGAGAATCATAGAAAGGATCAGGTGAGAATGCGCCGTTATCTATCATAAAGGAAATTTTCACCCTGCAAACTACAGCCCGGAACTGCGCTTATTCTTCTGCATATAAATGTATAGGTTTATCGAAGAAAAATAATGTGTACTTTTCACAAACAACATTATTTGATAACAGTGAATTAAAATAACAATTTTTAGAGATAACACTAACAAACCAGACACATTAATGTGTACTTATTTAGAAAAATGAGTCCTTCTTAACAGTGGCGAACTAAGGAATATCAGCCCGGGTGCATAAATAAAATAAAATCAATTAATATACATTCTTTGGCAAATGTTGGAATAAACCTCAAATCAGTTTAAAAATGTCTTTAGTTTGATAAAAAAAATATATATATTTATGAAAATAAATTTAAAAGTTGGGAGTGGTCTTTAAGCTTTTATTCGAATGAAATTGAATTTCAAAATTGGAACCGAGGTATGTGTAAATTATCACATTTAAAAAAAATCTTTTCAAATCTAGATAAGTAAAAAAGTGTTGACCAATAAATTATTTTACCAAATGATTATTTTTATTCTACATTAAACTAATTGACGATTAAATTGGATGATTAAATTAATCGTACCTAATACAATCATATTACTTGCTTGGCAACTTTCCCTTATCCCTTTCTTCCCCTTACCCATCCCAACCCAAATACCTATTTCGCAGTCTTATTGTTGTATATTATAGGTTTATCATTTGTATTATTATTTTTTTTTTTTAATTTCTGCTTAATTCGGTTTTTTTTTCTAGTTTACATTCATTTTTATATTTCTAAATACCTATCTGTGAACATTAATAATTGGTATGTTTTTTGTCATCCTTTTATGTATGTTAAACTATTAACCGCTGGGGCACAAAAGCTTGTTTTCACGACAATTTAACGTAGGTAGACATAGGAATGACGTATGCCCCGGACCTGAGTTATTAAGACTGTTTATTTTCCTTAAATAAATAAATAAATTTGAAATAAGGATCCTTACTTTAGCAGGCTAATTATAAGAGAAGTAAAAAATCTCAGTTTTCGAGAGGTAACAACCCTTTATTTTATATTTATATTGCCTACACTGTAAAAGAGTGCTCAATTTTATTCCTTCCCAGTCAGACGCTGCTTCCCAAACTATTACATATAGATAAGTACACAATAGTATGTCTGCAATCTTGTATGTACAAATTTTATAATTTTGTGGCACATAGCTAATATACATTACAAAGTAATTATACATTACTCTACTAGTCATATTTCCGGAGCCAGAGATGATATCATAGAATATATTATTATCTTATTTTGCAGCAAAACTTAGTCACACAAACAGAGATCGACTGTATTTTACTATACAGATTCTACACAGTTTATTTTAAGATAACAAAACTGCTACTAATATAAACATAAAAAAAAAATAGTACCTGCAAATTCTGTATTATTTTTAAATATGGCAACCCTGTAAAGAATGTTTTTTTAATGCTTGTAGTGTTGAAATTCAAATTTATTCTAAAGCTGGGAATACATCGACTGCTATGATAGTCGATATTCTAAAAACACTGACTGCTACGTTATTTTGTGACATTTTTTTCTATAAGAACTATGCTTGAATCAGCTAAAGCAGCCTGAACCGCTTGAACCATAAATAAACCAATAATGCTTGAACCGTTGAAGATGCATTGAAGCTGTCAATATCAACTACTTATAGCAGATCATGTATTCCTTGCCTTACAAATTTTAATTCAGTTCTCAACAAGAACTTCCACAATTAATCCGCAGCTTTGGGAATGCCACACATTAATGGTTTATTGAATGAAATCAGGGCCAGTCATGTGCATCGCAATTGGAGTAGTTCGCTCCGGGCGCCGACTTGCTAAGGCTTTAAGGCGCCAAGGAGCTAAAGGGCCTAAGCTCTGATGATATCCTAATACCCAACAGAGTGCCTTTGATGTTTTTACTAGCGCCGGGCCATGATGTTTGGCTAAGGTCTGGCACTGAATAAAATATCTATTAATTATATTTTGTTTTTAATAATAATTATAATCTAATTAAATTAGAAATAGTTTAATAACTCAGGTCCGGGGCATACGTCATTCCTATGTCTACCAACGTTAAATTGTTGTGAAAACAAACTTATGTGTCCAAGCGGTTAAGCAATTAAGCAATCTCATCGTTATCATAATTCATAATTACTAATTCTGTTTTATCGCTAGTCATTATAAAAATCAGATTATCGCTTTTTTACATCAGTAAACTACACATGAATGATATCTAAATGCTTATTTTAAACCACTTTTATTTTGTGAGTGAGCAAGTGATTCAATTTCAATTTGAAAGTAGATTCACGAATTTTAATAGTTTGCGCGTCAATTACCATCAATACAAATGAACTTTGGTCAATCTTTTTATTAAATTATTTATTATTAATTTCTTCATTCTCATAAATAATGTGCTTTACTCATGAAACTTTTAAAGAGTCAAATTGTAGTTTGTAATACTAATAGTAATGACTCGATTCATCTTGTTTCGAAACAAGATCAAACCTGTGATAAGACTCAAATGACTCAAACTGAAGTTATTTTAATAAACTAGTAAATATAAAACAAATATATAGGAACACATAAATATCTTTGAGTTAGACAGACTTTGAACAGACAGTTCAGACTTTGAATCATGACTATTTCATTGTTTGACAATGATGACTCATGAAAAACATAAATGCTTAGTTTTCAACAATTTTAAATCATAACATTTTGTTCACCTTAAAACTAGTTAGGTGAACGTACGGCGAAGTGGTATTATCAGGCAAAATTTTATTTCAACCTATGACATTTTTTTAAACTTGTTCCGGTATAAAATAAATTTGAATAAATTAATATAATAGAGTTGTAGCGAATGGAAAGAAAAAAGACCAATGCATTTATCTTAAAAGTTAGAGAGATGTTGCAGAAACAAATCTTACAAGATAGCAATTTTTCAAATACACATAAACAAAGCATCAAAGTGTGCATGCAAAAAAATTATAAATAAGTCAAGAATAATATTATAACCACTGGAGCAACCCCGAAATTTTTCCGCCCACATTAAAAAAATCATACCTCCGAATTTGAATATGGAGACATACAAACTGATTATAGTTCTATGTAGCCAATGAATTCCCCCTATCTTTTGTTTATTATCACGTATTTGTAGAATTTATTACCTTAAAATTTTTTTAAAGAATCTAAAGAATATTTATTACACATTTTGGCAACAAACAATCCGAGGTTTTGGAAATAGTGCCATAATGTGGCAAAAAGCACTCGAGTGGATAAACAACCACAATCAAATGCTTTAAAAGTGCATCAACAACATTAACTCAAGAGTCATACCAAGTCATACTTCACATTATTTCATTTGGCTCCCTGTACAATATCTCTATTTTGCTGCATTATATTTATTTAATAAAAAAAGCTGTTGAATAATTATTAATAAATAGTTTTAATCAACATCAAAAATTACTCACATTTCTTAAGATATTGTAGAAAATCGTCGGCCAAACTATCACGAGTACGGTAAAAATTAAACTTAAACATATCCCGATTATCATTTGGACCATCAGGCCAGTTTTCCTGCTACAACAGACCATTGTGAAGTGAGAGCAAGGAAGAATTTAGTCTCAATCTGTAAACAAAACAAATAAAACATAATAAATTTTCAAATGAAATCACAATTTAATCATGATATAACAATATGTCACAAGGTATTTACTCGATGTCAATATTAAGCCACAAATCACAGGTGTGCCAAGGAGTAGGCAATGCAAGCTTTGTTCATTTCTTATCAACAATATTTTTGTGAAATATCTCAAGAGGGAATTCAATTCTTCATACACTATCACTAATATTGACTGCCTACATAGAATGGCCACCATAACACGGGCATGTGCCTAGTATGGCGGCCATAAATTCCACAATTGTTATATATTTACTATTCAAAGAATAAAGAAACATTAAAAAAAGAATAAAAAAGAACACACAAATTGCGATATGGGCGGTTTCCGTAATCCCAAGTTTGACCAATCTTTGCTTACCTAAATATCAAATACAAAAATTTGTTTTGAATTATGAAATTTTAATTTCGATCAAATGTAATGGCAATATACAATGTTAGCAGCGTAAGAGAGACAGAGCGCATGCTAAATGGGCTAGAACCAAAAGATACTAAGTTAGTGGCGACATCGGTTTCCATTTAAATCTACATGAAAGACATTTCTAATGTATATTATCTATTCAGTGACTACCTACCTAATATGGCATTATTTATTTATTTCTTCACTACTAGGATGGGTCTGTTAATAAATTGATAACTCAATATACTTATATGTCCGTCGATAAAGGCTTTTAAAATGTCAGTAATATAATAAAATTTCACTCATACAAGAAGCTACTTGTAGTTTATGACCAGCAACGAACTGGCATTCAAAAAGAGCATTTTTACAGTAAAATTTAACAACTTTCGTGTAATTGAGTGAATAACCTCATATAAAGATTTTATGATGCAGAATTTTCAGTTTAACAACTATCATATATTTCCGTTAAAAATATGATGTGGCCTGATCTAACGCTGGTGAAACTTTAACTGTACTGTTAATCGATCCCATTCACCCCTGCTGGCGACAAAATAAAACGACATTTGGAAGATAAAATGTCATCATGCATGACCTTCTAAAAAAATGTCACAACCAACAATATATTACCATTTTAAAAGCATTTATGATAGCAAGCTGTTTAAATTATTGTCTTTATTTTACCATATTTTATACATATACTAGCGAGTACCCGGCATGCATTGCAATGCCACATAAATAAAGAATTTGTTTCTTCCTGCGTGTCCTTTCCCATGCGTCGACGTTGCCATCCCCGTTACCGCCCCCATTCCCCTCCCTTTCCTCCCGCCCTTTCCTCCCGGTTCCCCTTCCACCCTCCCCGTCTTCCACCCTCCCGCGTCCCCGCGTCCAGTGAACTCCCCCTCTTCTCCGCATTTCCCTTCAGCGTTCCTCTTCCACCACCCCTGCCTTCCCCTCTCCTGCTAGCCCCCTCCTTCGTTACCCTCCCTCCTTCCCTCCCAGCCGCCAAACTACACGAAATACACACCATTTTCAAACAATTTGCAGGAAACCAATTTTAATATTTTTATGCAAATTTCATAATGCCAGAGCTCACCGGTATATATATAGATATGCGGGCGTGCGCACAACAACTCACCAAAGTTTCATCGCAATTGGATGAATAGTATAGGAAATAATTTCATAATGCCAGAGCTCATCATGATATATACATAAAACCTTCGCAGGCAAGAAATCACCAAAGTTTCATTGCAATCAGTTGAATGGTTTAGGAACGCATAAGGGACAAATAAAGAAACATTCATTTCTACTTATATTAAGATAAATTAAATATGTATATTATAATGCACCGTAAAATTATATAACGTATATAATAACTTAATATCGCTTCAAAGCAGGCTTATGGGATGAAAACAAATGTATTCAGAAATATCGTTTCTTAACCTTAAGGCTGCGTTAAAATGTACGGGTGATTTCACCTCTACGCGGCACATTTTATCATATTGTCTCGCCGACCAATAATTTTTTTTTTTAACTAAAATTAAATATATTTCACATGATCATTTTTTGTGTAAATCTTGCTCAAATTACGCATCCATATCTAACTAATCATAAGTACCACAAAATAATTGGGGCGATGTACATAAAAACAAAACAAATATTAAAGAGCAGATAAATTATTGTTGAAAATCAACGCTGGCCAGGCCGTGCCGACTGGTACTTACGTTTGTTTGCTCTCGATTTTCTATATCCGATTATTTGATCTATACGCTGGTATCATGAATATTTTTTAAATATGGATTTGTTTATAAACCTTCTTACACGGTTATAAGGATTTTTTAATGTTTACAGCTCTATTGTGTTTTTATATTAAATATTTTAATAAAATATTCACTTTTATTTCAGATAAATGAGATTGTCAAATGAAATTTCTAAATTCATAATTGCCTACAACGGTAAGCGGCGCACGTCATCAATGGCCTAAATAAGACCGTTTGTACTGATGTGACAAATTTAAAAAGAGCTGAAGGGGAAAACCTGTCTCAGGCGCTTTGAATCCTTACACAAGATAAACAAATAAATTTATTAATAACTCAGGTTCGGGGCATACGTCATTCCTATGTCTACCTATGTTAAATTGTCGTGAAAACAAGCTTATGTGCCCAAGCGGTTAAACATGTTTCGAGAGATATGAATGAGGAAATTTTACAAATGAATTTCAGTTTCGTATCATGCTGGTACACAATACAGCGAGGACTCAAACTTAGAAATGACTTAAAACGGCTCCTGCGTGAGAGGCAAGCACGATGAAGTGCCTTCCGCTGCCTGAGGATTATTTAAATAAGTTTTCATGGGTACCACCAAAATAAATCCAATTCTTGACCTCTCCAATTTTTTGTACGTAAATTTAATTAAACATGATATTATATTATACATTGTTGTATAAGATCGTGTTCATTATGAAAAGATAATACAAAACTTTATTCAGAGACTAATATGCCTGATAAGTGATGTACACTGATTGCATGAATGATGGTCAAGGTGAAATACATACAAATATTAAATCATCACATTCTCAAGAAGCCTCACATAAGCCCAAGATTATGTCACTTTATTAATATGTCAACATTTTCAGTTGATATACACATTATGCCTAGTAATGCCTACACCGTAGCATCCCTCCTGAATTACTGCAAAAGTGTGATCTTTCTCAGCAATACATAAGTTAAAATACATAATGGCAATAATAATATAATAGCCCCACCAAACTCGGCAACCGCTTATATTATGGTGGTACATAAAAAAAATAGGAATAAAATAATATAACAACAAAACTTAAGAGGGTACTATTATTACCAGAGAATACTGGAAATCAGTCATTTTTAAATCAAATTCTAGACGTATTGACTCTTTTTTACAAAAAAAAATAGATTGTTATTTTATCTGGTACACGCAGTTTTAAAATTTTGAAAAACTAAGTGAATTTTTAACATACTAAGGTTATACCGTTGGTCGTTGGCAGATTTGTTCAATTTTCAAACGACACACAAATTTCAAATCATATAACAAAATAAATCAATACATAATCTAGTCAACACAGTTTTAAGAATTTTAATTTAGTTAAATTAAAATCATTAAAAAAATAAATCCGAGAATTTGTTTTGTAACAAAAATACCTCAGTTTTTCTATTTATTTAAGGTCTTACAAACTAAAATATTTCAAAAAAATTTTACACACTTATTTTGCTTAGACATTATTGAAAAATCATAAATACTTATGATCAAAAAATACTTAAAGAAGTACAAGATATTTAATAATTTATCATTGTGCGTTTTGAGCATTTTTATTGCTTACTTGAATGTAGGTATATATTAAAGCAAGTTTTGAATAAAATAAATCAATATTATATTTTTAATAAAAAAAAAATTGATACGGGGAATGATCGATCTTTCTCATTGAAATCTCCCTGTACAGTTGCAAGCATTTTTAAACTTTTATTCTCAGCCGCTGGTCAATCGCTCTTAATAGAAAAACTGTAATATGTGATCATAATCATAACCGAATTAAAAAATTAAAGCATCTATCATACATTTATGGAACTTTTTTCTATCTGGGGTTACATTATTGTATTGGATAATCACAAGTGGAAACGAAAAATATAATACAAGGAATGTAAAAATTTTTTAATCAAAAATTTTAAATGTGGCTTTAAGTTAATTTAAATGCACACATCATTATAGCTGTTTTCGTGTAAATATTGTATAAATTAAATAAATGTGAGTATTAAATGTTGTTTTATGGATTTTTTTTTAAATGGGGAATACACAAATTAATAAACTGCACATTTTCCTGTTTTGGTAAAAAAAAGAATTAACATTCCATAGATTATTAGCTCATAATCTCCTAATAAGTAATACAATTTTATTCTTATTATGTAATGTGAAATTGTTTATTTTACGTCATAATGTAGTTTACAAGTTGGATAGCAATTATCTGCCCTCTAAAGACCTAACCACCGTTGAATTCATGAATGTCTTCAGAAATCTAGATAACTTGCTCAATTACTCATCACTCATTGTATGTACTGTCGAAAAAATATGTAGATTAAAAATCTATATTATTAATAAGCTAACGTCTGTCGTACACACTAGCTCCACATACTAGATGCAAACGGAAGTAATGCCATCTGTAATATTCAAATAAAACTATCGATTTTCTCATACTATAGTTTTTCCACGGGAGTGGGTTTTCACCTGCTAGTTACTATTACTAGTCTAAATAATAGTCTCTAATAGACTTTAGATTAAACTTTTCTTACTCTGCCTCTTTAATTCGGAATATTTCTTATTTAAATAGTTAGGTTCAGTTTTTTTTTTCATTTAATTGAAATTAAATTTAATAATGTCAGTTTTAAGCTCTGCAGGTATTATAGATTTGTATTTTTGTTAAAGCTGTTTCGGCTTAAAAGGCCATTTTCAAACTGTGGGTAAAACCACGTTTAGACGACTTTAAATGTCAATTTTGAACGTGCATAAATTGCATATAAGTCGTCTAAACGAGGTTTCACCCACATTTTGAAAATGGCCTTTTAAGCCGAAACAGCTGTAACAAAAAT
Source organism: Limnephilus auricula (assembly GCA_951813805.1). Taxonomy (NCBI): domain Eukaryota; kingdom Metazoa; phylum Arthropoda; class Insecta; order Trichoptera; family Limnephilidae; genus Limnephilus; species Limnephilus auricula. Next base: position 18,085,698 of record OX638395.1, on the reverse strand, counting down.
ACAAATCTATAATACCTGCAGAACTTAAAACTGACATTATTAAATTTAATTTAAATCAAATTTCAAAAAAATTAAATGGAGTTCTACGAATTAAACACAAAAACAATAAATAAGTTAGATTTAGCTTTATTATTACGGAAAGTGAGTATTTATGTCGGGGGAGGTGAAAAAATGTGCCATTTTTATTTTGTTAAGATTAATTTAAGTACTTATAACAAATGTTCGATACCATGATTGTCCAAATGAAAAATAAATAAATCGACGGTCTTAAAGAACAATATCGGATGTACAATGTTATAGTTTTGCAGTAGCGCTGTTTAAAGTTCCGTTTCTAAATTTTTACCGGTTTTGAGATCAAGAAAAAATAGTGTTGTTTTGATATTAAGCATTTTATTTCACTCCATTCAAAATTCCGAAAATATGTACTTTTAAACCATCAAAATGAAATTAAAATAAGCCAAAGAAACGATTTTCAATTTTTAGCAGATCTAACATTGTTTTTCCGGACCGTCAAAATTACTGTGATTGTATTGTATTGTATGACTAATCATTCCGAGCACAAAGTACAATAACACTGCAGCAAACAAAATAACAAATAATAACATGTTAAACTCGATTTCACTCTGCTAGGTAATAAAAGATTATGCGATGAGTGTACTTTCTAATTAATTCTACTTCTTGAGTAATATGGACAATGTTGGATTTTTGCAATTAATACTTTGGAGTGGTTTAGATTTACTTTCTCAGTGACGAATTCCAGTTAATCACATAACAAATTCCAGGAAATTGAACAGCTTGCAAAACTTCAAATTCGTAATGTATTTTGATATAAATAAATGTGTAAAAAAAGAACATACGTAAAATTCTAAGATGTAACTAACTAACTAACCAGCACGCCGTTTCCTTTCCCGCCTGCGGAATAGGCAGGGAAGATAGAATGCCAAACGACTCGGTCTTGGCATACACTCCTTGCTTCATTCACATTCATACATCATCTCATACATACCCTTCTGTTATTCTGATTCTTGACATTTAGTTGACTAGTCAACATTGCCATGTTGCCATGTCTTCCTAAAGCGTCCCTGACTTTTTGTATCATTCACATTCACATCATACATATGCTCCTTACAATCATTTCTTCGTTCATTCGCTTTACATCTAGGCATCCCTTTCTTAATGTTACACTTCTTAATCTTTGCGAATTGCATTTCTTTCATTCTTTGCGAATCTCCGCATTTCTCACATACATGGTTTTACCACTCATCCTTTATTCATAACAGCAAAAATAATATAAAATGCAATGTTAAAGTTCAGATGATGTTTAATGAACCTGAAATATTCATATAAAAGTTGAACATTATAATATGGATAAATATTTTTATAGCATCTCTCTACTTGACAGAAAATATTTCAACATTGATAAGAAGCTTATTTTAATTTCATTTTACTGTAGTAAAAACCACAATACTTTAATTTGAGTACAAAATTCTTTCTTTATCTTATTCATAATTAGTAAATTATTCCCAGCAAGAGCTCGTTCGGAAGTCATCGATATCCATCCTCTTTCTTCTCACACATCTTGTTTGAAAACGAAAAAGACAGAAGATATTAGAGTTATGACATCATGTACGTTCTCTCGCTGGGACTAGTGTACTATAATTATGAACACCTGAAACAAGTTTAATAACTAGTTTGGGTCTCAATAGCCCAGTGGGTAGGAACCTCGACTAGCAGACGGTGGGATAGAGTTTGATGCTGACAGCACTAAATTACCCCCTTTTCAATACAAGTTATGCTTAGTGAAAAAAATTTGATCGGAAAACGGATAACACTAGTAATTCTGTGAACAACTTAGCAGATCTCGCATCCAAAAAAGTATATTTCGAATTTTTTCTAATTTATTTATTTATTTTTATTTAAACGCCCGTAGGGCTTTTACATACATAAATCAATACATGTTTTGATTAATTACAGTGAAGAGTTAGAAGTGAATAAAATACAGGTAAATAACAGAAAATATTAAGACACATAATATAGGTTAGATAAAATATGAGTTGACAAAATGTAGGTAATACAGAATATAAATAAAGTTTAAAAAAAAAAAATAGCCTGCCAATATCCTCCAAATCAACAATAATAGGTATTAATAAAAATGTATAAAATTGGTATTTACAATAGTTTATGAATTAAGTAGAAATAGTTCGCACATACGGCGTTTAAAGTTTGCCAAATTCAAATTATTGTCAAATACATCAATATTGTTTAAAATATTGGTTACCAAGACTATGTAATCGTTGTATTGGGGAATGCAATTTATAGTTAGAATGAGATGTGTGTATATAAAATGTTAATGTTTGTCTAGTAGTTCGTGTAGGTAAATGTAGACTTATTAAATGCAAGAGTTCACAGCAATCAAATTTAGAGTTTAATAATTTTAATAAAAAGGTTAGGTCGGTTAATTTAATAAATTAAAACCAAAAATTCCTCTGAAATCATAAGATTTGTAGGTAGGTTCTTAATAACCTCACTGCTTAATTATACACCACAAATATTTTCATTAACATTTTTTTATTGAAGTAAAACTTCTTTACGCACATTTGACTTGGGGGGGTAAGCTGGCGAATGCGTTACGAAAACACGTTACTACGTTACGCGTAGTCGGGCGAGGCGAACGGGCTGTATCACACTGTGGGAGCAAGAGAGAGCAGTGCACGCGCACATTTTCTTTCTCTCTTTCTCTCATAGCCAGTGCATGAAGATTATTGAAGTAAAACTTCTTTACGCACGCTTGATTTGGGGGGTAAGCTGGCGAATGCGTTACGAAAAGTGGTGATCGGGCGAGCAAACGGAAGTTGAGAGGGAGATATAAGTTAGTGAAGATGATGCGGATGTATAGATGGAGCTAAAGAAGTTTTACTTACGTCGTGTGGTCTAACGCACACTCTTTTTTTTTCAAATATGGAATTATACAATTCTTCTAAATAAAGGTCATTATCTCAAGGCAATTTTGTTTTCAAACTTTTTTCAGGCCGGTAGACATCATAATATTGGTTCCATGAAAACTCAACTCAACACCTCTTTGAAAAGTCATTATGAAAAAAAAAATTGAAAAATAGCCTATAACCCAACCTAAAGTATCCTATTTAACCATTTTTTTATATATATTTTTTTTTTCACTTAATGATTTTTTAAAGGAGGTATCGAGTAGAATTCATTGATTATTCCGATCGGACTGCTCTAGTGGGAACCACGATCAAGCTACGGTTGATCTTAGAGATCTCCGAGAAAATCATCTTGAACCGGAAAGTAACAAATAAATTAACATACAGATGAAATGCCCAATGGTCTAGTAAATATAGAACTTTACTACACTTAGCCAATTAAATTTCTAAAAATAAGTGGTAAAAATGATTGAAAGGGATAATGTATAGTGATAAGTAATCATGGATTATCTAGGAATCAATAATGTGTAATTAATTAGTGACAAGACAATGAACACAACACTATCTGTACATATTCAATTCAAATATTTGTAATAGGACTGCGTTTACATCTATTTAAATCTTTCCGGACGATCCCGCGGACTACGACGCAAATATATTTAGTAACAACGGTTAGGTTGAGACAGTGTCTAGTCTGTTTAAATAAATATATATATATAACTACAACTGTCGTCGTACATTTGCAGATCATGTCCTTTCTTCAAATAATATTAAGGTCAGCCTAATAGCTTTGCAACCTACACGGTTGACTAAAATAAGTAATATTCGCCACAATTGACAGAGACCAAAGTAGCCATGTCAGGGAGGCCTGGAGGCACTGTGTCCAGGCAATAGGTCCCCGACCCGAATAGGACAAGAAGGAAGAAGATGAGTCTGATTTTAAAAAAATTGTAAAATATTCATAGTATAAATTTTCGATATTAAAAATATGTACACGTAAAATTAATTAATTACTTAATCAATAAAAAAAATTAAAAACATTTGTGATTAATTCTAAACTTATCAATTAACTACAATACTGCTAATTTATATAATGTAATGTATCATAATATACGAGTCATATAGTTCCAATATATGATAAGTCCACTTGGGTCAAATGTTGGCTAACCATTTGTTTTCTATTATAACTTTTAAAAATGCAAATTATTTATTTAGTGTGATGAACATGGGTGGTCCAACAACAAAGCGCACAAAATAAATTATTTTCTAGGTTTTTATTAATAAAATTTATAATTAAAAAAAAATGGTTTGCCAACATTACACCCAAGTGGACTTATCGTACTATAAATATTCGTATAGTTCCTAATCTACAAATATAATAACATAAAAATATACAAATATTATGATGATATATTACATGTTCATACTTCAAAAATACCTGTACTTTAATACTAATTTCTTGTACTATATAAACATAATAATTTTGGTTGTCGGTGCATCGGTGCATGCGTGATGAAATATTCCAGCACAATGTGTTAAATTATTCACATTCGACGAACTTTTAATTTTCAAAAATGTAACTGATTTTGGTCCCCAAGCGATAAAGTAGTTACAAAAACTATTTTATTTTAAAAAGAATTCAGTTTTAAAATGTGTTTTTGAAAATTTCTTACATTTTAAAATTTGTGTCAGATATCGATATTTTTCACAAGTTTACTAAGTTCGAAAGGTTGATTTCTGAAATCTCTAATTTGTCAACAAAAAAATGTAAATGTTTATTTTCGAAAGGCAATGATCCTGAGACAAATATTTTACAAAATAAATACTTTCAGCTTCACAAATATCCCGTGATTTTCATGGCTCTGCACTAGTACTTAAATAATTCATATTATGTCTATAAATTCATTGTTAATTATATATTTTTCACTTATCCGCATCAAAATAAAATTTCATAATAATAATAACTTTCATGCTGTTCTAATTTCTTATATCTATAATATAAAAATTAATGTTTGTTTTTTTTTTTTTTTTTTTTCGTAAGAAGCAATTACTTTGTGGTTAGGCATTATATTTTAAATAAAACAAACACTTAGTATTTAACCACGTATATTTATTAATAATAATAATAAATATACGTGGTTAAATACTAAGTGTTTGTTTTATTTAAAATATAATGTTTGTTTGTTTGCTTGTTTGTTCGTACCTTATGCGGAATGCGAGGCCATACCGTTCATCCGATTGCGATGAAACTTTGGGAATATGATGATTGAGGATAGTGAGCTCTGGGTTTATGAAATTATTTCCTACACTATTCATAGGATTGCGATTAAAATTTCATCCGATTGCTACAAATTTTTTTTGAATTATTGTGAACATGCCCGTGAAAACTTCTATATCTATACTGGTGAGCTCTGGCATTATGAAATTTGCATAAAAAATTTAAATAGGTCACGCGAGTTTTTGGAAAAATAGGTGTATTTTAAGGAGTTATGGAGGCGGCAGGGAAAAAAGGCTGGGGGGAGGGGTATCCGGGAGGGTCGGTTGGGGAATTAAGGAGAGGGGCCTAGCGGGAAGGGGGACAATGGAGAGGGGAAGGTGAAGAAGATGGAAGCGAAATGCGTGAGGGGGGGTGGGGGGGTTCGGGAGAAAGGGGAGAGCTCGAGAGGGGAGGGAAACACGGGAAGGTGAAAAGGGAACGTGGGAGGAGAAGAGGAAAGGGAACGGGGCGAATGGGAAATGACACGAAGGGAGAAACAATTTATTTATTTAATTGGCATTGCAAGGCGTACCGGGTATCAGCTAGTAATATATATATTTTTTACTTATATTTACACACACACTGGTAACCCCTATGTGGGTTCCCATTTTGTACAATTAGAAAAATTCTATATTATATTATATCCTATTTGTTTTCTAAAAACTAAAGGAAAAAAGAAAAATAAAATAAAAACCAAAATTATTATATCATTAATTTAAACCCTATTTTTTATAGTGCAGACCTTATTACTGAATCCTGACCAATACCTTCTGTTCAATACTTGGTGAAAAGGGAGTATGATTCAAACTGCCTGTCAACCACCACCTAACAATATTACAAATTTTAACACGATAAATTGTAGGTACAATAAATCTAAATTAAATAAAAATTTACTAAAATAATATAGATCCCTATGTAAATATAAATAATAAGGTATAATATTTTATAAGAGAATTTTTTAGTTGAAGTATTTGTTAGTTATCAAGGAATATTTTGCTTGTGCAAATAAACAGCAGGCCATAAAAAAGTAAACAACGTTTTATTTTATCACATTTTATCACAAAGAGAAATTATTTTTAACCCGAACACAAAGAATTATTTCAAACAAATAAATATGTATAAAAATTCAACAGATAATAATAATAATGAAATAAATAAATGTGGGAAAAATCAAAGCATGAACTAAACTAAAATATTATAAAAATTTATTAAAACAAACAACAAACTTACCCAATATAAAATTAAATGAACAAGACACTACTTATTTGTTTGGTGTAAGAAGGCCAACTGAGCATTATGATTCGATTAACGTTTTCACAGAACGAAGATTCATCATTCATTATGCATTATATTATAAGTGATACATCTCAATAGTACATATTAAATATAAACATGTACAATTTGCGATGCACGAGCTCTTACATTAACCCTGTAATGACAGAGCCGAACGATACTCCTTATTACGCTTATCATTCCAGATTCATATTTTTATCAAACAACAGAGCAGCTGATGCCTCACATTGTTTAGTTTTCCAAATTTCGTAACTCATCGTATCCAATAAACTAAAACCATCCTTGAGCGTACTAAAATAAAATATTATTTGTTTTGTATCATTAGGTTAAGTGACATACACCGCGTTTATTGTTGACTAGCATAAACATAAATAAACCCATAATAAACCGACTTGACTAGGTATAAAAAACTCGAAATTATTTTGTCATGCCAAATGTCAATGTTCAAACGTCAACGTCATACGTCATGAGTCCGTCCGTGTTGCCACATGCACAGTTTTTATCACGTTTTCGTGATTTTTTGTGTCATTTATTGCCAGACTGGCAGAGTGTTGCCAACTCGGATTTTGAAAAAGATGAAGGCCAGACTTATGGGGCGTTCAGACGTTTCGATTTTTGTTGACCAACTTTTATTTTACGAAAAAAGTTGAGCAACATTTTGTTCCCACGTTTCAATTTAAGTTGAACCGATTTTGAGATTCAAAATGGCGTCAACTGAAATTGTTAGTGCGTGCGTCTATCTAATTTCTGATGTTCTGTGAGAGGAGCTGGAGATTATGAAAAAATATAAAAAACGTCGTACTTGGATGAGAAAATGGATCATGAGAAGGAGTGAATTAGGCGCATCCAACACAATTTTTTTCAAAATAATATTATTTACATTTCAAAAATAATATTCTATTTTTGTATACTTCTTGTTTTTGATCCGAAAGACAGGGATGGCTTTGGTACAGATCCATAAATCTGAACATTAAATCGTCCGACCATTTCAGATATTTTTTGGTTGAAACGGATTCCATGACGGTAGGAAATAGTACCGAATAAATGAAACGCCTGACGTTTACTTTTTCCCGCGAGTAACTAAAAATGATAAGCGACTTGAAACAAGTGTTCAGACGCGACGATTCGATGTAAAACTCGAACGATTAGTAAAACCAAAATGGCGATAGTCATACTTGAACGACAAAAGTAGACGGGCTATCAACTTTCGCTAGCAACAAAAAAAGTTGATAACTTTGTTGACAAAGTGTTCACACGTGTCGATTAGCTTTCAACTGTCGAGTTGACCGACAAAAGTCGCCCCGTGGGAACCGGCTAGCCAGACTAGAAAATTACGTAGAACGTAGAATTAGTAAAAGTTGCATTATGAAAAGTTCGTAGATCTACGTACTTTTTTCTGAGTGAAATTAATAAGTTATAGTAAGGTGAAACTGAATAAAACAAGTGTTTTGTTATACAAATTATGGAAAGAGTGAGAGATACAAATAATTTTGTTGACAAATACCTTGATCTGTGAAAAACAAATAACTTTGAAAACAAATAATATTGTGGACAAAATACCTAAAACTGGTAAGAGGAACGTCTGCGCAGGCGGTTTCATACAAAACGCAGTTTTGGATTTGAGGCTAAAATACCCAACCAAACTGTAAATTATTTTTGTAATAAAAAAAAAGTTGCCGGACTTGTGACGTCAAATAACCACGGATATATCTTGTTTTGAATTCGGTTTAAAATTTGGATCGGAGTTACCTCCCTGGAAACTAGCGCCAGCGGGAATCAGACAGTTCACTCGAGTGAAGGTTTACGTCATGTTTTTTCGGCCTAATCTTCCATCTTCGTTTCATTCCATGTTCAGACGGCGCTATAGAAATAAGCGTTCACTCGTCCATTCCCACCATAGCGTCGCCGAGCGAGGTCAACCGCGCTGGAATTCGTTTGATTTCCAGCGCGGTCCGGCACCGAATTTTAAGGAAAAACATGTCAGATGCATCGATTTTTACGCAATTTTGTTGACACAATTAAATAAAAAAAACAGTATTGTTTCGTCTTATAAATCTTTTATTTTTTATGACATAATAACACAATTAGTGAATCAGATACTTAAGTCGGGCCATGTCAAGAGTCAGAAAAATAGAAGAGTATGTATGAAACGATGTATGAATGTGGATGAGGCAAAGAGTGTGTGCCAAGACCGAGGTGTTTGGCGGTCCGTCCTCTCTGCCTACCCCTGCGGGGAAACGGCGTGATGGTTAGTTAGTTAGTTAGTTAATAACACAATTTGATTTTACTTTTTTTATTACGAACATTTTCCTACAAATTAATAATCTTACATATATTAAAAATATATATATAATACATGGATAATAAGGGAGACCCAAAAATTTATATGAGAGGTGTTCCCAAAAGCAAACAAATTAGCCGAACGAATACCATTTTGACGTTTTACGTGCGACGTGTTAGCGTCCTTCCAGTACAGGACGCGAAACGGACTGATAGAGAGTTCACTCTGTGTTCAGACGTTTCACTTTGCTCTCTTTCGCGCTAGTGAAGGATGCCGAATGAAAATATCCAACATTGTTGGATCGGTTCACTTGAAGATTTCATTCGGCATTAATCGGCACTTTCGTTTCATTTCATGCTCAGACGTGTCATTCCGAGTAAAATAGGCCGAATGAAATACAGAAATGAACGATTAGTGAACCGTCTGATTCAGCCATAATCATCGTTCTGAATCATAACCGTTTCTATTTATTACTATGATGAATTATCACAATCTTTATAGTCATGTGCTTAATATTCATGTAATGAAAAGCCACGTGAAGAAAATGTTTTTGTTGATTTGTCCGAATTATTAAGGGGTTAGTTGTAACTTTTTGTATTTTTTACAATCATCTATCTTTGACCTTTTCTATTCACTTTTGCATCTATTTCGTAAATTTCTCACCTCAGAACCATAAAGTTTAATCTGACATAGCAATGACATGAAATAATAAACTCTAAATTTAATTTATGTAGAGCTTATTATCTCAGGACAATCCTGTATCATTTGACGCTTGTTGTTCTAAGGTTGTATGGTGATGATTTATCTCTGAATTCTGAATAAAGATTGGGTTGGATTGGGTGTTGTCTAAAATTATTTTGTGTTTATTATATTTTATACTCTAAAGTTATTAAATTTACTCAAGCCGTGTTCCTTTGGCCAATTACTAAAATAAATCTTGAATTATGTGGATTAAATTGTTAACTTCCCACTAACCCCACAAACAAATATTTAATGAACAATCAGTAAGTAAATGAGCAGAAAAAGTACCGGAATCATGAAGGATTCTAATATTGTGAAGATTGCTGTGCAAATGATCAATGAGCCTGATAAAGCGCCATTGCTCATTGAATTTAACCAGCGTACACCTTTAAATGGCATAATTCAAGATCTGTGTAACTCTTGGGCTCTCCTCAATGCTGAGCATTATGCTCTGCAGTTTTCAGAAAATAATAATAAAAATTATATTACTGAAAAGAACAGAAATGAAATAAAAAATGGATCTATTTTGACCCTGGAACAGTCACCATCCAAAACGGTCGAAGAAATCCTATATAAAATTAATTCAAACACTGATGACAAAACATCGGCTCTAGAGAAGCTCTCTCAATTGAGTGCTGATATTACCTTTGCCTTGGAATTTATTAATAAAAAGGGATTATCTCTGATTGTCGCAAACATCGAAGGCAATAAGTTTAAATTGGCAGCCCTAGCCCATGCATTGTCATCTTTTGTGGAACTGATGGATCATGGTGTCATATCGTGGGATATCCTGGAAACACCATTTATCGGAAAGATTGCAAGCTTTGTCAATAATCAATCTGTAGCTCAAGACGCAAAAGTTGTACAAGCATGTTTATCAATATTAGAGAATGTGGTGTTGAACAGCAGCAGTAAAAGCAGCTATGTGGAGAAAGAAATAACCATCCCCAATTTAGTCATGCATCTGCAATCGTCGGCTGAAAACCAGGTCATTCAACAAAACACCATTGCGCTAATCAATGCCTTATTTGTAAAAGCTGATTTATCAAAACGTAAAGTTATGTCTGCAACTCTGTGTTCAAAGCAAGTGCGAAATGTTATTTGGTGTCATGTCATACAGGCTCCTGGAAATGTTGGCACTGAGATGGCCCACCAGCTTTACGTTCTACAAACACTCACTCTAAGCTTACTCGAACAACGAATGGTCAAAATAGATCAGCAGGATTCAGATGCTCTGGAAAAACTAAAAGAACTGCGTCGCATCGCCTTTGAAAATGAAGGAATCAACACTAGTTTAGACGTCAGCGCTAGGAGACAAATGGGATACAAAGATTACAAAAAACTTGGATTTAAAAATGACATGAACCCGATAGTAGACTTTGGAGAGGACAATACCCCCGGCATGTTGTCTTTGGACTGTATGATCTACTTTGCCAGAAATCACACAGAATCGTACACAAAGGTGGTGTTGGAGAACAGTTGCAGGACTGACGAGCATGAGTGCCCCTTTGGGAGGACAAGTATTGAGTTAGTCAAACTACTGAGTGATATTTTAAGGATCAAAGAGTCTCCTAGCGAGCAGGGGCAAACATATCACCCCATGTTCTTTACACACGACCATCCGTTTGAAGAATTCTTCTGCATCTGCATTATTGTATTAAACAAGACCTGGAAGGAGATGAGAGCTACGACTGAAGACTTTATTAAAGTGTTTAGTGTGGTCAGGGAACAAATACACAGAGCGCTACTAGCACAACCGATGGGTCTTGATAAATTCAAACAAAAAATACAGCAATTAACATATGCAGAAATAACACAAATATGGCAGCAGGAACGAACAAATCGTGAAGAATGGGAGTCCCACGCGAGACCCATTGTGGAACTCAAGGAGCAGATAACACCAGAAATAATGAGCCTTATAAAACAGCAACGGCTCGGTTTACTGGTCGACGGCACCAGATTCACCAAATATTCCATGAGGGGACAGAGGATCAAAGACAAATTCTGGTTCGTTCGTCTTTCACCCAATCATAAAGTTATCCACTACGGAGACTGCGATGAAAAGAGTAACCCAAACTTAGAAGAGCTGGGAAATAAACTAGCCGTATCTGATATCAAGGGACTCGTCATTGGAAAGGAGTGTCCGCACATTAAAGACGTACGTGGAAGAAAAACACCCCATCAGTTGGCATTTTCAATCACAATTGATTCCACCGACACAGCTTCGCTGGACTTTGTGGCGCCCGATGAACAAGTCTTTGATTACTGGACTGACGGTATAAACGCTCTGTTAGGAAGTAAAATGGTCAGCAAAATGTGTGAAAATGATTTAGAAACTTTGCTTTCTATGGATATAAAACTGAGGCTTTTAGATGCTGAGGGAATCGATATTCCACAGGATCCTCCGCCAATCCCTCCTGAACCCGACAACTATGACTTTTATTATGATTTGAAGTGAAGCATTTTATCATTTAATTTAGAAATATTACATGACTGAAATAACTGCTATAAAGATATTCATTTTATAATAATGCATTGCTTTTTAGCGGAAGTAGTCAGTCAATGTATATTTTTTTAAATACATAGTCACTAAATTGATTGCTTAAAATCATTCCAAAACTAATCATTCAGACCAATATTATTTAGCCATCAGCTAACATTTAATTATCATATTTGAGGCAGTCCGAGCAGAAATGGCATAACCCACAAAAAAATCCAAATACGAAGTTAACACTTTGGATAGATCAACCAAAATAATTCATTTCCACCTCCATATTTCATAACTACGCAATTATCTCAGCTCAACACTTCTGCACCTCATTTTATCCGCTGCATAATTGCGTGATTATAAAGGCTGTATAATTTTGATGATACTGCCAACCTATCGTTATTCATATGTTTAAAAATATATAATATCTGTGGTTAACCTTTGCAAAACAGAACTTCTCCGTGTCATCACGACACATTTCTTCATCACATTCTTTTATAGTTAGCGTGATTCAGTCACATATAGCCCTAACCATATTTAAGTGCTAGGTGTAAAGTTCTCTATGTATAAATCTAATATTTTACAAGAACTAATTTTATTTTAAAGTTTATTTGTCTTCCAAAAAAATTATTGAATACCATGTAAAAAATATCTCCAAAGTTGACTAATGGAAATAGAAGGTAACAAACAGATAGTGTATGTTGCGACTGAAGGAAAAGTTTAGATAGGATTATTAATTAAGGCGGGGCACAATAGCAATAATTCATTGGATGAGGTCTAAACTCATGCCAACATAATATTATTACATAGTGTCATATATATTAAAATATACTCTCTAATGCCCCATTCTGACTGGGCGAGTATTTTAGTCGAGTAGCGAGTATATTAGTAATTAAACATGTCTGAACACCACAATTTTAGTAGAGTAGGCTAGTCAGCTCTTTAGTAGATTAAATCCATTTGGTTCTATTTTTTCGGCGAGTAGTCAAGAACTCCACACGTCCCTGCGTCCCTGACATGCGCAGTTCATTCGTAGACGCAGACGCGCGCGATATGTCATCCCGTTGGAGCGAAAATGTTACTATAAAATTATTTATTTTTGTGGCTATTTTCGTGTCCATAGTTTATTTATTTTCATCTCACTAATTTATTATTTCACCTTTTCTAAAATAAGCATTACAATCAGCTTAATTAGTGTATTTACTTTATTGCATTGCAGCCCGTCATGTCGCGACGCGCCGCTTACTAATGAACTCTACTTGACAGCAGTGCGAACACTTTTTGGTGAGTCAAGTAGCGAGTTACTCGCCACTCGACTTACCACTTGTCAGGTGCGAACGAGGCATTAGGCTATATTGATAAAGTTTCCAAAATGTATTTTAAATGTAAGATTAATCTTTATGATTACTAAAGTTCGTGCAAGTTAGGTTTTATTATTATGTGTTAGTAATATTATATTTATTTTACAAATATGTATTACCAAATTTAACTTTTTTTGTTTATTCATTCCTAGTCATAATGCCCAAAATTTTATTTATATCTTTAGTCAAAGCATTTTTATTGTGTATTTATTATAAGGAAAAATCTATTCTGTTCTACACAATCATGTATTTTCTAAATAAATCATAATTCTACAAAATCTCCTACTATTATTTGAATTTCCAACTATAATTATTATTGCAGGGGTAAACATAACATAATTTATAATATTAGTGTTACATATTACAAAATAATAATTTTTCGCTTTGGTGCAAATCATTACAAAAAAGAACCTCCAGTGCCAAAGAGTAAACTTCCTTTTGATAAATTATTCTTACACAAAAGACAAGGATATAAGAAGATTTCCCCATCTTGAATCACGTACACATGTATATTTATATTACTTATATGTTTTATACATATTATATATATACGAATAGTTGGGACCTTTACAAAGAGATTTCGTGTACAATAATCACATAAAAATATTTGACTTATTGAGTAAAAGGTAGAACCACCCTTCCCCCACAAAGTGTGTTAAGCGGAATCGAATCACTGTGTTATCGACAGTAACAAAACTACTACAGACATTACTCCGCAGGCCTTCTCTAAGTTTTTCTGTGAAAAAATAGAATCCATTTGCGCTTCCACATCTTGTGCCCCTCTCCCTCGTTCCTTAATTGGACAGAAAATGGGTTGGGAAATTGTATAAAAGTTTTTGAAACTGAGAAATTCCAAGTTTCATCAATTGTCTTTTTCACATTTTCTCATCGGGGATGCCGTTTAAAAACTTCAACAGTTCTTTTTGAAAATAACACAGGGCACCACTTCCATTTACAACAACTTTAAACTGCGCACTCATTAAGATAATAATAATGTCTGGTAACTAAACATGGTTAAAGCAATGTTTCCTTTGTGAACAGTGGTCTCTCACAAGGGTGATACTGTTACAGTCGATAATTGAGTCCCTTCAAGAACCAAATAAAGAGATCCATCCCTTCTACTCGGTATTTGATCACCCAACCCATAAATATGACCCAACCAATGAGAATAAAAACACAATGTTATAAGGAAAAACAATATTTATTGTTTGACAATAATTTAATCAATGGCAAGATTTAACCTTTTATACAACTCTAATTTTGACTAGTTATATTCTGAAGTAGATAGAGTTAGTAAAGCCCTTCATTCACGCAGCTACTTACAAGCGACTCAATCACCGCTACCTGTCATACTATTTTGCTAGTGCAGCGCATAGCGGCGTTTATAAACACTAATAATAGTATGGAAGGCATAGACGAGCGGCGATCACGTCGCTTGAAAGTAGCTTCATGGAAGAACGGCTAAGTTATCAAGGGTAAAACAAGTCACGACTTGAAGTAATTGAGGAACAATTTCACATCTTTATTAACAGTAATCAAACCATTATATACATACTTAAAACAGTGCATCATTAATACGAGCTATTTGGAAAAATAAATTATGTTACTGCCGAAACACCAAACTATGCGTATTGCTGGTAATTTTTTTTGCAGAAAATTTTTTATTGTTATCAAATAAGCCATAATCTTTTGCACATTCTTTTTTAAACAATAAATTAATAGTAATATACAACAATAATGATTGAAAACAATAATCATTTTACAAAGTAATACAATTTCCTTTTTGGTATTATTGGATTTATCCTATTTTCTAGTATTCGACTCTACTATATATTAATTTAGTTATGGAAGCAATTTTAATAAAATTAATACATTATTATTTAGATTCTCAGTCAGAAGCTGAGAAAAATTTTGGGCAGGGATCTAAAATACTTTAAAATGTACACTAATATGTGCCCTCTACAATAAAATACTTGAAAAATTTTATTCTCAATCATCCATTTTTATTGTCAAGATGTTTGACGATTTGATTGGAGACAACTTTAGTAGCTTCTCCCGCATTAGGAATGAGAAATCGATCCATGTCTTTAATAACTAAAGTGTCCCCATCCGGCATGCCGTATTTAAATGTGATCAGTTCCGGGTGACGTTTTTTGGCTGTAATTTTGACAATGGAAGATAGCGGCCGCCTCACAGTTATCTGCGCATATCCTCTTTTACCTTCAACATCTCTTAAAACTATCAAATGGCTATTAGTAATTACTAAATAAGCATCGTAAATGTAACCATTCATCATGACTTCCTGACATTTAAAATAACTGATGATGTTTGATGATTTCAACCATTCACTCAACTGCACAACCTCTTGCGAATAGTCTTCCTCCGTAAGGGCTTCTTCAAACCCAAGATCTCCATCATTATCTTCATCTATACTAAATACTGGAGCTACATTTCGGTAACGTTTACCGTTTTTATCATTTTTAGACACGTGTCTTTCAATGACGGGTAAACTGGCATTAGGATTGACGATGTAATCAATCAATTTACCTTTCACTTCTTGGGATTTGGTTCGCATAGCGGCTGAAAGTTTGCTGAACAAATCAACTGTGGGAATATTGACTTTTTGGACAGGACGATCATTTCCTTCAGATAGAGTGCTCGGAGCGCACACTAAACATCTGGATGGATCATGATCTTCCAAGCAATCGACCATATGGTCACCGAAGTAGTCGTGTATGGCCGTGTAACCACCATCTAGCATAGAAACATGTTTAATATTTCTCTTCAAGAATGCAGCCACCACCATATGGGCGTACATGTCTATTTCTGACCTTCCCGACCCTAAGAAACACAAGTGCTCTCCCGCAGCCAAGGAGTGTGCAGCCAGCGCCTGCCTCTGGGCACTCAACAGACCTTGGACAGCAGTGGCAAATGCTGACGGCTCTTGCAGCATCAGATTACAATCCAAGTGAAATGCTGTTGAAAGGTGTCCCGCATTATACTGCTCGGCGGGACGACAGTCTACCAGAAAGAATCGCACCCCTTCGGAGTCGGGGGTTAATTCCATGGTAGCATTCTCCACTAATTCATTGACAGACACCGGTATACACAGAGCTTGAGATACAAATTTAGATTGAACAACGGGAAGATTTTCTCCAAAAATAATGGGAATCACGTCTCCTTGGAATGAAGTAGGCGTCTTATGGGCATAGTACTGTGCGAGGGAACAAAAATCATTCACATCTTCAGATTCTAAAGCACAAGGCATATTAATGAGGAATTCTATAAGCACCTCTTTTGTGTCGGCTTTTTTAGAGAGAATCTGTTCCCGGGCATTCACTATCATGATTAAGGCAAGAAAGAAAACAAAGAACGGATCGGCTTGCTGGAAGTACAAGTCCCACATGGCTTGGACCACAGGCAAACTGCAAGTTCCGGCAAACAGGCTTTGGAACCAAACCTTGCAATATTGTTCCGGTGTTATTCTTTTTGTGTCCAGAAATGAACATAACTCAGGATCATGATACTGAAGTAAAAGCCACAAGATATGAAACGGAGTTCCATTCTTACCACAATTCTTTGGAACGTAGGTATCCAGTAACTTTTCAAAGAGGTTATATGTGTCTGATAAAGGGAGCTTCAGATTCAGTAAAAGGAGCAAGATCTCAATGAATCCGTTGTTTCTTTCATACTGAATCTTACGGGTCTTGCAATAAAACGTTATAATGGATTCTAAATCAGATGTAACAGATACTTTGTCTTCTTCTTCATTTCCCAGCTTTTCTACAAAGGTAGTCACATCTTCTCGGAGAACGTTTTGATTGGGTAAGTCAAATATTTCATCGAAATTCAGCAACTGGTTTCCTTTCCCATGAACATTGAGGCATACTTGCCAAACATCTGCACGCACAGTTTCTGGAATAGATTTGCCTTTGCATACGGCGTATATATCGCTTGCCGAGCAATCATCCAATAGAACAGATTCCAATTCTATAATCCTGAAACAAGTAAAAGTAATATAAATAAATGACAAGATCGTAATCCTAATTCCAAGCTCACATATAAAATATTTTGGTAATTATTGGATATAGATGGAAACGGTTAATATGCACTTGTTTTTTGTATAGTGTCAAGAATATCAACATAACAAAATGACATTTGACAAAAATGTCGGTCTCACTTCACAGAATGAAAGCTAATTTTAATTTTACGTAATTGAAATTTAAAATGAAATATTTTCCACTGCCCCCAATGCAAATAGTTGTCTTTTAATGTAATTAAGGTGAATCAAAAGATTTTTTCAAAAAAGTGCGTATTAACCGTTTCCATCTATATCCAATAATTACCAATATTTCAAACAAATAAGATTAGGCTATCTTTATACTTGCTAATCAAACAAGGCAAGATTCCACGAGGTTTTGTGATTCATCTTACCCAAAAACACATACAAGAAACAGTCCCAAGAACTCTATCACAACTGATTGTATGATATAAAACACAAATTACATTCAATAATTATTCGATCATAAAAAAAATATACAAGATGTCTGTTTCGAGAAATCATTAGCGAAAATTGTGAAACGGAACAAGATACAAGATCAACCCATCCAATTGCACAATATATGATTTGGAAAATCATTAACATTAATTATTTCGCTTTTGTCGTATGGGGAGACAATATATAAATATGTTTTTAATTGTTTTATGACCAAACTAGGTACGTTACATGGCAAGAGTGACAGCACCTTAGCATTGAAGTTTAAAATATCTTACCAAGTGTTATCATCGTCAAAAGGCATTGTTATAACTTTTCTTTATAAATTGCATATATACAGATAGAAATGTACATAAAACAAGAATAGTTTAGTAACGTTATTCTTTATTTTATGTCCAAAATAAAACCATTGTTATCAAAGAATAAATACATTGAACATACGCACATCCATAGATATACGATCACCGCACATCGCACATACGTCAAAACCACAAACCAAGGACAAAAAACAAAACCATAGACAATCGACTTGTATGGCTCGTGAGAAGGCAATGCTTGTGGCCAAGGTTCGTGGAAAATGCGTTTAGGCACTCCGCTGACGAGGCAACTGAAACGAAAACTTAGGCGCTCCGCCCACTGAGGCAACTGAAAACCAACTAAAACCGGCTTTTTCTCTGTCTTGATTGGTCAAAAAGCTTGTTTAACCATAGACGAACTACGAGACAGCTGACAGCTAGCAACTAGAAATGGCCGCCCAGGGCAATGAGCAGTGACAGTCGCAAGATGGTCGCAAGTCACCGCTTGCGTTACCATTGACAACGGGGTTTTGTGTGATTGTGTAGTGTGCGGGCTATCACATTGTCATACAAAGACAGTTGGCAGTTGAGAGTTTTCAGTTGCCTGAGTGGGCGGAGCGCCTAAATCCGGCTGGTTTCTATGTATTGATTGGTCAAAAAGCTTGTTTAATCATAGACGAAGAACAATCAGCTGACAGCGGGCAACTAGCAACGGCCGGCCACGGCAATCAGCAGTGCGAGTCGCGAGTCACCGTCGAAATTTCGAACGCGTGACGTAGCTTGAAGTAAAATACTGCCACGCATTTTCTACGAACCTTGGCTTGTGATCATCAAAATGAAAGTCGAGACGTAGCTAGAAGTCCGTTTTCCGTCACGCGACTCGGAAAGCATTTGCATTTTGTATTATAATAATGATTTAATTATAATACGTAGGTAATATTGTACTAATTATTATATTGAAACTAAGGTTCGGAATAAAATGAGAAAGTCGTAGGTATTTATGTAATAGTAGGTACCTACATTCATAGAAAACTTCTCCTTTTTGGTCAACGTAAAGCCCTTGTAAGCTACCTAAAATCTAAAGCAATGCCTAACATAAAACACTTAGCGCCTCCGCCCACTCAGGCAACTGAAAACTCTCAACTGCCAACTGTCTTTGTATGACAATGTGATGGCCCGCACATACACAATCACACACAAAACCCCGTTGTCAATGGTAACGCAAGCGGTGACTTGCGACTTGCTCTACTGGTTGCCCTGGGCGGCCATTGATAGTTGCCAACTGTCAGCTGATTGTTCTTCTTCTATGGTTAACCAAGCTTTTTGACCAATCAAGACAGAGAAACAGTCGGTTTTAGTTGGTTTTCAGTTGCCTCAGTGGGCGGAGCGCCTTAGTGCGTCCGCTGACGAGGCAACTGGAAAAAAACAGTTTGCAACTAAACTTGCAATCCTGTGTATGTCAATGTGATGGTCCGCACATTACACAACTTCTCAAAAACCCGGTGTCAATGGCAACACAAGCAGTGACTCGAAACAGTCGAAACTCGCCATGCTACTTGCTACGATGACAGCTGATTTCTCTTCGTCTATAGTTAAACAAGTTGAGATAATTACTGAAATCGTAAAATTGAAACCATAGCAACTGGCCAGTTTTAGTTTCAGTAGTTTCTGAAAGAGAAACTGAAACCAACTATGGTTTCAGCCATAAATAAACCAGTTACAACTGCGCGTTGCTATGGTTGCCAGCCAAACTTCACTTATGCGCATGTTAATTTTACGATTTCAGTAATTATCTCAGCTTGTTTCACCATAGACGACGAAAATTTCAGCTGTCACCTCGAAAACTGACAACAAAACTGGCGTATCCTTGGCAACCAGGAATCAGGCACGTTGCCGTTCACGGCAATAAGCACGGCGAGTTGCGAGTCACTGCTTGCGTTGCCATTAATAACGGGTTTTTGAGAAATTGTGTGGTGTGCGGGCCATCATATTGACATACACAGGACAGCGAGTTTAGTTGCAAACTGTTTTTGTTTTCAGTTGCCTCGTCAGCGGAGGCACTAAGGTGAAGAAGCCATCTTGAGTGACCCTCATCTCTGCATTCTCAAATAACTTGTACTTGACGGTGTGTCGGTATCCAATCATAATCTATTATTCACTAAATTGCTAATAGAAAGGAGAGTAAAGCACACTTTGTAAAAAAATATTTTAACGGTCCGCAGACTCATCTGGAGCGTTAGACTTTTTTACAAACACATTGACTTTGCTTGCTAAAATTAGGTTTGGATTTTCCAGTCGCGCCAGCGATGATGCGAAAGTCAGGAATTTTGTAAGAATGTGGTTGTGTTCGTTGTGTTTATGCTGATTATTTCTCGTGTGAATTAGTTCAATTGAATATAGTGAGACAACTTATAACGGACTTTATTAACATTTCGCTCATTTCTTTATAATCTTGTAAATAATACAAATTCAAGTTCGTGTTATTTGTGTTTTCGTATTTGCTTTGTTGAAGATAATTTGTGTGGACTTATTTTTGTAGCATGAAGCAATACAGCTACATAATGGTTAACATGATTAGTGAACATTGATGTGCAAATTTCTAAAGAAATCCCTTATATCTTCACTAAAATGTAGAATAATGGCATATTATTTTACAACTCTGAAGTTTATGTAAGTTAAATGTAAAATAAAACAAACTTTTAGAGCGCTTACAAGTATGCAAGATTATAATTTATTATTGTGTACTACGTACGTTCAACAAGTAATAACACCTTTACCAGCTAAAATGACTTAAATAATTAACTATATTCGTGAAAGTGAACTATATTCATATCGTATTCCACTTCATTATTTAATTCCGAGTTTTTTTATATTCCAAAAAGGGTGTTATGACTTCTCTACTTTTCAAACAATTGGTCAGAATCTATCAATCTCGATTGAATTATTGGTATAATGTAACGTCAAATTGAAACCAAAATTAAAACAGTGTAAGTGTATTAATTCATGTAACTTATGACTATTTTTGAAAATTACATTGTTGAGGATTTTTATGTTTCTTCTAAGAGTATTGAGCCAAACCTCTTTCAATTTTGCCAAGGATTATGTGAAACAATATTAAGACAGTAGTTGAAGCTTTGAATGTATAATATTTTTGATCACGATATGAACGCAAGAAAAGATTATTAATCTAGAAAGATTTTGAATGAAAAATGATTTATTTTTATTTTTAGAATGATGGCATGGTAGATCTGCGTTCTAAAAAGAGCCTTCCATCTGGCTCTGCAGCAGAAGACAGTGCGATGTTTGTTTTAGACTTGCACAAACGGAGACTTATGAAAGATGCCTTCTACAGAAGCAATTCAAGTTTGGAGCTGGTAAATACCGAACACCAATACACGTCCGGCCTGCACACCAGGAGAGAATATGGAAGTCACGGCTCTATCGACGTCATAGGCAGCCCCACGTCCACCGGAGAGAGTTTCTTTGCCATGTTACAAGATTTCCATCCTTCGGGAATACCTGTGGACCAGCGTTCCCCTGGCCCCTCTGAGTACCTGCGCGGAAAGATGGACCCCCTTACGGAGAACTCTAATAATGCAATTTCCATAGACTGCGAAGATGGAATTAGTAATAAAAATATGGTGGGAGGTTCCAGCCCTAAATTAAAGCTGAAGTTCCACAAATTCTGGGGAAGCAGCGCCGGCAGTGCTGTGGGTAAGCTACCACGGCACCAGGTGCCTCTGGATGACAGTGTTCTGAATTCTTCCTCCAACAATAGCTGCTATTCAAGTATGACCTCTACGTGTACTGATGTGGAGGAACAACAGAAGAGGAAGGGGTTCGCTCACTACGACTGCCAGTCCCTCACTGCCAATCTGGGCTATGCAGCTAAATTGAGAGGTATTCTGCTAGGACGAAGACGGAATACAACCACCGGTGCCTCTGCAGCTTCCATGGTGACTCCTCGGACTGTGGAGTTGGACGGGGAGACGGAAGATGATACGGGAGACGGTCAAACCAATGATTTGATTGAGAGTTGTCCCTTTTTTCGCAATGAAGTTGGTGGTATGTATGGTTTTGTTTATATCGACGGTCCCGAAGAACAATGTCGGATCTGACAAAAATTGAAAATCGTTTTGTTTGTTTATTTATTGGCTTATCTTGTTAATTTAAAAGTCTATATTTTCGAATTTTTTAATGCAATGAGATGAAATGCCAAAGATCAAAACAACACTACGTTTCTTGATACCAAAAACAGTAAAAATGCAGAAACGATATTTTAAAAAGCTCTACTACAAATCTACGAAATCACACATCCGACATTGTTCTTCGGGACCGTCGATATGTTTTCACCGGTTCCATGTCAACTCAGAATCAACTCAAGTCAAAACCCTTACCCTAACCCAACATAACCTATTTAACCAATTTTTTAATATATTTTTTTCATAACTTTTAACCTCTCGACTGCCGTTCGCCCACCGGTGGCCGCGGGTCAAAATTTAAAAAAAAAAAATTTTTTGAAGCGATTTTGTTCCTTATGTATAAAGAAGTTGTATGAAGAACAAGGTCAGAATCGCTTGCGCCGTTCTCGGTCTTGACATAGCAAAAATCCGCATAGCGCCAACCCATCTGAATAATTTATAATAAATATCTATGGTCAACTTGGCGTCACTTTTACAAACGATTTTCAACTGTCATTTCATTTTCAAACAAGTATTTATGTCATTACTTCTTCGAAAATACCTTTGAATTGGTTTTTTTCATGTAGGGTGTCTATTCAGGTTTGTAGAGAAATAAAAAAAAATTATCATTTTCGTATGAATATATTTTATTTACATTTTTTTGTCGAATGGGAAATATTTTCACATTTTTTTGTTAAAAATAGCTATTCTGGGAAAACTTGTAACGATATTATCATGAAATATATATGAATAATAAGGTACATTATCTGGCAAACAGAAAACAATCACAAAAAAAAACAATTCCTTTGTTTTTATACGACATTTGAGCAAAAGCCGGGAAGATAATTTCGCGCGATTTTTTCCAAAAACACCTGGCATTCAAGAGGTTAATGACTTCAAAGGAGGTGTTGAGTTGAATTCATTCTGAGTTATCCAGTCACCGTTCTCACCATATATAAATATTTTTAATGGTTGAAGAAACAGCGTCATAAATATTTACTTCTTAATATCGAAATATATTGATCAATACTGTTCCATCTAACCTTCTACAGATTTTGAAATCATCTTTTTGACTTATTTCTGTTAATAGTATTAGATGTGTTCTAGTATTAGATATATTATTATTTAGTTTTAAAAATTAATATGATAAATATTTTTTTATTCTTCACCAGTATCTTTAAAATAGTTTATTTATTTCAGGTGAGGAAGAACGCAATATGAGTCTTAGTTGGAAGACGGGACATTCTAAAAAGCCTGAAAATTTGAATACAATAATCAATGTGTGTATGCATCAACCCAGTGTTGCCTACGGGCTATCTATACTGGAATTTCCCGCTGGCAAGTCCCACTGGAAGCAATCTTGCTATCTGGCGCGCCAATCTCCACACACATCGAGACCTATAGAATGTCAAGACCAAGGGGCTCTGTACTACAGAAAATACTTCTACCAACAAGGTAAACTTTCCTTATTATAATAATAAACATTCACTAAGATTGCTGTGTGAATATGGTATAATTATCTCAGTTTCCTGCATAAACTGCAGTTCCACCAATTGTCATAATTTATTCCCGAAAAATACTGTTACTGTTTGGGAGGCGGGTGTGGGTTTCATCCGGGTCTTGTCGGCAGATGTATCTGCCCACCTAATGCATTGTGGGCCGGATCTAGAGAGGGCTGGTTGAGAGAGGCCTTATGACATCTCCAGCCGGACTCTCTCGATTCATCATCACACAATGGATTTATTCATCCTCCTTGACACACTGACCCTCAGATTCCTACCCACCCCTCATACCTTTTTCCTATCCTATAAAACTTCCTCTTCTGCATATTCATTAAAAGACCCTCCACATAGCATCATCCCCTAAAGTAGGCCCTGAGGGAAATTATTTTCCTCAGGTCAGATGTCTGGTGGGAATGCTATCCTTGTTCCACCGGTATTTCAATGGAAGATGCTCCGATGAACTAGCATCATTGATCTTCGGCACCGGTGCATAGTCGGGAAATACGCCAAACGCGCGCCCAACATATGTACACGGTTGACATTTGTCACATGAGAACGGGCCGTTTTTACGACTCATTCTTGAGTTCAACAGCTCGGCTGTGGAACGATTTGCCGACCTCTGTGTTTCATCCTTCCTACAACATGGGTCTCTTCAAGATGTCTGCCATGTTCACTCCTTCCTCTCCTCAAAAAGACCCTCCACGCAGCATCTTCAAAGATGACATGGGCCCTGAGGGAAATTATTTTCCTCAGGGCCTCCTTTGTGGAGTTAATATAAAAATTTAAAAAAATATAGGGTAAGAGGGTCATTATATCCGGATTCTACTGTTAATACCTAAGAGTATGGATATTAGAGAGACGGCATGTGAAGTGTGCCCGCGCGCTCCAAGTGTGCCTTTTCGAGAATTCTACCCACACGGCTGAATAGGTGATTTATGGAAAATAAACCCCAGTCTTCTCTTAAGCACACCCTTAGGCGCTCCGCTGACGAGGCAACTGAAAACCAACTAAAACCGGCTGTCTTGATTGGTCAAAAAGCTTGTTTAACCATAGACGAAGAACAATCAGCTGGCAACTAGCAACGGCCGGCCATGGCAATCAGAAGTGCAAGTCGCGAGTCACTGCTTACGTTACCATTGACAACGGGTTTTTGAGTGATTGTGTAGTGTGCGGGCCATCACATTGTCATACAAAGACAGTTGGCAGTTTTCAGTTGCCTCAGTGGGTGGAGGCGCTTACTCAGTGAATTTGAAATTATAATTTTTTTTTTTCTTGTTTATTCCAGATCTTGGAATAAATAAATAAAAAATAAAAATAACCTTTAGTTAGTATTATTCTGATGTTACCTGAAGTGATTAGATAGATACTAAGATCCCTAGGGTCTTGTAAAGTCAACCTGTTCTGTAATACTTTTTATGACTCTTTGATATTATGTAAAACCCACTATTTTTACTGTGCTATAGATATGGCTATTAACTATTTAATTTATCTAATTGCATTGCAATATTATCCAATCCAGCTGAAATAAAAATTACACAATTTTTCTTTTATCACTGACATTCTTTAATCATGACGCATTTTGGGTTTTTTCAAAAAATTTATATGCATACATGTTATCTTTTTTTCTACATTTTATCTGTTTTTTTTTTTTGCTAAATATTTCTATGTTTATATATCCAGTAACATTTTTTTTAGAGCATCAAAACTGGTTTGGAATGGATGAACAACTGGGTCCAATAGCAATATCCATGAAGAAAGAAAAACTAGAAAGTTGTGCAAGTGTGGATCCGGCCATGCACGTCGCCAACAACCTTCTGTGGCAATACCGTCTCATAATTAGAACCTCTGAACTTCTGACGCTCAGGGGATCCATCTTGGAAGACTCTATACCAAATATCAAACCTTCCAATAATAACAAGTCTTACAATGCCAAAGAAGTCCTGGAATATGTTACTCCAGAAATACAATTACCTTGCTTAAGGTGAGTTTTCTGATTAATCTTTTTTTTTATATGTAAACATCACGCTCGAGTCCAACTCTCCTTGGCCAATAAGTCTACGATATCTCCAATTAGGGTACGTACATAATTATTGGGGTATGTTGTGAGGCTGAAAGGTATGAGGAAAGGAAGAAGAAAGTTAGGAAGAACCTGGCCGCCACAGTTCGGCTAAATTTCTAGCAACGTTTCGATTCTGAATGGTGGTCTTTTACCAGTGCTGCACTGAGAGTATTTACCACTTTCATTTTAAGAAGCATAAATATATGTTTCAAGGTTATATTTTCAAACTAGTTTCTATGGAAACTTTTCTTGTTTTAATTTTTGGTGAGAAATGTGACATTTTCACCAATTTCAACACTAGACCAAAAAAGTGTTTTCTAATTTTTTCTTATTTAATAAACCAAAACCAAAATTTCCTCTGAAATCGTAAGATTTGTAAGTACCATAAAATACCTATCTTCTTTTATAAACTATGTTTAATGTAATATTTTTTTTAATTTCAAACAAGGAATTATACAATTTTTTCAAAATGTAACAATTTCAATGACAATTCTTTCGTCAAACTTTCTTCAGGCAGATAGGTACCATTAATATTGAAAAAATGCAAATAAGAAAGTCTAAATAAACGTATTGATTTCACTTTTGAAAACGTATCTATACTGTTCACAAAACATAACTACATTCGTTTTAACCATTTACATGCAGTTGCCGAACATACTTCACTCTACTGCCTACTATGTTTTATATTAAGAATATTTTTTGTTTTACTTCCACCTATTGTATTTTATTTTAATTTTATTTATTTATTTATTAATAAGAAAAAGATTTTACATACAGGTGATTGATTTACAGGTGATTTTACATACAGGTGATTAACATTGTGCAAAGTTATACAATTATACATAATTATTCTACTACTCCATAAGTTGAGCTCTAAGAGCTCGTGTTTATGGGAGGAGTATTTACAGCAAAAAATAACGTTCTAATTAAATTTGTAATCAATAATCAAAAACTTATAAGATAAATACAAACATTATACATTATTTATCATAGGTTTACAATTTAGAAAGAAATTTTTATTGAAAGACAACAATACATATATATTTTTTTTTACATTGAATAGTGCAGATTAAACTAAGCGTAAACTGAGTGTAAATTAAGGTTACAATATATCATTATCCAGTTTCAGGGACTTAATTTGTTTTTTGTATTGTTCATATTTCAAAGTTTCGGTTATACTAATTTTGTTTTTGGACAATAATAAATTATACCATTTCACACCTAAATACAGGTAGTGATGCTGAGCCGTGGTGGTTCTAAGCATAGGGATGGTTATTAAGCCTTTAGTTTTGAATCTATTGCTTATGTTATCTGAGGGGTGAATTTTTTGAATAAAATATTCTTTATAAATTTGATATAAGGCGTTTCTTTTATACAATTCTGTGATAGATGGTACATTAAATTCCCGAAATATCTCTAAAGTAGGGAAGTCATATGGTTTTCTCAGGATGATTTTAATAATTATTCTTATTATTTTAATAATTATTTATAACCTGTATGTAAGAGCATAGAAATGAATTAATAAAAACATAAAATAACACTGAACCATTGAAAGGTCAGCATCTTGAAACGGAAATGGGATGTACAATTTTGCAGAAATTCAAAGTAGGGCTACACTATTACACTGTCAATCAATAAAATATCGCATATGTACAATACGTTTTTGACTTCTTTTTCAGATTGGGTTTGAATGGAAGTGGTGCGGAAGAGCAACTCCTTAGATTAGACGAGCAATGTGTCACCCGCCATTACAAGGTGGGCATAATGTACTGCCGCCAGGGACAAGCTTCAGAAGAAGACATGTACAACAACCAAGAGGCCGGCCCCGCCTTTGTGGAATTCCTGCAGATGCTCGGCCAAACCGTTCGCTTAAAAGGCTTTGAGAAGTACAAAGCGGGATTAGACAATAAGACAGATTCAACAGGCCTGTACTCCGTCTACACAGTTTACCAAGACTACGAAATCATGTTCCATGTCTCCACCATGCTTCCCTATACTCCCAACAACCGCCAACAGCTTCTAAGAAAGAGGCACATAGGCAACGATATAGTCACTATTGTATTTCAAGAACCCGGTGCTCAGAAGTTTACACCCAAGCACATTAGGTCACAATTTCAACATGTCTTTATTGTTGTTAAAGTTATAAATCCATGTTCGGATAGCACCCATTACAGTATTGCTGTTTCTCGATCCAAAGAAGTGCCGATCTTTGGGCCGCCTTTAGTCGATGGAGGCCTCTACCCTAAAGGAAAAGGATTCACAGATCTGTTACTAGCAAAGGTTAGCAACTTCATATTTGCCTAATTATATGTATTATATTTTTTTATCTAATAAAATATTTGCACCACTAATAATTGTACTCTAAGAAAAATTCTAAAAATGCATGGTGTTCAATCGGGCAATTGATTGACCCCCCAACTTCAATAGCACATCCAGGAATTATTGGATTTATTCAAAAAGATAAACATATCCATGCATTATAATAAATAATAATGTGTATGTGCTAAATTTTACAGGTTATAAATGGAGAAAACGCAGCTCATCAATCGACTAAGTTTTCTACAATGGCAACTAGAACCAGACAAGAGTATTTAAAAGATTTAGCCAAGAATTATGTTACTGCAACTCCACTGGACACGGGACAAAAATTTTGTGAGTAAATTACTGCTTGATATATTAACGCAAAAAAACTAAGAAACAGTTGTTTTATTACTCGCAGCCTTAAAATAACTTAATGCAGGAATAATATTAATTTTTCTTATTACAGCACTATTCTCATCCCTCCTAAAGTCTGGCGGTGGTGGTACGACCGTAGTAAATGGCGTGCGAGCACTAGGCTCGCTCCCCGGTGAGGTGAGTGGCGCACTCGCGTGGCCCGTGATAGCACAGGACGAGGGCCGGGCTCGCACCCCGACCGAGTGCTTCCTCGGACTGTCTAGAGATACGTTTGTGCTGATTGAAGAAAGTTCCAGGCAGATTGTGTTTGTGGCGCCAACTAAGGCCATTTTAGGTAAATATAAAAAAAAAATATATATATATTTATTTTTACAGCTTGCATCGTTTTATAGCCAACGCCACTAAAAGAGCTTACAATTTTTCACCATTGTTCACATCTACATTTGTAATAATTCGAATTATTCCCGTGCAATCTAAATGTTCGCAGCCGGCTCATCAAATTCCGATATTGAAACTAAAATTTGTAAAAATACAATATACAGGGTGGCGCTCGGCATTTGTAAAGGGCACCCTGAAGACAGAGGGGGGCGCGGGGTGGTGTTGGTAGAAGGGAATGGACGGGAAGTTTTGTCTCAATGGTTTTCAGTAGCAAACTTGCAGTGTTCGGTGGAGGAGCGCAATTTTTTCAGTAGAGGCCTACTTTTCAAACGCGCGCTCAATCATCGCCGCACAGCGGACTATCCAATTAAGGTTTGCAGTACAAGAATATGCGGTACTGGATTAAAGCAAATCCTAGGGAACTTCATCCAAAGAACCCTTCACTCGGATCCCTTATTATGTCCTATTAGAGATCCTAGATCCTAGATATATTCCTAGATCTTTATTCTTCATATGGTGTGCATTATCTCCCTGAGGGTAGACTTCAATTGGCCTACGCTCTCTTGATTGCGCCCCCTGTGTTGTTTTCCTGTTGGGTTATCCGAAGTCCCTTGTTTACAAAAATCGTCCCCAGACCCTAGATATCCTACAGGATAATATTCAGGCTCAAATTTGCAGAAATACCGTCGCTACGCTTGAGAGAGTGCACCAAAACTTCCGAAAAAAGCTTTCTGAATGTGTGTGTACCATGGAGGACGTCATTTGCCTAATTCTCTTTTTAAAACTATGTAATATCAAATTTCCCATGTTTTTTTTTTTAAATTTTATGAATACCTTACAAGATTCCCAACTGCTCCCAACCGTCTGTGACACTATGGTATCCCCAATTGGGCTATGTTGTGAGGCTGGAGGTGGAAAGGAA
This sequence comes from Limnephilus auricula, assembly GCA_951813805.1. Lineage (NCBI taxonomy): Eukaryota > Metazoa > Arthropoda > Insecta > Trichoptera > Limnephilidae > Limnephilus > Limnephilus auricula. The sequence continues at coordinate 18,055,826 of OX638395.1, read as the reverse complement.
TTGGGGTAGAGGAAGGTGGGGAAGTACCTGGCTATTCAGATCTGGTCACCAAATACGGCTAAAGCCATTTTAGTCTGTGGTCTTAACCAGGGTGATACTGAGAGTTTCTTCAACTCAAATATACTGTATATTATTTTTAAATTAATAAATTGCAAAATAACACAAAATTAATCAAATAAAATTTGCTTCCGCTCGTCGGGATTTAAACCCACTACCTCCGGATTGCGAGTCAATAGCCTTATTCCTCGACCGCGGAGGCAATCAAATGTAAAAATAAATTGCCATTTTGAAAAGTAAACTGAGTTTTATATCAATTTCTAAAAAGACGAAAGCCATCCGTAAATTGGAAAATTGCAGCCGATTACCAGACAGGTAATAGGGCAGACAGATTGAGATTTACAAAATGATTATACGAATTAGGACAGTGTATGCATAACCAAATAAATCAACATTTTACGGCATTTTACCGCCACGGCTGTTTTTCAGTTTCATATTTACCGTAGAGCCATACAATTGGAGGCGCTTTTGCGTAATAATATCTCGTCAAAACGTGTTCTACTAGCGAAATTCGGTGCGACTGCCTGTAGATGCGATTTTGAAGTTTCTGGTCGGTCAGCGTTAAGCGTTGAAAGCCTAATTGGATATTCAAAAGTGGAACCTAATTTTTCACTTCTTGTCTTATCTAAATATAATTACCTATGATTTATTTTTGCAATGTTCTAATTTTTTTAATTAGACTAACAAATTTTTGTTTGAATATCAAAATAAATATCAAATTACAAATTAACAAATTTCGAATTTAAAAAATTGTTTTGTATTAAAAAAAAATTATGAGAACTTTTTCTGGCCAAAATTTTGAATTATCGGGTTTGAACCAAATGGATTCTATGGTAAAAAATTATGGATTGGAGTTCCTTATTAGAAATGTTTTTATTTTGTTCAGGTTGGCGCTGGTGCATGGGTGGAGCGGGTGTCCGAGTGTACCACCATAGGGGGGAGAGCGTGGCCCTGAGGGGGCGAGAGGCCGGGGCTGCGGAGCTGGAGAGGGCTCTGGCCTCCGCTGCACCCCACGCGGCTCCCGCCACCCAGCTGCAGCTACGGAGGAACCATGTTGGACAACTTGGTAATATAATCAATTGCTTGTAAATCATTAAAAGCTACTTGAATCTTACTCTGATATCGTGATGAAAGTTTCTGTTTTAACTTCGGAGACTGGGAAAACGATAGTTCAATGTATTACAGCGGTCTCACTCACCCTCCTTTAATCAGAGCTCAGTCGGCGAGTTTCACAATAATCGGAATTAATATAGATATTGAGTAACTCGTGTACGTCCAATAAAGTGTTAATCCAATAAAAACCAGAGATTTATTTTATCAAAATGGGTGTTAAACAGATCTGACTCTGAAATCCTCATCAGGGAAATTAGCGCTTGAATGTACAGCTCATTTTTATCCTTGTATGAACATAGCTGTCATTTATAAATTCATATTACGTAGTACAAGCAACAAGTTTTAAATTTTTCACGTAGACACAGAATTTCAGAACATTCAATGTCAAAATAATAATTATTATACTTTACATATGTTGATTACCTATTGATAAAATATGAACAATGACAGTTCGTCACCTCAGTTGGACAAGATTCTAACTGACATGTTTTGTAATCTCTATTTTGTTTGTATCGGGCAGTTGATTGTTGTTACGAGATGCACTTACAAGTGTTGTGCACTTTGGTTGGATGGGGTTCTAACTCCGTCTTACCATGTTCTGAGATATCAAAGTTTGCAAAGACAAATTTTCATAAGTACATATTTTATTAGAAAAATTTATTATAAACGTTATCGTCACCTCACTTTTTACTCCTTTGATGTAAAAATAATTAATAAAAAATTCTCAAAGATAATTGATTTTCAAATTGCGGCCGGAAACTTTGTTTTTTACATTTCAATTACTTTGCGGTTAACTTTTAAATTTCAAAATAAAGCGTGATATTTTCTCTTTCTAACACCGCTTAGATCATATTTCTAACCATTATAATAAGGGAGGCACAATGATTTCTATCAGACCTAATTAAATACGCTAATCGTACATAACCTCAAAAACATATGCCATACATTCGCTTTATGTCAAGAGCCGCACCGCGCGGCTTTATAAAATAATTAACAAATTCCCTCCAATTCCCTCACCTGCCTTCCCCGCTTCACCCGGGTGTTGTCGTGTTTTCCATCGACCACAGAAAACAAGAACATTGAATTATGTGTTTAAGGTTACGCCCCTATTGACGATGTTGTAGTCTTTTGTTGTAAGAATGTTGTCACAGGAGACGATAATATTGAAGGAAGAGACCCAGCTTTAGTTGTATAGTCTCCCTGTAACTAACTTCAGCAACAAGTATTTTTTTCCATCCACGGTTGCAACATAATTGCCAAGCTAAGATTCCAATGAGAACACTCCTGTAAAACTTCGTACAATATAATAATGGTAAATCTGATTTGAATTGTTTTATCTTAGGCTTCCATGTACAACCTGATGGAGTGGTGACTCAGGTGGAGACTGGAGGAGGCGCCGCCCGAGCAGGCCTCAGGCAAGGCTGCCGACTAGTGGAGATTTGCACCGTTGCTGTGTGCACCCTCTCACACGATCAAATGGTGGACCTTCTCAAGACCTCCGCTCCCGTCACCGTCACAGTCATCCCGGCCCTGGGAGGAACCGCCCGCGGCTCTTGCTCGGGGGCCGAATGTCCCGGGGCCGGGGCAGGAGGAGGTGGCCAACTCCCGGGGCGCCACCGTCGCCGTTACGACCCCAGCTTTTCCCCGCCTCGCAGCGGCACCAGCTCTGGCTACGGTACGGGCAGTTCCAGTAAGAGCTACCCTCCCCCCGAACTCTGGTCACCAGAAACACACACTGACCAAGAAAAAGAAGATACCAACAAAATATACAACAAACCAATTGAACCAGCTTACTCTTCAATTTCGAGACTCGACACGTTTGAGCCTGCCGTATCGGCTAAAGTAATGCTAGTTAAAAGGCACTCGCAAGAAACAATCAGTAGCAACTCTTTGAATGATCATCGAAGCGATAAATCAATCAATCAGCTGCAGGAGCGTGGAAGTGCGTCGCCCCGTCGAGGGACGGGAGGTGGGTCTCCAGCCGGTGGGGGAGAAGCTAGACTCCGTGCTCCGCGTCCTCAGAGACACAGTGCCGGTCCGAGCAGCAGTTTGCAAGAAGATCTGATGCGTCTCATCAACCCCGACTACATGGAGGGAGGAGGTGGCGGAGAGGGGGTGGTGTTACAGGCGCGTCCCGCCACTGTCATCTCCAGCACCTCCAGTGGCGGCTCTCCCGCCCCCGGCCCTCCGCCAGTGCCTCTCCCACTTCCGGATGCCAGAATGATGGACTGGCCTTCTCTGGTTGACACGGCTACAAGAGCCATGCTTCAGGTACATTTTACATATCACAGTATCTATTCAATTTTGTATTATCCTATAAATTTTAATTTCTTGTACTTACATAGTTGTGATTTTGAATTGGTGCAGATATGTGAAGAGCAATACCCATCCCTCGGAGAGGCTGAAGGAAGCAGCACGGGTTCCATAGGGCTGGACGGGCTGGGGGGAGACTGCTCATCAGAGGGGCGGGACACGGCGGGGGAAGGCAGAGAAATTGAACTGTCAGCTGACGGAGAGTGCTGCCCGCTGAGGAGGCAGCTGCACCAGGCAGAGGACCGTCTCACCAAGGAGACCAGAGCTAGGAAAGCATTGGAAGAAGAGGTTTGTGATGATTTACTCACTGAAAATAGTCCCGAAGCACAGATCTGTAAACTTATCTAAGCAGGCAAAATTAGTTACAAACATTACAAAGATGTTTGTAATTATCATTTAAGAGTAAACGAATTTTAGAGCTGTATCTGTTACTCTAGGTTTCAGCATAATGTATATTTGATCTGTGTGTTCAATTAAAAATACTACTAAAGCAAAAGTTAGCCAATAATTCCTTTGCGGAAAATATATTGCTACTAAGAGCGATTCAGATTACTTTATATTCTCTGCGAAGAGATCCAATCTTCATAAAGACATTACTTTGAAAAAGAAACTTTACTTGTCGAATGTTGAAAATGGGATTAAAAACGATTTAAAAAACTTTTGGCAATATATCAGGTCACAAAAATCAAGTGCGGATCTTCTATCGGACTCATGAACGCAGATGAAATCGTTGAGTGTCCCCAACTAGTGTCAGAGAAATTGTATACAAAACCAAAAAGCCCTACAAGGCCACGGAACCGGATGGAATTCCACCTCATGTTAGGGGATCATTTATATCAGGGATCTCCAAACTTTCCAGCCTTAGGGCCATACTGATTACTCCGGTAAGTTCCAAGGACCAAGTAAGTGCTAAATTCGCTATTCGCGGGCCGGATTGATGACAATCGCGGTTGTAGTTTGGAGACCCTCGCAGGCCGGATTGATGACAATGGTGGGTCGGAGTTGGCCTGCGGGTCGTAGTTTGGAGACCCTCGCAGGCCGGATTGATGACAATGGTGGGTCGGATTTGGCCTGCGGGTCGTAGTTTGGAGGCCCTCACAGGCCGGATTGATGACAATGGTGGGTCGGATTTGGCCTGCGGGTCGTAGTTTGGAGGCCCTCACAGGCCGGATTGATGACAATGGTGGGTCGGATTTGGCCTGCGGGTCGTAGTTTGGAGGCCCTCACAGGCCGGATTGATGACAATGGTGGGTCGGATTTGGCCTGCGGGTCGTAGTTTGGAGGCCCTCACAGGCCGGATTGATGACAATGGTGGGTCGGATTTGGCCTGCGGGTCGTAGTTTGGAGGCCCTCACAGGCCGGATTGATGACAATGGTGGGTCGGATTTGGCCTGCGGGTCGTAGTTTGGAGGCCCTCACAGGCCGGATTGATGACAATGGTGGGTCGGATTTGGCCTGCGGGTCGTAGTTTGGAGGCCCTCACAGGCCGGATTGATGACAATGGTGGGTCGGATTTGGCCTGCGGGTCGTAGTTTGGAGGCCCTCACAGGCCGGATTGATGACAATGGTGGGTCGGATTTGGCCCGCGGGTCGTAGTTTGGAGACTCCTGATTTGTATAAGCGACCTCAGTATTGCCACTTCTACCTTTTCTCAATCTTTTAAATTGACCAAGGTGAATCCAATACACAAGTCGGGTTGCAAAACAGAGGCCCAAAGTTATAGACCGGTTACGATTTTTATCATTTCCAAAAGTTTTTTTAACACATTGAAATGTGAAAAATAGAAAAATAAAATAAAACCGTTTCTTAGGGGTGTTTTTATATCAATAAAATAACTGTATCCAATGTCCTCAAGCTCTCACACAAAGAGGATTGGATGCGCAATGTCAAACAGAAATTATTTATAATAGGACTTTGAAAGGCATAATAAAGTTTTTGTGACGTATTTAAGAAACAAAACACAGTCTGTATTTCATCAGCATTATAATAAGAATGAACCGTTTTTGTTTAGGTAAAACGTCTCCGCCACCACAACCGACGACTGCGCGAGGAGAGCGTGAGGGCCGTACAGCAGCTGCAAAGATTTACAAATTGGTTCTTCCAAACAGTCGAACGCCAGTGAATAATTACTATTATTTTTCTATCTCAATTCATTTTGTAAATATTATTTTATTTATACTCTAATTTATAATAGTAATATCATAACGTATTACGCTGGGCAAAAATATTTATTTTAACAATAGGACATCTCTTCTCGATATAACAATGTTGTTGTTTTTTTTTTTAAATTTTGGGATAATGGTAAAGGGATTGAATCGTTAATATTATTTTATTAAGTGTTTCCATGTTTGTCGCAAATTTTCTCTATGGTTCGTTATACATATTGCTTGATTGTGTTCATAATCAAAATTTAAATGTTTTACTTTAAGTATTTAACTTATAGCATCACAAAAATAATATCTTTTAACAATATTGTTCAAAGTTGTATTGTGAAAAAACATTTTAATAGTTTTTATTGAATGATGAAATACACATGTTGCCTTAAGTGCTCTATAGCAGCGTTTCCCAACCTTTACAAGCCTACGGACCGGCAAAAATAGGACAAAAATTTTGCGGACCGGTAATACAGGAATAAAAACTTGTATTTTCTTTATTGGTCTTTAACCTCTTGAATGTCGCATGAGATTTGCCGTGTACCATAGAAAATGAATTACAAAGAATTCCGAGAAGCTAGAATACTGAAATTTAAAGCAATGTCTGAAATGATATTGGCGCAAGCGATTCTGACCTTGTCCTTGTACAGTTTCTTTATAAGATTTCAGTTAAAATCGCATTTAAGTATTTAACCTCTCATCTGTCACCGGCCCGCCAGCGGGCGAGTGCCAAATGAGAGGTTAATATTATATTATGACAGGTATAGAATTAACAAATGACGATTTTATTGCAAATACCTACCAAAATGTATAAAATAAAATTTATTACCCTTTTTTTTAATGTGAATACCGCACAAGAACTGCTACCCAACTGCTCCCATCTGGAACCAGTGAGTCAATGGCGTCCCCAATTGGCTATGTTGTAAGGCTGAAGGTAGTGGGGAGGGGAAGGAGAAGGGGAACAGGAAGGTGAGGAAGTATCTGGCTATTCAGATCTGGTCCCCGAACTCAGCTAAAGCCATTTCAAGCAACGTTTCAATTATGGGGCGGTAACGAGAGTATCTTCAACTCTGGAACTTGCCGCATATATACTATATTTTATTTTAAATTAACTATTTGTGAAATAGCACAAATTAATCAAATAAGATTTATTTGCGAACGCCGGGTTCGAACCCGCGACCTTCGGATTGGGAGTCGAGAGCCTTACCCTCGACCACATCTTTCGTCAATTACAGCTGGTCCATTACTGGATTAATGGTCCAGCAGAAAATCTCCGCAGACCTGCGGTTGGGAAACGCTGCTCTATAGTGATATAATCACAATGTGGGTCACAATGAATCTTGTAAGAATTTTTCTTCATTCAATGGTAGGTAATCTGAAACACTGGAATCAGCCGTTGGCGCTGGTGTAATTGGATATCATGTCAGCCATTATTCCTATACGATGGTGAAAGTTTAATATTATGTATTGGTAATTAAAAAGTCTCAATGTTGTATTGTGCCTTTCTGCTCCTCGATAACGGCTGGATATAGGTTTCTAAGTGACGAATAGTTTTAAAAAAAGTGGATTGTGCCTTAAAAATACAAAATTATAAACCAATATAAAATTCTTATATGTATTTGCAATAAACATTTTGTTTTATCAGACTATATGATGCCTCTGGAATCTGTCTGTAATTGTGAATATAGTCTAATTTGAACAAAAAGCTTTTTTAATAGTGATATAAATATGCACTATTTCGAAACTTGAGTTGACCTCACTTTTCAATATTTTAGTTCAGAAAATCTTTTGAAAATTGTTATTTCTGTCGCAAGCCGCCAATCTGTCAAAACAACAAAACTTTTTTCTCATCTTATTCTGTTCTATTCTGCAATATATTTTAACCTCTTGAATGTCGGACGATATTTGCCTACATGATGGAACACACGATAGAAAATTAATTATAAAGAACTCCTAAAATTAAAAGCAGCAAAGTCTGGAATGATATCGGCGCAAGCGATTCTAACCTTGTCCTTGTACAGTTTCTTTACACTCGATGACTTCTGGTCAAATAGCCATATAAAAACAAAGGAATTGTTTTTTTTTTGCGATTGTTTTCTGTTTACCAGATAATGTATCTTATTATTCTTATATATTATATTACATGATAATATTGTTACAAGTTTTCCCAGAATCGCTAACTTTAGCAACACCAAAAAAAAATCTCCCATTCGGCAAAAAAATAAAAAAAAGTGTTCATACGAATATGAACTGATTTTATTGTTTCTACACAAACCTGAATATACACCCTATATGAAAACCAACAATTCAAAGGTGTTTTTGAAGAATTAATGACATTGATACTTCTTTAAAAAGTTGACAGCTTATAAAGCGGGAGAAAGCATGGCTCCCAAATGTCATACATAATTACTTTTAAAAATATTCAGAGTAGCTAGATTAATCAAATCAACTGTTATGACAAGTAAGATATTGGCGCAAGCGATTCTGATCTTGTCCTTCATACAGTTTGTTTATACATATGGGTTAAAATCGCAAATTAAAAAAAAAAAAACAAAAAAATTTATTCGCGCCCGCCGGCGGCCTACGACTGACAAACGAGACATGTACAAATGACAAACGAGAGGTTAAGATCGAATCACAAAATTTTATCTTTTTAAGAATATGTAAAAATCTTATTATTTAGTGCGGTTAAGTGTTCCGCTAAACCTTTTTTAAAAATAGAACTAAAACTGTTGAATATTCTGTACGGAAATTTTTAAAAATATTTTATTTAAATGTCACGTGGGCAGTGCGAAAGGCTTGTGGGCCAAATGAAATGGCCCACAAGCCACAGGTTGCTTATCACTGTTTAAAACCGTACCACATGGCTGTCATTTCATGCAAATGATATCCAACCACACCAGAACCATCTACTTCGAGCTTTCCAGATTCCCTGCTATTTAATGACATTTCTTATTACATATTATAGTTAAGTATTTTTCTATTGTAATTAACCTTTAACGTAATGTTTTGCCAAATATGTCATCAATTAAATATTTTAAAATGTTGATATTATGTGTCAATTATCATAGTGTATTCCTTGTTACATTCCATTCACTTCTAATAACTGGCAGGGAATTGAGAGCCATATTATATTTATCGAACAATGTTTATAAAAGGATTTATGGTTGCATTACCTAATACCTACTACATATTTACACATTGAACTTTTACAATTTTTTGATCAAGCTTTAGTTAATCATTAGTTTGGAGAGTAAATTATAAGTTTTTCATTATCTTCATTTTAGGATTAAAATAATATTTATCTTCTTCCAATTCTTAAGATTCGCATTCCCGCTGTATACGTAGTGTCCGGAAACTCGTAGAACAAGTGGAAAACTGGTGGATCTACTAATTGGTGGTTCTATAATTTGTATTTCGATTTTGTTTAAAACTTTATTTTTCAGCAACCAAAGGGTCAGAATCAATTTACTCATAAATTTAAAAAACTTATTCCACAAAATCAACTCCAATTGTGTAGATTTTAGTTTCTCGCTTGAACTACGAGTTTCCGGACACCATGTATAGGATAACAGGTTTCAATGACCCTTTATGTTTTCAAATTAATGCATGCATTAGTTTGTAGAGGTGTTATGTTTTGATTTAAAAATTTTCATTGCATCCAGTGTAATTTATAATCACAAATTAATTTATTCCATTTATATATAACAGGCTTACACTCTTTTAGAGGTCATCTCATGTATTAAAGGGGGGGGGGGTGAGGTTTTAAAGGCGAAAAAAAGTGTATTTTGATGATTTTTTTTTTTGGAGATATGAATAATGTTGATTTATTTATTTCATATACACATACTACATCTGATGTATCTTTAAAAAAAAATCAAATAAAAATATCAATAAATAAGTCTGTGAGAGCGAATCTCCGAAGGCGCCTCGAAAAAAAGTTGTTATGCAGTGAACATCGTAACTCGTTACCGGATCATGTGAAACAAAAAACCGAAATTCATTTAAAAATAGATATGTTTTCTTAGGTAGGTAGTCAGAGGGAGTTATTTTCTCAATTTTTATTTTATTTTTGGCAGCATTTTGAAGTGAAAAATTTCGGTGAATTTGTTATTATAAAATGGAAAAAAATTGTAAAATAAAATCTCTCTCTGACTAACTGTTGATTTATGTGTAGAAATAGTGTACAAAATTTCAAATGGATTGGTAGATTTTGAGTTATGATGTTCACGATCTTCAAAAATGTTATTTGCGAGAAAATCGATTTTTATACTCGATAATCCGGTCTAAAATCGAAAAGGACCGGTCGCTTGAAATGCTGTATCTTCGTTAGTTTTGCTCCGATTTACTTGAAATTTTGACACAATACTCTCAACATGTTGTACATTCAGAATTTTATTAGAACAGAATGTACATTAAAAAAATTTCTAAAAATAGGCTTTAACCTTACCCCCCCCCATCTTAACACGGATAATTCAATTCCAGGCATGGAGTATTATTGTTTTGTATGATGCGGTAAACGGTGGAATAGGTTTAAAACACAACTATTTTTTGTGCAGCTTAATTGATTACATACTTAAAAATACACAGATTCTTTTTTGGATTTGGTATGCCATTCCCAAAATAATAATTTACCACTGGAATTTAAAATAGTTTATTTTAGATTTAAGTCCTAGACTTCTCTGAATTACTTTTGAATATTAGTCAACTTCATATAAACCTTCGCATAAAAATAATATACTATACAGTGGCCTATAAAGTTTCTTAATATTATTGGCAATGATCCATTTATTGAGAGGAATTCTCAAAAGATTGTTTTTTTTTTCGAATGTGCCGAATCCATACATGTTTCAGACAGTAAATATGCAAGTATGTGAGAAACGGTATGGATTACAGGTGCTTGGGATAACCATGTTTCAACTGCATAATAGAATTTGTGTATAACCAAGATTTCCGAGTCAATTTGGTGCAAGGATTATATTTCCTAGAAAAAATGCAGCTAGCATTCAAATAATGCTTTTTAAAAATCAATATTCTATGTAAATTTTGACCCAAATAATAGTTCAATTATTTGCTAAACCATATTTACGGCTGTCGCGAATGTGATCCATTGACTATAACCGGATATGCATGGATGTGGCATTTGTAATCCATGAAGTTATTAAAACATGCCGTGAAATGGTATGGATTACATTGTAAAGGTTAAAATGGATGTAAAATATTGTTAGGTTTAGTTTGCACTGACAAAAGTAAAGCACTTTGATATTATACAATAGCATTACAATTTGATGTAATTCAATGCGACGAAAGTAAAAACGAAAAACCTTGTACCTTATTTAGAATAGTGTATGGAATATTAATCTACGTGAAACGAAAACACCAATTTCATTCCTGTCTAACCTCCGAGACTGAATTTTATAATTCTTAAAAGATAATTGTACAAGTAGACGTAATTTGCCTTAACCTGTGAAATGCCGCCCATTCCATTATGAAAACATTTTAAATGATTTAGAAATTTAACTTATGAATTTACTTTTACAGGGTAGCCACAGATCTGGAAAACCGGGAATTATTAGGGAAATGTCAAGGAATTTATAAATATTTTTGGAAAAATCGAGGATTTTTTAAAAATTGAAATATTTAGAAAAAAAAAAAAAAATTTAATTCGACTTTGCCAGATTTAAATTCATAATAAGACTATTTATTCTCATATAAATCGAATTTTCGCACCCGATTACTGTCGCGGCCGGGCCTTCAAAAAGTAAATTCATAAAAAAATATGACGCATTTCCGTGTAATTCAAAATCTCGCGGCCGATTACTGTCGTGGCCGACCTATCAGATTTAGATTTACGAAATAATATTATGATATATTTTCGCATAAATTGGACAAAAATAAATTTTGAATTACGAATTAACAAATTATGTTGAATATGTAATTTCTTTTTTCTATTGATTGTTATTTTCGAAAATGATGCTGAAATTTCGAATCACGCATTATTTTCGAATTATATTAATTTATTTAAATCTTCAGGTGTGATAAAACAATATAAAACGAAAATGCAATGCAAAACTACATAGTTTTTTTTATTTTATACATTTTTGTAGTTTCTAAAATAAAATTGTGAAATGTATAAAAAATATAATTAAAAAGTGCTCTGGAAAAGTTGAAATTATCGGGGAATTTTGAAATCCGTTTTCTGTGGCCACCCTGTATTATTATTAGCTGCTTATTGCACTTTAATTATTTTTAGATCTTATAAAATGGATCTTCTTTATTATAGTAAGAGTTCTTTGTGTTGTATTATGTGTTTACAAATTACCAAGTATTGTATATTTATTAATACATAGTTATATTATGTTGTGATGTTGACATTCAATTATTACTTGTATATTTATTATTGTGTTAGCATTGTATAAGTAGAGAATATTTTTTTACCAAAATTAGATACTATACATACTGTTTAAACTTGTTTAGTTTGTATTACAAACCTAGCTTTATTATCTGATAATACATACTTATATCATGTTAAATTTGTAAGTATTGTTATGAATTCAAGTTTGCAGTCAGATTAGCTAAATTTCATTGGTTTTTTTTTTAAATCTTTTTTGTTGTTGTTTATCTTCCCAGCCATTGAACTTGTGTGCAAATAAACCATTTCTATATTGCATCAAATATTGACCAAAGAAATACAAGAATATTATGTATGCAATTATTTATAATCACTTGTTGTTGTTACCTGTGAGAAATCATGGGATGTAATTAATGCTAACGAAGAAAACGGCCTACAAAAGTTATATATTTATACTTCTCGCCTCGCCTCGTTGGTTGGTACCTAATAGCTGATTTGAGTTTGAAAAGTTTATACTCGTACATACAGACAGATGTACTCGCAAAGGAAATTATATTGCACTAGCGCAGACCCCTAATAGTCTGAATTCTTGAAGAATCAGTTCTTATTTTTAAAACGAGAGTAAACTAATTTTCTGTTAAAAAATTATATTGTAGGTAGGTACCTATCGCTTGCATAAATTAGTTGCACAATTCATACCAATTTTTAAAATAATGCTTAAGTTCAAACAAATTTGAGTTCATTGAACCAGATTTCACGCAGGACTAACACACATCACAGACAACCGAAATTAGTATGTTTGACTAGCGCAGGATCTGTGAAAAATCACAGGATAGTTTGAATTCATAAAAAAATCAGTTCCAATTTTGAATAACAATTAAAATAAGCGTACATATTATATAAATACAGTACTCTCTCACTAATTTGTTAAATTTCCTTTTTTGTTGTTAAGGTAATATGTTTACACTTGCGAGAATACTCCATTTTTAAACTTATTCAAACAAAAAATATGAGTGTGCTTTAGACCACACGACCTAAGTAAAACTTCTAGATAGAAAGAAAATGTGCGTGCGCACTGCTCTCTCTTGCTCCTACAGTATTTATAAAATTGTTCAAGAACGAAATGAAATTACGAATAATCTTCATGCACTGGCTAAGAGAGGAAGAGAGAAAGAAAATGTGCACGCGCACTGCTCTCTCTTGCTTCTACAGTGTGATACAGCCCGTTCGCCTCGCCCGTAACGCGTTACACTTTTTGTAACACATTCGCCAGCTTGCCCCGCAAGTGGAGCGTGCGTAAAGAAGTTCTACTTCAAAAACTTGATAGAACTTCAGAGTAGCAATTTATTACTCTAAGGGCAAATCAAAACGAACAGAAACAGTTGCAACATGACACCTTAACAACAATTGCTAGAATACAGAAGCCTAACTGAAATGTCCTAAAACAACAACAATGAACCCCGGTGACTGGTAAAATGGGCAGCGCTAGCAAGCTAGTCGGCGGTATAGCAACTAAGGGTGTGAGATAAGTAAGACAACCCAAGCCATCGATATACATACAAAGTTTAACATCCTAGTCTAGGCACGAGTCTGACTGCTGAATTTGGCAATATAAAGCTTAATTTTGTGCTTTTAACTAGTAAAAAAAGCAGCAGATAATATATAATAGTTAAAATTCCATAGCATCTTCAGAGATGTCACAGGTAGGCCCTGAGTCATCTTTGACAGTAAGAAAAATACTGCAAGCATGAATTCATACTAGAGGCCTTATACATATATATTTAGGGCCTTACTAATAAACATGTTTTAAAATTTACACAACTGCTAAAATCATTAGTTATTCATTAATTTATGGCTGTTTATCGGTTGTGTAAAATTCAAATCATTTTTATTAGTACGGGGGGTTAAAAATAAGAACCTGTTCAAAATAGTAATATTGAATATAATAAATGTTTATACAATTACATGTGTTTTTATTCTTTGTTTTTTTTTTCATTTACTACCCTTTTGCATGTGTGTTTCAATTTACATACTCTTTTACTTATTTAAAAATATGAAATAAACAATAAAATAAAATGGGAGACGGGTATGGGTACTGCCGTCCTGGAAACCATTTACTGAATAACCAACACCTCTGCCATAGGTCAGCCCAAATAATAAAGGTTCGTTAAGTTTGGTGTCTTAGGGGTGCCCGGGTTAACGGGGTGAGGTTTTTCTAGATCTTGGTGGTGGATATGTCCTCCCACTTACTGCAAGGTGGGTCTGCTGAGAGACTGCTGGAGACTGGAGGCCAAAAGGAGAACATTTGGCCTCCAGCAGGACTCTCGACCTATCTATCACTTTGCACTGCAGTGGGAGGGATGGATTCATACTTCTGTCACTCTTGGATCCACTGACTCCCAGATTCCTACCCACTCCTCAAACCTGTCCCTTCCCTGAACTTTAATTTTAGTTAAATTAAAATCATTAAAAAATAAATTCGAGAACGTGTTTTGTGTCAAAAATCCCTTAGTTCTTCTTTTTACTTAGGGTTTTACAAACACTAAAATATTTCAGATTTTTTTTACACACTTATTTTGCGTAGACATTATTGAATAATCATAAATAAATACTGATGATCAAAAAATACTTACAAGAAGTACACGATATTTAATAATTTATCATAGTGCGTGTTGAGCAACAAAAAACACAAATTAATTAAATAAAATTTACTTGCACATGCCGGGATTTGAACCCGCGACCTCCGGATCGCTAGTCGAGAACCTTACCCTTCGACCACGGAAGCCGTCATTCAATTGTTTTGTTTTTATGATACATATATATATATATATATATGAGTACGTTGTGCACATATATTCATATATAATTATATGAGTATATTTGTGTGTGTATGTATATATATATATATGTATATTATATTTATAAGTATGTATGCATTTTTCTTCCTAATAACTGATTTCGATCCTCCTAATTTTTATATACATATTTGAAATTAAATTTATCACTCTTGTAACTAACCAATCATTAATTACATAAAGAATATTGAGATGAATGTTGTGCTCACCTATAATTAGAAACATCATTACAACCATGTATAATATGTAAATTACTGTAAAAATTATGTGATGTATTCTGTTGGCGAGCCAATAAATAAATAAATAAAAAATAAATAAAAGTGCCTCAATAAGTTTATTTTGCGAGTATTAATGGAATTTGATGCATTTACCCTTCTTTCAATATCCCAAATACACAATCTCAACCATCTGCTCCAGGTATTCACCATTCACAACTATATTGCACTTTGTTTTCGTACTATCTCTTTCAAACAACATGACTTTAGACCGGGAGTGAGTCGTTCTGGCTGGAACGAGTACAATGACTCTGAAAGAACCCATCCTTAGTGATGATCTTATTTTAGTCTCTATTTCCCCACATTCCAAAAAAAGTCATTGACTGGCACTTTTCAAGCAATAAGTTAAAACCCCCTTCGAGAGACCGAAGTCTAATAACAAGAAAGTTCTAATTTCACAAAATATTAAATAATTGTGATAAATTCATGAAAACGATTTTTTATTTTTTTTATGAATACCAAAAATCCAAAACGTAGAAAGCTAAAAACTTCATCCAGGCCGCAAAAAATCTTCTATTGGGCCATTTGCGGCTCATGGGCCGAAGGTTGGGCACACCTTAGGCTTTTTGAAAAAGTATCGATACATCGATATTTTTAATGAAATTTATCAATATTTTTAGCTGATATATTTTGAACCGATGTATCGATACAAAATATCCAATATCGAAAATTGTATCAAAAACGTTATTTTTTCAATTTCGGGGGGAGGGAGGCGCCTGATTAAAATAATGTACTTTGTGTATATATACACTTTTATTTTTAAAACGTACAAACTGAACATTTGACTGATATATCGATATTTTTTCTTCGATATATCGATGTCAAAATTGATATTTTTATAAATATTGATACATTGATACTTTTTTCCACTTTCGACATCCCTAGGACACCTGCTTTAGGCAAACTTACATTCTTCACACATACTTTGTTCATCCTAGACACGAGAGATCTTCCATTCTGTTAGAAATTATTTAATAACAAGCTTAATTATTTTTATCAGTTGGGAGTGGCTCAGTGTTGTCTGTATAAAGCCATAGAACGATGCTTATCTTCCTTTGTTTCTATTATCTATTGGTTGTAAGGATAAATAAAATAACATTTCTCTAAATGAGCTTTATTAAATTTATATTTAGTAAACTCTTCATGTCAATAAAACATTTTAATATACATACTAATATATATTTATTCCCGTCTAACTCTTTTGGGTCTTGTACTACAATGGAGCCCCTGGTCCTGAGAATCGCTTCCCTGACGAGTCTTCTTATTAATGAAGACCTGGCTCTGTGCCGTCAGATGCAGAGATATAGCGTGAGTGTTCAACTTCTCCGATAGAAGTAGACTCTTCAAACCTTTCATTTTATGGCTATAGAGAGTCGTTTCTGGGTGACTGTTGACAACTGCTTCCATCTCCTCGCTTAGGGGCACCTCACACTTAACTTCAGAATTTGTCGGCAAGTTAACTTTGTTCTGTTCTGTTTTCGTTTCTTCTGCTGTATTCTTTTCGTCCAGCTTTTTTGATTCTTTTGAACTTGTCGGTGTATCATCTTTTGCTTCAGATTCTTTTGTACTCTTTGAGGAAGATATAATAGATTCTTCCGGTTTTTCGTCTGTGTTTGCTGCAACTTTTTCGGTTGTGTTGGTAATTTTGCTATCTTCTGCGGGAATGTCGGACTGGTCGCAGCATATGATGCGCACTTGCGCCCTCACTTCCGCGTCGAACTTTGATATCGTGTTCACCAGCGGTTTGGCCCAACCTATGTGCAATATCGGAGTTTGGCTTTCTTCTTCCCATTTACAGATTCCATCGTAAAATCTGAAACAAATTTGACAAATAAATTAATTGAGATTTCTTTTAATATGGAACAAACAATATGATGTCTTATTTTTTCTAGAGTTAATTGGATATTTCAAAGATCAATAGCTCATGATGGAAATGACGTTGCCAGCTGAAAATAGTAGCATTAACCCAAGAAAGATATAACAACCAATACAAATTTCCTGATGTCAGAGCTCACTTTATGAGTTTTTAACCATATTTTCTTACCTTAGCAAATGCGCAAAACATTGTGGATCTTTCAGAATAGAGCGTGCGGAATGACCTGAACTTTCTGCCTTCATTATTTGAGGAATCAATTCATTAGCAATTTCTAAAAATTCCTTATAAATTTCCTCATCATCTCTGGAATAGTTGTACCTTTAATGAAATTTAACACAAGTTTAGAACAGAATTTGGAAGTACATACTATAGTAAATTTATAATAAATTTGTAAAAAATTTGTAAATCTGTAAAAAAATTAATATATTTTAACTGCTTGGGCACATAAGCTTGTTTTCACGATAATTTAACGTAGGTAGACATAGGAATGACGTATGCCCCGTACCTGAATTATTAAACATAATTTTGTAAAAATGTTTAATTATCAATTAGTGAAATGTTTAACATACATTCTTATGACATCTCCCGCATCAGCCCAACTCCCAAAGGCCTCTTTGTACATTTTGTGTCTGAAGAAATAAGCTCCTTGATATGTGTAAGGGTAGACGTGGCGGTTGGAGTAGTTCTTGCGAGCAGATTTGATGGCCTCCAGGTACAGTTCGGCGCAATCGGGACGGATCTTTTCATCTCCATACCGACTTGCCTCCTCCAACTCACCCAGATTTCCAAGAGCCATGGGGTAAGCACTCAGGTAACCTACAAATAGACAACAACTAAGTAAATTCTTTAAGTACAGCTTGACACACTCAACTTCTTTTTCCTTACATTAGCTTTACACAGGAGGTCTTGAGGAAAATAATCCCCCTCAGGGCCTATGTCATTTTTGGGGATGCTGTGTAGTGGGTCTATTGAAGAAAGGAAGGAGATGAAATTCTGGGAAGGAAAAATGTATAAGGGGTGGGTAGGAATCTAGGGGTTAGTGTATCCAGGAGTGACGGATGTGTAAATCCATCCCTCCCACTGCGATGCAAGGCAATATTCCGAGAGATGTTAAAAAGACTCCCTCAATCAGTCTTTCCCGATCCGGCCTACGTCGCACCTGGCGGGCAAATGCATCCACCGCCAAGACCTGGATAAACCAATGTCATTATTAATTGTCAATGTTATCCAATAAATGGTTTCCGGGATGGCGGTACCCATACCCACCTCCCAAATTGAAAACACAATCTAACGAAAAATTTGTGAAGGATAGCTTGAGACTTTTATGATCTCTGATGAAAAATTAATGAGCGGGAGCAAAAATAAGTTTTAGAATTTTCTGGCAACGGGTGATACTGTCATGCGGGAAGAGTTTAATAAAATATTATGTAGAGCCTTGATATTCAAACTAATGAAAAATAACACCTGTTCATGAAGCGTTTCAATTATTATAGTATGTTAGATAGAAATATTAAATCAAACAGCTGTGTGCTTAGGAAAATTATATTTATTGAAATTCTAAATCACACAACACACTTATGTCATTAACTGATCTATTTTAGTCTGGCAGATAAATTTATTGAACAAGAAAAAGCTTTATCCCTAAATTTATCCAGCAACATCCTTTCGGATAATGAGTACAGATTATCGCGGTCCTACTGTATATGTATGTTTGAATTTGGATGAAGCAAGAAGTTTGTGCCTATGCTTGTAAAACTTTTGCACGTTGCACCGGAGTTGCAACGGAGGAGATTAAATTTTGAACTTTTTTATATTTGAATATTGTTGAAATTTTAAAACTTTTTTTAAATTTAAACTCTTATGATATTTAAACTTCTTTGAATTTTTTTTAAATTTTGAATACTTTAATTTTAACATTTAGAATTTTTTTTTAACAAATTTGAACACTTTGTATATTTTGAAATTTGAAATTTTTGAAGTAGTTTTTCTGTAAGCAGTAATAATATGTGCCTAATAATAATATCCTTTCGGAACTCGCGTGATCGGGAGTCGTTTGTCATTCCCACGCCAAAAGCGCTTCTTGTTTTCTTTGCAACTCGCGACTCGTGACGTCATCGCAATTCGAAAAGTCATCATGGCTTGTGACATTATCGTGACTGTAGCTGCTAGTAAAGATAGGCTTCGTATGAACGAGTCTGAGACTCTTGTGAATAATGTTGAAAGCATCATAAAAATATGAACGATTTACCTTCGCTAATTGAATTAACTAAGTAGAAATTTCCAAAAATTTCAATATTACTACTACCTCACAATGAAAATAACTGAGTCCAATGTCTTCGCACATGGTAAAATGATTCTTTACATTAACCCAACACTGGGATGGCGGAATAATGGTCAATAGACTGTAATCAAATCATGTATTATCTGGGATAACAGGTGATAATAAAGAGAGACCGGACAAGCATAAAAACTGCCTATATGTATATAACCAAAATTATTGTCTTTCTTTCATGCCGCCTCTCCCATACAAGACTTCAATTGCATGTTCATTACATTGAGTATATTTAATTTAAAATGTATCTTACCAAGATCGTAGAGCAGCCACAGTAGATGTTGTTGCATCAGCGCAACTTCAAACACGTCGGATGTACAGGTCAGCGAGGGGTTAATGGAGGAGACTAATGCAGCCACCTCCATCTGGCGCGTGCAGATCACCGGATGTCCCGCCACATATAGCCATGACCTCGACAGGAGTCCAGCTCCGATGGGTTGGCCCCTTTTATCCTCATTGCCTTTCCCGTGCCAGGTTACCTGCAATAAGGCAATACTATTTATATTCCAGCCGCCAGGAAGCTGACCGTGGCGAAAATAAGGAATTAGAATTAATTTGGTGTAAAAAAATATTTTTATATCATACGTTAACATATGCTGTAGTTCCTTATACTACCGTGGCCATTCATTTGTGGAGTTCCGTTGCCAAGAAATTGACCGTGGCGAAAACAGGAATTACAATTAATTTGGAACAACAAATATTGAAAAATGTATTAGCTTCTGGTATCTTATTCCACCGTAGGACCATGGTCAATCTCTCGGTAGAGCAACTATATCAGATGTTTTGGTAGAAAAATAGTTATAACATCTGGTAGATGGGTAGGACGTGTTACAAACAAGTCTCAAATTAAATTGCTTCCCACTCCAACACTGAATTGCTAGACACAAATTTAATCTTTAAGAATGTTTATTTTAATTTTTGCCATAGTGAATGAAGAGTTGAAAATGAAACTAGTTGTCAGTTGAAATAAATTTGGTGGTATGAGTATTTGGTTAATTTAATCTCAGTGCTCGGTGGCACCAGACAATTCTCTTATCGATAACTTTAATTTAATCATAGGAGTACTTGTGCATAGAAGTAAAAACATTTTTAGGATAGAATTTTGCGTTGTTTTCAGATAATGTAGTGTAAAATGTACCTCTGCTGTTTCAGTGCCATCTTTTCCGAATACGACCCATGCATGATCTTCGGACAGTGCAAGATGCACATCACTATAGCCGAGAACTTGGCAACCGGCCACCACAGCAAAGGCAACTCCAAAACAATCCAACTTCTTCCCACTCAAATAGCTGTATATGCTCTGTAAGTGTGCACGGTCTTTGTAGTAGCTTCTGGTTAACGAATTCCATATAATATCCGAAACTCTTTTGATAATTTCCCTCGTCGCAAACCCCCCAGAACCCGATGTCTTGGCATCAAAAGAATTCTTGATAACAGATGCGAATTTTGTATACAACTCTTCGACTTCATCGTAAATAAGTTCGGGAAAGCCTGCTTTAACGAGTTTATTGAAATGAACCGAAGAATCTTTATCGTTTTGATTTGAACGCCCGCCGGTACCACCGGTAAGATTATTCTCGATTGCCCCCACTGCAATAGATAAAAGCGCCAAATTGGGTTCTCTGCCTGAAACCAAGTTCTTTCTAAATAACTCGATAACACTCGATATGCTTGTGATGGGAAAACATTCTTTGTCAACTAAGCAACTATTACTCATGACTGTTTAATTTATTATACGCCTGTAAACAAATAATAAGTATCTAATATCGTTTTTGTCATCATCTGTCACTGTCACGCAGTTACCGGATGCGGCCATCCGGGAACAGTGTTGCCAACTCCATTTTTCAAGTAAAGCAAGATGTCACCCGAAAAAGAGCTAAAAAATAGCCAAAACCTTGTGAGTCAAAATAGGAACAGAAAAATTCTGAAAAAACGATTTCAACCCTGAAATATCCGGTTCCTTAGAGGAGGTTTTTACTTTTACGTAAAATTAGTTCTGAAAAAAAAAATAGCGAGATTAACTGAAAAAATAAAAAAAACTCTAAAAGAGCTTGAGTTGGCAACACAGTTTGGCGGCGCCATCTTTGCGGTTGCCAATTCATGAAGAATTCCCTAAATTGCGGGGAATTTCTAAGACTTTTTGGAAGAACCTGATATTAGGAAAATGAGATTCTACAATGTGAGAACCGAGCGCTCGTAAAATTATAGTATTTCGCGGACCGGCTGCCGCCTAGTAAAGACAAATAAGCGCACGCTTTAACTTTGTATCTTTTGTAGTTGATTCAGCCATACAACCTGTTTTTTCGGACCATTCTCATGTTCTGACAACACTTTTAAATTACATGCGGGTATGGGTACCGAGCCATGTACCACGCACGGCCCGGGAACCATTTATTGGATTACCAACACTTCTGCCATAGGTCACCCCAAGTGGTTCGCTATGTTTGTTGACTTAGCAAGGGTGCTGGGGTTCATTGGAGTGAGGTTTGTCCGAGTCTTGGCGGTGTATGTATCGGCCCGCCAGCTGCGTGGCAGGCCGGATCGGGAGAGACTGGTTGAGGGAAACCTTTAGATCTCTCCAGCCGGACTATCCCGGAACATGGCCTTGCACCACAGTGGGAGGGATGGATTCATGTCTTTGTCATTCCTAGAGACACCGACCCCCAGATTCCTACCCACCCCACATACCTTTTCCATCTCAGAACTTCCTCCTCTTCCTTTCCTATTAATACCCTTCACACAGCATCAAAGATGATATAGGCCCTGAGGGGAATTATTTTCCTCAAGGCCTCCTGTGTGGAGCTATTGTAAAAAAAAGTAATGCATTCTAGTGTTCTGGCTGCAGCTATTCATGTTGTATTGTAAACTGTATTTGCAAAGACACCTTTTTTTCAAATGCCGGGATAAACCTTTAAACTGGCATAATCGCAGTAAAACCAGGAAATGTTTTAAGTTTAGGCATCAAGAAAGTTTAGCTTTCGACCGAGCTCGGGAATGAATTCTTTCCATTTAGTGTAGTTGTTAGTTTATGTATCAAAAGCACTCATTTTAAAGAAAAAAAGTTAAATTCGCTTTAATTAATTACATTCTAATGACTTTTACGAAAAAAAACATGCCCGTGTTCTGAATAAAGTATTTTATCATTTCGAAAATCAAAACGAAAAATTGAAAGAGAAGGTATTCCCAAATTTCGGATGCAATTATTAATTATCGGTATAGCTTTATTGAGATCCCTGAAAAAAAACCATACCGATGATTTGAGAGAAAAAAATAAAGTTCTCTAATTATCTTCAAAAAATCATAATATTCTTGCGAGTTCTGCAATGAAACCATTGGCTTGTTCCGAATGAAATGTTTTTTTCATTTCTAAAATCAAATTTATTAAGAAAATTCCTGGAGGTCATTGGGGCAGAAACCATTCCCATGTTCTGAGTGGAATGAATAATGTTATATTAAATCATCTCAATTTAATCATTTTCGGGCTAGATTTCCAAAGAAACTACTTCCATGTTCTGAGTGCAAAGGCTGCAAAGCACAATTTCTCTATGAATTACATTCTAGCGAGTTCTGTGAAAGAAAACATTCCCAAATTAACGTTAAATAGTTAAGCGAGCCTTTAGGTAGATTGAACTATGATATATATGCTGTGGTAATAAGTTAATATGTCAAGTTTTTCACTATTTCGACCTTACTGCTAATATTTGCACTGCATCGTATGCGTGTATCATCCGGACACCATGGGTAGCGGGTGAACCGTTGACAACCATCAAGTAAACTAAGAAATTCTTAAACATAGGTGGGAGGGCCTGAATGTATTAGAAGAATCACAATTGATTTTCATACACTTTATTTTGCCTTTTTGTATGCTTAATTATTTAATTGCTAGTTGTGAATCGCGGACATGCATTTAAAAAAAAAAAGACAGATATGTGCAGGCTAATTGGACTCTGGACGAATCTAGTTAGTGGTTCATTATCTGTAGCGTCCGAATCTTTCGCGGACCGGCAGGAAATCTTCGCGGACCGGTACCGGTCCGCAGACCATGGGTTGGGAAACGCCGCTTTATAATATTATAATGGATAACTAGTACCGATTGAAAGAGCATTTCCTAAAATTGAAAAATAATATTTATGATTACAAGTGAGAATGCATTAAAATTTCGTTTTCTTTCGCAGTAAATTTTCATTTTTGAAGCTTTAACAAAAGAGAAAATCTGAAAAAAAAATAGAATTTTGATTCATTTTGGAGGCACTTGCATTGGCAACCCTGACCATCCCATAAGGCTGGTTGAACGGAGGTGAAATTGGAGTTGATGTCTTAGGAGCCGCAAACGCCCAAAGAGCCAAGGTCTGTCGGTCCCTATAGTAAAATAGCGTGAAGGTTTGTTGCTTTAGGGCAGTGATTCCCAACGTTGGTAAGATTCAGGGGGGGGGGGGGGGTGGCCTCAAGGGCAAATGGGGGGCGGTGAAAGACTACAAGGGTGCGGGGAAGGGCTGAAATCGCGATTTTAGGAATTTAAAAAATTACATTATCTAATGAATTTAAATGTAACTTACACCATTGCAAAATGTTACATTTTTGAACCTTTCAATTAGTAATTAGGTATTGATGAATTAATAGTATTTTTGTTGCTTTGATAATATTATAAAAAAATACCTTTTTTTAAATTTAGACAGCAATATTCTAGGTGTTTTTTTTACATTAACTCTACACAGAAATAATTTCTCTCAGAGCCTATGTGATCTTTAAAGATGCTGTGTGGAGAAGGTCTTTTTGAGGAGAGGAAGGAATGAATGAATCTCTTGAAGAGACCCATGTTGTATGGGGGAGGAAACAGAGGACGGCAAATCGTTCCACAGCTGTGCTGTTGAACTCAACGAGTCGTAGAAGCGACCCTTTCTCATGTGACAAAGGTCAACCGTGTACATATGTTGGGAGTGTTTTCCGACTATGCACCGGTGCCTAGGGGATCAATGACGCTAGTTTCTCAGAGCATCTTCCATTGAAATACCGGTAAAACAAGGACAACATGCCTGTGATCTAAGGATTGCAATCCGTTTGTGAGAATCTATCAAATGAACAGCCAGTTTCTGCACAGAATCGATGGTTTATTTCAGGTATTTTGGAGCTCCAGACCAGAGGCGGCTGCCAAATTCACCCGTGGGGCGAACTTGCGATTTGTACACGGTTATAAGTTCTTTACTATTAACACACTCACTGCGACGTATTTTCTAATACATTGCATGCTGAAGATTACTAATCTTTAAATAAAAAACACCGCCGATATCTAATATTATATTAAAATAATTATTTTATAATAGTTTGTCATATAAAATAAATTTTTATCTGTAATCCGCTTGTGAAGTTTTCTTATCATTTACCGTGTATATAATCCGTACGCGCTTTGCGCGTATTCAGCACAAAGCAAAATTTCGTAATGCGCGCTGGGCGCGTATTCAGCATCAAGTGTGTTAAAGTATCTGCGGTCCCTGTACAGTACGCCCAGTTTTTGAGAGGCTAACTTGAGCCTGGCTTCGATGGAGCCCCCGTACCTGAGCTGGTCAGTTACACCAAGCACACCAATGGAGGACCTGTTCAGAAGATTCTACAGAAATCTAGTCTCCTTCCGTTGCAGGAGACTAGATTTTGATTTCGATCCCTTTTAGATGTAATCAGACATGATCGGGTCTTTAAAATATTAAATTTGACGAGGTTATTCTTAGGTTACAAATAATCTCAGAATGTTGAAAATCCACTCGTTTCCTGGCTTCCAAAATGTGGCTTGTCCAATGATGAAGGGCTAAACTAGTAGAGGATCGAACCAACAATGCCCAAGTGGGAACCAAAAACTACCACACTGCCAACTGGTTGGTTGTAATGTTTCAAAACATGTAGTTTCTGCTCCAAAATTTTTTGCCTGCAGCCATTTTTCCGTGTATGCTGACATACTTTTTTTAATGGAGGGGTGAGGGTCGGGGGGGGGGGTAAGAGGAAAAATATTCTTGGAATGTGTAAATAAATAAGGTTGGGAACCTCTGCTTTAGGGTAATGAAGTAAAAAGAGTTAAAACATGATTTATTTATTTATTCATTCATGCTTTTTTGGAATCTTGGGCTAGCTTTACACTTGTAAGTTTTTTCGTAAATTTACGACTTCTCGCCAATGGGCATATTGCATTTTGAAAATCCAATGTGCCCATTGGCCAGAAGTCGTAAACTTACGAAAAAACTTACAAGTGTAAAGCTAGCCTTACACAATACATTTATAATCAATCATTGTAAAAGCATTTAAAAAAACAACAAATGTACATACTTAATAATAATATTTAAATAATAATGTAGTAATCTGAACAGCGAGTTCATACTTAAATTAGCTACAGTCATGTGTAGAATGTTACCATTCCATCCGAGAGAGTTAACTGGTTACTATCTAGTTGGGGTCTCCAGAAGCATTAACATTGGTTGGTTGCTTCTGCACCTATGAGTGTAGAAAGTCTGTGCCAACAATCGGTACAAAAACAATGTCCTCTGGCCTTCGGAGTGCACAAACTGAATCAAGGAACAGAGAGGAGAGATGAGGCCATCTTCCCTCGTGGGGCCTTCAGGGAACAAAGGAGGGGCCCACTTCCCTTATGAGGCCTTCAGGAAACCAACGGGGAGTGGAGAGGAGAGATGAGACCTGGGAAGACACATTGTGGAACTATATTTATAGCGAAATATATTTCTTTTAACTTAATAAATAAATAAATTAGAAGACATAGCTTCACATCCAATGACAACGACCTTATAAAAGGGACCGGGTTACTGTTAAAAGAATAAGGTAAAATAGGAGATAGCGCAATGGGACTATGGCCTAAGGACTCACAGGAACTATACATAAACCAATTCCGCTATATAATAAAGAATCATAAAAATAAATTTGAAGTTGTTACGTGTATTTTATTTTTGTATAAAAATTATCTGTTTTTGAAAAAGAAAAATTACCTGTTTAAAATATTGTTTAATTTTCTTAAAAGTTTTTCATAATATTATTTCATATATAAAAAAATTATTCTGAAAAAATGAATTGTAATAAAGCTGTGTCCAATTAAGGGGGGAGTCTGGTCCAGTCGATCCATAAAAATCTACTTTTATTTTGTGATATTTTTAATGTTTTCTACAAAAACATAAAAAAATAGTAGTTTTTGGACAGTTTAGGGTTTTTAGGTTTATTATATATTTCAAAAAAAAAAAAAAAAAACGAATTGGATGAAACATTCATCTGGACCAGACTCCCCCTTTAAAAAAGCATGAGGGAAAAACTGTAGTCATAGGTCATTGAGATGCCACATGGTGTCCACAATGTAGATTACGTTTGTGAATATTTCGTTCATAATAATGTTCGGATAATTTATATAGCGCCGTTTTCGTGTGAAAACCACCTCAAGGGTGCTTATCATAGAATATGTTTTAAAAAACACATACTTTTAATTGAGAGCAGAGAGCCCTGGCTTCAATTAAGGTCTCCTGGGTTCAATTCCTAGATGTGACCGAATCATTTTCTGATTTTTCTGTTTGAGAGTCACTAATATTGTCTACGATGATTAAACATTTAATTGATTTTAAATACATAACTGATCTTATTTGTAAGAAGATTTTATATTTATTCATTTTTTGATTTAACCTTTTCAATGCAAAATTTCATAATTATTATTTACTTCTTTGTAATTATTTATTCTTCTTTTTTTGATTTGTGCAAATATTCAACGAATATCATATAACCTATCTAATTAAAGAATGACTAAAATAATGATAATTTTGCTTCAAATAACATATAAATTTATTTAGTGTGTATGCAGATTTATTAATTATCAGAAAATCTTGTAGGTTTGAAGGCCCATAACTTTTAATGGTACTTCCACACCGCAGCCAACCTTCCAACTCAGAACTTAGTTCGGAGTTGGAAGATTGGCCGATCGTGTGGTTGCTGCGGCCAACCTTCCAACTCCAAACTCCGAATTTCAACATGGCGGATGTCGAACAGCTGATTCGGCGCTTATCTTATCAGTTGCCTACAATTATTACGTAGAATATACACGACATGTTTTCAAACAATTGTTATACCACTCTCCCGTAATAATATTTTCATTTTAATGGTACGCGGAACACGTGTCTTGATCGCCAGTGGTTCGCAGAATGATGTGTGCATAAATAAACCAATCCCGATGTGTGGCTGCGGCAGGCTGGTTCGTGTGAGTTGGCCGTCGCGATCGCCTCGGAGGCGATCCCAGGCCAACTCGATCTCCAACCTTCCAACTCGATCTTCCAACGCACGAACTACCCCTCCACACAATCAACCAAACGTTTGAAGTTGGAAGTTGGCCACAGTCTGGGACGTAGCATAACATTTCAGGCAAACTTTACATATTTTTGGTGTCAATCGAAAGAAGAAGAATGAATCTGCAATTAAAATTTAAAAAATAATATGTGTAGCTCGCATGAAGTTTAAAAACAAACCTTTTATGTGTTCTAAAGAAATTAAAAAAAAAAAAACTGTTGACATTAAAAATAAATAAAAAAATTAAATTGTAAATGTTGCCAATATGAAAACAATAAAATGATATCTTTGTAGACTTACACACAAACACACAAAATATTTGTAAGGCACTTTTCTAGGAGCCTGGAAGCCGGAGTTGGAGACATAAATCCACCAGTCTCTCGAGTATTATTATTTTCACTGGTACCACTGCAAGGTGTCTGGCAAGTACAGTACAATCTCACTAATCCGGCACTATTAAAAACCAGAGGGTGCCGGATTAATGGAATGTTCGGATTACTGGATTATATAGAGAAAAAATCGTAATAAATAAAACAAAGCATTTCATAAAGAGAATATAATGTATGTAATGTATGAACATATTTGTGTTCTTGTTTGACGGGTTTTATTGTAACTATAACATATCGCAAAATTACACAGTTTTAAAATACTCCTTAATTGAGGTCTGCTTTTGACTCCTTAAAATGTCCATTTTATCTTTCAAATCTAGTGTCTTGTGTTTCCGTTTACTTGACATTTTTAATTACACACTATTCTCACACCAAAACCACAGGCAAATATGTACGCATGTGCACACGAGATAAGTGTTGAGGTTAGACTGCTAGACGGCGGCGCGGCGATGGAGCGCATATCATTATTACTAAATACAAAAGTTAAAAAAAACTACAGGCCGCCTCAGAACAGGAAACCTGTGAAAACTTGTGAGGAGGACTGTGAAAAAAGACAAAAAAATTATACTTTATAATGTACAAACTTTGCTATTGAAACTATTATTAAAAAAAAAAAATTAAATAAATAAATAAAAATTGCGTAGAGGGGCGAGGGAGGCGCGGGCGGAGGGTGCCGGATTATTGGACGTATCGGTCTAGTGAAGTGCCGGATTAGTGAGATTGTACTGTATACCAAATCTAGATCATAGTGAGTGATGCACAATTGTTAAAACATTTGCTCCCAAACTGCTCCCAACTGTCTGGAGCCGGTGGTACTGTGCCATTCCCAATTGGGGTATGTTGTGAGGATGAAGGTAGTGGGGAGAGGAAGGAGAGGGGGAACAGCAAGGTGAGAAAGTCCTGAATATTCAGAACTGGTCACTAATCACGACTAAAGCCATTTCAAGCAACAGTTTTACAATCAAGGAACAATTATGTATGTACCAGTACATACTACATAGGATAGTTTCTGTTCATAATTATTTTAGCACATGGTCCGGACTAGATTTTTTGTCATGGAAAGAGTGATTGTGTGGTCGGGATCTGCAAAGAAAAAATAAAATATTTGTAAGAATACATCAGGATACAAATTGAGGTACCACAAGCACATATTCTTCTAGACATATCGCTCTTAGCTCTGTTGTAACCTCTCCCTCTTTCTCATAAACTAAGCATGTATCAGAAAGAAAGGATACAACGAAGGTCTTTTTTTATTGTATGTATTTTCAATTACAGGACTATAGCGCAAAAAATAACCAACAAACACAGCACCTTACGACTACCGTGCGAAACCAAACCCCTTTTCTGCCCTGTCATTTTACCAACAACACATTTCTAAAAAATCACTAATACTGCTCAGATATTCATCCTTATTTTTCTAACTCAAAGTAGTACATGTCCAGCATCAGAATTTGAGATAAATTTAAATAATTCTTATTTTGATAGACAATCAATTACCTTTCAACAACAGTGTTGCCATTGGTGACAGTTCTGGCCGGGCAGCCAAGTTTCGAGTAGTCTATGCACCGCCATTTTCTCACCCCGTCTTCACTGGTTTTGGCCAAGGAGTACTTGTAGCGGTTTAGGAGCATAGTCTGAACTGTAACACTGTCCACATCTGAAGACAACACACATTTTATGCGATTAATACCTTACAGGTTACAGCACTGGGGAAGAGTGCATCAACAGAGGTGGTTGAACCAGGTAAAAAATGATTCTTATATTATAACAATAAGTTTTATTCAAGTTATTAAACAGATTTGCTTGTATGTATGTATTAGAGTAAAACTTTCTCATCACTTTCGGAGTTTTTTTGGTAACAAAATTTTGCATTATATGTACACATGTCATAAGGATTGTGAAAGAACCTTAATTATTTTTATGGGTTCCCAATTAAGCCATTTTTTAATATTGTATTTCAGAGGTTGAAAGGGTTAAAATGTGGGAGCCAGATACGCAGGTTTAACTGTATTTTTTGAGATTGAAAGGGTTAAAATGTGGAAGCCAGATACGCAGGTTAAACTGTATTTTTATATTGTATTTCAGAGGTTGAAAGGGTTAAAATATGGAAGGCAGATACGAAGGTTGAACTGTATTTTTATATCGTATTTCAGAGATTGAAAGGGTTAAAATGTGGAAGCCAGATAAGCAGGTTGAATTGTAGTTTTGAAAAGATTTAATTGGTCAATTAGATTAATAATTAATTTAACTCCGGATACACTACTATTCAGAATTGAAACCACTGAAGTGAATTGTCCCGGGCTGCAGCCTGAGGAGTGAGATAATAGCCAGATGATGATAGCCAATCTCTATATCAAAAATGAGAGTACACCAGAAGAAGAAAAAGGTTTACTTTTAGAAAGCGGGCTTTTCACTGGGTCGGGGTCATCAGTTCTTGACACTTCATAGAATTCTATAGGGTCCACCCCTCCAGACAAGTCCTCAGAAGTCTCAATCACCATGTCTTCCTCAATCGTCAACCCGACGTCTTCTGGCTCCAATTCTTCTACCAGGCTGGAATCAAGTGGAAAAATAAGTTAACATAATAATATTTCTTAACTACTCGGGTCACCAAGCGCTATATCTGTCACCAAATGACACATCCTCCCCTATCTTCTTTTCTGTTGTGGTAGAGAAAACCAAGCTTTCGCTTTGCATTTAAAATTGTACCACAGATACTCCCGTATAATTTAAAATAATAAATTTATAAAACAGAAAACCACCAAAACATTCACCCAATCAAGGTTTACCAATTTTCAAAAATAATTATCTATTTGTGCAAAGAAGATTGTCTGTGGTGGGCAGGAGGCATTTATTTGATTTTTATACAAACAGTTTTATTCTGAGAATGACAAAATTTTGCAAACAAGAGAAAGTTCACTGCTCTCTAATTTCGAGAATACTCTGTGTAAAGCTTGGGCAACACTGGGAACTTCAGTTAGATTTTTAAAAATAAAAACGAAAAAAGTGAAGTGGCAATAACCATTATAATAAATTTGTCTAATTAACCTGTTGAAAGCCATAGTAGAAAATCTTCAGAATCTGATAGTGTTATTGTCCCAGCGTCTGTATGGTTGAAATTTAAGAATCCGACTCGGAGTAAATCTCTGACGTCACACTGTATGGAAACCAATCTTACCGATGGATTTTATAATTTTTTAAGTAAGTAGGTATGTATTTACTTTACAACTTTTTGGTAAAAGCGTAATATTATTTCAACCAAATAAGTGTTAATATGTTTATTTTTCCTAAGACCTTTCCAATAAAATAGTACTTCTTGTACATATTTAACCCATTCATAACGAACTATTTTTTTCTCGAATTTCGTGCTGAAATTTCACAGGGGGTTGGTTTTAGAGGTAGAAAACGGAATTTTTTTTCAGAATTTAAAAAAATCGTTTCTTCACCCCCCAGGTAGTTAGAGAAGGGTGAGATCCTTATGGCACTTTCAGCAAATAACTAGTCGGAAATTTATTTTTTTCAACTTTATTGCACAGAAAGTAAAATTTTCAACAACATTATTTAGTGTGGTAACTCTCAAAGCATTTCACGTGATGCAACGGATACGCTGCTTACTTTTACAAGATGCACAAGACATTTTCCATACTTGTTAGTTTCAGTAAGTAATTGCATTTGACCAGGATAATGCGGGACGGAGGTGTCATACTGCTTCGCCCTTTTTTCCTATTTTGGTGAGTTTGTCAGGTGCCTTGAAGTATTTCTTGATAGCAAACATCTCGCAGTAATGTTTTGATATTTCTTCACTGAATTCTAACTGTCAATTAAAAATAATCCATGGCTTTGCGTTTCAGAAGCCAGCAATTCTGAATTGTTACATTGATGGCCCAGGTAAAAATGGACCACCACTACTTCTGTTGACGAACAGTAATTTGATAACATGCAACGTTTTGATCCATTCTATCAGTTCTGCCCATATTCGTGTTGTACCGATGACTTCATTTGGCCTCTGAATACTGATCTTTTTTTTGCTGCTTGATGATGTCCTTGCTTCCTCGAGGACATACTGAATGTCCTCGAGGAAGCACACCATTGTTGTACTTCGACATTGTTGCCTTCTTCTCGGAGATAGGAGATGAACTGGGAACCCGATTGTCTCGAAATGTACCAGTGCCATTGTATCCATAAAAATGCAAGTATAGTTCAGCAATGGCATATGGCAACGGCGCGAGCTGCTCCAGTACATTCAAGTTGTTGGAACCAGACATAGCCCTGATATTATAAGTATACCCATGTATGCTTTTATATCCCCGACAGTCAAAGGCGATACTT
Source organism: Limnephilus auricula (assembly GCA_951813805.1). Taxonomy (NCBI): domain Eukaryota; kingdom Metazoa; phylum Arthropoda; class Insecta; order Trichoptera; family Limnephilidae; genus Limnephilus; species Limnephilus auricula. The sequence goes on along the minus strand of OX638395.1, from coordinate 18,023,466 downwards.
TATGGCTATTTTCAGGATCTTGCTTGTTCTGATATTTGTTGGATTCTGTAATGATGAATTCATACATTTCGCTGTCAAAGAATTTTTCAAATATTTCCACCAGTTATAAAGTAGCTATGTCAGTATAATTTCCCTAATGGGAAATATGCTGCAAGCAATTGGTGTCACTTCGTTAGACTTCCATTGATACGTAGTTCTTGAACCAGGCATACGTTTTGGAATGCGATAAAGTGGTTCAGAGGAATCATTTACTCTGTCTGCAGTACTAATACGGCATCGTTTTAAAGGAGGCCCGGAAGAAGTGCTTGCAGATGCTTGATTATGTGATGCTGAAGCGTCGAATAAATGTCGAGGTCACTGCAAGCTGAGTTCAAGTTCTAAATGTTCTAGATCAGGGTTCTCTGGATCTGAATCAGAAGTACATTTTCCCTTTTGTGTCGGCAACGCCTATCAATTTGGCAATTGGAATATAATTGCGCTCAATAGATATTGGCAATTATTCCGCCGTCATCTTTATTGAAACATTGGCTTAGGTTTAATGACTCTTCCACTGAAGTACTGGAGACTGCATTGACGGGAATATCTCTGTCGTTATCTTTGGAGGCAGAACGTGTCTCCTAAGTTGAGGAGATAAATGGGCCTCCGGTTGATATAGGAAATTTTGGGCCTCCGGTTGGAAGAGGTGATGATTGGGCCTCCGGTTGATAGAGGAGATACCGGTGTGTCGTGATATCTCCGTGCATGCTGGTCGGAATAATAACACGAAGATGATGATGATGATGATGATATATTTACATATTTACAGAATGTACAGTATTTTACAAATGCACCGTATTTACAAATTGCGTAAGTTATATTATCCCGACCGAACCGCAGATTGCAAAGTTGTATTCCTCGGCCGCTTGCCGCGCGAGCACTGCGTTGAGTGAAGACTGCTGAAGAACGACTGACTACTTGGATTGCTCGAGTCCTTATATAGGCTGGGACAAAGGTACTCGGAAGGTAGGTCAAACATGCACACGCGAGAAGTTTCTCGATATGGCTAGGCAGCGCTGTGTGTAATGTGTGACAGGTCCGAGCTCTTTCCAGAAGGTGGTCGAAATTGAATTGCCTAGCGAAGTAGCAGGTAGGTGCGGCCGAGCGCTGGACAGTGCCAATTAGTGCGGCGTAGATATCATTAGGTAAGCCGCTATATATCTATAATTTTTGTTTTTATAATATCTTCCTATAATTTTTGGTATTAATGACTCTATCTTGAATAGCAAGCATAAATCCTCCTATTTCTGCGCTCAACTCTCCAATACTCAACCATTTGTTTGACGAAAGTTTGTCAACATACGTTTGGTTGAGATAATTGAATTGTTTTGCGTGAATAATTTTATTTGACCAGGAATCTAATAATTCCTGGTTGGTATTTATAAAAATGTTGGCATTCTCATCGTATAAATTTAAAGGTGAAATATTTCTGTCTGCCTTGCAAATTATTTTATGCAGCTCTGAGGTATTAGCTTTTCTATGGAAAAAATTTCTTAACATTTCTACCTGATTTTGTTTTAAAGAAGTTATTTTGACTATACCTCTACTTCCTAGATTTCTAGGTAAATTAATTCGTTCTATAGCTGAATTTGGATGATGACAATTAAACTTTGTTAACATAGTTCTAATTAATCGTTCTAAGCTATCGAAATCTGTATTGGACCATTTAATTATACCAAATGAGTACGTTAAAAGAGGTATTGCCCAACTATTTATTGCCTTTACTAAATTTTTAGCAGATAGATTGCATTTAAAAAAATTTCTTATCCTAGTTTGAAATTTAATCCTAATATCATTTTTAATACTAGTATGATCTAATCTATTCGATTGCGGGTATTCTAAGTATTTATAAACCTCATCCCCTTTCATACTTTTAATTTTGAAATTTCTAAATATACCCTCGTCTCCATCTATAATTTTGCCTTTCTCTATATGGATCGTTCTACATTTATCTAAACCAAAAGTCATTTTAATATCATCTGAAAAAATTTTAACTAGGTACCTTAATCATTTTCTCTAAATTTGATTCTGAATTCGAAAATAATTTACAAAATAGTTTATTCGTGTTATCATTAAACGAGATTTATGTTGGGGTAAGAGTGTTCCTCTCTTATTGTTCGCGGTCTCAATATACAGAATTTCTACTATTATACATCTACATATTAAATGTAAGTGTTCTGTAGTTTTATGTTCACAGCTGTTAGTTTTGCAAAAGGTCGAAGCACCAACACATAAACCAGGCGAAGGCGAACCAAAAACCGCCTGACCGATTTTTTTTTTGTTTGCCATTTTTTTCTGTTTACCAGATAATATATCGTTGTTGCATATTTAATATGAACAATGTGATGATTTTGACAAAAATGAGTAAAATATAGTTTTTTTTTTTTCCCTCCATCTTCAAGAATATGAACCATGAAAAATATCAAATATTTAATTAATATATGTGAGGACAATCAAAATAATATCCTCAGCTTACCACTACACAATTCAATTGCCTTGGTATGTACATAATATTAACACCATTTTGTGATGCCTAGCTGTCAAATTTGAATAAATTTAAATTAAATATTTTGAAATAATACAGTATTTAAAATTATGATGAAAAGTGGGTATATAATATGAATAGAAAACTGTACATAGAATATGAAGCATGTGAGAAAAACGTGTTAAAATTAAATTTTCTGGCATAAAATAATTACGGCCTTACTAAAAAAAAACACTCCGCGGCCGTTAAACGGTGTTTCTGTAGCACGTTGTGTAAAGTCTGTACATTTCGTTTTTCAAATTCTTACTAAACAAAATATATGGTTTTGATCTGACAACGTCGCCATTTTACCAGCCTTACTAATAAACTTTCTGAAAAATTTGTACAATGGTCAAACAACCATGTATGAAGAATCCTTACTAATTAAAAACTGACAAAAAATTGTTCATGGAAAGATATGTACATTGCTTACACGGCCAAGGAGGGTAGTTTATCTGTTGTATATATTTGTTCCATTTGTAATTTTCAACGAATTTCGAATTTTTTTTTTAATGTCCTATATATTTATTATTTTTTGAGATGTTGTAAAAACAAATACCATTTTAGAACCAAAATTTAATTACCTTTAAGATTTTCATATCTAAAATATACTTAAATGTTTAAAAACTGTAGTATTTTAAGATTCAAACATCAAGTTGGAAAAAAAAACTCACTTACCCCAAACACTTTCTATTAAAACATTGAAATATTTGGAAAAATTCAAAATTCAAAAAACACAGTCCTTTTATTTAATGATTTTAAAATAAATCTGTCACCTCACTTTTTACTCCTTCAAACAATAAAAAAATGTAAAAAAATCTTGAAATTCGCTTTTCATATCCAAAAATTTACAATAAAAAAACACACGTTTGAATACATTGCTTGCACATCTTAAGGCATTAATTTCTTTGATACGTTTACTAAAATATGTATTAGACATTTTAGTCACCAAAAAACATCACTTACAAGAATTTATAATAAAATAAAGATCTTAAAATGCAAATTATTTCTGAACATAACCTATGAACCATTTTCTGACAGCTTAATTTAGAACACGCGATTTTAGTGCCACAATTTGACTTAAACTAACAAAAAACAACACAAATTAATAGTAAATATATTGATTACATGAATATAAGTGCGAATTAGTCATAAATATTCAAATCATTAACGAAAACATCATATTAATCACATACAAAATCGCGACCGACTAACTTCTGCATTCGCGGCTATTTTTTTCAGCGGTAAAGCAATGCGCAGGCGCATCAATCACACCACCTAGCGGATTATTATGAAAACTCCAATTTACAAGTAAAATTTTCAGCGTTGCCACATTTAAAACACCGTTTAACGGCCGCGGAGTGTTTTTTTTTTTAGTAAGGCCGTTAATGTTTGCCATAAATATATTCTTATAATGAACGAAATATATTTTTCCTACTTTGTCCATAAATAGAATTGTTATTTTTTGTCGATTTTCTCAAAATGTATTCAGTCTCACATGGTTCATATTCTACATGCAACGACGATATCTCAGTATTATATAGAAAACATTATGTAAAAACAAACAACTACTCCATAACAACCGGTTTAAATATTTTATTGTAAACCAGAAGAAATACCCTACATGAAAAAAATAATCAAAAGGTGTCTTCTTTAAAGATACTCCATAGAAAATTCAAATATTTTCATTTTTGGAAAGCCGTTGAATGAAAACGAACTATGACAAGCACATATAAAAAGTTTTCTAGAGAGTTAGAGAAGCTACATTCGTAAAAAACTATGTAAGAATCAATAGTCTTATTAGCGCAAGCAATTCTGATTTTGTTCTCTATACAGTTTTCAAAGAATAAAGATTAAAATCGCCTCGCAAAAAATTCGAGCACGAATGATATTAGAACAATCACCTATCGGCAATTTCAGTCATAAAAAAAATTCCGTGCACAATCGATATTCGAATTACTAAAATTATTTAGTTTCCTATAACCACTGGAGCGATATAGCAATTCAAAACTTTTTCTCGGATTGCTAAAAGAAATTTTTCCGCCCACATTAAAAAAATCATATCTCCGAATTTGAATATGGAGACATACAAATTGATTAAAGTTCTATATGGCCAATGAATTCACCTATACATATTTTGTTTATTATTGCATGTTCCTAGGATTTATAAAAAAATATTATTAAATCGTTAACTTTACAACATTTTAAAGAATCTAGACTCTCTAGATTCTAGAGAATATTTGCCATATTTTGGCAACAAAGCAATCCGTGATTTTGGAAATAGTGCCATATTATTCAAAAAGCGCTCCAGTGGATAAAGTGGTAAATAAAGTTACAAAAAAAACCATCAGTAAGCAATTTTAAAAACTTTTAAATTTTATATTTTTATTTGTAAATGCTTATATGTAACATTAAAATCTGAAAGAATCTTTCTTCTGCTTTCAAAAGTAGTATTTCGTTTAGGGATGCATTCATAAAGAGTGCCCAAGCAATTCTGATCTTGTCTTGTACAGTTTCTTTATACGTAAGGGTTAAAATCACATTTAAAAAAAAAAAAATCCCAGATACCGGCGTCCGAGCGACAGATGAGGTTAAATATATTTTTTTGAGTGTGCATGTAATATAACTTGACCCCTCCGAGAAGCACGACAAAGTAACAATTTTAAAAAGCAGTATTTAGTTAGGTATACTTTTTCTTACGTCTGTAAAGGGCAACTTGTAGGAGAGCGCTCGGAAAGAATTTTCTCAGTTTCCGGTGAATTGGATGTCCTCTTCGTGGTGGATCTCGGCAAGATTAGGTTTTGTGATCCCTCGAAATCATCGCAGTCTGAGATGTCTTTTTCGGCTACCGTTTCATTTGGATCTGGTGGCAACCTCGCCGCGTTCCCAATCTGTTCGCCTGCCTGCGATTTAAGTATGCTTGTGTCTATTTCCTGAAATAAAAATTATTATTATTTAACCTGTTGGATGGTATTTTGAAAAACCGTGCGGAAATTACCTTGATGACTTCTGGTCAAATATCCATATAAAAACCAAGCAATTGTTTTTTGCGATTGTTTTCTGTTTACCGGATAATGTATCTTATTTTAAGTCACAGATGTAAATATAAATGTAAGTCACTAGTTAAGTCAGTAGTTATAAGTCTTAGTCGTAAGTCACTAGCTATAAGTCTTAGATGCAAGTCCTAGTTATAATTATAAATCTTAATTTATTTGTACAGCGCCCTTGAGGTGATTTTTCATGAAAACGGCGATATATAAATTAGCCAAATATTATTATTATTATTATTACATGATAATATCGTTACAAGTTTTCTCAGAATAGCTAACTTCAACAAAAAAAAAATTCTCCCATTCGGCAAACAATATAATAATAATATTAAAATTTAAGTAAAACAGTGTTCCATTCAGTCAATCACAATGGATATATATCCACATGGACTGGCAAAAGATCGCAAGGAATGCAGCAACCGAAGGCATAATAAATACCTACACTTTTCATTTTATTGCATAATTTATGTTTTAAAATTTCAGCTCAGCAACATATTGTAAGCGTCAAATAAACAACAAAAGAGAACAATTTTATTGTATGTTCTAAAATTCACTGCTTACGATAAAAAGAAATGAGTTGTTTAGACATTGGAAATTTGGAGAAAAGAAGAATGGTCAGAAAGTGAATGCAATAGAGAATAATGAAGAATATTGAAAGTCACCGTATCGATTCCTTGGATCTGTAAGGCTTTGGCAGCTGCAAAAAAAGGTTCCAGTTCTTCTTCAGTGATGTCTACTTGTCCGGTGTACACATACTGCAACAAGTGCCTCAGGGTCGGATAGGACACATTCTGAAAGTATATAATACATAATGATTTGCTTGGTTTAAATCGTCAGTCCCCAATACGACCTGCGAAACAAAGGTGGTTCTAATGTGAAACATCCAAATTAAAGTTAGGCAGCTCCCTCATAAGGTAATAAATAGCAGAACAAAAGGACATAAATGCAGTAAGAAAGTGTGATACCGAGAATGCCCTGTTTTATATATCTCTATCTGCACCTGTCGGCGTGGCTCGCCACCAGTGTTGCGTACTTCCATTGCTCGCATTCTTATTGCACCTGGTTTATGTCGATTCCTTACCGAACGGAGCGGGATTATTGTTAAACATTATACATCGTTACTCGATTGGATTTGGAAAAAACATGTTCACACAGGTTGGCTTCTAGCCAAAACCGTCTCCTAGGCCTGAATATTTGAACTCATGGCACATCTGATGTCGTCGTAAAACCAGCATTTAGAGCCATTTTGAATTTTCAATCTCTTATTCTTGACTAAGTCGGAAATTTGAAGAATGTTAATTGCCATTATGCTTGCCAACATAATCAGAAATAAAAAATCTGAACCGAGAGCCATTGACCAGCGGCTGAGAATAAAAGTTTAAAAATGCTTGCAACTGTACAGGGAGGTTCCGATAAGAAAGATCGATTATTCCCCATATCAAATTTTTTAAATAAAAAATTTAATATCGATTTATTTCATTCAAAACTTGCTTTAATAATACTTAAATTCAAGTAAGCAATAAAAATGCTCAAAACGCATGATGATAAATTATTAAATATTGTGTACTTCTTGTAAATATTTTTTGATCATAAGTATTTATGATTTTTCAATAATGTCTAAACAAAATAAGTGTGTAAAAAAATCTGAAATATTTTAGTTTGTACGACCTTAAATAATTAGAAAAACTGAGGTATTTTCGTCACAAAACACATTCTCGGATTTATTTTTTAATGGTTTTAATTTAACTAAAATTAAAATTCTGAAAAATGTGTTTACTAGATTAATTGCTTTATTTTGTTGTATGATTGTATGATTTGTTGTATGATTATTATATGATTTGAAATTTGTGTTGTATAATACAATATGTCGTTTGAAAATTGAACAAGTCTGGCAACGACCAACGGGATAACCTTAGTATATTAAAAATAAACTTAGTTTTTCAAAATTTTAAAAATGCGTTTATTACATAAAATAACAATCTTTCAAAATCAATTTAGGTTTTTTTGTAAAAAAGAGTCAATACGTCTTGAATTTGATTTCCTGTTGAAATCCAGCACAGGAAAAATACAGGGTGTTAAGGAACGTACTTGAGTTACTTTAACCAGTGATTCCTGACATTATTTGGAGTAAAAAATGTAAATGAAATTTTGGTCTCCGGTGACTTTTTTCATGACAATTTTTTTTTTTTTCAAAAATTTTTTTGTTCAAAATCAAACAAAAAAAAAATTCTTTCACATGACTTTATTGGTCAGTCTCCCGAGTTACCGACCCACCACTTACCCCGCCCCCAACTACCCAACACCTATTATTTTTTATGTTTTTGTAGAAAAAAAAAAAAAAAAAAACATCAGAAATGTCACCGGAGACCAAAATTTTATTTACATTTTTTACTCCAAATAATGTCAGGAATCACTGGTTAAAGTAACTCAAGTACGTACCTTAACACCCTGTATATTTTTTCAATACGACGTAAAATATTTGACAGTTCTCACCTTTCTTACGAACTCAATTTTTATAACATTTCTTTTGTGATATATTACAAAAATAATGTAGATAAAACGTTTTTCCTTGTAATAACTCAAATCTATGCTTTGTACAGTGGATTTATATAAAAAATAATGAAAAAATATAGACTTCAAAAACGACTCCGTTCATATTATCAAGCGGCAGCCATTTTGTCCGCCATCTTTGATGCCCGACGCGTCATCATGAATTAATTTGAATTATTCGGAGAGGCTAGACGCTATCCAGTACTTTGTTACGTCAAGAACGAGAATGGCCCAAGCGATTCTGACCTTGTTCTTCATACAATTTCTTTATACATAAGGGACAAAATCGCTTCCAAAATCGATGGTACACCGGAGTACGTACGGCCAATGACAGGTTAAAAAGGACTAATTTCCGGTATTCTATGGTAATACCACCCTCTTAATATAAAGTAAAGGTTTATTAAAAGGTAAAGGTAAATTTATAAGATACTTACAGTAAGGAAGATAATGGGGTGCCTGGCGGGGGAGGAGTGGATGATCTCCTTGAGGTAGGGACTGGCTATGCTCATGATGAGCTGGTGCACCTTCACCAGGCGCCCGCCTGCAGCCAGGGTCAGGTCTACAAAGTCTTCATTCTGAGGACAATTATTGCATCCAGTGAGGAGATGATGGAGGGAACTAGGTATGTGTGGATGTTATAATAATTTTTAAGTAGGTGTCGAGTGGGTACTGAATAAGAAAAATTCATGTGATTAGATTTTTATGTTGAGTATGGATATATGATAGTTAAACAATGACGTTATGTGGAAGTTTTCAGCGACTTCTATGCTGCAACTTTATGGTTTGGGTAAGGTATTTTTCAGAAACTTCAATGATGATGTTTTTAATATAAAATTAAGTTCTTTTTCCAACAGTTCCAAGCCAAGATTTGAAGTTCTTAATGTAGTCATTTTTTGTTTTAATTTGTTTAATACTGTGTGGGAGTTTGTTATATAGCTTTACTGCTCAAAATTCAGATCTTCTTTGTCCAAAGGTAGAATTACACTTAGGTATATTTAGTATGTCTGTTTGTTTGGCTCTGGTTTTATGGTTGTGTGAGGTGTTTGCCTCTGTATCTTTTTTTAATATAATGAATCAGAATGTTTTTGGCATATATATTTTTGGACATTTGACCTGCGCAGGTACGCCGGATTCGCCATATGTTCAGGCCGACCTGAAATCCGTGCAATCAAGAACGATGGCGTTGACAGATGTCGTGTCAGCGGTGCACGGTTTGATATTGGCAACTAAAAAATTACTTATTATTTGGCTTACTCCAAATTAAAAGAAGTTGAACCGAACTCAACCAAGTGTGGGCCAAATATATTTCCTTCTCACTCTGTACATATGTGCGTCTCTGTTCACCACCTAATGCTAATTTAGCTATTTTTTAAGTATATGGAAGTTTGGTGGAGTTATTGAAGGAGATCGTTTTCTGTGTTGTGAATTTGTCTAATACATTACTGCAATCTTGATGGGATATGGCAAACATCTTGCCCTGCAGACTATTGACGGCCAAGACAATTGTTCGGCAATAGGCAAAATGTAATTAATATTTCTTGTTTATCAGCACACTGAAATCCCAAGTATTAGCAATATTATAACACAGGGCACATATAACTTTCAAATTCAAGGGTAAAATCATTACCCCGCGAGATAAAAAAGAAAATGAACAATTTTTTTTAACATACCTTGAGTAATGTGTTTAAATTTGAGCAAAGTCTGTTTTGGTAGCTATCCCAGGACAAAGCAAATCGCGGTTGATAAACTTTCCTAATTTTAGGTTCAGCTTGAACGACTTCCGGTGTATCTAATGCTTCATGTTCCTTGTGGCACCTACTTGCCAAAGGCTTTCTTAACTTCTTGTTACTTGACCTAAAATAAGATTTCAGTTCACACATAGTATATAGTACATGTCAAACTTTAATACCGACCTGACGATGATACAGAAAAAGTCGCAATAGGCGAGTTTAAGATCAGAAAAGTGGCATGCCTCCCCACACCTTTCTCTGTCACACATGTTTTACGCATCTTTGTCTTTTGCTTCCGTCGGTAAAATAACCGTACCCACGTGAATGGATGGTATCAAGTTCATCTGACCACATGCTTGTCATCGTTTATCACTTTGAAATAGTTTCAGTTAACTTGATCTCTTACCCGAGTAACGAAGATCGTCTGGGCCTGGCTGTTACAATATCTTCACTTTCAAATTTTACCAATAAAGGGTCACTAATAGTATCCGTGGCCATTGAAGAAGAGGCTCCTGGTAAATCGGTAATGTTAGTATCACTCAATCTGAAAAAAAGTTTCAGTTCAGACATAGTACATCAGAACACTTGCTTTTCATTGAATATTACTTTGAAATAGTTTCAAAGATTAATTCTAGCTCGTTAAAATGGTGAGAATTAAAAGCAAATCCATCTGAATCTTTTTAATGCCTCTACTGAGAGTATAGCCATTGTGTGCCGACTTATAGTGGAGTTATACTTGTCTGTCGTGACGTGACGCGTCATAACGGTATCGGTTTCATACATTTAGTATGGTGACGATTATATTAGTCTATTGTGTTGTGTCATGATGCGATCTGTCGTGATGCGTCAGAAGTGATCTCGATTTTAGACAGAGCGGTGAAGGTGAGGGGCGCGGGGACGGCCGCGTCTAGGCTAGTGTGTACGTACCACGTGCTGTTTTGATTTAAAATATCGTGATAAGGCGTCAGAACACAACTTATAGATGTGAACGCTGGCCATCACGGCAGAGAACATCAACACACAACACGCCTCACAAGTATAACTAATTAAGTTCATTGTTTATGAGATACCTACCGACTACTCGTCATTTTGTCGAATGATTAGTGCCTCGCTGACGAGGCAACTGAAACGAAACTAAAACCGGCTGGTTGCTATGGCTTCCAACCAAACTTCTGGTTGGAAGATGATGGCCTACTCAATTTTACGATTTCTGTAATTATCTCGGCTTGTTTAACCATAGACGAAGAACAATCAGCCGTCATCGTCGTCATCTAACGCTGTCAAATTGAAAACAAGAAAAAACTAGAAAACTGACAACAAACTGGCGCAACCATGACAACCAAGCAAACTGGCAACGACCAGCCACGGCAACTAGCAGTTGCCGTTCTTGTACGCACTCGCCGAGCGCGCTCGGCCAACGTGTACTGGAACCATAAGATAATACATTTGATTTACCTGTAAAACCTGAATAAAGATAGCTATGTACGTTTTTGTTATTATGTTGTTAATAACCTCATCATTCTATATTTTACAACATAAAATAAAAATATTAAAAACCTAACCTTCCAACTCCGAACATAGTTTGGAGTTGGAAGGTTGGCCGATCGTGTGATGGCTGCGGCCAACCTTCCAACTCTGAACTTCAACATGGCGGATGTCGAACAGCGGATTTGGCGCTTATCTTATCAGTTGCCTACAATTATTACGTAGAAGTATATACACAATATTTTTTCAAACAATTGTTATAACCACTCTTAATAATATTTTCATTTTAATGGTACGCGGCACACGTGTCTTGATCGCCGGCCGTTCGGCAGTCGTGCGACAGGCTGGCTCGTGTGAGTTGGCCATCGCGATCGCCTCGGAAGCGATCCCGGGCTAACTCGAACTCCAACCTTCCAACTCGAACTTCCAATGCACGAACTACCCCTCCACACAATCGTCTAAACGTTTGAAATTGGAAGTTGGCCGCAGTGTGGCCTTACCATAATGGTTGTCTGATTTATTTATGGTCTTACCCAAGTAACGAAGATCGTCTAGCCTGTGCATTATCTTTATTAGATTTTATTGGCTCGGGCTCGGGTGAAACAGGTTCGGTGAAGAATAAAGGGTCACTATCATATATATTTTTGGTTTTCATAATGGCCTCACTTTTAATCTGTTTGAATATTTTTAAATACATCGTGGGATGCTTTTTCTGCAAGTGACTTTTCAAATTACTAGAAGTCGATTTATAGGATATCCTCACAGGGCAGAATGAGCACTTGGCGTAATAAGTTTCGCCTATTGGTTTGTAATAGTTCCATAATATACTTTTTCTCTTTTCTTTTCGAACTTGAGACATGATAATAAAATATTATGTTGACAACTTATCGGAAAAAAGCGAAAGCTTTTGCCCTGCGAGTTGTTTTTGTTTATCATAAAATAAACCAAACCACTCACTATATCTACAATCTACCATAGATAATGGCGATCATATGGCGATAATGGTATGATAATGGTGATACCATTCACTCGCACATCTACATTTCCGTTAAAATCAGTTGTAAATTCCGTCAACACTTACTTGGATTTCCGCCAGATATTCCGCTGATGTTTTTTTGATTTCATGTGGTCCTTCATATCAGAGTATTTATTACTGCTACTTACAACACATCGGCAAAATGTACACTCTGCAAAATCATCACCATTTGAATCTGTTTTGCGAACAATCCAATCTTCAAATAATCTGTCTTTAAGCCACTCCGAGCGAAATTTCTGTTTGTACTGTATTTTGGGCATTTTAAAAATAATCACTTAAAAATTTTAATATTTCGGTATCTCGGCTGGCAGAATAACTATTTTTGACCGGGACCACTGGGAAAAACGACGAAAATACCACAAAAACAATAACCAAAAGCTCAAAAACGACGTTAGCGCGCAGTGTTGCCATCTTTTCGTTATGAGGTGGTGAGGTGGATGTATAAACTCATTCTGAAATCGTGTCCTACCCATCACTACTCCAATCCGCTAGACATATTCCGAAATCCGTCAAGATCACATCACTGGCAGTGGCATGTCAATACAGTAATTTTGGTTTGCAGCGATTTCCTCAATTTCCTTCTTCAATACAGAGTTCAGAGAACTATAACCATATTTACATATTGGGAGGCGGGTGTGGGTAGCGCTACTCCGAGAAGCATATATTGGATAACCAACACCTCTGCCTTAGGTCAATATCGCATCACCGGCATGTCAATATAGAGTCTTTGATTATATAATTTATATAATCAAAGTATAGAGTATAGAGAACAATTGGGAAGCGGTATGGATAGCGCTGCTCCGAGAACAGTTCATTGGATAACCAACACCCATAGGTCGTATGCCATAGGGTGTCTTAGCAGGGTTTACCGGGTTCATGGGGGGGGGGGGTAAGGTTTGTCTAGGCCTTGGTGGCGAATGCGTTTGCCCACCTTCTGTGTGGCGGGCCGGATCGGGAGAGACGGGTTGCGGGAGACCTTTTGATCTCTCCAGTCAGACTCTCTCGACCCATCGCCTTGCGCCGCAGTGGGAGGAATGGATTAGTATATCCGTAATTCTTGGACACATTGATCCCCCAGATTCCTAATCCCTCACACCTTTTCCTTCCCAGTACTTCCTCTCCTTCCTTTCCCCAAAAAGACACAGTATCCAGTGGTGTAGCTAGCGTGGGTGGCACCTGGGGCGGATAACGTGGTGTCGCCCCTAGAATGAAAACTGTTAGAATGTATAGTAAAAAAATGATTTGATTTAATAAGTAATAAAATTAGAGTATCAAGTTACAATACAGTGAAACCCCACATGACGACTACCTTCCAAAACGAGTAATTCGCATAACGAGCAAAACCGAATGTGAAAAAGATGCTTCCTTAACGAGCGTCATTTCGCATAAATAGTGACGCAAGGGAAAGTTCATTTTTTCAAACTTGTGTTCAGATATTATTTGTAAATTTATTTTTAAAAATGCCTTTCCAGAACTGTTCATGTACTTTCGTAGTACATGAACAGTTGCAGTCTGAACATGAATATGGTTTTCTCCACTATGAGTAATCTTGTGGGTTTTTAAAGTCGCCTTTTTAGCACAAGAATAATTATTGCAATCGGAACATATAAAAGGTTTTTCTCCATTGTTTTGCCAAATGTCCCTTTTTAGTACATGGATAGTTGCAGTCGGAACACGAAAATGTTTCTCCACTGTGAGACTGCTTGTGGACTTTTAAATATTCCTTTTGAGAAAGTGAATAGTTGCAGTCGGAACATGAATATGGTTCTCCTCCACTATGAGTAAACTTTTGGGTTTTTAAAGTCTTCTTTCCAGAACATGAATAGTTGCATTCGAAAGATGAATTAATTTTTTTTTTAAAGAAAGACAAACATTCCCGGGTTACGAATAACCCAACAACAATTAAAAATCTCCTACTACCACCACACTAAACGGAAGATGTTGCTTGTGTTGTGATGGAGGACTTAGCCAGCCGAGAAATTGGACGGAACTCCTGGGTGGGACCCAAACGCGATGCCCACTCAACCACTGACCGGTCTGATTTCTCAACTATACTCTGTGGATTTTTAAAGAATCCATTCTAGATCATGAATAATTGCAATCGGAACATACAATAGATTTCTCTCCTCTGTGCATCAGCGTGTGCACAGTGCACACTTCACCAAATGTCCCTTCGTAGTACATGAACAGTTGCAGTCTGAACATGAATATGGTTTTCTCTACTAGTAATCTTGTGGGTTTTTAAAGTCGCCTTTTTAGCACAAGAATAATTGCAATCGGAACATATAAAAGGTTTTTCTCCACTGTTTTGCCAAGTGTCCCTTTTTAGTACATGGATAGTTGCAGTCGGAACACGAAAATGTTTCTCCACTATGAGACTGCTTGTGGACTTTTAAATATTCCTTTTGAGAAAGTGAATAGTTGCAGTCGGAACATGAATATGGTTCTCCTCCACTATGAGTAAACTTTTGGGTTTTTAAAGTCTTCTTTCTGGCACATGAATAATTGCAATCGAAACATACAACAGGTTGTTCTCCACTATATGATAGATTGTGTGATTTTAAGTGATACTTTGTAGAACATGAATAGTTATTTGAATAAAAGTTAAAAAAATATTTTCTTTGGCTTGGGGCTAATTTGTATTTTTTTTTTTTTTTTAAGTTAAAAGAAATATACATATTTCGCTTTGTTAACTTAATACATTGATACAAATAATATTAATAATGATGGTTTACTACCTAATACCAAGTAACACATTTTTTAAAGTTAGAACATTTTGGTTTTGCTCATTAATTTTGAGAGCAAACAGTTTTTTTTTAAATATACTTATTTTATTTTCGGTTGTTAGGCTATCGGGAAGGAGATTATATATGTTTATACCCTCATAGCCTATGTTTCTTTTGCCACACTCTGTCTTTGTTGAATTTGTGTATAAATCGGTATTATCTCTGAAGTAGCAGATGTTGCTTTAGCGCAAGGGTGGCCAACCCGCGGCCCGCGGGCCGCATGCGGCCCGCTGGGCCTCTACCTGTGGCCCGCGGAGCATATGATGTCTTTTAGTTTATATAAAGCCACCAAAAGAACATTCCATAGTGCGTAGTTCGTATCATATAAATATCATATATGGGGAATTATCTCAGTACATAAATTGAATTATTTTTTCGTGGAATTTAAAACAAAGTAATTATGCTTGATATGCAATAATTCTGTTTCTGACTTGAAATAGTATAACATTAAACGACATTACGAGGCTAAACAGGCAAATAAATTTGAAAGTACGAACGGCAATTTTGACAAGACCAAGTAAATGATTAAAAAGAAAACGTTCTGCACAACGTCGGATATTTACTAGAGCGGCTCAAGTCAGCATGCTTTGTAAAAGCTAGTTATGAAGTAGCCATGATACAAGTAAAAAATCGAAGCCATATTTAGATTGTGAATGGTTTAATAATGTTTGGAGAGTGTCGTTGAAATTCTGTGCCCAGAAAAAAACGGATTTCTCAAAAGTAAAGTCTCGTCAAAATATTACTAGGCGTGTCGACGACTTGGAAACCATATTGAAGATAATTTGAAAAATCGAGCATCCAAGTTCATATTTTATGCTCTAGCATTGGATGAAAGCACATAACCAACAGATACCGCCCAAGTGGCAATTTTTAAAACGGTGTGTTGAAGTCTATCTTAACAAAATAGAAAAATTAGTGGCACTGTATCAACATAAAGATACTACTTGCTCACGAGATTTGTTAGGAGCTGTTACAAAGACATTGAATCGCTTTTCGTTACAACTCAACAACCTATCTTAACAACAGATGGTGCTTCAGCATTGGTTGGGAAACACGAAGGTTTGGTAAAATTGATTGAAAATGAGGCCTGCAAAGTTGGTAATAAGTTGAAAGTGTTGAATCAGCGTCAGTTCCAAGAGTTTCTCAAGTCTTTGGATTCACAGTATAGTGACTTACATAATTTTATGTAGAAATAAGGCTGACCCGTGCCAAAATGTTGAAAAGAGTGTTTGATTTGAAAGAAGAAATGCATTATTTTTTTGAAAGCAAGTCAAAAAGTATCCCAGAATTTGAAGACAAGGAGTGGGTTAGTGACTTTGCATTTCTGGTCGATAAGGATACATATGTTGTTAATACTAGTCTACAAGGGAAAGATCAACTAATTAATAACATGTATGATCTTATTTCTGCATTCCAAATGAAACTTGGGCTTCGGGAACAACAGTTAAGGACAAAAATCTTCACTCACTTTCCTACATTGTTATTGCAGCCAGACGACACATAAATGGCGGCGGATAAAAACGCTTCGTTTATATCCGACTTGAACGTGGAATTTGAAAACTGACTTCAAGATTTTAAAATACGAGTGCATCGTGTGATTTTGGCTGCAATTTTACAAATGGAACATTGTGAAATGTGTTGTGCTGCACGGTTAAAGGAGAAATTCAATCACGTTGGTTTGGAAGAGTTTTAAAAAACATATTTTGACAAGGAGAAATATCCCGCATTTCGCTATTTGGAAACAACACGTGTGAACAGCTTTGTAGTGGAATGAAACACATTAAATCTCAAATGAGAACACAAATCACTAATGAGCACTTGGAAAACTGTTTGCGGGTAGCAACAACATCAATCGTTATCAAAATAGATGCACTTAGTTCTGACAAACAAAATCAGACATCTCACTAAAATTTATTATATTTTGTTAATTTTTTATTATTATTTTTGGTATTGCCAAACACTAATAAATATGTTTGATTCTCATTTTTGTTATATCTTCTTAATAACTCAGTTCCGGGGCACACGTTATTCCTATGTCTACTTACGTTAAATTGTCGTGAAAACAAGCTTATGTGCCCAAGCGGTTAAAAAAACAATATATTTCTTGTTTGCTTGGAATAATTAAAGAAATTTTTTTGTACGGCCCGGTAGGAAATCTCATTTTTTAAATTTGGCCCGGCTGCTGAAAAGGTTGGCCACCCATGCTTTAGCGTGTGCTTCCCATCTGGTGTCTGATATAGATTTCAATACATTTTCATTTTCCAGATGATTTTTTAAAATCCGCCACCCAACGACTGAACTAGAAAAAAAATTGTACAGATTTTGAACTAATGAAAAAAAATTACAGCTGACAGGCAACAATCGACGGCGATTCGACCTACTAGATTGAAAGAATGGGCTGCGCATAAGATATACTCATATATTGCAAACGGATTCGCCTCTAGAATCTTTTGATGCATGCCATTGTAACGCCCAGACATATTTGAGGCATTGTAATATTATCCCTCTGCATTTTGAAAATTCTAATCCACATTGTTCTACAAGGTATTGTAGTGTCTGTTTTGCCAGTTCATCACCTGTGTGATACGTTTTCAACTCAATGCATGTAAGAAAAAAGCTTTATTGGCTGTCCGTCTTTTACAGAGCGAATAACTACGCTGAGCTTGTTCGTACGCATCTGATCCGGCGTAGAATCCACTGATAGACTATACATAATCTTTTGTCTACGCTATAATTTTATCATGCAGCTGATTTTCAAACAGCTACACCTTTTATATGCTGGCAAATATTTTTTTTGGTGCTGTTTCTGGTGCCCCCCAAGACGTGATGCCCTAAGCAATTGCTTAATTTGCTTAGGGGCTAATCCAGCACTGACTGTAATGCCCTTCGCTCATGGAGAAACTGAAACCGAACTAAAACTGGTTGGCAACTGCGGGTTGCTATGGTTGCCAATCAAACTTCCTCACGGCGCAACTTAATTTTACGATTTCAGTAACTATCTCAGCTTGTTAAATTATAGACGAAGAACACTTCAGCTGTCATCTCAGTCATCAGTCGCTATCATATTGGTGCTGGCGAATAAAATAATTTAAAAAACTCGAAAACTGACAACAAAACTGGCGAAACCACGGTAACCAGGCATCCTGGCAACGGCCGGCCGCGGCAACTAGCACTACGAGTAGTGAGTGACTGGTTGCGTTGTCATTGACAACGGGTTTTTGAGAAGTTGTGTAGTGCGCAATACACAGGATAGCGAGCTGAGTTGTAAACTGTTTTTTTTTAGTTGCCCTGTGAGCGAATGCACTAACCACTGGAGCGAAAGCGCAATTTAAAACATTTTTCTCGAATTGCTCGAGATTTTTTGGTGACCATTTTGAAAATTTTCCGCCCTAATTAAAAGAATCATACCTCCGAATTTTAATACGGAGACATATACACCGAATAAGTTCTTTATAGCCAATATAGCTTTTGAGATGTGGTCCTATAGAAGACTATTAGGAATTTCCTGGAGAGACCACATTACAAATGAGGAGGTTCTCCAAAGAATCGAAGGAGGAAGGCACCTGCTCAAGACCTTGTCCGAAAGGCGTGCAAGATGGATCGGCCATATAATACGACAAGAAGGCCTCTTGCATGCCATAATGGAGGGTATGACCGAGGGGACAAACTCCAGGGGACGCCCACGCCGAGAGTACCTGGAAGACCTGCTGGTGGACATGCGCGGCTCATCATATGCAGAATTCAAAAGAGCCGGAACAAGACAGGGAAGAATGGAAGAAGAAACTAAAGGAAATTGCTGCAAACCAATCCCAGGATTGAAACCAGAGAGAGAGGGCCAATGAATTCATCTGTATTTAAATAATCATCCCATGTCTTTAGGATTTATAAATAAATTATAAAAAAATCGTAATCATTGGAAAATGATATATTCTCTGGATTTTCTAATTATAAACTGCCGTGGAAAGTTTAAGTTTGCGTCCACATTAGATACTTTATATTAGTTTCATGTAAATGGTCTAATTACTCTAATTATTGATGAACACATATACAAATTAATATCTATAATAAAACCGAATTTTATAAGTTCTCAAGAGTTTAGCAATCCGAGGCTTTGGAAATAATAATGGGGCAAAAAGCGTTCGAGTGGTTGTGGTTTATTTATTGTCAAATCTCCTGACTGTATCCAAAGCACTATAAAATAGCCGTTTCCTTGAAAAATTATATCGGGCGATCCAGTGGCATAAAAGTCACCGGTACAAAAAACCGTACAGGAATATCGTCGTAGGTACATGAAGTTGGTTAAATTTTTTTTTATTTTCAATTTTAATATTTGATTTAGGAAATTGTTTTGAAATTTATCTTTTTTACTTTGATATTTAAAGTTTGGAAACTTTTTAGGTTGGGAAATTTTTGGTTCTGGAAAATTTAGTTTTTATTTATTTAGACACAATACACCCATTGTTTATGTTTATGTATGACGATTGAGATATGTATGTATGTATTATTTTACCGGCAAAACTACAAATCCCGCGCTCGATTCCTCTGCCCCGCACGGAAGAATGAGACGATCTCAAAAATGCTAGTCTTATATTAAAATTGGGTGACACTAGTTTCGGTTTTTGAAGCTTATAAAAGCCTTTCCAGGGGAGATTTAAATTTTATTGTATACTTCATCATATGCCTGAACTCGGATGGGAGAGATTTTTTCAAAAATAGCATGCCTTCAGTCATAAAAAAAATGCCAAAGTTGTCTCCTAATTCTTGGATAAATCGTTATCTTTTGGGGCATATATTTTATAAATGTCCGAGCTTTACCTTTGCCTTGCCTTTTGATTAAAAAAACGGTTTTATTTTGTATTTTAGCCGTTAATCCAGAACTGCGGTTCTGTGTGGTACCGGCCGCACAGCCGTTCCTCTTAACATAATGAAGAATAACAATATTGTTGTAAAATAAAAAGCAGTTAAAAAATTGCTCACATATATTTAATACTAGCTGAAGTACCCAGCGTTGTCCGGGCTTTAGATCATCTCCCTAAAAAATGTACCTTCTGACGAATAGCACTGGTGTCAAAACTATCTATAGCTTTCGGTGACTCTTTCTTATTTTGCCTGGAGTTTCGAATTTACCCCCATTTGTTTCGCTCTCCTTGACAATTTGGATCATGGTACTTTCTGATTTCCTGCGAAAAAAGATGCAACTCAATATTGTGTATCTATGTAAATAAAATAAAACTATACTTTAAACACGTATCCCTGTTTAAAAATATTGAAACAAAGCGCGTTAAAATTGGTATTATTCAATTAAAACTAAAAATACACTTTAAAAAAAAAGTTTTTAAAATATTACTTACGGTATTGTACATATTCAGTATTATTGCACTTTAATCCAACTTTCAAACAGAATGTAAGTACAACCTTAAATAAAAAGGTAATTATAAGTGATTTCGAGCAATAGTTCGCAACAAAATATGTTCGTATCATTTCAGAGTGTTACAGAATTAAAAATAAACAAATTAAACTTCATTCAATACTATTCATCTATAAATGTCTGTTGTACCAATTGAAAATCTTTCGATTTTTGATTCTTTCAAACGACGTAGAAAACGTTAAAAATTACTTTCCAATTGCCACTTTTTATCGTTTTATTCAAGTTGATGATTGAGTTGAAACTCGAAAATACATCCAATTTAAATACAATAAATATTACTTGAAAACTGGTGCTTTACCGCTAAACAAAATCTCGCCGGATAATATAAATTATATTTGACAGTTAAATTGGTATTGCTCGCCTACAAATTTTTTAGTATTTTTTTTATATTATCAACTTTTATTTGACAAACCCTACACGCCGTTTTGATATTATGTGAAGTTCGGTAATCCTACATGTTGGGAAATGTGTTCTTTTCCGAAAAAAAATCTTTCGGGAAAATTGGAAAAACCGGAAAAAAATTGCTTTGAAAATTAAAATAATAATGATTGAATGATTTATATAACGCCATTTTCGTGGGAAAATCACCTCAAGGGTGCTGTTATTTGATGTTTGAAAACTTTTCATGTTGACAAAATTTATTTTTCGGCAAAAGTTTCTTCTGGGAAAATCGGAAATTTTGTCGGTATTATTGTATGTCGGATTTTTTAAAACATATTTGCCTTTTTGATATTATGTTATGTTTAATAATCTTCCATATTGCGAAGATATGATTTACCATTTTTCATGAATTCACATTGCGTTTAATCGCCATAAATCGAAATATCTTTTTGATTTCGTTTCGATAATGTTTATGTATTTAATATTTTTGTTTCGATAATGCCCATCACTTCAGGTAGGGACAACACTACTTGTCAATTTTTCCCTTTTCTGTACAAAATTCTGTTTCTCTGATTTCAGCAGCTCCACTTCCCGCTCTTTGCTTTGTTGACATTTTCCAATTTTCACTTGTCAGTTGTCTTCAGTTGTCTTGTCAGCACTGTGAGTCAGTGTGAGTGATTTACTTATGTCAGCACTCATCAGCAATGCATCAGCAGTATTAGCACTTGTCACCAGTCGGTCTTACGTTGTCACATCATGTCACACTAAATTTGTCAGTCTCGAAGTTTGCATTTTCAATTTCCATATAATATCAAACATGACAAGATCGCTATCACCGCGGGGACGGTGGTGCATATTGTATATTTTAGTTGTTAATTTCCTCTGCGGGATTTTCACTATGCCATAATACTATTAGTTTACAAGTTCTATTTAGTTCATAATGGAGATTTCGGCACTATTGCATCCCCTGAACCTGCAATCAGTGGACCAGGATTGGGTTGACGAAGTATGGAACAAGGAGTTTTTGGAAGCTGTCGATTTACCACGGGAGTACGAGCTTTCTATTGAAGAAATCGACGTCAACAATACCGTTCTGATACCATTTATCAAAGCTACGAAAGCTTGGCTTAATTTCGATACCGATTCTGACTCGAAGGTCGATACCGATTCAGACGAGAAGGTCGATAGGACATGGCGAAACTTGTCCAATACTATCCATCACAGGGAGTTCATCGCGTTCCTTTTCCACCTTATTCAGAAAGCCCCTAAAAACATAATGAGTGATGACTGTAGAGTGAGCGGTATTTTGGCGGGAAGGACATATTTGAGCATGGCGATCATCCCGGGCAGTGCTGTATACGGGATCTTTCATTCTCAAATGTATATTCAGTGCTTGTCATGTTTTAAGTTTCCCAGTCTCATTTTGGAGCAAAACATATATTATAATGATGCGAGTGAGATGAACGTCCTCAACAAACAGCTAAAGATTTTGTTGAATGATGTCTTTCTTATGCTGTATAACATCGACCTGAAGAATGGAGAAGAGAGCCTTGAGGAGACGATATGTTGTCTAGTGGAGTTTATTGGCAACACCAACATTGACACAAGGATGGCTATAGGTATGTCTTTTTATTCAGATATCAATATTTAGATGTCAATATTTACATACCTGTACACTAAGGCACCACTAACAAACTAACAGAATGTCGTTATGGTAAAATTT
Source organism: Limnephilus auricula (assembly GCA_951813805.1). Taxonomy (NCBI): domain Eukaryota; kingdom Metazoa; phylum Arthropoda; class Insecta; order Trichoptera; family Limnephilidae; genus Limnephilus; species Limnephilus auricula. The sequence continues at coordinate 18,000,737 of OX638395.1, read as the reverse complement.
TACTTACTCTGCTTACTTTTAAATATGCCCAAATTATTGAAATATCACTTGGTTTCAACTTAATTAGTACAAGAAGCAATTATTTGTGTCGGGGAGATGGAAAAACATGCACTTAAGATGATCCACTAGTCCTTGACGCATTCGGAATCGGGCAGAGCGAACGATTTTTGGGCGTATACCAATAAAAACCCTAATCTCTAACAAACAACAGTGTTTTGTTATTCCGCAAGTATATTTTTAAAGATCGAAGCGCCGCGTAGACTAAGGCATGTCCGTTTGCCCCGGGCTCTGGGCGTAGAATGAGCGACGGGCTAAAATCCTTCTGTACATGGCATAAGGATGAAATTCGCACTTACAAATTCGTTGGGTACCGCCTATTTTTATTCACTGAAAAGAAACGTCGCCAAAATGCATGTTTTATTTTATTTTGTGAAGTGCAGATACAAATATTAAAATGTTTTCCGATCACTCTATAAGAAACTTAATTAGCTACATTATTCAATAAAACAACACCAGAAAAAGGATTTGTAAGTAGGAGATTTTTCACTTTTAACCATTTTTTATAGGTCAGACGCATAATTTTTTTCTAAGCTTATCAAAAAAATACTCGATCACTTCAAAGGCCAAGATGTGTTCTACTCACAGTATTTAATTGAAGCATCTATATTATTTCTAGACGATCAAATTTTCAAAACTAATACACAAGATTTTATACGATTTTGCATTTTTCCGCATGTCTTCACCTTAATGGCTCTTAGTTTGGGTTACGTATTGAAATAATTTGTGCGTATTTAGATTGAAGCGGAACCTTTCGACAAATGTCACATCATATTAACAAGATCAAACATGTCATGGGAAATTTTGAACTTTGAAAAAAAATTTTACTTTGTTCATAGTGATATGCACCCGGGAAATTCTTTAGCTAACATTCGCTATAGAAGGAGGAAGAAGGAGTCCGAAACATTGGCTAAAGAAGGAGGTAGCGCATCACGGCATAGCATCCCAAAAATAAATAACAAAAATACTTTTAGCTGTGAAAATTCTTAAATCATATCCCCTCTCAGATTCGAATCTACCCTCTCCCTTGACTTAAATAGTTGTTTCTTGTAGTAATTAAGTTGAAACAAAACATCATTTAAATAATTCATAAACCCTTTGCAACCGGCAAAATTTTTCCGAATTGTGGGGCCACACTAGTAAAACTCATATTTATGATACCATCGGGCCCAGTAGGATCCCATAAGACTTACTGGGCCCTATGGTATCATAAATATGAGTTAAGGTACCCTACACAAGCAAGCAGCTCCCATGCATTCGATCGACACCGGTTTCGTTCCCAAAAACAGATTTATTTTCTTTTCTAGGAATTTTTCCTCCCGCTTGTATGAAGCCGGTTGTAAAGGGTTAAGAAGTTAACAAAGTACGAAAAATTTACTGCTATTTTGTTTTTCGTATATTATAAACATAAAAGTTATTTCTCACAATTTTCATTGATTCTTTTCTATCTTATAGATAGAAGCAATCTGTTAAAGCTTTCTGAACTGGCTTTGAAGTGTATCAATATACTCATTCAGGGGGAAGAAGGCGGTGAACCTGACGAGTTGGTCATTAGACTGGTCTTCAAGGCCTTGCTGCCCAAATTCACGTCACTGACTGGAACCAAAAAGACCATGGTATGAAGATATTACATTGATTACCTGATATCAATAATACATAATTATAATTAGGACCTGGATTTTTATCATGAAAACAGGGGCCCAGCTGTACAGTAAAATAATACATTTTTTAAATTTATAGTTTTTCAGATATGTAACTACTTTTTAGATTAGTATGGTAGCTACATTGTCTTTGAAAAGACTTACGGGGGTATTTATTACCAGAGAATACCGGAAATTAGTCTTTTTTAAATCAAATTCTAGACGTATTGACTCTTATTTTACAAAAAAACATAAATTGATTTTGAAAGATTTTTTTTTATCTGGTACACGCAGTTTTAAAATTTTGAAAAACTAAGTGTATTTTTAATATACTAAGATTACACCGTTGGTCGTTAGCAGATTTGTTCAATTTTCAAACGATAGATTCTATTAAACAACACAAATTTCAAATCATATAGTCATACAACAAAATTAATCAATACGTAATCTAGTCAACACAGTTTCCAAAATTTTAATTTTAGTTAAATTAAAATCATTAAAAAACAAATCCGAGAATGTGTTTTGTGACGAAAATACCTCAGTTTTTCTAATTACAATTACAAACAAAAATTTTTTACACACTTATTTTGTTTAGACATTATTGAAAAATCATAAATACTTATGATCAAAAAATACTTAGAAGAAGTACACTATATTTAATAATTTATTATCGTGCATTTTGAGCATTTTTATTGTTTACTTGAATGTGGTATATATTAAAGCATGTTTTGAATGAAATAAATCGATATTAAATTTTTAATTTTAAAAACTTGATACGGTGAATAATCGATCTTTCTCATTGGAACCTCCCTGTACAGTTACAAGCATTTTAAAACTTTTATTCTCAGCTATCGGTCAAACACTCTTAAGCTGTTATCCCACCTCACCTATTTCATAGAACGAACCGAAAAATGGGAAGCAAGTGTGTCGTGTTCACACTTGCTCTATTTCAATAGGATTGGATTCTGCCTTTTTATCCCGCCAGAGTTTACGTTTACAAGAGCTTGGTCCTTTTATGAGGTGTCAAATAGCAACAATCACATTTGAAAATTGTTGAAATTTGTTCTACCAATTCATTTTTGTTTCTGTCCTTGTTTTAGGTTCCAGAGGCATTCATAATTTTTATAATACTCTAAAATATTATTTCGGATTCCCGCGATTTATATTCCTTTTTTTATTTGACATAACTGTAGACATTTTTATTTGACATAACTGGGTGTTCGCTCAGCAATTACTGCTGCTCACACGGTTCTATTCCATGGTCGATACTATAGAATAGAATAAAAGTTAAGTTGATTCAAAATTTGGCTTATTTTTCTCTGGCATAGAACATTTCTATGGCACAGATTCTATGAAATAGATAATAAGCATTAACCTCTAAAATTTAAAAACATATTACCTATCTTAGATTTATAGTAGGAACCTTTTAACTCAAGCTGGGTTCCCACCTATGTTCCCACCTCATTCTATGATCTATTTCATAGAATCAATGAAAAAGATCAGTGAGAACAAGCTTTCTAAGCAATAGAATGCCCTGTAGAAATAGAAGTTGAATCGACTTCAACTTTTGTTCTGTGAATAGGTCACAGAATATATGCAGTATAAGTAAAAAAAAATCAAAACTCTTGTATTGTAAGTTATTAGGTATTTTTAATGTAGCCAGCAGTGGCTACAAAGTATTGTGATTGTTGAAATGTTCCAGATGCTTTGGAGAGCTTCGGGGGTCACATATTGTGGAATACTCCTTATGAGCCATGGAGCTGCAGCTTTGCCTGGGTTTACCTGTTTATTGCAGCATTTGTGCTACAACTCCGAAGGAATGGTAAATATACTTTCATACTAATTATTATTATTAACCCCTGTCGGATGACATATGCCCACATGTGGCTGTATTCCGTAGAAAATTAATATCAGAGCATTTCGAGAGGCTAGAGTACTGAATTAAAAAGCAATGTTTGGAATGGTATTATTTGCGCAAGCGATTCTGGCCATGTCCTTATACAGTTTCTTTATGCATAAGGGTTAAAATCGCATTTAATTTTTAACCTCTCATCTGTCACCCGCCCGCCGACGGGCTTATGCCAAATGAGAGGTTAAACAATATAATTACGGTTGTGGTGTAACAGGACGTACACGAGGCATTTTAACCAGCGATTCCTGAGCATATTTGGAGTAAAAAAATGTTGATGTCATTTTGCTGTCCGATGACATTTTTTTCTAATAAAAACATTACAAATATTTTTCCACCACGCGTCGCAACTGAGTTTGTTAGCAGAGAAGCACGTTTATATTCTAGCATGTCTTGATAAGCATTATGTCTCATTCTAGCAGCATGTCGCATGCTCGAAACAGCGCGTGGATCGCTCAAACCCATCGCGATGGGGTATTTCCCATAGTGATGGGATCAGTAGCGACGTGTGATTGAAAAATATTTTTTTTGCTTTTAATAGAAAAAAAATATCATCGGACAGCAAAATGACATATATTAATACATTTATTACTCCAAATATGCTCAGGAAACGCTGGGTAAAATCTCTGGGGTAAGTCCTCTTACACCCTGTATGTAAGGCCCTTCCTCAGAAATACACAAGTATCCGATACTGATGTTGTGTATTCACGTGGACTCACTTTACTACGAAATAACTAGCTTTCATAACCTTACTCACAACTATTGTAGCTGTTTTTGTTCACTGTTGTGTTCCTAGCACTGATTTATTGTTTATTGTTTATTGAGGCATTTTAAGTAGGTACATAGTTATCTATGTCCTAATACAATCCTTATATATATATACATAATAAAAGTAATACATTTACAAAATATCAATCACATATTTACGTAATTTAATTTTAAATGTTTTTATGTTTTCTTCTAATTTTATTTCTTCTGGTAATTCTCCAAATATCTTCAACGCTCCGTACATCAACGAATTTTGACTTTTTGTTTTTTTCCTGAAGGGGAGTCTCAGTTCATTTCTTTTCCTCGTCTCATATCTGTGTGTGTTCTGAAGTTTATCGATTTTTCTTAGAAATTCAATAGATGTATGGCCATTGATTATCTTGTAGATTAATGAAATAGTATTGAAGTAAATTATTTGTTTGAAAGACAAGATATTTAACTCCTTCAACATTTTCTTAATTTTTGTGATTTAAGCACATGCATTGTTACAAAATGTCTGTCACAAGTGACGATGAGACTATAATTTTTGCTAGACCGTCATATTCATTAATAGCTCCGCCATGTTTTCGTTCGGCCGGTCGTGGGAGACTGGTGTCACTGAATGTCACTTTGGTTTACAAAATCATTTATTAATCAAGCACATGTTAGGCTTATTATTACATAACTTAAAATGTAAAAATGCTATTATCCCTCGCAATGATTCTTCACTAATCAGAGTAGACATTAATCACCCTTTTTTGAATTTTTTCTTTTAATATATTTTACCGCACAGGAGTCCCAACTGCTCCCGTCTGGAGCCAGTGAGACTATGTGCATTCAAAATTATGTGCGGGATCCTCAAAAATCTTCACGTATATGATGATTTTGTCAACATTACAGGAGCGTTCGGATAACCGCACGGCGCGCGTACAGCTGGTGGCCGGTTTACTTTCCCTGCTACCTCTGAAGCCCTACAAGAACCTCCTCAAGTGGGTGGTGAAGCTCTCCCGGAACACCAAGCCACAACTGAGGCTCTTTGCTGTTGTAAGTACCTGCTAACTTTTAACATCATTTTGCAGTGGCAGCTTGTGGCTTTAAAATGAAGTCAGAAGTTCAACTTTAAACTTGTGACGCTTGGAAAAGTGTGCCTTTCTGGCTTCCTTTTGACGGATTAAATGAATATGACCCAATTACATCATGCGATTTGGGGATAACTCTATAATGTACGAAAGTTTCACTGTATTTGTGAATTGTTAATTTCAGGAGCTTCTCGGTACATTGGTGGGCGGGGAGGACAGGAACTTTGGGGATGCCGTTACGGATGGAGGTGCTACCCTGGAGCCCCCAGAGCTCCCCCGGGCCCCCTCCCCCGAGCCCATCCCCTGCACCTCGCGGGAAATAGCTCCCGCCGATCCCGAACATGCTCCCTCCGATGCCTCAGAGGACACCCCCGCTGAACCAGAACCAGAACCAGAAAACATCGTAAGTTAAAACTTCTAGTGGATTTATAGTATTTATGATCTTATATTGTGGCTTCTGACGAATAATAGTCAGATTCCACTAAGCTGCTAGCCAGCCCCGGATCTACGAATTTTTTGAATAGGGGCAAAAGCATCATCTGGCGCGCCCCCTCTCGCCAGCGGCAGCGGGGGGGGTGGGGGGGGGGGGGGGGACGTGCTCAACCGATTATTAAATTATTTAATATATCATTGAAGAAGAAGATAACAATAATAATCTAATTTTTAAAATATGAAAATGAACAAGACACAGAAAAATAATAAAAGCTAATGGTCGCAACTGGGACTCGAACCCAGAACCTCACGTCTAACCGGAACATATGCTTTATCCAATCAGCCATTGCGATCTATTATGAGACTGTCGTATTTGTCAACTTCATATTTAAAATTTCAGAATTAACAATATTATCTATGACTAATGTTTTTTTTCCGTATCATTGATGGGAATAACTTTCAAAAAGTTAAAAAGAGAATTTTTCTTATAAAGAATTAAATTATTTGTTTAGCAAGTAAAAAAGCAATTATTTTGTATTTTAAGTACTTCTTAGTTCTTGAATTCATGCTATAGTGTCAATTCTTTGTAATAATACAATGATTAAAAATGATTACAATAAATACAATCATAAAAATGAACCAATATTAAAGTTTACTTTGCTTTATTAGTACGGGGCGCCCTTTCGACAGCAAATTTTAATTTTAATTTTATTTATTATATGCATCTATATCAAAAAGTTAACTTTTTTTTTGGCCTTGCCTGTCTCACTAGGAAATCCTGTGTCGAGACAGACTAGTTTACAAATATTTTTAAATTATTTAATAAGTACATATTTCAATAAAGCAAACATATTTGACAAAATTATCAGATTGGTAGGTAGTGGCAATAATGAGATATAAGATTATATTTGGGTGAGGTGACTAATTATTGCACAACATATATAATGGATGGTATTTTTCGTGACCGAGATAATAAGTAGATACCTTTCAAATAAAATCTTTTTGACCTATTTTTACTAATTGTAATTTGTGTGACATTAAATTGAATATAGGAAACATATAACTAAGAAAGATAACAGACAGTCAAGGCATTTCTTCAATCTTTAGATCCCAGCGCTGGATGCCAGGCGCTTTGTGAATCAAGTTTTTTTTTCAATCAAATATATAATTACGATTATGACTAAAACTGCCGTCCGGGGTGGGCGCCCCGGTTACCCCCCCTAGATCCGGGGCTGCTGCTAGCCACGTACGATTCCTATTTGTATGAGTTTACATTTTACAATATCCAAAGACGCGGCTTTGACTTACTATGTATTACTACGACCGCGGTTGAAATACAACACGCGATTGTAGTTCTTTATTATAAACAGCATAATATACTACCGACTGGAGCAGCTAGCTGCGCAAGACCACATCCTTCCCTCTTCTCCTGCAGTATTTATTAGCCGTGACGTTAGATGTATTTTTTTTTTGTTGCATTTGTTGCAAGGAGGAACATGGGAGAACGATCTGTTTTATAGAAGGATTTTATGTTTAAAATATTGTGCCAATAATATTAGGTACTTACATATGAAATTGGCGTTTTGCCGTACTGGCAACTTTGATCTCAAATATCTTCTCTTTGGTTAGGAATTCCAAATTCAAATTTATACAGCTATTTACTCATGTATTTGTGTTTCGAAAATTATATTTCATTTGTTTTTTCCTTAATTGTTTTTTCTTTGCGTCACTTAGTTTACAAAATGTAAAACTTGAAATATCGCGTTATTTACGAGTACGACTTCCACCGTGGCACCAGTGCTGTAGAAACGGCTCGAAGGATTAATGATGTGTATCGCGACGGTGCCGCAAAAGAAAACACAGTGCGTCATTGGTTCCAACGTTTTCGTTCTTGAAATTTCGACCTGCAGAACAAGCCCCGTGGACGGCCGGAGACCAAAGTTGATAGAAAATTGAAGGCTATTGTGGAAGCGGATCCATCGCAAACCACGTCCGAGTTAGCTGCAGGCTGCGGTGTTAGTGATAAAACTGTTTTAATCCACTTGAAGCAAATTGGGAAGGTGAAAAAGCTTGAAAGGTGGGTACCTCACGAATTGAGTGAAGCAAATCAACAAACGCGCGTTGACTGCTGCGTTGCATTTCTCAACTGGCACAATAATGAAGGGATTTTAAATCGAATCATTACCTGTGATGAAAAGTGGATCCTGTACGATAATCGGAGGCGCTCAACGCAATGGCTGAACCCTGCCGAACTAGCCAAACCATGCCCCAAGCCAAAATTGACTCCAAAAAAGTTACTTGTGAGCGTTTGGTGACGCAAATAAAAAAAACAATTAAGGAAAAACCAAATGAATTATAATTTTCGAAACACAAATACATGAGTAAATAGCTGTATAAATTTGAATTTGGAATTCCTAACCAAAGAGAAGATATTTGAGATCAAAGTTGCCAGTACGGCAAAACGCCAATTTCATATGTAAGGACCTAATAAATAATGATGATTTAGTTACTATTCGATTCATAATTCTATTCATGATCCAATTTGAAATATAGCCAGCTCAGGGCATGTGGTAATGTTAGGTGAATAATTTATCTACCAAAATAAAAGAAGGATGTGATTAACATGAATTTATTACACAATTGCAAGTTATAAAATAGCATAAGGAGAGCATTTAAATTTAATGACTCCAATAATTATTAATAAAATCTAGGGCGCGAGGTTAGAACCGAAGGTCTCCCTTGTTAAATTAAGTCTACACTTGTCACGATTAATTGATGGATATTATCTACTATTGAAAATAATTGTTGAGCGCCAGGTCATTTAGAAAATCACCAAACCTAAAGAGAAATTGAAAGTAAACCAATGATTTGAGAAAACTATCAAGGTGGGAGGTTAATAATTACGTAGGTTGGTATTTGGTGTTGGTCCGCCATGATGGAACCTCAGGCCTCGTACGTCCTTCCTTCCGCCCTGTTGGAAATTAACTGAAGTTCGTTGCGGATTTGCAGAGATGATTCGCTTAAATCGCTGTCAATAAAAGTAGGAACTTCGAATAATGTTCTAAAGCGGGGAGAGTAGTGTCAACCCGCTACAATATTTTAGTTGAAAATGCATATTTGGTTGAAATACTTAAGTTTCAAAATTTATATTACATGTGAAATATTAAAGTTTTTTTTTTACATTAGCTTGGAGGCCCTAAATAATTCCTCCCGGGTCTTTTAGGTAAGGAAAGAGAGGAAGTTCTGGGAAGGAAAAAAGTATGACAGGTAGGAATTTTGTCCAGTGTGTCCAGGAATGACGGAGGTATGAATCCATCCCTCCCACTGGGGTGCAAGGCGATATTCCAAGAGAGTCGTGCTGGAGAGATCAAAGGTCTCCCTCAACCAGTTTCTTGCGATCATCCGGCCCGCCACGCAGTAGGTGGAAAAAAGCATCCACCTCGAAGGTACCTCTACTAAGTCACCAAATGCAGCGAATCATTTACTGTGACCTATAGCAGGGGTGTTGGTTATCCAATAAATGGTTCCCGGGGCAACGGAACCCCTTCCCACCTCTCACATTTCAATTCTAAATGTTGTTTTTCTCAGCCAGTAATGGTAGTATAATTTCACATAATTTATAATGTAGGATTCCCTATCCTTGTTGGTGTTTATTCCACCCCAAATAGAATGAATATAAGAAGAGTGGCACTGGATTGATTGATTGCAGATGGTGCATACCGTGTCGCAGCAGCACCAGCAGGTGACGCACCGGGACCTGCTGCGGGTGGTGCGTGACCGCTGCCGGGACGTCGCCAGCACCGTGCGCACTCGCGCTGTGGCCATCTTGGCTGCGTGCTCTGTCTCACCCAATCTTTCTGTCAGGGACACTATCAAGGTAGATAAATGGAAATTTAAAATGCAATTTTCCACAGGATCTATGTCATCTTTGAAGATGTTGTGTGGAGGGTCTTTTTGAGGAGAGGAAGGAGTGAACACGGGTCTTGAAGAGACCCACGTTGTAGGAAGGAGGAAATACAGAGGCCGGCAAATCGTTCCACAGCCGAGCTGATGAACTCAGGTAAAAACTAGTATCTCAACATGATTTCCCACAAATAATAAAGAAATCTTATTCTCAGTTCTAGAGTAACCTTGTTAATGGTGTCTCCAAGACAACATCAAGGCCTGTGAAAGTTCAGGATCGGAAGATTACTCATGTCCAAGGATGAAGGCTCCAGTTTTAAAATAATGATGGCAAAATTAGCGAGCGGATTCGTCGGTCTTCGGCCACTTAACTTCTGGGCTGTTTAACCAAGATTGATTTGTTGCTCCGATTTCAACTCTGAGGTTCTATCATACGATCGCAGGTTTGGCAACCGCTGTGACCCAAAAAATTCTAGGGTCGGCAAGCTGGCCAATCACAATATTAAATCCGTCAATGCTGGAAGTGCCACACACTGAAACCATAGATATAATAAATGTAAAAGGATCTACAGTGAAACCCTCTTAAGAAGGGACCGCAAAAAAAAAATTCTTAGGCGGGAAAACCTTATAAGTGGAAAAAATTGGGCCATTCAGTCTTCAAGGGACCGAAAAAACCAAACTTCTTAAGCAGGAAAACTCCTTAAGAGAGAACTTCTTAAGAGGGTTTCACTGTATATACCTTGTTACTAATCCTTTATGTGACAATTGATTCTAGGAGGTGTTTGACGGGGAAGAGGGTCTCTTGGAGTTAGGTCTGCACAACTTAGAGGATGACAAAGTGACGGTGCGACGGACAGCCTTGATTCTTGTGGAAAATATCCTCTCTAAAAACCAACCAACCAGTGAGAATTTACAGGTAAAAATCACATAGTATTCTAGTTGAGAGCAACAAGTCTTTTTCGCATCGTTTATCGTTAACGAAGAATAAACTTCTCTATCGATGTTTTTTTATCGATGTAAGCAGGACCGATGGTTGATAATGACGGTAAAAAAAAAAAGCTCAATGTTGGCAACCCTGACGCGTTTTATTTCATAATTTAAAATTTTCATTTATTTACATTTAAACCAGCTAAATTACCTACGTAGTTTGTCAGCAGGGACATAAAGACAACATTTTATGCAATAGCAAGATAAAATTTAAACAGTATATGATGATACATTAATAATTACATTATTGGTTAAATTACGTAACAGTCTAAATATATAGCAACACTAGCTGACCCGGCAAATGTTGTTCTGCCATATATATTATTTCTAGTGGATCTTTTTGTATATCAAACAAAAGGACACATACCATTTAAATAGTTAAAATAATATATTAATTTTATAATAATAATTAAAATAATTTTTAACTTTTTATTTAATAAAAAATAACGAATCTATTCTTAAGTGTATGGGGATGGGATCTACGACAGAAAGAGGAATGTAGTGCTTTAGATGATGACCGCGGATAAAAACAAAAGGACACATACCATTCATTTTTTCAATTCAATGTATTTAATTAAAGTAACGGACATATTCATTTTTTGACCTTAAATGTAAATTGAAAAAAAAAATTATATATTTTTTATCCTAAATTAGGAAATTAATTTATTTTTATTATTAATTTCTAAAAGTATTTCAGTGTACAATATTTTTTGTCAGTCCGTCTTTATCCAACACAAATAAGCTTGATGGTTTGCCAATGCGAGAACATGTCCAAATATGCCTCCTTGCGTCTTGCTGTGTTGCTGGCATTGTTCACTGTAATACACGCACACAAATAGATAAATTAAAATAAATCATACAAAATTTTGTACACTGCGTTGTGATACATAACAAATTCTGAATGAAATGTCAAAATGATGCGACGCCTGTCATTCAACAACATAAAAATTTCATTCTATTTAAAATACGAACGATGGTTAAATTTGTTCATACGTAAATACTAAAATCGAGATTAAAAAATTTGAGGGTTGCGATTAAAAATGGGATGGTGGGGGTGGAAGGTTGAAAATTTGGGGTTGTAGGTATTTTTTTAAAACGAATAAAAAATTATAAAATTGTCAAAAAATAGGAAAAAAGTTCTTTATAGAGACACCCTAAACACCTAGCGATATGAAATATACTTTACAACCTATTCTCATACCTACCAAATATACATAAAAAATTTCAAAAAATCGAACAAGCCGTTTCGGAGGAGTGCGACCACAAACACCGTGACACGAGATTTTTTAAATTATATTAGATTATATAATAAGCAAGTACAAATAAATGTATGAACAAACTAGTATAATCAACCGTACATTTCCTTAGAATGTGAATTCCATTTTGGAACACAAGGGCTTCAGTGGGGCATCAATATAAATCATTATTATCCAATAGCCATTTCCTCAGATTATATTTAACCCATTCCACCACTAACAATATGACTTAATTTGTTAATTAAAAACACTATTTAACTTGTTGAAAGCTAGCATACGAAGCGACGTAAAATATTTGACAGTTCTCACCTTTCTTACAAATTCAATTTTTATAACATTTCTTTTGTGATATATTACAAAAATTACATCAAAATAATGTAGATAAAACGAACTTCCTAATAATAACTCAAATCTATGCTTTCCACAATGGATTTATATCAAAAACAATGAAAAAATATAGACTTCGAATACGACCATATCAAGCGGCAGCCATTTTGTCCGTCATCTTTGATGCTCGGCGCGTCATTGTGAATTAATTTGAATTATTCGGAGTGGCTAAACGCTATCCAGTATTTCGTTATGTCAAGAATGAGAATGGCCCAAGCGATTCTGACCTTGTTCTTCATACATAAAGGACAAAATCTCTTCCAAAAACCGGTGATCACCGGTGATCAATCAGCCAACTAGAGGTTAAAGGCAATACTTAAAAAACATAGACTTACTGATACAGACCAAATATTCAATTGTTGTGACGTGCTAGACATACGCCAATTATACGTTAAAACACTACTAAACTACATTTTTGACCAAAAAAACAAATTTCAACAACCACAAAATATCAGTAACGAACCAGTTAGACAATCGTAGAAAGAAAACAAAAAAACTCCGACGGTAAATACAAGTTTTGGACAAAGTCACTACCAATATCACGCTATAAAAACATTCAACAGTCTAACACTTGAAAATAAAATTGAGGAAAACAAAAATAAATTCCGACACAAAATTACAAAATGGATTAAAGAACAAAAAAGACAATATTACCAAAATCTCATAGCATAAAATAATAAAACATATACGTAACACACAGTCACCCACAAACACACAACACATAATATAAATATACCTATTTTAACCTTATATAATATTATTTATTTTTAATTTTAAATCTCTGTTTTTAAGTTTAATTTATCTTAATCTTATGTTTTTCATATATTTTTAAATGTATTGTGTAAAATTTTTTTGTGGATAAAATGATAAAGTGAGGCCAACATTATTGGATTTTATTATAAAATGTAAAAATATTGCATCAAAAATAAATAAAAAAATTGTATTTAACCCATAGAAGGAATCCTTTCTTGCCTCCAATGTTATTGAAATTTTGGGACTTATATATTTTTGTTCTATTTGTTATCCAGCCCATTGTTGCTCTGTGCCGCGACACCAGCATCGTGGTGCGCTGCGCGGCCATCTCCTGCCTCACGCGGCTCGCCAGGGTCTGGAGCAACAGCGTGACGCTGGAGGCCTGGCTGACGGGGCCCCTTCTCCAGCTGTCAGATCCAGAAGTCAAGGTTACATCTGATGTTATGTTATAATGTTTTCCAGCCTGTTGATGTCACCCCACCCCCTCCGCCGTACCCTTGAATACTGAGGGAAAGAGACAACTGCACCTCAGGCTGATAATACTTGAATAAAATCGACAAAATCGACGTTTTGTATTTTCCATTTTTTTCCGACCCTGGACTGTTTTAAATATTTTTTACCAAGTGCATTAGAAGAAAATATTCTACGTCTGTAAGTTTTGCTTTTTTGACAAAAACACTGTCTAGTTTGTATGGCGTTCAATCCAGGTAATTTTAACGATTTTTGGAGGGTCCTAACCCTGTAAGAAGTAACTTATCAAGAAAGCAAATAGGGAAGTTGAAAAATATTTTGACTTATAAAAAATATGTTCATGTAGATGACATGCAAACTTAAATATTGGTTTTTTTTTTTTTTTTAAAGTTCGTTTTCATAATTAAATTAATTCTAGAAGTTTGAGTTTTATTAAAGCCCGCGAAAACGGCGGCAAGAGTGTAATGCCGTGCGGCAGAGTTTGTGACGTAACCCGGTCCTTGCTTGTGTGAAATATAAGGGAAAATATTTACAAAACCGCGACACTCTTAATATGGACGAAAAAAATAAATTAAAAAAGTTGTGGTAGTTAGATATTTACTAGTATTAATCAATTCAGTTACCGAAAAAAGTGCATTTTAATGGTTATTTTTTAAATTTAAAAACACGAAATGTCATTTTTCACCGACCGCTATGTTAGGAACTGTTGCAAGTTTCGTTGAAAAATGACATTTCGTGTTTTTAAATTTAAAAATTAACCATTAAAATGCACTTTTTTCGAAATTCCGGTAACTGAATTGATTAGTACTAGTAAATATCTAACTACTACAACTTTTTTAATTTATTTTTTTCGTCCATATTAAGCGTGTCCCGCTTTTGTAAATATTTTTCCATATATTTCACACAAGCAAGGACCAGGTTACGTCACGAACTCTGCCGCATGGTATTCGCCCTTTTCGCGGGCTTTAATCAAATTCAAACTTGTAGAATTAATTTAATTATGAAAACGAACTTTGAAAAAAAAAAAAAAATACTGGTATTTAAGTTTGCCTGTGAACATTGATAAAAAAAATTTAAAAAAAAGGACTCTACTTCCTTATTGTACCAAAATGCTAGTAGTCGATATTTATATTATATTAAGGGGATAGTAATGTTAATTCAGCGTAAAAAAGGCCCATTTTTAAGATTTTTTTTAGATGCTAGAGATAATACAAATTTATTTAATTGATCGTAACATTTATAGTACAACATACAAACAATTTCCTTATTTAGCTGTGTAAGTCCAGTTGCAGATTATAATATGTTTGTTTGCTCCATCAGGCCCAAGATCTGGTGGTGGAGAGTCTGAAGAACCTGCTCTTCACTCCACTGGTCAGCCACTCCCTGACACTGACGGCTGAGGACAAGGGACCCTGGTTGCTGCTGGACGCCACCATTCGGAAGAACATGCGGAGAAACTTGTCCAGAGGAATCTCCATGTTGTCCAAGTCTAATTCCAAAGTATTGAGGTGATAATATTACATACCCAAATACTGGTGTTATATACTAGGTACTTATATATAGGTAAAATAGTTTGTTATGCACACAGAAAATAAACCATGGACCACTATTTATTTATTTGCAAAACTAGTACAAAAATCGGTACTTTTGGGACAAACTTATTATATTTAAAAGCTTACTGCTCAAATATTTACATGTAGGTACACACAAGTAAGAACCATTGGCCAGCAACTGAGAATTAAATTTCCAAAATGCTTGAAACTGTACAGGGAGGTTCCGATGACAAAGATCAATTAAAGTACTATGACAAAAAATTTAATATCTATTTATTTCATTAAAAACTTGCTTTAATATATAATATGTATGTACCTTCATTCAAGTAAGCAATAAAAATGCTCAAAACGCATGATGATAAATAATTATATATCGTGTACTTCTTGTAAGTATTTTTTGTTCATAAGTATTTATGATTCTTCAATAATGTCTATATAAAATAAGTGTAAAATAATCTGAAATATTTTAGTTTGTAAGTATTTTCGTCACAAAACAATTTCTCGGATTTATTTTTTAATGATTTTAATTGAACTAAAATTAAAATTCTGAAAAGTGTCTTTACTAGATTATGTATTAATTTATTTTGCTGTATGATTTGAAATTTGTGTTGTATAATTCAATACTTCGTCTGAAAATTATACAAATCTGCCAACGACCAACGGTTTAACTTTTATAAAACGGTAACCTTAGTATATTAAAAATACTTAGTTTTTCAAAATTTAAAAAGTGCGTTTAATTAAATTAATTTCTGAATGGTGGTCTTATACCAGGGCGATATTGGTGAGTATCTTCCACTCTGGAACGTGCTGTAAATATGGGTTGTATAAATAACACAATTCATTCAAATAAAATTTACTTGCGCTTCTTACATTATGGTTAAGGAGCCGTCATGGTTTGGTTTGTCATGGAACCGTACAAGTATGTGTTACAATAAAAGTTGATGTTTGGTTGCAGTTTCCGGCTGGTGGACACACTGTCTACGCACATCGGCACCCACAACAACCTGTCCTGCTGGGTGCTGCTCTCCTGTCTGGCTCGCCACATACAAGTCTCCGACATACACTTTGTCCTCAACTACTTTAATGAGATGACAACTGAAGCTATGGTTCGTGGAAATACTATTTGAAACTCATAACCCCCTTTAGTTTTCCAGTTTCTCTGTGACAGGGAGTGAGTGCAGCTCTGCAGAGTTGTTCCAGGCGGCAACCTGCAGCGTGAACATTGCTCTTATGACAGCCAACCTCTGATCGGAGAAGGCACCAGAATAAATTTTTTTCTTTCAATTTGGTGTTTATCCTTTGCAATCTACCCCATAGCGTGGCACATTTTGACACAGTGTGTGTGTACGTACATATTATGTATTTTCAGTGAAAATTCTGCATACAGGGATAGCAGATAATGGATTATAAATATTATATACTTACAAGGTATCCGAAAACTCATAATACTGGCGGGAAACAGGTGAATAAACATCACATTTGGAGTCAATTTTGTGTTTTAACTTTTTTTATTTGAGCTTGAGGCTTACGAGTAAATCTGGTCCGATGTAGGAATTTCTTATTATGAATGACTTCATATTAGCTGACCAATGTATTTTAAAATGATTCAGAGCGTAGTTACTGAAAAAACGGAAAAAAAGTTAAAAAATAAAATCGAAAGGCTGAGAGTAAGAACAAATGTGATTCGCCACTTTTTCGCATGTGCTACGAGTTTTCGGACACCGTGAATATTTTTTTTTTTTTACATTGACTTAACACAGGAGGCCCTGAGGAAAATTATTTCCCCCGGGGTCTATGTCATCTATGAAGATGCTGTGTAAAGAGTCTTTTTGAGGAGAGGAAGGAGTGAACATGGGTCTTAAAGATACCCATTTTGTAGGAGGGAGGAAACAGAGGCCGGCAAACCGTTCCACAGCCGAGCTGTTGAACTCAAGAAGAAATTGTAGAAACTTGTGACTTGTGAATAATGGCTTTCGGAGTACCGGGCCGTAGGCCCCTTGCTCTTTCATCTTGGATTTTATAATGGTTGTTGAAAATTGGTTTGTAGTTTGTGTTGTTGTTGTTGTTTTTTTTTTTTTTTTTTAAATTTTTGCGAGGGATATGGCTGCAGTGGGGGGGGGGATCATTTTGGAGGATTTACCTGGGGGGCTTGTGACGGGGGGGGGGTAGAGTGGCAGGTCAGGGGGCGAGAGGAATGGTACGTTGAAGGGTGGGGATTAGTTGGTCTGGACAGAGATGTTGTGGAGAGAACAATATTTGTTTGGGGAGGATTATGTTTGCTGTAGTTGAGTAGGGGTTTTGTGAGCGAAGGGGGAGGTTTGGGGTGCGGTAAGGGGACGGTCGGTTTGTAGGGCGGTGAGGGGGTGGTCAGTTTGTAGGGCGGTGATTAAGCGGACGGTTTGGGAGACGGTGAGGGGGCGGTCGGTTTACAGGGCGGTGAGAAAGCGAACGACGGCGATTGGTTTGTTGGGCGATAGGGGGACGGTCGGTTTTGGTGGCAATAGAGGAGCGTGAGGTTAGGGGGGTGGTAAGGGTGCGGCTGGTTGGGGGGGGGGTTCTGAGATGGGGTGGGGGGAGCTTAGAGGGGAGGTTTGAGGTGAGGTGGGTCGGCGGGAGTGGTGTCGGCGGTAGGCCAATTTGAAGACATTCTTTTTCTTCTAAGGACATGTGGTTGCGGTTAGGGTGATTGGTGAGGAAGGAGTTTATTTCAAGGGTGAGGTGTTCATATTCGTCGGAGGTTGGGCTGGATGCGTAGGGCTAATTTTTTTTTGAATTGTAGAAACGACCTGTTCTCATGTGACAAATGTCAACCGTGTACATATGTTGGGCATGCGTGTGACGTGTTTGCCGACTGTGCACTGGTACCGAGGGGATCAATGATGCTAGTTCCTAGGAGCACCTTTCTTTGAAATACTGGCAGAACAAGGATAGCATTCCCACCCGAAGGCTGTGCTCTAAAGATTGCAATCCATTTGTTAAGATGGATGAATCTATCGTCAGACCGCCCGTTTCTGCAATCAAGGGTTTTTTTCAAGTATTATGGAGCTCCAGACCAGAGGTGGCTGCTAAATTCAACTGTGGGTCGCACTTGCGATTTTTACAGGGTTAGCAGTTGTAAACTATTAAATTATCTGCGGGCCCTGTACAGTTCGCCCAGTTTTTGAGAGGCTAGCTTAACTCTGGCTTCGATGGAGCCCCCGTACCTGACCTGGTCACTTAGAGTTACACCAAGCATATCAATGAAGGGCCTGTTCGGAAGATGCTTCCGTTGAAGGAGACTAGATTTTCATTTCGTCGTAATCAGACATGATTGGGTCTTTGAAACATTGAATTCGACGAGGTTATTCTCACCATAAGAGAAGACTCTCTCAAGGTAACCGCCCATTCTTTGCTTCAAAGCCCTCTTGAGCCGTTGGAGTTTGTGTTCCCTTTGGGGGCTTGTCACAAAAAAAAACAGAGCGATTCAACTGCTTAACGATTCTGCATTGACCATCGACATTTTCAATGTCACTTACAGACAGTTCAGCAACTATCTTTTAGCACATGTCACTAAGTAGTAAAACTGCCCTTGTGTACTTTGTAATTTATAATCTTCTCCATGATATATTGGTGTATAACTGTTTTATGGAGAATATGAGAAAATAAATAATAAAAAGCTACCATGGACTGTACTGTCATCCGCATAAGAACGAATTGGTGCACATGACAAAAGGTCATTGATGTGCAACAAAAACAAAGTCGGGAACAGAACCGATCCTTGTGGGACACCAGCATTTATCGGATGCGAGGAAGAGGTGATTCCATCAGCAACTGTCTGAATCGACCTCTCCCTCAAAAATTCGGCAATTCACGTACACAAGGATACGGGAAGTTCGTAAGAAGGCAGTTTTTTGATGAGTCCTCGGTGCCAAACCCGGTCGAAGGCCTTGGAAATGTCCAGTGCAACCGTTTGGGTCTCACTGAAACGTTCCAGGCACCAGAATATATGCTAAGCCAGTTAATAGCCAAATTGACAAATGCGTTTGGTTCCCACCGAGGTTGAATACTTCTGCTAATCCTTTATCATTGCCCAAACAATATTCTCCACTTTGATAAATGAATTGAATTAACAAACTGTATTATTTAAAATTAAATAAAGTTTAATTTCACACGTCTATGGGTGTTACATAAAGAGTTACAACTATTGTACATTAATACAAATAATGTTTCCCGTTGCAGTTCAACGACACCCGTCTCATAATCCTGGTGTTGGAGGTGCTGCGGGAGTGGTCCAAGTTCATCCCCCCGCTGGAGGCCACGGTGCTGCGGTCACGCCTCATCCGCTCGCTCAGCGAGGGGAGCCTGCCCTCGGCGGGGGCCCGGGGCGCCGTGGCTCTGGCCTCCAGACTCACGGTGCTGCTGGGCGGGGACGCGCGCTGGGCCTGCGACCTCATGGCTGAGGGGGAGCGCAAGTTGCTGCACACCCCGCGCAAGGAGGTCACCACCATTTACTTATTTTAATGTTAAAATACACCATCATGATCAGTACTTTTATCAGTAAGCAACGTTTCCATTCTGAATGGTGGTCTTTCATTAAGGCGATGTTGATAGTATCTTTCACTCTAAAACGTGAAGATTCTTTTTGTCTATCTATCTACATATATACACACTAGTGGTTTTGTGAAGAGTAGACCTCGCCTACAAAAAGTATGTTTCTAATTTTCCATTATTTAATAATTCAAAATCAAAACTTCCTCTAAATTATAAGATTTGTAAGCAGGTACTCAAATACCTTCCCGCTTAATTATAAATCATAAATCTCTATTTACTGTTTTTAAATGGTTCTTTTGAAAAAAATTGATGAATATGGGAAAACAATGCGAGAATATAGAAAATGCTACATTCATACAAATGTCATTATCTACAAATAATATTTCGTTGTTTTACGCTCATTGCTGCATCAAGGTCCCTTAAAAACCAATTTTAAATGTTGAAAACGATTCTTCGGGAAATGATCGATCGAGATTTCACTGGTTATTATTTTGTGTAACATTATTTTTGTTTCGAATAAGGAATTCTACAATTTAATTAATTCTTGCAAAGAAACATCACAAAAAAGAAAATTTGAAAATCACAACTTTCTTTAGGCAGATAGGTATCATAATATTGAAAAACTGCAAATAAGTTAATACACTCTAATCTCATCTCCAAACTAACGAAAATTGGTATAACTGACAATGCTTTAACTTGGATCAAAAATTACCTATTTAATAGAGAGCAATTTGTTAAGTTAAATGGCTTTCTGAGCGGTTCACAGACCACGAATTTTGGCATCCCGCAGGGAACTGTACTGGGACCAATCCTTTTTATCATTTATGTCAACGATATGTTTAAACTCAACATCAAGTCTAAACTCATTTCATATGCAGACGACACAGCAATTATAACCGAGGGATTAACTTGGAATGAAACCCAGAAAACAGCAGAGTTAGACTTAAACATACTAAAAAAATGGTTCGATAAAAACTTGCTGTCACTTAATACGGAAAAAACCTTTGTAATACCGTTCACCATTAATAAACATGCATTCCCTGAAAATTTAAAGATTAGTATACATTCATATAATTGTAATAGAAATTTAAATTCATGTAAACCTGACTGCTCTGTACTCACTGTTAAAACTAATGTAAAATACCTCGGTGTAATTATAGATAGTAACATAAAATGGAAACTACAGATCAATGCAACAGTAGAAAGATTAAGAAAATTATTGTACATTTTTCTTAGAATCCGAAACATATTAAATTTTAAACTATTAAGAATCATTTATTTTTCACTGATTCAATCTGTATTACAATATGGAATTGTTGGCTGGGGTGGTGCATTCAAAACTTCTCTCTTGCCTTTAGAAATCATCCAAAGAATATTAATAAAAATAATTTTAAAAAAACCATATGATTACCCCACCATAAGATTATTTCAAGAATTTAAAGTCCCTTCACTACACAATATTTATAAAAAAAATTGTAGATGGGGTTACACATATTTTTTCCTGCGCCTGTGTCT
This sequence comes from Limnephilus auricula, assembly GCA_951813805.1. Lineage (NCBI taxonomy): Eukaryota > Metazoa > Arthropoda > Insecta > Trichoptera > Limnephilidae > Limnephilus > Limnephilus auricula. Next base: position 17,979,518 of record OX638395.1, on the reverse strand, counting down.
CAATAAATAAAAGACAGCAATAACAAATACTGTCCCGTTGTGTGTTTTTGGGTATACTTGTTAAAAAAATCTACAGTTTTATATTTGCACACTTGAAATTGGAAAGTTACTGTCTAGACCTGATTTCAAACTACATATTTGTGTAAAGCTTGGTAACTTCAGCAAGTATTAATAATACCCTGGAAATGAACCGGATATTTGTTTCTTCTGTCCAGATTCAAGGTCCTGCACTTTTGGCTATGGCTGACCTGGCCCTAGCCGCAGAAAGGAGACCCTCGGTGGAGATTATTGACCTGCTGGTGGACATCATTGGTTCATTCGATGATCAGCGTGATGGTGATTATTAAATACTATAACTTCAAAAAAGTTGCTTTCAAATATCAGTTAAGTGCATTGTTAGATGCCAACTAGAGTATAACTCTACGATATGGTCTCCCTTTTACAATATTCATTCCGGCAACATTGAAAAGATTCAACATAAGTTCTTGAGATATATAAACTATAAATTGCATATTCCTGTAGAAAACATTGATTATAACTACCTACTAGATAAAATGTCCCTATTAGAACTTTCAGAAAGAAGAATAATCACAGATTAACTTTTTACGCACCAGATTTTCAGGTATTTTCCATATAAATGATCATCTAGTAAATCCACATTATGCAAGTGTATTATATAAGTATAATTAATACAAAACAATACAAGAACAACATGTTAATCTACCAAACTATTAAATGGGAATATAATTCACCGACTCCAGATATTTTCATATCAGAGGGTTCGGCTCGGTGGAATTCCTAATTTGACCGATAAATCCTACTGATCCCTCAATATAAATATTTAAAAAATCTTTAGTAATTCTACATGTATTTAAAATGACTGATTTTTGCATTTTTATATACAAATTCTTTGACAAATCTAATAAGTCTAAATTTTTAATAAGAGAGCTAGGTATAATGCCAGTAGCCGAAATAACAAAAGGTAATATTTTTATAGTCTGAGAGTGCCAAATTCTTTTAATTTCATTTCCTAAATCTGTATACTTTCTTATTTTTTCAGAAACAGATTTTTTAATTATTATTACTATTACATAAAATACTAGTATTACATAAAATACTGCATTACAAAATTGACTGTCCTGAATTGCTTCAATTAATCAATATCCACACGACTAAAAGATCTTGCTGAAATTTACTACCCTTTTATTTTAATAACACCAGGACACTCTCTTATCAAAATTCCCCGATACCGAGACTTCACAGTCTCGGAAATAAATATTCTGATCTGGGAGATATATTTCACATTAAAAACAATAAGTATAAACATTGTTTATTTCAATTCTTTCATATATTTAGAAATAAATAGACGTCTATAATCTCTGCAATTTTTGTCTATATTGAATATCTTTTTTTTGTGAAACTTCTTATATTTTTTACCTATGTATCTAATTTTATTATATGCATTTATTGTTATATTTGGTTGTAGGTATATGCTTTTGTTTTACTTTTATTTTCACTGTATTATGGTTTCTTTATTGTTTTAATTTAGAATTTTTTTAAATAACTGTGATACTCATCTATTTAACTAGAATGTAAAAGCCCATAAAGGCGTGTAATAAATAAATAAATATTCATTTAAGCTGGAAATGGTTGTGCTGTGATTGCAGAGGAGCAGCCGTTGAATGTGCGTGCATGCGCCGTGGCCGCCCTGGGCAAGCTGAGCATCCGCGAGCGTAAGACGGCTGAGCAGGTGGCCCCGCTGTGCGCACGCCTGCTGCAGGACCTCCGCTGCCCCCTGCCTCTCAAGGTCAACTCCATGTGCGTGCTGGCCGACCTGTGCACCAGGTAAACAACACCAACATAACTTCACCATTCATTCCACCAATAGTACGAGTTTAACTTAAGTTTAATGTGAATACCACCCGAGTACCCTACTGCTCTCAACCATTTGAAACATAGTTAAATTATGGCATCCCCAATTGGAGTATGTTGTAAGGCTGAATAATAATAATAATAATTGGATAATTTGTAGAGCGCCGTTTTTGTGAGAAATCACCTCAAGGGCGCTGTACATCTTATTATGACTTCTTAGGCTCTACCTAGAACTATTATTTACAAATGGACACAGAGAACATACTTACCTGGCAGGTCACTTCCGATAAACACACTTTAATTAGAAAGTTTATGCTTGGAGGAGATACGACTTTGCACGCGGAGGACACTATATTAAAACACTGGACATTGCATAACTTTACATTTGCTACACCATCATTTTTCATATTACATTTATAAGAAGATAACTGCCAAAAATGGAGTTAATAAATTGAAGTTATTTCGAAAGACATTCTCATTAGGACTGGAGGATTTGAATGAAATTAGATGTACAAATAATTCACCATTAAGAATTTGTTAACATTTTTATGCAATTACTTATTTACTATGTCGCGGGCTGAGAAGGTGAAAGTGAAGGTTTTTGTTTTTGGCTTTATGGGTACGACTGTCTAAAAAGGTGAGTTTTAAGTTTAGCTCTGAATTTCGCCGAGTCTGTGATCATTCTTAAGTCATGTGGCAGTCCATTCCAGGCTTTAGGTCCCGACACTCCGAAAGCACGCAATGTAGTGGGATGGGGAAGGCGATGGTGAAGAGGAAGGTGAGGAAGTACCTGGCTAACATGGCTAAAGTCATTTTAAGTAAAGTATCGATTCTGAATGGTGGTCTTTCACCAGGGCGACGATGCAAGTATCTTCCACACTTCCACTTCCACACATAAGTACTGCAAATATGCTTTGTATTATTTAAATGAATGAGTTGTGAAATAACACAATTTTATTTATTAGGCACATCTCTATATAGGTAGGGTTTACACATATTTTTTAATGTGTCCGTCTCACTAGGGATAGCCTGTATCGAGACAGGCTAGTTTCAATTATTGTTGTGATGGAGGACTCAGCCATCCGAGGAATCGAACATGCGATGCCCACTCAGCCACTGACCGGTCAAAGGGTAACATTTAAGCTTAATTTTCATAGATACATTTATGGTTACAATAATGGGATTGGAGAACTTTTAATTAAATTTAAAAATAATTTAATTTTAATGGTTTTCGAACCTGCTCGAGACCACAGAAGTTGGTTGGAAGAATTGGTTCTTTTGTGCGGTGATAATCACGTGAAAAAAATAAATTATTCTTTCCTTGTTCAGATTCACGTCCATTGTGGAGCCGATGCTGTCGTCGGTGTGCGCGTGCCTCGGCAGCAAGGACACGGCGGTGCGGCGTTGTGCTGCGCAGCTGGTCACCCATCTCCTGGTGGGGGACTTCCTGCGGCTGCGCGGAACCCTTTATTTCCATTATTTCCCGCTGATTTGTGACGAGGATGAAGCAGTTCGGGATATAGCTCATTATTACATCTTAAACTGCTTGGTCTCGAGAAACAAAAGTATTCTATGCAACAATTTCGTAGAATGCATATTTTACTACAACGGATTTGAAGGGCATGCCAAGTATGCCAACTTTACTGTTTCTGAAGAGGAGAAAAAAATGTTTACTTTGCAAGGTTCGATCATTTTTATAATAAACATTCTAACTTTTAACCTTTTGAAGGCCAGCATGGAAAAAATATATTTTTTCAATACAATGTAAAATATTTGACAGTTTTCACCTTTCTCACGAATTCAATTTTTATAACATTTCTTTTGCGATATATTACAAGTAGATAAAACGAACTTCCTAATAATCACTCAAATCTATGCTTTCCACAATGGATTTATGAATACATAAATATAGACTGAAATGTGAAATTTATGAATACATATAGACACAAAACAATGAATAAATATAGACTTCGAATATGACAGCGTTCATATTATCAAGCGGCAACCATTTTGTCCGCCATATTTGTGTCCGGCGCGTCATTGGCAATTAATTTGAATTATTCGGAGTGGCTAAATGCTATCCAGTATTTCGTTATGTCAATAACGAGAATGGCCCAAGCGATTTTGACCTTGTTCTTCATGCAATTTCTTTATACATAAGTGGCAAAATCGCTTAAAAAATTCGGACCCGCCGGGGGGACTGCGGCCAATTAAAGGTTAAGACAAAGATAACTGACATTATACATAATGTTTTTTTTTAATATTTTTAATAACATGCACACATTATTAGAATGGCCACAAAATAATATTTTTTAATAAATACAGTAATAATATGCAGGACGTTAAGGCACTTACTTACTTTATTCATGACATTATTTGGAGTAAAAAAATGTAAATGAAATTTTTGTTTCCGGTGACATTTTTCGAATATATAGATATTTTTGTTCGACTAAAAACACAAAAATCAGTAGGTATTGGACAGTTAGGGGCGGGTTTGAGGTTGATCGGTTACTTGACTGAGTGACCAGTGACGATGATAAATTTGATTTTGCAGAAATTTTTTTTGAAAAAAAGACCCATAAAAAGTCACCGGAGACCAAAATTTCATCTACATTTTTAACTTCAAATAAGTTAAAACTGGTTAAAGGAAGTCGAATACGCCCCCTAACACCCTGTATAACCTAGCAAACTATCGTATATGATTTGAGATTTTCATGGCCAAAAGTGAAATTATTATTGATATTTTTTTGTGTTATTAGCTTCCTTAACCAATTTTTTGGACAGTTTTATAGTGTTCATCATTAGGTGATTCATATCTGCACTGATGATGGACACTGTAACGCTGTCCGAAACATCGAAAGGGGAAGCGCAACACGGCATAATAACTCAAAAATGAATAACGATAATTGCCCATTATTGCTTGCAGGTGAGGAGAAAAGACAAATAAGACTGACCATTTATGAACTGATGCTGTCCCACATGAGTGACATACAGCGACTCAACACTCAGGTTCGTTGTGAACTTCTCCCCTTCAATACTTTTACCTTTACTTACCTGAAGCTAAAAATCATTTATCACCCGTAGGGGGGTCACTAGGGTCCCACATATATTGCAGAGCGATCTTGGCTCTTAATACTCTTTTTGCCCTTTCCAGTAAAACTCAGATATTAATTACTATTTTTTAATACATACCTCATTTTAACCGGACTTTTAATCAAATACGTTGACAGAGCAACTTTCATTCTACACATGATGCCTGTGTGAACAAGAATTATACATAATATTAGTGCGAGAAGCAACTACATTAAATGGAGGATGGTATATAAAAATAAATCATACTCACCAGGTCAGGGGTCAGAGCTGACTAAATGTCCGTTAACCTTCGAAATGCTGAATTCCCGCACCTTAATACCTCTATAGTGTGCCGAGGGTAAAAATCCCTCAAACTAAATATTGTTTTCAGTTTACCAATTGGACACGCCGGTGCTCAACGGATATAAAATTTTTGTATTCAATGGGTACTTTTGGCACTTGAAAAATTAATTAATGATTTTAATAACTCAGGTACGGGGCATACGTCATTCCTACGTCTACCTACATCTACCTACCTACGTTAAATTATCGTGAAAACAAGCTTATGTGTCCAAGCGGTTAAACATTAATAAAATATCGCAAAATGTTTCTTCGCCATGGTTCAAAGCACTGGATTCAGGGCTGACCTTCATGGTTCAAAGCGCTGGATCCAGGGCCGGGCTTCACGGTTCAAAGCACTGAATTCAGGGCCTGGCTTCACGGTTCAAATTACTGGATCCAGGGCTAAGCTTTATGGTTCAAAGCACCGAATCCTGGGCTAGGCTTCACGATTCAAAGCACTGAATCCAGGGCTGGGCTTCACGGTTCAAAGCGCTGGATTCAGGGCCTGGTTTAATGGTTTCTATTTCTCTTAGGGATACGACATGATTTGCAATGAGCTTTATCAACAATCGTTGATTGCAGGAGAAGCTGTGCAAGGAGACGGGCACTTTGGTGGAGCTGGGAGAGGACGGGATGGAAGTGCTGAGAGATATCCTGTTCTGTCTGCGCCGCGCCGCCAAGCCCCCGCAGACCCGCCAGCCCTCGGAAGACATGGCTGCAAGGGTCACCACTAACATTATTTCTCAGGTGGGCTATGTAATATTAATATAATGCAACGGCCATATATAGCTACCGAATGATAACGCCACTAATGTGACAGCTTCCTTGATAAGGTTAATGAATGTATAACTTGCTTGTTTCTGATTGCAGAAGATAAAGCTGAGTGTGATGGACAAGGTGGTCCCCACCGTGCTGCGCCTCCACCGCCGCCTGCGCTCCTGCTCCTCCCCGCTGGTCCCTGACCTCGTGGCCTACGCCAGCGACCTGCTGCGGGATTATAAAACTGAGGTCACTTAATATTTATTACAATTTACATCTTTCACTTTGATATTTTTGTAAATATTTTATTATTTTCTCTGTTCGTTCTCCATATTATGCATTAATATTGGTTGTTAATAATTCGAAAAACACCAACCCAACTGTCATTGGCGGTTGTCAACTATGTATATAACTTTTAATAAAATAACTGTGGAAATATGTAATGGAAATAATAATGCCAATGTTGACATGAACACTAAGGTTGGGGTATAATCATTTGAATGCTTTTTGCCACATTATGGCATTATGTATTTCCAAAGTCTCGGATTGCTTTGCTGCCACATTTGGCAAATATTCCCTATATTCTTTAAAAAAAAAAATTGAATTTTTATCAAATGTTCCCGCAGTCTGCAGTCCGCGTTTTTTGAAATCTGAAAGCCTACTTCTGCTACTGATCAATAGGTGTCACTGTTTTTCGTTTTTTATCGGGAACTGTAATGGTAGATTCAGACTGGGTCGACATATGTATGCATCGCTACGCCTAACAATATCTGGGCTACTTAGCAACCATAGATTTTTAATGAAAATTTATGTTTTAGAATCTCATTGGCCACACGCATCGCGACGTGCGATGTCTGTGGCCATTTTCATAGAAAATGTATGGTTGCTAAGCATTGTTTGGCGTAGCGATGCGTACGTACGTCGACTCAGTCTGAATCTACCTTAATGTTTTCAAAATTTGAAATTATCAAAAATATTTCCAAACGGTCGCTGTCAGAATGTTCTCATTTATAATTGAGATTTGATCATGTTTTAGTCGATTTTTCTAATATATTTGTATACCAGTGTAATAATGATTGAATTATCAATGTATTCAAACAGCCTTACTAAAAAACTTTCTGAAGAATTTTAACAACTGGTAAAAAACCTTACTAATACTGGATTTTTTTTTTATTAATGAAGATAATATTAGCAAAACTCAATCGAAAATCTGAAACAGAAAAATCAGAAAAAGATCAGGATATCCGTATCTTTTTCTGATTTGGTAAATATTTACAAAACCGGGACACGCTTAATATGCTGTAAAAAAAAAAAAAATTGTAGTACTTGGATATTAACTAGTAGTAAGTAATTCAGCAACCGGAATTAAAAAATAATGCATTTTAATAATTATTTTTTAACTTTAAAAACCAAATGTCATTTTTCACCGACCTCCATGTTACGAATTACGACGGTAAATACGAACTTTTAAAAGTAAAAACACTTCATATCAGTTAGATAATAATAAGAAGTAGGTATTGCAATTATTGGAAATGATTAATGCATATTAATCATTATTTTGTTGATTTAAGAAACACGAAAACTCATTCCCCTATCGTTGCCATATCTGTCATCTGTGCGACCGACGCACATTTCGCAAATAAAATAGGCACTGCCAACCTAAATTCAAAAGCATTTGTGTTACCAGTAGCTAGAAACAATATTAATACAATAATAACCATAGGTTTTATGCAAGTTTTTTTTATATTAAAAAAAAAACTCTTTTTAATTTCAGTAATTATTTTTTATAAATAATACATTCACTTTTGTATCAGAAACCATGTTACACAAACCTAGCGTAGTCACTAAACTACTTGAAAACTGGGATGTTTTTCTTGCGTTGACGCTAGCAGGCGCTGTAAAGGGGGCACTTTCTTTCTTTTGTATCACAAACCATGTTACACAAACCTAGCGTAGGCGCTAAACTACTTGAAAACTGGGATATTTTTCATGCCTTGACGCGAGCAGGCGCTATAAAGGGGACACTTTCATTTGAATGAACCGGTTACGCTAGGTTTGTGTAACATGGTTTGTGATACAAAAGAAAGTGCCCCCATTATAACGCCTGCTCTAATTTTTTTTATATTAAAAAAAAATCAATTTTTTATATACTATTATATATCTACTACATTTTTAAAAATTTTTTAAAGTGTATATTAAGCGTGTCCCGGTTTTGTAAATACCTCTGATTTTTCTGTTTCAGATTTTCGATCAAGTTTCGCTAATATTATCTTCATTAATTAAAATATTATAATTTGAGGTTTTTTTTTTTTTAAAAGAAAGACAAACATTCCCGGGTTACGAATAACCCAACAACGTTTGAAAATCTCCTACTACCACCACACTAAGCGGAAGATGTTGCTTGTGTTGTGATGGAGGACTTAGCCAGCCGAGGAATCGAACACGGAACGCCCGGGTGGAACCCAAACGCTATGCCCACTCAACCACTGACCGGTCTAACTCAATAATAACTCAGGTCCGGGGCATACGTCATTCCTATGTCTACCTACGTTAAATTTTCGTGAAAACAAGCTTATGTGCCCAAGCGGTTAAGTTAAAAAATTGAAAATAAAAATGACAATGAAAAAAAATTATTTTCAAAATGATCACTAAAAAATCTCGAGCAATCTGAGAAAAAAGTTTTAAACTGCGCTGTCGCTCCGGTGATAAGTATGTATTTAAATGTAATGTAATATGTGCCGATTCTAAATTTAAAAATATAAGTAGATTGTTATCAAGAACCCATTAACAAACTGCTTTGTAATTTAAAATGACTTCACTCTAATTATTTAACATTAAAAAAATAGTCATAACAATAAAGGAATAATAAAAAAATGTATTCATTAATTAACTTGTGGAACATTAAATTTAGATATTTAAGCTGAAAAATGACTGAGCCCAACAGAGTTAAACTGTGTGTATTTCACAACCATTAACATTTTTCTTACATAAATTATAGATTGAAGACCTGTTTGATGCGGATCCGGAGCTGATGGATGAGATTAATGCTCTGCAAGCCTCCAACACCTCCACTCCGCACCCCGGCCACAGGTCCCGAGTGGACAACATCCCGCCCGGCTTCGAGGAAGACCAATCCTCGATGCTGGACATGGGAGACGACCAGATCAGAGACACTCCGCTCCGAACAGTAGCTAAGATTAAAAACTCCAAGAAAAGGGGTGATTCTCGGACCTCCAAGGTAAAACGCAGCCTTGTGCTGAATGTCGATTAGGGTAGATGTTGTCTCTTAGGATTGCAAGCAATTATTGTTTTTTTAATAAAATAATGTAGGATTCCAGAAGAACTAAGTATTTGCATATGATCCTAAAGAAAAGTAAATAGATTACTAACATAGGGTCTAAAAATGAATGTTTTTAAAGCATTGCCTGGAAAATTCTCCATTGAATTTATAATGATTGCCTTTCTCTGGTTAAAAAATGGGATCCATTTCAAAAAGTAAAGGTTCCTATCGAGATGGTTAAAATGAATGAATTATGAAATCTATCCCTAAGCTTGCATACAAACTTAATGAATCACCTCTAAAAGCAGTGACGTTACAACAAGACCTAGGAGTTACCATATCACAAAAGGGATCCGCTTATCGCTGGAACTGTCAAAAGAGCAAATTCAATAACATACTTAATCAGGACCTAACCTTCCTTGACCTAACACCGGACATGATGTTTAAAATATACAAAACATATGTGCAACCTCCCCTGGAATACGCTTTCTAAATTTGTAGTCATTGCAGAGGATATAGATATGATAGAGAAGTTTCAGAGATGATTTACAAAATACCAAGAGCTTTGAAAGACCGGCAATATGAAGATAGACTCAAGGAACTAAAACTACCAACAAGAAGAAGAGAAAGGGATGACTTGATTGAGACTTTCAAAGTTTTATCTGGACATTATATGTAGTTGCTCTAGTAAAAAAATCTTCACCACCAACACTAATGTAAATCTCCACGGACACTCGAAAAAAGTTACGAATAATCTGACAATATTTGGAAATTTACTACCACCATAGTAAATGGAAAATGTTGCTTGTGTTGTGATGGAAGATTTAGCCAGCCGAGGAATTGAACACACGACGCCTGGGTGGGACCCAAATGCGATGCCAGCTCGGCCACCGACCGGTCTAATTATGTACATACATAATAACAAATTTAATATGGACTAAGAACAAATGTTTTTAAAACAAAGCTTCCATCGCTTTGAAAAGTTCCAAAGCTACATTGAATTTAGTAATTATTAACAATAATTGCATTTCTCTGGCAAGAAGTACGAGATGGTCAGGAGAGCTTCGTCATCAAAAGCAGTATTTTTGTGTACTTTACGGCATAAACAGAGACAGACTCATAAAAGTCATCTCCTTTTGTTTTGCTATAAGATATGTAATTTAAGCAGTGTTAGAATGTGGCAACACCACACTTTGTATTTGCATTTAAAAGTTTACAATAGACACTTCCAAATAATTGTATTATATTCCAAAAAGACATTGACTGCCATTGCTTGCGTGTTTGCGAAAGATTTGTTAAAGTTTGTGAATTTTTTTATATGAAATATAAAAAAAGTGAAGTGACGATAACCTTTATAATAAGTTTGTGTAATTAAATATATTTTTTAGTTTCATAGAAAGTGGTATTTTTACAGTTTATAAGAAAAACTATTTTGTAAATCAAAATCTAAATTGTTAATATTTGTTACATATCAGTACGGATCGAACCGTTTTGATAGAACAGAATAGAATTTACATTTTTAATACAGACACATTATAATCTCAACATAATCACAAATATATACTCACGTCAACCCCGGTAGCTAGCTCAGTCATTATCTCGGGGTTCTCGTGTTTTTAGTTCGATGGATTGGGAAAATTCGAGATAAATAAGGTTCAATAAATAAAACGATCTCTTTTGCCATGTAAATATTTGTTCAATTATATTTAGCAAAATGACTCTACGCTACTAGGAAAAAGCTTGAATCTCTCTGCGGGAACGAAAGACGGATTTTAGATCATTAAGTCAAAGCCAGAATAAAACAATTAACACTTATTATAGTACGTTACCTTGCGTGGTTGTTGTCGTGGAAAGCAGATGCATTTGTCCCTCTGTCGATTTCTTCTATTGTTAAACACGTGTGCCAACACCATGGGATTTGAAAGGTACCCGAGATATGCCCTCTTTAACATGAGTTAAATATGAAACCCAGAGACACGCGCAGGACCACTGATTCTAAATCTGGTAATATCTAGATCACTTTAACTATATTTACTTTTCAAAAGTTCAAACTTATTTGCAAAGCAATACTCGAATTCTAAATAAAGATGGCAGACAACCGCCCCTTTCGAAAGCTGGACACTGAAGAAGCTCTCGCCCTTCCTTCCCGGATAAGCTCGGCTCTCCTCCCTAGCCCCCACCCCAGAAAACGGTAAAATCCGTTCAACGCAACCTTTAGGTTGACCAGTACGAAAAATATTAATTTCATAAAAGTACCTGACTTAAATAAATTCTCCGGGGTTACCATATGAATAAATTCATTACATAACACATCCCCGAAAACACCAAGAAAAAACCGCCGTAACCACGAAGGTTTTTTATATTATTATTATTATTATATATATATATTTTTTTTTAATCCATCCAAGAAAACTTTTTATTAAACTACCCAAAAACGTTGTCCGCAAAAAGATTCAGCGTTAAAAAACCTAGGCAACAATTTTACATAATTTACATAAATGCAATGTACATGATATAACAACATCAACATCAATATATCGGAGGGAAAGTATCAGAGCGCGCGGCACGTGGGAATCCACGGCTTTTAGGCCACCATAACCCGCGAGTAGTGAAGGATCCTTGTTCATCAGGGCATTTGGAGTAAGAGTCTCGATTCTCAGCAATAGAGGATCCGACTCAAGATGAAGCGAGAACATGAAATAAAAATTACAAAACAATTAGAAAAGTACGAAAATATATGCATTCATTATTCAGGCAACGAACAACAAACATTTACCAAAAATGACATAATAAAACACATGAGATACAAGACAATAAAACACATGAGATACAAGACGTTCCACAGAGAGTAAGCAAAACTATTTGAGTTGTGAATGAATTAGCAAAAGAGATCAACGGAGATAACTAAACACTATATGTCGCGATGCATACATGTACATGATAAGAACACACGTGTTTTATTAACAGTGGATATCCGCAAAGAAAGCAAAGACTGAAGTAAACGTAATGAGTAAGATAAAGAAAGGGACCCTTAGTGAGTTTGTAGAGCGAATGAACGAAGGAGCGTGTGCCAAGACCGAGTTGTCTGGCGGTCCATCCTCTCTGCCTACCCCTGCGGCGAAACGCGGTGATGGTTATTTGTTAGTAATTTTTTTTTTTTTTAGAACTCATTTCCCCCTTTTAACGGACAGGCGATGGTTCAAGTTTCAGTATCCGCCTTTTAACGACCCGGTTACTGGTTGAAGAAATGTTGAAAATTCAACATAAAATATCATAATCCTTTAGGGACCTACATTTAGCCAGGAATCTTATAAGATTCTGACGTAGGTATACTTAGGAGGAACACTTGAAAACTCTAGCTTGGAACATCAATGCTCCAACTAGAAAAATAAGGTCAGCTTGGAACAAAACATGCTTCCAACTAACAAACTACAGAATACCACTAACCTAGGACATAGCTATCATTCATTATTTTTTAATGATAACTTATACGAATACTTATTATAATAATAATTTAATAATTTATTTTTTATAATTTATTTTTTTTTGGGTTAATGATAGTGTTAGTATAATTTATATAAGAATAAAGATACCTATTAGACTATGGGCGCCATCTTGTTTACCGGCTTACAAGCAACCAACCCTCAAATCAAAATTTCGAACTATTGACTACTTTAATTTCCGAGTTTAAAAGACAGATGAAGAGTTAATAGCAAATAGAAGCTTGGTACATATCAAATTCTACGTGGATGTCGAATGATTCGAATGAATAGTCAAAAACACAAGTGTGGAGTGTATTTAGCCGCCTCCGGTTAATTACTCCGGAGCGCCTATGGTATAGAGTCTGTACACACTGTGCTCAAAGGGGCCCCTTTGAACACAGTGCGGAGTATTGTGTATGCATATGCGTGTTTTCGTGTATAGTTTCAAAATTAACAACATTATTTGACAACTTTTCCAATTGGATTGGTCGACAATCTAGATGGATTCCACTTAGACTTTCAGTCAGAAACAAATCTATGTTGTTAATAGATTCTATCGAGATTCTATTAAGACTTGTAAATATGTTCGTCACTCACCGCCAACGGATTTCGTTTCATTAAAACAACTAAAACTTATTGATTTCGTAAGCAATCAATATTCACCGTTAGCTGAAAAATCTTTGACACTTGGTCTATCTTGAATTGCAAACCCCGAAAATAATTTCCAATGTAGGATAATCGGACCCACGACACTTCCCCGCGAGAATATAATTAATCAAATACCGATCATAATCAACTATTTCTAAAATTCGCTATTATTCTTTCGTTTTTTCTATTTAAAATCCAACAGGCTTTGAAATATGGATTTTAAACCTACAGCCTGAGAACTTGCAACTCTTGCAATACTCGTACGTAGTAGAACTTCGCTGGGAGTCGAACCCGTGAATGATCTTTGTACATTAAAATGGTATTTATTATTAACTAGCTGATACCTATCATGCGTTGCAATACCAATTTAATAAATAATTTTTTTCTCCCTTCGTGTCATTTCCCATTCGTCCCCGTTTAACTCCATAAAGTACACCAGTTTTCCCACCAACTCGCGTGACCTATTTCATTTGGTTTTTATCCGAATTTCGTAATGCCAGAACTCTCTATACTTTAACTATCCCGGGTATGCGCACATCATATTCCTGATGAACGGTATGGCCGCGCATAACTTACAAACACACAACAACAAACGAACATTAATATTCTTTTAACATATTAAATTTATCCCCTCGACACCGGTGCGTAATCGAGAAACACGCCAAACGCGCGCCTAACATATGTATGTACACGGGTGACATTTGTCACGTGAGAAAGGTTCGCTTCTACGACTCTTGCTTGAGTTCAACAGCTTGGCTGTGGTAAGATTTCCCGGCCTTTGTGTTTCCTCCTTCCTACGACATGGGACTCTTTAAAACCTATGTTTACTCCATCCTTTCCTCAAAAAGACCCTCCACTCAGCATTTTCAAAGATTACGTAGGCCCTGAGGAAAGTTATTTTCTTCAGGGAGGCAGTATTAAAAACCGTTTCAATAATAAATAAGGCGATTACTGTTACCTTGAATTGTTGACTCCGGATTCGAATCGGAGCATATTTTATAATAGCTTTCTCATTGTCTATATTTATTAAAATATGTAAACATGCCTATTAAATGTTTGCGTGATTTTTTGACGAAAATGGCGCTATAGAATATGGTTTTCGGTCTTCTGAGAATCGAACCCATGAATACCTTTAAAATAAATCATTAATATGATTTTTTCAAACTTCGCAAAATCACTTTGTGGCGTCATATTTAAAATAGTGGTTTAATACAAAGTTATTTGTTTTAATTTCATTAAAATGATCACCACTCTCTTAAAATACTAAGTTATATCGAATTAATCTTTATGTAAAATTATTATGAACTTATATATCAATTACGAGAGTCGAACTCGAAGTAATGACTAATTTTTTATTAGTTGCTGTGGCAGACTTAGATGTTATAGAAATATCCGTTGGATCTTAAAACTGAGATGTTCATTATTCAACTCCGTCATAACGTCACTTTCCAAAAAGAACGTTTCAATTTAATTTTATTTTACATCAACGAGATAAATTTACAAAGCGCTATGCGAAGACCAGGTACCTTCTAAGACCCTTTTTTGAAGTAATTTAGTTTTGTCGCCCAAAACACCATAAATGGCCGTCTAGTCTTAAACAATAAAACTTTCCAATTGTCCCGGAATTACCCGGAATTCTTTGTATGTTGACCGACTCCTTACAGTGCCTGTAATAAACGCTTTCTAAAACGGTACAGATTATCTTACAAGGCGGGTGGGAAATACGTCCATCGGGTTACCATGCAAGCGAGGCATTGTTTCGTTTTATACCTGACTAACCCAAGCCGATCTAGGCAAGACAGTCACCAAACATGCCTAAAATCATTTCAAGCAAAGGTTCGAATTAAAATCGTGATTTCACGACGTTCACTAAGGCAATACTGAGAGTATCTACTATCTGTACGATTCTTGTGCGATTGATTTATAAGCATTTAATTAAATCAGATCACGCATACAAAATGCTTTCACAATTGTGGAATCTTTCCAAAGATTAGCTAAAAGTTACGTCTCGAAATATAAGTTGTTCATAGCTGTGATCTACGCACTGTTTAAACCGAAATAATATATTTTCAACCCCAAAGAATAGCTTTACCATGTGCTTTCATATCACCAGATAAATAATAATTCATTCACAAACAAATCTTACGTTTTAAAACGCATCTTGGCCAAAATATATCACGTTTCATTTTGGATTTGAAGCATTCCAATTTCTACCAAAACAAATTAATAACTGAACGTTTTTGAAGTAAAACTCGTGTTATTTTGAAAATGGCGGTCCATCGTGAACGCGTGGGTGAATTTAAAACATGGATACTAACGGTTTCAAAATGGCGTCGCGGAACACGTGTAAATTCAAAAATTCTAAAGCGGTAACAAAATATTACTAGGAAGAACATAACTACAGAATTTTTATACACATCACGACACATAATATAAAGTACGACACATAGATATAAATGGGAGTAAATTAAATATTATCTCGAATTTAGCCGCACGTTGGAAAGCGCCAGTGTTACATATCAGTACGGATCGAACCGTTTTGATAGAACAGAATAGAATTTACATTTTCAATACAGACACATTATAATCTCAACATAATCACAAATATATACTCACGTCAACCCCGGTAGCTAGCTCAGTCATTATCTCGGGGTTCTCGTGTTTTTAGTTCGATGGATTGGGAAAATTCGAGATAAATAAGGTTCAATAAATAAAACGATCTCTTTTGCCATGTAAATATTTGTTCAATTATATTTAGCAAAATGACTCTACGCTACTAGGAAAAAGCTTGAATCTCTCTGCGGGAACGAAAGACGGATTTTAGATCATTAAGTCAAAGCCAGAATAAAACAATTAACACTTATTATAGTACGTTACCTTGCGTGGTTGTTGTCGTGGAAAGCAGATGCATTTGTCCCTCTGTCGATTTCTTCTATTGTTAAACACGTGTGCCAACACCATGGGATTTGAAAGGTACCCGAGATATGCCCTCTTTAACATGAGTTAAATATGAAACCCAGAGACACGCGCAGGACCACTGATTCTAAATCTGGTAATATCTAGATCACTTTAACTATATTTACTTTTCAAAAGTTCAAACTTATTTGCAAAGCAATACTCGAATTCTAAATAAAGATGGCAGACAACCGCCCCTTTCGAAAGCTGGACACTGAAGAAGCTCTCGCCCTTCCTTCCCGGATAAGCTCGGCTCTCCTCCCTAGCCCCCACCCCAGAAAACGGTAAAATCCGTTCAACGCAACCTTTAGGTTGACCAGTACGAAAAATATTAATTTCATAAAAGTACCTGACTTAAATAAATTCTCCGGGGTTACCATATGAATAAATTCATTACATAACATATTTTTACTGTTTGTAATATTAAAAACTTTTATTTTAGGGATACATTCAAAAATAGCGAATCTATTGAAAAATTAATGTCAACTGGGAATATTTGTAAATTAATTATGAATCTGAAAATAAGAAAGTAACTTAACGATAAGATCTCAGACTACCCCAGGGGTTGAAAAATCATGAAATCTCATGTAGACATCGACCTTTCTCCTGTTTTGAAGGTTAAGTGTGCTAAATTTCATAAATCTCGGAATAAAACTAGATTTGTATTTTTAAAAAACCCACAGACTTCTTTATATAACTTATATAGGATGTAGAATAAAAGTATAAACTCAGAACTGGAATATATTTTCTGAATTAAATAAAACTAAAATTTCAGCAATTTCGGCAGCTGATATATATGACATGAAAGATATGTCACTTATCACATATTGGGCGCTGACAAATCGGCAATTAATTTCATAACAAAAATTGCTTAAAGTAATTTATTTGTAGCTAGTTTCTCATCGGGAGAGATCGGCATTCTCAAGCACATAGTTTTCCTTTAATTCTGTTAGAAATAACATTCAATATATGTACTATTATATTGTGGGCATTAACTTACAACCAACCCGTTCTGTAGTGGCCGTGGAGATATTGATATCTATTTCATCAACGGCTAAAGCTGCCCGGCAGCCGGGTGCAGTGTGCTGCCTAATTGAAATAACTGGCAGCACCAGTTCGCCAGTAGTATTGACCCAATATCATGAAATGTTAAAAATAATGACTACAAGATAACATGCAGCTAGTTTTATTAACCAAAAAGTTATTGGTGACGATCATGACACATGACTTCCTTGTGCTTTTAGAATATTTGACTTACATGCCCATTTTTTGACCAGCTGAAAGGTATTCGCTGAAAAAATATGTGCTTCTAAATATTTATTTCTGAAAGAAAATTATTATTATTATTTTATTTTCTTTATTCATTTTGTTTGTTACAGGTTTGTTTTACATGGTTTTTTGACTTAGTAGCTAGCCTCCTCGGACCCAGAGAAAAAAGAGTTTCGAATTCATTTTTTGTTTTTAAATTGTATTTCTAAAAAACTACATAAATTAATTTTATTAATTTTTTTTTTTTAATGCTCAGTTTTTCCAGAATCGAATGTCTCTTGTAGGAGACGTTGGGTCTCTAGCAACTCATTTGAATCTTATAATAATCCAGGAATCACAACACTTTTTTTATGTCGCCCACAGAAGATGCTGGGACCGAGGAGGCTAGGCAAATGCCCGTATTATGGTAGTTGATATAGCCCGTATAATTAAGTAGGGGCAATACTTGTTCCCCTGGACATTTCCCAGTTTTTAGTAAACTTTATTTTTTTTCCTCAAAACTATTAGCAATTTATTTTATAAAATGACATACCTACATATTTTGGAGCTCAGATAAATGATCTTTTGTAATCCGATTTTTTATATTGTGAAATATAGAAAATATCGCAATCGAAATAAAACTTGTTTTTTGTCCAGAGTACCCTTCATGTTCCTCTGGTCACTGTGTAATGTTCCTCTGGACAGTACTTGTTCCCCTCTGTACAATGAACAATGAATGCTTTCTAAGTCATGAACACAATAAAACAATACATAATTTACTTAAATAATAGAACAGTTGCCTATAGTCTAGTATATTTTTGTTGCCATAAATTTTTCTGGATTATGTACTGTCATCCTAGGTAGGTAAAATCTATTTTAGAGGCATCTATTTTTTTTATATAGGTAACAAAATATTCACAAAAAAGACTACTGGAGTAAAATGAATGGCTTATCAGACACGTCCCAAAGTATTTTTCCTGATTTTTGCCTACACAATTCTTTATTGTAAAAAAGATACATTTATTTACAGCGACACTTTTACATGTCCAGAGGAACACGGAGTGGTCATTTTTTATTCTCATTTTGAGGTTAAGTTATTAGAAAGATAAATACCCTCGAGGTTTCTTGGAAAAACATGCATTCTAAAGTAGTGTTTAAATAATACAGACTCGTAAGTCTTCACAACATAAAATCACTCGATAAAAACCAAAAAAAATTACTTTAATGACTCAGGTCCGGGGCATACGTCATTCCTATGTCTACCTACGTTAAATTGTCGTGAAAACAAGCTTATGTGCCCAAGCGGTTAACTTTGACAGGAGAGAATGGAAATGAAATCAGTGTTGCCAACTTTAAAATGCGCATTTGTTGACGGTACTTAGTTAATACAAAAATTGATAGTTTAGGACATAACATTACTGTCCAGAGGAATAATCGTCCAGAGGAACACGTATTGCCCCTAGTAGTCCCACAGAGTACGTATGCCATCGATGAAAAATCTTCCTTCGTGTATGTCTTGTATGAAAATGAAAAAGATATTAGAACAATGACATCGCATACAACCTCTTTCTGGGACTACTAGGACTTTGTGGAATAATTAACACAAAAACTCTTATTATATAGGTACCTACTGTGTAAAAGAGTAAATGTTTTATGTACAAAATAATAATATAAATCAGATTATGTTTCTAATTGCTAAAATATAATATATGCACCTGCTTTAATGTTTTTTTTCTATTAAATCCTCTGGTTACGTCCTATGCATTGGATCATCCTAGAAATGAGAATGGTAGGTACGTATTTATTTACCAATAATTTATTATAGACCGCCAGAACTTTTATATAATGCGAAATGGAAATGTGTTCGATTGGTTTTTGGGAAAGAAATAAAACACCAATGTAGATATTAATATCAACTTTCAGAAATAGTATTTAATAACTTGATTAAATTGGGTGTTGTTGACGTACATTCACAAACAGTTGTTTATCTAAATCCTAACTGTAGTTAACTACGATACATGTCATTACCATTACCAGTTGCGTCTGACGCACGTGGAATATTTTATTTAACATTAAAGTAATCACAGAATCAAGAAGTAAATAGATCATACACTATTCATATAATATCAAATGGCACTATCTCGTGGTGACAGGAACAGGACCACCTGTCACCTGTGGTGGGTGTCGGGTGGTAGAAGGGATGGGAGGGGAGAGGGGAGAGGAGAGAGGGGTAAGGCCTTGCTTCCCTTACACATACACGTACTAGGTCTCTAGACTCCACGACTAGTTTAGGGAACTACAACAAAACACAACACAACAAGCTGTATTTTGGTGTCCGTGATGTCCATCCTATTTCCACTGCACTGACTAGTAAAGTTACTTCCAGCTTCAACTCAATCAAATACATTATCGTATATCACAGCTTTCTGTTATCTTTCAAACAAAAATAATGTTTATCTTTGTGCTTAAGTTACAAGGTAGAAACTATGTTAAACAAAACCCACACCAAAATGACTTTAGTTTTACAGAGACGGAACACCAAAATACAATGAATAAAGAAACTTACTAAAGAAGATGGCCCATCATACCCTAACTACTAAATGAGTAAACTGTTGTACCAAGCTTTAATATATATTATGTAGAATACACCATCGTATAACGTTGATTATAAATATTATATTCATCAACACAGACTTAATCAAAAATATTTCACAAACATGTTTTTGATATGAAATTTCACAAAATAACAACATTTATCAACAGTATTAATAGGTTGTTGTCATGTCATAGTGCACTTTGAAAATATGTACTACAAAACAAGAATTGAGGAAATATTCAATACATAACAATAATTGAATAAATACTACATAGTTATGCGTACTTTACACGGAAATAAGGTCACACGGCAAGAACAAAAAGGTTGTTACAGCTTTTAATTACATCAAATTAGCATTTGTAGAAAACATAAAGGCTCTGCTGCACAGCAAATTTTTGACAATTTCTTGCCGGCAAGGTATTTTCGTATTGTCGGTCAAGATTGTGCAAGATTTTCGGGTGTTGCCTATTCTTGTCGACGTATTGCCCTGGCTCTGACAGTGAGTTCAATCGGCTACCGTTATTATGACAATATTGCCCTGTCAATTATATTTCCTTCTTGCTCTGTTGCACATATATGGATCTCTATTCGCCACCTACCTGCTACCAAAACTCTTAATTTCGAAAGCAATTTAATATTAATAAATAATTTTGTGATTTTAAGGTTTGTGGAATTATTGCAGGAGATGGTTTTTTTGTGTTGTGAATTTGTTTTATACATTATGGAAATCTTGGCGCGACAATATTGACAGCCAACACGTTGCCCTGCATGACTATTTACAGCAATTTATCTTGCTCGTTTACCAGCACCTTAAAAGCCATTGACTTATTAATACATAACTATAATGATGTCACAAACTGAACAATTTAAGATATTTAAAGTAACTTTTGAAAGTAAAAAGATAGATGTAAATGAAATGATTTAAAATTCTCGTGACCATTTTATTTTACTGGTTTATTTTTCTGGTGCTGAATCAATTAATACTTACTCTACCTCTCGGAGAGCCATTCATCATCATGACAAATGACCAGTTGTAAACGTCGGCTCGAAAAGGAGAAAGCGCAACACGCCTCGATACCCAAACAGTTGACGGTTATAAAAAAATATGGTTTTTAATAATGCAAAGAAAAAAAAAAAATTACAATTAAAGATTATGGCTACGGAGAGGATGAAAAAGTTTGATTAACATTAGCATCATTGCACATGTACATATTACACTATTATTGCTTTGTATATATATTATAACATAATGGTTGTCTTGTGGGGAGCTTCATTTGATTGTGATTATTTATTACATTCAAATTATGTTTTGGCAGAATTAAACAATTGACAAGGTATGAGGGAAACGGCACTCAGTTTGAAATATGTTAGGCCTAGCACGCACATTCACTCTCACTTGATCTAGTAAGAATGAAGGCTCGAAAGCATAAATTGGCTCGATTGTATCAAAAATATTTGATTTTATATACTGATTTAGTGTATGCTGAACAGTTTGAGCCTCACCATGTGTACAACTGGGAAGAAACAATGGCCTTGTATAGCGACTTTCTTAGCCTCTTATAATTATTCCATGTAACGTACACTCTTTAGAGCCGGAAGTTGAAAGTTTTAGCCGGCTTTAAGCGAGTAAGTATGAAAGAAATCATGACTTCCAGATCATTACAAGCCGGTTTTGCCGTCCACAAGGGTAATAAATACTTACTCGTAAAAACCACCAAGTATGATAACGAATGTGCGCGTACCCAGGCTCACTGCTGTAAAAAAACATGAGAAGGTTTCACATAATTGATTGTTCTTGACCGTGTGACGACTCATTTCTAGCAAATATAATAAAAGCTCACCTACCTATGAACAGCTAATGAGAAAGAATACCGTATCTAAGATCTATGCTTGGGTTCGCCTATGATATTTCTGAATACAATCTATAAAGCCCGTATGTACATGGGATTGGTTAACATCAATTATGGTAACTCTGGGTCTCACTAATTAATTGTACATATATTATTATTGTAAATACTGAACATAATTGCCACAGAAATTTATAGAAAATGTCGATGTCCTTCATAAGGAATCGTCTGTTTATGCGCTGTTGTCATTTTGTCACAGAATCAATTTGTACGACTCAGAATAAATAATCTATAAGTTAACTTACTATACATATAACATACTAAACAACTCTATTGGTTATTTTCTAGTCACAGTTCATTAGCACAAAATAAGATAATAGGTTGCAATTTGCTATTGGTTAAATTATTGTGATGGTTTCACATAATTTTAATACATACAAATATTATTTAGAAAGTGGTTGAAAGACATAAATTAAATGTGAAAAAAAGCATTCACTTTGTCATAACCACTAAATGAAAATAAATAAGGGTTTTATTTCATAAATGCAAAAAATAAGTTCATACGAAGTGAGTGTTTTAACTCATATGTATGTTAATAATATTAAACCAAAAAATGATAATTTCTACAAAAATACAGTTTGATTGCATTGCGATTCATGATAGGTGGTTTATTTTTATTTGATCATATCGGCTATTGGTTTAATCTTTTTAAAATTTATCACAGTTTTAAAGTGCAATGGTTAAATAGGAAGAAAATAAGACATTTTTGCAGTTAATTACTAATTTAAACCTTTGACATACATTTTGCTGAAGAGACCTGTATTTTCTATACATTATGTTCTCCTGGTCACTGACCAATATACAAATGAAACATTGATATAAAAAGTAATATTTATGGCAAGGTAAAACAGGATTGAATTAAATATGAATTGATGGATCTTTACTGGTAAACAACCAATAGAATTATGTGAGGAAACCAACAAATATAATCTAAATCTAATTTACAGAAAAATAACATATATAGACATTTTAAAATTAGCGTAACGTAGAGTGTGCGAATAACATGGTTTGACGAATACTAACAAATCATCGGCAAGCAACTAACGTATAATATTCATATACCGGGCTCTACCTACACTTACAGCGATGGTAACAGACAGTACATTCAATACAATTAATTTGTCTTACATTATAAAGTATTTGTGCAGAGCTAACAATGTCGTGGACACGGGAGATAGAAACGCTTTTTCGTTAGAGTAGACTTAACGTACGGGGGGTCAGTTTTAGGGGAAGTATGTACAAGTTAAGTATATTATAGCTTCTATTACAACTTTAATATTGGATATGGATCATATAAAACTGTTGGGAAGTATTCTAAACATTGAAAATATGATCTTCATAATCTAAAACATGCGTAACAGTTCAGTAGGGAAGATACTCTATTACAACGGGAGAAGACATGTAAATAATGACTTTATGAGAAATATATCAGGTCATATGTTTACCTGCGTTATTTACCCTGAAATTTAAATTCACATGTGCAGCTGGTTATTTGCGTGAATTGTTTGCCGACTTATTATGTAATTGTGTTTACACTCACTACTCACATTCCGCAAACAGGCATTGCTAGCGCACTGGACACAGGACGCTAGGCAGCTAGAGCTAGCTATAGTGCTTGTGACGAGATGCTCGGACAGTGCGCTCGGTGGCGCCTGCCATACACTAACTGTAAACTATCGCAAACAACAACCAACTCTACGTGCAGTTCACTGGCTACTACAATGCTTTGCCCTCCAGCACCCATTTCATCCTATTAGCGCACTGGTCACCGGTCACTAGCTACAGTGCTTGTGACAGGATGCTCTGACAATGCTTGGTGGTGGGCGCCTGCCATACATTGTAACTGCAAACTGTCGCAAACAAAAACCAATTCTACGTGCTTTGCCCACCAGCACCTATTTCATGATATTAGCGAACTGGACACTGGGCAGCTAGAGCTAGCTATAGTGCTTGTGACGGGATGCTAGGACAATGCTTGGTGGCGGGCGCCCACCATACATTGTAACTGTAAACTGTCGCAAACAACATTCAACTCTACGTGTGGTGCGCTGGCTACTACAGTGCTTTGCCCACCACCCACCCTATCAGACCCTGCACATATGAGATTCCTAAACAATAAATGCAGTTCCTCCAATAATAATAATTGAAATGTCTTTTTATATGTTAATCACAAAGCAAATCTTTCTCTGACATCCGTAGTAGGACAACAAAAAAAAGAAAGAGTTTCAGAAATCCCAATCATGATTAAATACTTGGGCACCCGCTAAGTCATAATTCATCACAATAGTATGTTTATATGAGCTGGCTCCACTACAGTAAATTCATTTACAAAAAGGTAAATATGTAACTTTATTTTATTTAATAGAAGAATAATGACTAAGTTGTAACAATTGAAGCCAGTTCTTAAACTTCCAAAAGGAAAACAATAGGATGAATAGTATTAGAATGGTATGAAGATAAAAGAATATAATTCACAATTCGTAATATTATACAGAACTATGTACACATTTCCAAATATTCATTATTATAGATTTATTTAGATATATCATAATTTGAACTGATGTTAAGTCTTAGTCCAACAAGAATGTGTTTCGATAGAAAAGTAAAAGCGATAATAAAACATTATTTCATAGCACAACCAACGTATTTAATAAATAAACATTTCCACCAACACAAAGATGGATAAAGCCCAAACAATTATTCACTTTATTCAGTACGTAGAGGGTTTGTTTGTTTGTTTGCTGGTTTCCTGGAAATATCCCCCAAAGATTAGCTTAAAGCACAGTCTAACAACCCGGGCCGCAAGGGATAGGGCCAACGGACAAAGAGCCTGCAAATCAAGGAAACCAATTACAGATAGAAGACAGAGAATGAGCAGTGAGCACCCAATAACCCCACTGGATATACATATATATACTGTATAGCTGTCCTGACCAGGACTGACGTGGAACAAGAGCCACTAAAACATGCACCCAAATACATCCATATATTTATTAATCACAATTGTGACTTCCATAGCATAAGAAAATAGATTATTAAATATAAATCAGATCAGAAAATATGACAAGACCATTAGAATACACCGCAGCTGAAACCTGGTCCAACCTCCGTTACTTGGGATTCTGCGCTAAGTAATGCTAACGTACATACTAAGTTTGCAATACACACATACATGTTAAGGAATAAGAAATGTCTTTAATACTTTATATGGCCACTAGCGGGAAACAAAGTGCTCATTCTCTTGTGCAAGTGTTTAACACGGTGCGAGAAGACATCGGGATACTAACGGGCAGAAGGTATCACAAGAGATATCAGGGAACTAATCATTTAAGTAACGTCTAAACAGGTAATTATAAAAGGGCTTATTATGACTAGAAGTAGGAGGAAACCGAGTAGCCTCCTCCGCACTTGTGTATCTACATTGAAGCCAATATTCACAATTACATTATTACTCTACCAACTAAATACACAAATATGGCGTTCATTTTGGTTATTGCACACACCTCTGTTCCGACTGCTTCAATGTCTTTAAAATCCTTAAACATCTAAAAAGCCTCTGTTCTTCCCACAAGACCCAACAATCCCACACTACAGTACTTTTGTACATTTAATTCATTCTCTAAACTTAGCACCGAACCTGACATTCCACATTCACAAATGATGGGAGGCAAAAACATAACCTGGAGACGGACCTTATCCGAATCCTTTAAAATGATTGTAACGTCACTTTGTTCACTTAGTTTATCTTACATAATATCAATATATAACAGTGGTAATATCTCTACAGGGTGAGAGCCCCGGGCCCGGTTACCAGGGAGGTTACTGCACTGGTTACCGTCTCCAGAGACCCGGTGCCCGGGGAGCCCCACTTTGCTTGCTTTGGCTCTCGGCTAGTATTGGGGGCCCTCAGTCACAATTATTATTTATAGGTACAATAAATAAGTGTAAATAAAATCTTTTTTAAAATAATTTAAATTTGTCAGATTTGATTCTGAAATTCCATTAACAGATCTTTTAAATAATACATTTTTTAACTTATCATCTTTCATAATTAAATTATATTTATACTTTTGATAAATATGTAATACTTCAATAAAGCTGCCTGTTTACGTTTATGATTCGATTTGTAATCTTATTGGCCAATGATGTTTGCTCATGCAATATGAAATGCCGAGATAAATGCCTTTCATCTTATGAATAAGAGTTTATGTATAATTAAATAATATGTACTAACTTTAATTGGAAGATATGTTGTGTGTGTGGAATATCAATATAATACATACACCACCATATAAAAACAAACATTCATTGTGCATGCTTCCCGGAATTGAACATTATGGAAAAACAAAAAAATACACCACAATATAAAAACAAACATTAAGTGTTTCTTCCCAGAATCAAACATTACAGAAAACACTGAGAGAATAATATAAAATAATATCTACACAGAGTGGAAAACAGGTCTTGTTACTATATTATTGAAGAGATTACTATTTTTAATATGTATTAAGTATTCAAAATAGTGAATATTTTTATCACAAACAAAAAAACTGTAAAAAAAACACACAAATATTTACCTACTTCAGTTGACTTTTTAATATCGTATACATTGTACTTAACAGAACTTAAAGTTCGTAAAAGGTCTTTTTAATTAATATTACGAACGAACTTACTAAAGTTCAAAGTCAAGAGTGAGAAAATTATCAATAATTAATCAATCTAAGAACTATCAATGTCTTCAGATCTAAGATCATTGTCCGATAAATAAAATTATAAAGTATGCAATTAATTAATACGTTATGAATTCTAGCAGACTGAATAATCGGCAATTTTTTTAAATTGCAAAATGCTTATACACCGTAAAATTTACGCGTACGTATAAATATATTATTATAATAAAATGATGGCAGTAATAATGGCATGTGTGTCAACCAGCAGTCTGCTGGAAACTCAAACCAACAAATAATATTATCTAAACCACAACCAAAATCAATAAATAAAGGATTCACATTGTAATGTAATACAAGGCTTCCCAATCATCATCATCAATTACATCTTGCCAAGAAAGTTAGCATTGAATATGAACCCCAATAGCCAGAAGATGGATACATAAAGAGCCCAAGCAAAAATGGCAAACCAACCTCAATAGCAGCTTCGAGCCAAATGAGAATTATAAGTTTATAAATATTTAAAAAGAAAAAACACTTACATAGGAATAGACAGAAAAAACAACAGATTTCCCCCTCATTACACATTATCATAATAATAAATAAATACTTAGTTTATATTAATAATTATTACTACAAATTTCTCCTTCTATTTTTCCCACATTAGTCGAAAGACATGTTTTTAAATACTAATGCCTTTCCTAGTCAAGGTTTAAGTTAGTCATATACAGTCATAATATTTCAGATTCAGTAGCCGAAGAATAAAAGGAATGAGAGTAAATCCTTCTGTCAATACGGTCTACAAGGTCACCCTAGTAAGGTCAGAGTTCAACTGTTACAGATACAAGGTCACCCTAGTAAGGTCAGAATTCAAATGTTACAGATACAAGGTCACCCTAGTAAGGCCAGAATTCAACAGTTACAGATATAAGGTCAACCTAGAAAGGTTAGAGTTTAACTGTTAGATACAAGGTCACCCTAGTAAGATCATACTTCAAATGTTACAGATACAGGGTCACCTGAGTAAGGTCATAGTTCAACTGTTACAGATATAAAGTCACCCTAGTAAGGTCATCGTTCAACTATTACAGATACTTGGAGAGATACAATATCACATATAATATATGTAAACACATTAAATGTTTGGCTGATATAAAAGAGCTTATTGCAGAGATTACAGTCGATCCAATAAGGATAGATAGAGTGAAGACGACCATGTCTGATTCAAATAGTTCCAACAAATAAAACAAAAGGATGAATAGGGAACCAAACCATGGATTTCATGATAATTATTCTATGTGAAACTGATCACTCTCAACAGATTTCTAAAACAGAGATTCTAGAGTTTAGTTTTGACAGTTATGCAATATTTAATAATATGTACATTTTATAAGTGTTTTTTAGTCAGTTATTAGTATTAATGAGGTTGATAGGGTATAATTAATTGCTTCTTTATAATGCACATTGTATACAGCATTTTTCAGATATAATAAACGTTGATAAAGAATCCCTAGATGGGCATCCAAAACTAAACCCATTGTTAAAGAGAACAAAGGATGTCAAGTTGACAAAGTCAGGGCCGGTATTACAAAGCACAGATAAGCTATACTTGTAAACATGCGATGGTTGGTTGACATGAAAAAATTGTCTCCCAAATTTAAATTATTAAACCTCACTTCTGTCATTTTGACAATTAGTTATTGCAGACAGTTTCCTCTGCCAGATTGAGATATCTAGGGGTTTTTCCTATCTGGACTTTGTAATACAGATCCTTAATACAAGGTACAGCAAATTTGGACGCCAATCTATTAAATCTCGTTAATATTATATCAAGAGGAAGGTCAAACATGAGGTGAGGTGAATGAACCCCCGTGAGGTATGATGGATGCAGTTGGTTGCTGTTATCGCGTCCAGTCCAACCGCGAGATGCGAGATGAGGTGAGTGAGGGATGATTTGCTGATTGGCTCAGTGGCAGTGGTTGGTATTGGCAGAGGTGGCCCGGCTTACAACTGGACGCCTCCCTCGCCTCCCGCCCTGTCCGGACTGGTAGCTGACCACTCGTACTCCTGGGTCAGTGTGGCCATGTCCTGGGAACAAGGAACAAATTAAATTTTAGTATTCAACACCTATTAATTAACTATGATGACGACATCGTCAGGCAGAGGAGTATAAAATCTAACATGCTCAGTAGAAGGTTTCTGCTCTGCAACTCACAAGTGAAAAGGGCACTCTTAGTTTTCTGCATCGCCTTTTACACACTCGAGCTCTGGTCCAACTGGGAGAGACTGGTTGAGGGAGACCTTTTGGCTTCTCCAGCAGAGCTCTCTCGGAACGTCACCATGCACCGCAGTGGGAGGGATAAAATCAATCGTCCATCACTCCTGGACACAATGACCCCTAGATTCCTACCCACCCCTCACACCTTTTTCCTTCCCAGACATCCTCTCCTTCCTTTCCTAAAAAGAAACCTCCACACAGCATTCCCAAAGATGACATAGGCTCTGAGGGGAATTATTTTCTTCAGGGCCTCCTGTATGGAGCCATTGTAAAAAAATATATAGATATATACACTCTACGGGAAGTTTTTTTTTTTACACAGGCGGGGCCCTAATAGTAAAATAATTTTCCTCAGGGTCTATGTCATCTTTGAGGAAGGAGTGAACATGGGTCTTAACTTTCATTTGTCGTAATCCCGCCTTTTTAAAGGTTAAAAAATAAAATGTTATTTTAACAAGGATGTACGAGGGTGGTCCGATAAGCACTTAGCCTCATCGCCCGATGGCTCCACTATCGCAGGAGAAATTTAATATCGAGTAGTACATTCTCGTAGATGGCTACTGTCGAAATTTCAACCGAATCGGACTCGTAGTTTTGTTTTGACCGCGTTTTGAATTTAATAGGCTTACCCCTATGTTTGTAGAAGGCGCATTTGACAATATTTCTATCCCAATCCTGAAAAAAAAACTTTTAGTTCGCTTTTTAAAATGGAGCTCAGTGACGTCAGCACTGTCCAATCCAAAAATACCAACTTGACAGGCTGTTTTAATTACAAGTTTTATAATGGACTTTTTAATAATTTTATAATAATATGATTTAATAAAACTTATATATTCACAATCAGCGTTTATTGAACATATTTTTTTAAAGCCATTATATTCTGGAGTTATTTATGCTTTTTGCCGCTTTACCAGCTGTCAAATTTTAAAGAAGTATCAGTGTCATTAATTTTTCGAAAACACCTTCGAATTGTTGGTTTTCGTGTAGGGTGTATATTTAGGTTTGTGTAGAAACAATAAAATCAGTTCATATTCGTATAAATATATATTTGTTTGACTTTTGTTTGCCGAATGGAAGATTTTTTTGGTTGTTGTTGTTAAAGTTAGCTATTCTGGGAAAACTTGTAACGATATTATCATGTATATGAATAATAAGATACATTATCTGATAAACAGAAAACAGTCGCAAAAAAACAATTATTTTGTTTTTATACGGATATTTGACCAAAGTCAGGAAGGTAATTTCCGCGCGCTTTTTCCAAATATGCCTGGCACGTGACAGGTTAAGAAAACTGTCAACTCTTTCATACAATAAAAAAAAATTGCTTTTAATTCCAAAAAAATAACAATAACATGTATTAGACATTTATCATCACTTATCAAGAAATTCTTATAAAATTAAGACCACAAAATTCAATTAGAATAGTGGTATATTGGAAAAACCCTATTTTCTGACATAACACGAAAGTTCAATTTACAACATGCATTGTATAATTTCTTGACTAAAACTGATGAAAAATAACACAAATAACTCGTGAATATAATAGTAAATTGACCATGACAGTAGTGAATTGATTCAATGTTGCCGGATATGAATAATAGAGTTGGAGATTTTTTTATTACATAGTACCAAATAGAATCTAAAATTGTACAGTCTTTGTACAATGTGTGACTAAAACACCGTTTGACGGTTGGGAAGTGATTTTTTATTAGTAAAGCTGATAGAACACAATGATAAATTAAATTTGACTGGATTTCTGATCTGATTTGTTGAGCGGTGTACGGATTAACTTATTGACAAATAAAATATGGTGTGGTGACTTATTTTTCCACAGTTCAGCGAATAAACATTTCTAAGTTCCATGATTCCAATACCTCAATTATTAATATTAAAGGATAACTAAAATAATGGTGTGTAATAGTAAAGTGTCATACCTTATCCTTATGTGCCTGCAGCTGCTGCCGGACCTTCTCGTGCTGGCGCGTCAAAGTTTCACGGCGTCGGTCGTATAGCTCCGCCAGTCTCACTCTCTCCGCCACGCCACGCTCCACTACCTGCACACATTCAACAACAATATATTTCATTAATCACAAAATATAAAGTTAAAACTTTATCAGGACACTTGACTTTCAATATATTACTGTAGCCACTCCAGGCCATAGAAAAAAAAAAAAAATGTATAACACTAGTGGATGCCGTCCTAAACCGTGTCTATTAGAAAACAATTAACAGTCTCCGTGGACGAGGGGCAAGGATCTCGACCAGCGATCCGGAGCATGTTCTAATCCCGGGGTATGCAGATAAATTTTATTTGACTGATTTGTGTTTACACAAATTAATCATTTAAAATAATTTAAGGAGTGGAAGATACTCTCAGTATAGCCCTGGTGTAAGACCACCCATTCAGAATTGAAATGGCTTTAGCCATGTTTGTTGACTATATCTGAATAGCCAAGTACTTCCTCGCCTTCTTCTACCCCATCTCCGTCCCATCCCCACTTACCTTCAGCCTCTCAACATACCCCTTTTGGGAATGAAAAACTCTCACCGTTTATGTAAAATAGTAATTTATAATTTTTATGTTCTTTAACCGCTTGGGCACATAAGCTTGTTTTCACGACAATTTAACATAGGTAGACATAGGAATGACATATGCCCCGCACCTGAGTTATTAATATTATTTCAGAATGATAAAAAAAGACATCATTTATTGGTTTGGCCTTGGAGATATAAATTTTTCACCTAAAAAAATACAAATTGGTTGGCAACACCATCGACTGCAAAGTTAACCATGTTAATCTACAGTAAAACCCTCTTAAGAAGTTTTCCAAGAAACCGGAAAAAAAACTTCTTATAAGGGAAAACCTTATAAGTGGGATAAATTGGGCCATTTGGTCTTCAAGGGACCGAAAAAACCAAACTTCTTAAGCAGGAAAAATTCTTAAACGGGACTTCTCAACAAGGTTTCACTGTATATGTACCCTATGCTGCGGCCCGCAAACTAACTGAAAATGAATAAACTGACCCTCCGACTAAAAAGGTTAACGTCACTGCTCTATACTATAAATCTTTTGCCTCAAATATAATGGCCAAAAATAGTAAAGGAAGAAGACCGCCTGGCGGATACTTGAATAAAAAACTTAAGTTAAGTGGGTACCTGCGAAGCGACCTCCCGCTTGATGCGAACCAGTTCGTCTCTATCCTTGTGCACCTTGGCCAGCGCCTTCACCTCTCCTCGCCGTGCCGACTGCAGTCGCCGCATCACTTCTCCAGTCTCACGCTCCAGCAGGGCCTGGGGACAAAAACCTTTAAGACAAGTGGATGCACGCTAAAAATAAAATAACCTCCTTTAATAAATACTATTCAAGATAGTTAAGACCTCCAGAGATCTACAAGGGTTCGTACATATACTACTTTGAAAACTCAAATATGTTCATTTTTGCAATGACGTTTCACGAAAACAATTCTTTTCCATTCATAAACAATTTATTTGGTGAGCTGTCATAGAGGCTACATTCATGAAATAAAAAGTAGAATCGAGAGTTTTATTAGCGCAAGCGAATCTGATATTATCCTCTATGCAGTTTTCAAAGCACAAAGGTTAAATTCGTATCGCAAAAAATTCCAGGGTGGTTGGTATTACACAAGGTGTATTGGCACGTACCCGACAAACTTTAACCAGCCATTCCTGATCATATTTAGAGTAAAAAATGTTACGGCGACTTTGCTCTCCGGTAATGTTTATTTTCAATTAAAAAAATTCCACATGCCATCACTGTCCACATCTCCGCGCTACCCCCACCTCGCCTACCGCCGCGATGTCTATCGCGTTATCGGTACGGGTAGCGAGGTGGGGGTAGAGTGGAGTGGTGGACAGTGACGGAGTGTGGATTTTTTAATTTTTTTATTGAAAATAAACATTACCGGAGAGCAAAGTCGCCATAACATTTTTTACTCTGAATATGATCAGAAATCGCTGGTTAAAGTTTGTCAGGTATGTACCGATACACCCTGTATAGTGATGGTATCTCCGGAGCACCATCACAAAAAGTCAAAATATTTTTTACTTAAACTACTTATTGGTGACGTTGTGTACGGACAGTGCGCGATGAGTTGTTTGCGACACAAGATGAGTAGCTGCGGAAGAAGGGAATAAGAGGGTTGCACTGTGGTAAACTCACCCTCAAAAGCTTAAGCTGTGCCTGCTGGGACTGCTTGAGATACTTGTCAGCGTGCGTGTAGATCATGTGGTGGTACCGCTCTCTCAGCTCATGCATCTGCGCCCCGTGCTCCCGCAGTAGCAGGGGGCTGGGCCCGCCTGCCGCTGCCGCCCCCTCTCCCACCCCACCAGCCTCGCCCCCCTCCGGCACCGTGGACACCATGGACAGCTCCGTAGTGGCACTCTCGCTGGACACGGGAAAACTGTTGCAGTTATTTTACAGCAGTGGATTTTAATAATACATATTGTTGATGAAAATCTGTGAAAATGAGATACGCGGTGTTATAATTAATGTAAGTGACGATATGTAGTTGAGAAACAGAGAAACCCTCTTAATGTCTTCCAAGAAAATAAAATTTCTTCATAAAACAAAATTTCTTAAACGAGTTTCACTATACCACAGGATAGGTTGTTTTAAAAAAAGTTTAACAAAGTCTTCATATTATAATGTCCCTTTCAAGATATGTAGGTATACTCTGAACAGACAACACATTAAATAATAAAATAAAACAAATATAAAACTTATTTCCACTTTCATTTATTTGACCGTAACCGATTTCAGCTTGTTAAAGCCATCTTCAGACTGGTACAAATTATTCTTAATCTACGGTTTATATAACATATGAGGGAGGGGGGTGGTCTACGAGGATTTTATTCAATTATATGGGTTTTCTTAAATTTGTTGATAAGTCATCTTTGACTGTCGAATTTCTAATTATTTTGGTCATTCCCAAAAGGCTTAATAACCTGGGGTTGGTAGCTTACTTTAATATTGTTGGGGAATACCTTACAAGTAATATGAATTATTAACACAGTCTGAAGATGGCTTCAACAAGCTGAAACGGTTACTGCAGATTAGATAAATGTTATGGTTCAGATGGTAGTTGTATTGATAAAATCGACCAGTTGACTCTGGCTGTTTTCTGGTGAATATGTTTTGAGAAATAGCCGCATTTGAGTGTCGTGGGCGCTTTGTGCAGATTGTAAAACGGTTTTTTCACTTTCAGCAAAAATTTGGGAAGGCGATTATTACTAATTTTTGTATGAAAGCGACCTGGCTGGCTTTAATAGAACATAGAATTGACATTTTTCCGTCGGATGACATCAATATCTTATTTTTGCCAAAAATTGTGGCCTGGCTGCTTTCTGCAAAACTACGTTCAATTGTCAGTTTCAAAAATAGAAATATTAGACAACAAATTATTTGAGATAAGCTGTAATATGTAGTAACAGCAGTAACTTACCTTCTGTTTAAAAATACCTATCTATTTATGTAGGTGCATAATATTTTATTTTTCATAATATTTATGCTTTCCACAATGGATTTATATAAAAAACAATGAAAAAATATTGACTTCGAATACGATTCCGTTCATATTATCAAGCGGCAGCAATTTTGTCCGCCATCTTTGATGCCCGGCGCATCATTGGGAATTAATTTGAATTATTCGGAGTGGTTAGACGCTATCCAGTATTTCGTTACGTCAAGAACGAGAATGGCCCAAGCAATTCTGACCTTGTTCTTCATACAATTTCTTT
Source organism: Limnephilus auricula (assembly GCA_951813805.1). Lineage (NCBI taxonomy): Eukaryota > Metazoa > Arthropoda > Insecta > Trichoptera > Limnephilidae > Limnephilus > Limnephilus auricula. The sequence continues at coordinate 17,944,654 of OX638395.1, read as the reverse complement.
ATACATAAGGGACAAAATCGCTTCAAAAATCCGGACCCGCCCGGGGGACTGCGGCCTGCGACGGGTTTACGCCTTTTGTGATGTCAAACCACTACTGTATTATAAATAAATTAAATGTTTGACAGAAGAGAGAGGAAAGCTTTTAAATTCATTTGGAGAAAGATTACAAAAGTAAAAAGATACAAATAAGAATGTATCAAAATCCATCCCGTTTGCAACATTATAAAAAAGTGCATTTACGATTTGTGAGTTTGATGTCAAGCGTTAAGACCATTATTTACATGTTCAATGATAATGTTTTTTTACAGACTGTGGACTATAAATGATTAAGGCTTTCAGATGGTTAAATGCACATAATAAATACTATGTATACACATATACATAATGGTAAAATATATTACGTAAACAATGTTTTAAAAATAGTATAAATGAGGTGTTGTTTAATTTTGCAGAAGACTTGATGAAAGCAAATCAAATAAATATTCTCAAAATATTGTTAATGCAATAATAGTGCAAATGAAGCCAATACTTAGATTTTTCTTAAAATATACAAATAAACAAATCTGTGAAAAAAAGCATGATTTGTTAAATCTTATTATTAATCATGTTAAGTATTGCTTGCTGTAAAAGATGATATGTTAAAGTAAATGGATGGTAAGATCTGGGAAGATTACAAAATATCACTTTACCTGACGTATTGTCTAATAACGGACAGCACAGGAGCTCTTGTATTTAATAAAGTCTGATTGAATCTAAATAAACAACCACGAACACTACATTATTTCAGGGTCAGGTGGGTTATAACAACGTATGAAAAGGTTATGTGATATCACATGTCAGAAATGGGAGAGTAAAATGTCTGAAAAGTGGTATTATAGCACACATCAGGAGGGAATGAGAAAATGCATTTGATAGAATTATGATATCAGTGAGCCGAAAAAATGTATGAACAGGTGATAGTAATATGATATCACAAGAAAGATGGGAGATTACAAAATGAATGAAAAAGAGATATGTAATATGATATCACAAGAAAGATGGGAGATTCAAAATTAATGAAAAAGTGATATGTAATATGATATCACAAGAAAGATGGGGGATTCAAAATGAATGAAAAAGTGATATGTAATATGATATCACAAGAAAGATGGGAGATTCAAAATGAATGAAAAAGTGGTATGTAATATGATATTACAAGAAAGATGGGAGATTACAAAATGAATGAAAAAGTGATATGTAATATGATATCAAAGAAAGATGGGAGATTCAAAATGAATGAAAAAGTGGTATGTAATATGATATTACAAGAAAGATGGGAGATTACAAAATGAATGAAAAAGTGATATGTAATATGATATCACAAGAAAGAAGGGAGATTCAAAATGAATGAAAAAGTGATATGTAATATGATATCACAAGAAAGATGGGAGATTCAAAATGAATGAAAAAGTGATGTGTAATATGATATCACAAGAAAGATGGGAGATTACAAAAATGAAAAAGTGATATGTAATATGATATCACAAGAAAGATGGGAGATTCAAAATGAATGAAAAAGTGGTATGTAATATGATATCACAAGAAAGATGGGAGATTCAAAATGAATGAAAAAGTGATATGTAATATGATATCACAAGAAAGATGGGAGATTCAAAATGAATGAAAAAGTGATATGTAATATGATAATCACATAATATCAGAAGTAGGAAATGAGAACTTGAAAATATCACAATGTGATGTCAAAATGTAACTACCTACTAGAAATTACCTACCTGCTGGTGATTATCTACCTATTTTCAGGAATACAAATATTAAGCCATGTCCACACGCTTGCCAAGCCTCGGCAAGCTTTCACTAGAGTTGAACGCTTTTGTTCTTTTTAAAAAGCGAAAAACTGTTCTTTATAAAACGCTAACTGTTTTCGTAAACTCAGGGAAAAAGCTGGCTGTTTTGAGGCAATTTGTGAGAAATAAATTTGCGGACTCTACTCCATTATATCCAGTATACGGTACTAATCCATTTCTATATCACAAAAAATTACCTCAAAATAGTGGATTTTTTCCCAAAGTTGGAGAAAACAGTTAGCGTTTTATAAAGAGAAAGTTTTCATTTTTTTTAAATAATAAAAACACCCAACTCTAGCTAAAGCTTGCCGAGGCTTATCACGCGTGTGGACACGGCATTAGAACATGAAACAAAAGAAAGCTACACAAAACCATTTTATTTAAAAATAAATAAAAAGGTTTTTATAAAATAAAATTCTTCAATGATATAAAACCATTTTAATTTATTCCTTCCCTTGCTGCTTGTGGAGTCCACATCATTTTATTTAGTTGTTTTCATTATCATATTATTTATACTGTGTCACTCAATATCAAATAATACCTCTTCACAGTTTAAAAAAATAATTTTAATTTAAAAAAAAGTGATACCGATGTCACACTTTTATTACATATTTATTATTGAATGGCACAGTATAAATATGGTAATGAAAACAACCAAATGAAACAATGTGGACCCGACAAGCAGCAGGGAAGGAATTGGGGATATTCGATATACATCGATGCATCGAATTTAGCGATGTGTCGGTTCAGCTGGAATGGGCTCATGAACTCGGCTCCTTTGCGTGAAGCGGATCCTACTCCTACTCCCTTTTCAATTCGACTACTCCAAGGGTACTGCTCCCGGACTCAAACCCGGACTCAGAACTCGGACTCTGTCCCAAACCCGGAACTCGGAGCCGAACCGGGAACCCGTATGGCTCCACCGGCATCCCCGTGTTCGCGCCGTTCGCGGTCCTTGCCGGTCGCGAGTTCTTCTCATTCTCCTGGTACTAGTATGAGTTGAGAGTGAGTGGTGATACGTCACAGTTTTTTGCATATCTAACGGTCGATTCTGTTTACGAACTTTACAGTGAGTGAAAGTTTTGTTTATTGTTTAAGTGTCAGTTAATATTTGATTGAATTACGTGCTTAATAATAATTAGAGGTGGTAGGGTTTTTAAAAATCAAATCTTACCCCATTATTGTCGATAGTTTTATGGATGCGAGGAAATTTTTGGTATTTTTTAACCAATTACTTTATTGTTCGAACATTAAAGTAATTTTTGAATTTATGTAGGAATGTCAAGTTTATATATTATTTTTTTAAAGAAAGACAAACATTCCCGGGTTACGAATAACCCAACAATATTTGAAAATATCCTACTAGGTTGTGTTGTGATGGAGGACTTTGCCAGCCGAGGAATCGAACACGGAACGCCTAGGTGGGACCCAAACGCGATGCCCACTCAACCACTGAGCGGTCATATTATTGGCAGTTTATTTCAAGTGACATTTTATTGACAGTTTATTTCAAACAAAATGTATGACGTCATTTTTTCTGCCAAACCGATCGTGACGCCACGAAAGCATGAGATACACAATAGACGAACCAATACATAAAACGATAGCTAAGACAGTGGTTTTCAAACTTTTAAAAGCGCGATCATCTTTTAGCAATAAAAAAATGACATATTGGCGACCCCGACCTCCAGCGGTTTTTTAGTGTATGTACCTTTAGAGGATCAATGTATCCATTGTCAGTTTTTACGCGAAAATTGGTGGTAGGATACGTACATCATAAAGTGGTTAACTTTGCAGTCGGTGGAGTCGCAAACCTATTTTATATATTGTAGAACAATAACTTCTATATTAGTAGGCCAAAACAATAAATGCTATCGATTTTTTTCATTCTGAAATATTAAAGAACATATAAAAAGTACTTGCAATTTTGGCCCCTGATTCAGGTTAAAAGGTTAAGGTTTAAACCAATGAATGCTGTTAGTTTATTATCGTTCAGATACACAATATTAATAAGTATAATGTTTCGTCAAGAAAATCTTTTGTATTTTTTAAAACATCTTCAAAATTTACCAAACAATGATCTCAACAAAAAACCGCTGCATTATTCTGCAATTAAGATCGAAACTAACCTAATTAACCACGAAATTCTATAATTTATTATAATACGCAAAAAATCACTTATTGTTTTGAACGGCTGATTCAAAACTTTGAAGAAAGACTAATTTTTCGGTTAAGACTTTTTGCAAAACAGAACAGAAGCCGTTGAATATTTTTTAAATATTTTATGTAGTCAAAGCCCAGCAGTAAATAGGCTTGCGGGTCGAGGGTTGCTCATCACTATGTTAAATGGTGTGCAATTCACATAAATATCAGCCTTTGCGTACAAGTTCAATTTTCTTCCTTTGTTACGAGAAAATCGAAATTTAGAAATAAACTAAAATTGGAGGATGACCTCATACTCTGCGCCTCGAACATAGAGCCAATGTTCGATTAGTTGACAAGCGTGTCCGTTGCATTAATTTGTATTACTCAGGGACAATTTTTAATTTCTGTGACAGAAGTACTGTAAAATTATAACCATCGTTTGAATGTTGAAAAAAAAGCATCTAATTAAATTTATTGATGTCTCGCGACCCCCACTTTGAAAACCTCTGCAACACGATGCGTTTCTCGATCACGCGTAAACACAAAATCGGTTGTATGGGATCACGCGAGGGTCACGCGTCATGCGAATGATAATTATTGGTGTGATGGTTTGTATTTCGTAGTGTGCGTTATTGGAAACCTTTCACTTAGTCGAAGTCGTCGGGTCATTTTAAATAGTCTGAATAATAGAACGGTATTTTTTTTACATTAGGAAAAAAACCCTCAGGGCCTATGACATTCCTGGGGATGCTGTGTTGGGGTTTTTTTTAAAGGAAGTTCAGGGAAGGAAAAAGGCATGCGCACCGGTGCCATATTAAATTTATAGTATTTGTACGGGCCCCACTAACTTGTCCCACACACCACCACTTATAGAAATTTAACATAAACATAATATTATTATGAATCATTTTTAGTAATAAATAGGGGAGATTGGGTAAGAAAAACACTGTTCGCAATTTATAATATTATTTAAAAAAAAAAATTCTTCGATATGGGTCCAAAAGTAACGTTGAGTCTGAGGTATGTAAATAAAATCTATGTTCCTTGCAAAACCCTACTTAACGATGAAAGGTTATATAGCTTGCAATGAAGCGACTTTGTGTTCTAGCCACTTCCGTTCCCTGTGAACGTTTATTTTCGAAAGCTGGACAAATGCTCACCGAGAAGAGGAATAGACTATCAACCAAAAAAATTTAGAAAATTTAGTTCTTAAACTCCAATCTCGGACTTGAATAATGAATGTATGTTCATCGAGTACCAGAATCTTTTACATTTGAATATGTAAAATGTATTGTATTATTTAATAATAATTCAAAATGCAATGTTTTTCTTGTTTTACAAAAAGATATCGCCGATTATCTTAACTGTTTATAATTTATTTACTTGAATAACGTTATTTTACGATTCGGAAATAACAAAAAAATCGCACTGATTTGATGTTTAAAATCTTGTTTAAAAAAAAATCAATGCGAAGGCATTTTTAGATATTGTTGATTCTTGTAACTGTTTGTACCTACTTGCACAATCTTATTTTCCGATTCGGAATTGCAAAAAAATCTTACTGATTTAATATTTTTATGTTCAATTCTTTTGATGTTTTATAACCTTGTATAAAAAATCAATACCGAGACATTTTGATTACTCTATTGACTGTTAAACCTACTTGTACATTTTTTCCGATATGGAAAATTAAAAAAAAACTTGCAGATATATATTATTTTTGTGTTTAATTGTAATGTTTATAATCGTCTTTTAAAAAATCAATAAATTATCATTTTGAGAAAATGCTGATTCTTTTAACTATTTGTAAAAGTTCCGATTCAGAATTAACAAAAAAATCTTTGTTATTTATTCTTTTGATGTTTTATAATCCTGTTTAAAAAAAAAACGATGCGAAGGCATTTTGAGTTATTTTTGATTCTTTTAACTGTTTGTACCTACTTGCATAATTTTATTTTCCAATTCGGAATTACTAAAAAATATTACTGATGGTTTATTTTTATATTTGAATATTTTGTGTTTTATAATCTTGTTTTAAAAATATCAATGCGAAGAGATTTTATTAGTATTGTTTGGGGATAATTGTACCACATGGACAATTGTACCACAATGTTTTCATACAAGATTAAAAAAAAAAACTTCTATTTTTCTTGAGTTTAAAATATGCTATGGTATTAATATATATGTGTATCATCATTTTATTATATTACAATAGTTAAAGTTCTTGGTAACACTTCAACTGACGAATTCTATAAGAGTTTTCTTGTTGTCAGATAAATTGTGTATTACGTTCTATGTAATTGAAATTTTAAATAGTAGTTTTATAAACCAACAAAAAAACTGTTTTGCCTCACCGAAATTATTAGAATTAAAAAACTTTATCCATAAATTCTGTGTTTTAATTTAAATCCCGCTCCTGGTACAACTAACCCCGCGGTAGGGGTCAGTTGTAGCATTTCCCTGGATCAATTAATGCTCTTATAGCTCAATTTATATAAGATTTAGAAAAATCATATAATAAGAATTTGGTTCACAACTAAATAATCTGCCGTTGAGTATGAGTTTTTTTTTTCATAAACTTTATACCTAAGATGTAGAAAATGTTAAAAGTCAAATTGGTACAGCAGTCCCCGGTCTCCCCTACTACAAGAATGATATATTTTATTTTAGTTCACCATTTTTATATTGTTGTATTATTTAAAAAAATACTACTTTTGTTGGTATCTGTTACTCTGGTACAATAAATTCTAGAACTGGGATTTTTTGCTTTGATTTTCAAAATTGGAACTGATTGTCAACTGGTATTGGAACGATTCAGACAAGTGTTAAGTTAGGTACCAAAATTATTTTATTAATTGGTAATTCTTTATTTAAATATGCATTTCCTTTGTTAAAAATGTTGACGTATGACGTAATTTTTCGAGCTTAATAGTGTTCATTCGAAAGGTAAATTTAAAAAAAAATTCTGATCGTCTATAAAATTGACAACGTGTGTTTTTGAAGGACAATGATCCTGAGGCAAATATGTTTTTTAGATACTTCTCGGCTTCACAAATCCTACAATAATATCACTATAATATATTGAACAAAGTGTATATGTACTGAATTGTTTATAGTGTAAGGCCAAAAATGGACTTGAAAAAATAGATATTAAAACCTTTTGACTTTTAATTATTGTTAAAATTTTTATATTTCAATGTGTAAGTACCTAACCACTTCCTGACTTTATTTTTAAAACAACACGCATTTATTGATTTCTTTCGATAGAGGTTATAAAAACTACAAATCCTCAACGACAATCCAAATATTCATTATTATATTTGGTTTGTTACTGCTTACGCGTGTGCTAAAATTATCACCTTTTTGAATCACCGGAACTTGGAACCCAATACGCAATCCCAGACAGCCGGACATGTCTCGACACGAATGGATTTCGTTGAACTTCGCCAAAATGTACATGCCGAGTCCGCGTGCAGGTACTTGTCTGGCTCCGGCTACGAGTTATTGTGTGGGTTCTATCTGGCTACGGCTCCGAGTACTTGTGCAGGTTCCATCTGGGTCCGGCTCCGAGTTCTTGGCCGAACCCGTGCGTCCCGGCTCGTTGCGCCGCAACAGCCGGTACTCAGTCCGTTCCGTACCAAAGAACTCGGACCCGGGACCTGCTCCTAGAACTCGAGTTCTTTTAAAACGAAGCACTCCTCGGAGGCCTCCGGCAAAATGCTGAACTTACCCACCTCTAATCGAATTCACTCGACGTTTATTATACGATGCATCGAATCAATCCGATGTTTAGAAAAGCTATTGATTTACTCGAGGTATCGATGTTTTTCCATAAAACATCGAATCAATGGTAACCAGCTAATGATTATATCTATTTCTACTGTTTTAGTTGATCTTGAACAATTTAATCTCTTGAATGTCGGATGACAGGGATGATGTCAAGGCCGTATTTCACAGAAAATTAATATCAGAGCATTCTGAGAACCTAGAGTAACAAAGCAAAGTCTGAAATGATATTGGCGCAAGCGATTCTGACCTTGTCCTTGTACAGTTTCTTTATACATAAGGGTTAAAATCGCATTTAATATTTTTATCTGACAGCTGTCACCCTCCCGCCGGCGGGCTTACGACAAACGAGAGGCAAAAGTTATAACTTCAAACCTTTATCTTTTTTCATGTGTAAAGCTAATTGACTGTTGTCGGCCGCTTAAAAAGAATTAGAAATTGACATTGGCAGCACTTTATACCTCTCAGCATCTTTAGAGCTCGAAAAAGAATTAAAAAAAAGTTTGTTTGTTTTGTCTCTGGTCTGTTATGGTTTTGTCTCAGTGATCAAAAACGTTAAATCACATTTGTTTTTAGTTGTGTCGTGAAAGTGTATTTCCTGAACATAGATTTCTTGATAATTATTTTCATATTCACACAACAGGCGTGTACAGCACATGAACAAGAAGGAGAATTAGATAATAAAAATTAGTTTGTTTACATGGAGTGTCACAAGGCTGACTACACCTATGTTAGAAAAAGTCATTGATTTTGAGAAAATATTGATGTTTTAACCGATGCTCGATGTATTGCATCGAAAAAAACATCAATGTATTTTCGACCGGTCAGTAGCTGAGTGGGAATCGCGTTTGGGTCCCACATGGGCGTCGCATGTTCGATTCCTCAGCTGGCTAAGTCCTCCATCACAACACAAGCAACATCTTCCGCTTACTGTGGTGGTAGTAGGAGATTTTCAAATATTTTCAGGTTATTCGTAACCTGGAAATGTATGTCTTTCTTTAAAAAAAAAAAATTCTATGTGGACACCCCTAGAAGAAATAAATGAAAATGTTTTTGTGTAGCTTTCTTCTGTTTCATGTTCCAATATTTGAATTTGAATACATTTCCAGGTTACAAATAACCTGGAAATGTATGTCTTTCTTTAAAAAAAAAAATTTCTATGTGGACACCCCTAGAAGAAATAAATGAAAATGTTTTTGTGTAGCTTTCTTCTGTTTCATGTTCCAATATTTGAATTCCTGAACGTAGGTAGATAATTGCCAGGATGTAGGTAATTTCTAGTGGGTAGCTACAAAACATTATAAATATGACATGATACATAGTATATCAGAAGTGGGATACCAAAATGCATGAAAAAGTGACAATGTGATATCTATCAACATGTCTGAAGTTGTATTACATGGGAGGTGTATGAAGTGATCATATCTCATAAAAATTCAGAAGTAGGACAGCAAAAATGTATAAAGCAGTATTATATTACATGTTCTTGCTGGATAGCCGCTTGACCAGCCGGTTGGTCATGTAAAACTTGCGTCGCTGCTCCGCACCCGGTCCCCCGCTCAGGTCGCAGGACTTCTGGCCGCTGTGTCGGGCGCGCTCCTTCTCGTGCTTTCGCCGCATGGCCTCCACCTTCTTTTCCAGCTCCTGTCGCTTCTCTCGCACCGCCTTGCTGGCCAGGATGCGCTCCAGAGATTCCGCCTCCAAGGTGGATGTGGATAGAGATTCTCCCGATACCGCTGTGTTCAGAGACACGTCAAAAGTAGACTGGAAGAAATAAGAAATAAGTCAGTCTATTATCATTATATGTTGCGTTCACTTCTTGCTTCTCTATTTAGTTGTCGGAATTGGGGCATTGTAGTGGTCGATGATATTGTCACGTCTAGTGGTTGGCCTCATTAATCATCCCATCATGCCTTTCATCGATAAGCTTGATGTAATTCTAGTGACCAGCTCAGGCTCGGGAACTCCATCGAAGACACAGTTAGCCTCTCAGAAGCTGGGCGTACTGTACAGGGCCCCCAGATATTTTAATAGTACACAACTGCTGACCCTGTACAAACCACAAGTGAATTTGGTCTGGGGACCTAAAATACTAGAAAAAAACCTTTGTTACAATGCAGAGACAGGCGGTTCGTTTGAAGCTCTGAGCAACTAGCGTCAATGATCCCTTTGGCACCAGTTCATAGTCAGAAAACAAACTAAATGTGCACCCAACATTTGTACAGGGTTGACATTTGTCACACGAAAATGGGTCATTCTTTCGATTTGCTGGCCTCTGTATTTCATCCCTCCTACAACATGATGGGTATTTTCAAGATCCAAGTTCACTACTTCCTCTCCTCAAATAAAACATCCAGACAGCATCCCCAAAGATGACATGTGTGGAGTTAATGAAAAAAAAATTGATATAAGGATAAAATGGCAAGTTTTAGATTTCTCTATGAAGTTGTAAAATCTAATTCAGCCTGAGACTTGTAATATTACATGTAAGATTACAATGCCTGAATAATATTACATGTAAGATTACAATGCCTGAATAATATTACATGTAAGATTACATAGGTCCGAAATACTGTGATGGACTGGACATGTGGAAAGTTTATTGTTTTTATTGTTTATTGTTTCTTCTTCACATTTTAGTTTTCAGTTTACAATACAATTTTTAACCTCACTAGGACAAGCCTGTGTTGAGGTTAACAATTATTTACAAAGTAACAAAATAACACAAAAGGAAAAAGGAAACAAAAATAATACTTCAAAAAACACAATAATACTTCAAAAAACACAAATAATATAGGTAAAATAAAAATGATACTTCAAAAAACAATATTGTTACACAGATAATGGACAAGCTAAAGGCCCTTGGCAGTCTTGGCACATTACAATGTAAACAAAGTAGGGTGACCATAGTTCATTTGAAAGTGGAATGAAGAATGCCAGATGACACAACACCAAAGTTATGACTTAGTGGGCGCCCCGGTAAAAGCAAATCACAGGCAGACCAGGGAAAAGGGAGATACAATGTGTTGGTCAAGACGGGACTGGAGGCGAATGGCTAGGGGCCGCCGCCAGTGGAGATCATTTGTGGTCGGAACCAAATCCCACCCTAGGATGTGCCATCATGATGATGAAATGGTATGGTAATTTAAAGAATTATGGACCTGCACATCCTGCACGCTAGCCTGCTCGCCGTCCCCCTCCGTGGTGTGAGTGGCCGCCACGGCAAGCAGCTGAGTGGCGGCCTGCTGCTCCGTATGCGCGATGTTGGGTGAGGAGGAGGCGGCGCCGAGCGGTGGCGGTGGCGCGCCGGCCCCCTGCTGCAGCGAGGCCTGGTGCGTGAGGCCCGCCACGCTGGCGCGGTGCCGCGGTGACCAGCCCTTGCCCTGCTTGGCGGGCGTTTCTCTCTTCAGTGTACCTGGGTGAAAGAATACTTTTACTATCTTCTATTTTTCTCCCAGTAGAATAAACACCCTCTCTTTGTTTATTTGACATTGAGAAACAAGCGGTTATATGCTTAAATAAGCTTTCTTTACAATAAAAATAAGTCATATGAGGCTTTCCTGTAAATAAGTACAGTACTACTACGACTTTTGAAAATTTGATTTTTTTTATATGCCTATGCCATCTATGAAGACATTTCGTCGCTTCAGTTTGTTTGTATCCCACAGACCAAAACGTAAATCGGGAGAAATGGCGCTTTAATGTTTTTTTTACGATAAATGCACACAAATTTTGGAGGACGTAAGACAAAGTGTGTTTTGAAAACCCCTTAAATAATCTTTTATAATTTTTTTTTATCGTATAAATAAAGGCTTTTTGAGAACAAATGCATACTTAACTCAAGTTCACGAAAAATGGTTTGTTAGACAAAAACGAACTAGAGCGACGATTTGACATTTGAATGATGACATTTGACAAGCAAATTGTTCTTTGTTCCCAAAATTTTTCACTTATCAAATTTTAATACTGTGCTATGTCTGTGTAAAAATAAAAACATATGTATGTAAATGGCACTACTGCCGTAAATTCCAAATAAATAAATAAATTTGCAACATGCTTTTTTTACACATAAAATAAATATGTATGCAAGAAACAAAGGTGGCAAACGACAAGCTAGAATAATATTAAGATACAGTGAAACCCTCTTAAGAAGTTCTCGCTTAAGATGTTTTCCTGCTTAAGAAGTTTGATTTTTTCGGTCCCTTGAAGACCAAATGGCCCAATTTATTCCACTTATAAGGTTTTCCCGCCTAAGAAGTTTTTTTTTCGGGTCAATTGGAAAACTTTTTAAGAGGGTTTCTTCTTCTTCTTCTTCGATGGCGCTACTGCCCATATCGAGCTTTGGCCTCCCGCAACATTCGCCTCCAACTCCTCCTGTCCTCAGCAGATGACTTCCAGTTTGTTACCTGGAGAAGCTGTGCCGCATCCCCTCTTACCTCGTCTTCCCACCTCGGTCTGGGTCTTCTCACTTTTCTCTTTCCACCTGGGTGTCCAGTCATAATTCTTTTTGGGACGCGTGTGTCCGGCAATCTCTGTACATGCCCAGCCCATCCCAACCTGAGGAGTCTCATATGGGCTGAGATGTTGGGGGCCTGATATATATCGTATAGTTCTTTGTTGTGCCGGATGCGCCACTGTTCCCCCTCTTTCACGGGACCACATATTCTCCTCAACACTTTTCTTTCAAAAGTATCCAGCATTTCATCCATCTTTGCCGTCAGTGTCAGCGCCTCACATCCATATGCCAATACAGTTCTCACAATGGTCTTAAGAGGGTTTCACTGTATATCATTTCCTTGCCAAGCGAATAAAATATATTTTAATATGCTAGGAGCAATTCTTAAGGTTAAAAATACCATAAAATGGAGGCAAGGGCGGTAAACTACTAAATAAAAGATAAAGATATAAGAATAACATAATATGTAGCAGTATAATACCTGGAGCCATGGTATTGCCCATCTGGTCCTCAGTGGCTTCGGCTTCCATGTCCTCTGTGAGCACGGCGAGTTGCTGCTCTCGCTTCTCTCGCTCGCTCTGGTACTTGATGGGGTTGGCCAGAGCCTCGGCCAGGTCGGACAGGCCGTCGGGCACGTAGTCCTACAACATACATACATACTTCAGTCAAACTTACCACACTTTCACTCACTTCCTGTCATTTCCCATCCTTTGCTTTCCCTAGCCCCGCCCATTATCCTCAAGGCTCGGGAGTGCAGCTAAATTTAATTTAATTTGCGTTCTTTCCCAATTAATTTATTAAAAATAATATATACAAGTTGTACCGGACGCTATTTGGAACTTTTGTATTTGTAATTAATAAATTGAATCACGGGGTAAAGCAGTCAGTATAGGACAAAAATGAAGGCTTGACCCTCCCCCCCTTTTTATTTTGACTAAATTTGCATAAGGCCAAAGTTTGTACAAAGCCAGTGCACAAAATAAATATTTGCAAGCCATTTTTTGCCAACTCACCATATCTATATTTATGTATAAAAATTTGTGCAAACTCACGAACTAAATAAAAACATCGAGGAGCGTAGGGTGTGAGGCGGGGAGATACGGTACGGCGTCATGCCCGGCGCATCCTTACTTTCTAGTCGGTCCAATTCTAAGAATTTCATCTTAGTTCTTAGAATCTGGCCGACACAAATAACTGGCAAGGGCCTGAGCCCGCCAGTAGGCCATTTAAAAAGGGACCCAAAAGCCCTAGAGCGGCAGAGATCCAGCAACCGTCTTCACCGCAACATCTCTCCCTGCTCTGCTCTACCTCCTCCGATTGCAACTACAACTGGACTTCTCATTTCGGCTGACCTGCTCACCTTCCTGAAGACTCCAGCTCAAAATGTCGATCGCCCTTGTCAGGGCGCAGGTTTCCCCACTACCTTCCTTCCCCCCTGCCTTCTACCAATTTCCCTTTCTCCCACGCCTTTTCCCAACATTCCCCCACAATTTTCCTTTTCTCCCACGTTTTTCCCCAAATTCCCCCAAGGCATCGAAGCGGCCAGCCGGTCACTCCCCGCTACATCGTCTGTGCGGCGGGCGGCTACAGTGCCCGTTCCGTACACCGGTCAATGGTCGAGTTAGCATTGTGTTTGGGTCCCCGCCCGGAGACGTGTTTTTAATTCCTCGGCTGGCTAAGTCCTCCATCACGACACAAGAAACATTTTCCTCTTACTGTGGTGGCAGTAGGAGATTTTCATATATTGTCAGGTTATTCAAAAACCGGGATTCTTGGCCTTTTTAAAAAAAAAAAACAATAAAAATTTTCAGCACGTTCCAGAGTGGAAGATACTCTCAGTATCGCCCAGACCACCATTCAGATTTAAAACATTGCTTGAAATGGTTTTAGTCGTTTTTGGTGACCAGATCTGAATACCATCTCCTTCCCCTCCTCACTACCTTCAGCCTCAGAATATATACCAATCTGGGATTTCATATTCTCACTGGCTTCAGAACGTTGGGAGCAGTTGGGAATCTTGTGCGGTATTCACATAAAAAAAATAACAAAATGTAATTCAATTGTCACCTTTTCATACACCTCGATTTCTCACTTCTGATATTATGTGTTGTTATTGTATCACCTCTTCTTACAATTGAACATTCTCATTTCCCACTATTTTCATAATGATTCAAATCATGCTGAAAAAACGCTACCATTATATTTATTTCCACAGTAATATAAAAACGAAAATCCATTCAGAAGTGTGGAGTTGTTAAAATGCCATGTGTTAATTATATAATAGATATCTTAGTTATGAATACTGCTCAATTTGTATATCTCTCCAGTTTTACATTATCAGACTAGTCAACATCTCTTAACCCCTGAAGGCCCTGACATATTTTGTCAGAAGAGTATTTCCGCTTTGCGATAAACTCCAAATAAATGGAACATTTCTGAGCTTATCCCAAAACTAAAAACTGTTTTTCTTCCTTCCTTGTCATTTTTTTTTCATTTGCATAATAATAAATAATAAAAAAAAATAAAACGTTTCACAATTTTTTTTACAACTGAAGTGGGAAACTTCAGTATCATAGAAGTGGTTTACTTTTTAATTATTCCGTGGTTAACTTTGAGATTTGAATATAAAGCGTGGTGTTTTCTCTTTCTAACATCGTTTAAATCACATTTCTGACCATGACAGTAAGGGAGACAACAATTTCTATGAGACCTATATGAGCTGTTCCCAAAAGCGAACAAATTAGCCTGAAAAAACAAAACAACCTTTTCACCATATGAAAGAAGACGGACGATTGTGAAATGAATAGCTTGGATTTAAAAAACAACAAAAACGCAGATAACGTCATACAGCACAATTTCAACCTCATTCTTGAAAACAAAACATGTCACAACATAAAGAGACATCACAGTGGACCTCTGACAGTGAAGTTGACTTACCTTGACGACGACCAGCAAGAACAGGCTGGCCATCAGCAGTGGCTGGCTAAGCTCGTTGCGTAGATTGACATGGCGGTAGCCCGGACAGAGGCCCACCACCGGTAACACGCGGTGGCCGAGCAGCTTGCCACTGTCGTCGTAGGCAGCCAGACGGATAGACGCCAAGTCTGGCAACACCACCTGATACAGAAATTAATCTTTAAATAAGGTCTAAAAAAACTACTAAAATAATACTTTGAACATGATTTGCAGGAATCTTGGTTCAATGTTCAGGCATTTATTTAAGAAGATATTCATCCGCCATACCCATCACTTGTCTAAACCTAAGAGTATGGAGTCTAAACTTTCATGATCTTGGATTTCTATATTTCTTAAAAATAATTATCTGATACCACATAAGTTACACCGTTTTTAGTAAAAGTAATTTAACAAAAACAAATAAACAATGGCATGAATAAAAAGGAATAATAAATAAAAACAAATAATCGATGCGTGATGGAAAATTGCACATTTACTAATAATTCATAGGTATACAAATGGACATAGGTTTCCAAGTGAAGAACAGTTAAGAAAAAGGTGGCCGGTGCCTTCAAAATACATAAATAAAAAATTCATTAAAAAATCTTGTATTTGCAGTAAAGATTCTATCAGACTATTTGATGCTTCTGGAATCTGTTATAATCGTAATTACAGTCTAATATTTTTCATATTATTTTGTTAAAAGTATGTGTTTATATGTTCATAGGAAAATAACCTGAAATAGGATGCGTCTGTAAACAAACCATGTAGGTATCCCTTTTTCTCAATTACTTTTGAATTTGTATTTCTCAAATCATTATTTATCCACTCATCTGTCGCTCGGACACCGGTATCCGGGTGACAGATGAGAGGTTAAAAATGCAATTTTAACCCTTATGTATAAAGAAACTGTACAAGGACAAGGACAGAATCGCTTCTTTTTCCAGACGTTGCTTTTAATTTTAGAATTATAGCTCCTCGGAATTATTTGTAATTAATTTTCTGTGGTGTGTACCATCATGTAGGCAAATATCATCCAATATACAAGAGGTTAATAACTCCTAGACACTCCAACCACCATATTTATCACCTTTAAAAAAAAACTTTTAAAACCTTTTCAACTGTATCACACATCTGTCGTATCAATCAAATAATATCTAACTATATCAGCGCCATCTGCTTCAAGCGTTCTGCAAAGATGTTTAACAAATAAAAATCCAAGCTATACAGTTTTGTTACATGACATAATAATAAAAAGATTAACCTTTTTGAAGACAAAAGGCTCCTCCCCGTACACGGGATTGATGCCGTTATTCGGTACGATCTTGGTGCGAAATTTCTTCCTGACCGTGTCAGCAGGCAGTCCGTACATCTCCACCTCAATGAATGTGCCCACACGGCGGTCGGTGAGGAATTGTCCGGAGATGACAGTCACCGAAACCGTTCCGGCAATAATGCCGTCCACGGTTGACTCGGCAAATGGATCCAGGCGTCTGAAATGGACAAAAATCATGTAGGTATATATTATCTAATACAAAAAATTATACAAATATCATAAGTATTCAACATTTTCATGAAGTTTAAATTAATTGATTTTGATAGCTTTAGATATAATTCGGAAAAATGGTAGAAATTTTCTGTTTTTTTTTCATAATAAAATAGTAAAAGATATTTTAACCAATGTTTCGATTCTGAATAAGGAAATTGAGTCCTTTTTTTAATTTTTTTTTATCAATGTTCACATGCAAACTTAAATACTAGTATTTTTTTTTTTAAAGTTCGTTTTCATAATTAAATTAATTCTACAAGTTTGAATTTTATTAAGCCCGCGAAAACACCCGTCACGGTACAGGAGAGTGTGTGACGTCATCTGGTCCCTTGCTTGTGTGAAATATAAGGGAAATATTTACAAAACCGGGACTTAACATGGACGAAAAAAAAAATTTAAAAGTTGTAGAAGTTAGATATTAACTAGTGCTAATCAATTCAGTTAACCGGAATTTCGAAAAAAAGTGCAATTATATGGTTATTTTTTTAATTTAACCGTTAGAATGCTACGCGGCGCAAAAGCGCTGCGATCGTTTGTATCGAAAATTGCGGCGCAGCGCAAAAGCGCTGCGAGTTTCAGTGTGTTTTCGGTGCTCCGCGGGAGTGCACGTACGCTAACCTCGCGCGTAATTTGTAATGAGAGTGCATTCTTATACATTTAAAAATAACTTTTATCGTTTTTTTATATTATTTTTAAAAAATAACCATGTCACGTGCTATTATTTCGAACGTTGATTCGATTCCTAGTGATTCTACGGGGAGTGAAACGACAGATAAAAATAGTGATGATAGCAGTATTATAACGCATCGAAGAAAAAGATTGAGGATTGAAAGTGAGTCTTCTACCTCCTCTTCATCTACAGAAACAGAAGAAACACCAACTTTTGCCAAAATTCCTCCGACAAAAGTGTTTTCTAAATCAACAAATGATTTTTTCGAGACTCCTGGACCTAGGCGGGCGCCTCCTCCCGATGGCACACCCATAACCTATTTCAACATATTCTTTACCATATCACTGCTCGAAACCATCGTAAGGGAAACAAATCGATATGCTGCACAGTTTTTGGCCTCGAACACTGTATCGGATAATTCTCGGGCAAAAAAGTGGACGCCGACAACAATATACGAAATGAAAGCCTTTATTGCTGTCATACTCGAAATGGGAATAACGAGAAGGCCAACAATTAGTAGTTATTGGATAAAAAATTTCCGACACATACCATGGTTTGGGACAATGTTTTCAAGGGATAGGTTCCAACTGATTTTGAAGTTTTTTCACTTGGTTGATAACAGATTATTATTTGAACCAGGCCATCCGAATTATGACCCATGTGGCAGGTTTGATGTGCTTGTCAAACATGCAAATACCGTATTTCATCAGCATTATGTACCAAATCAACAACTATCCATCGACGAGTCGTTAGTTGGTACTCACTGCCATTCTTCGATAAAACAATATATTCCAAACAAAAAACACCATAAATGGGGAATCAAATTTTGGATGCTGTGCGACTCGGTTTCCAAATATTGCTTGGGTTTTTTCTGCTACAAAGGAGCTAAAAATACAGATGACAGAGATTCGGTAGAAAAATATGGTCTTGGATTTACGGTAGTGCAAAAATTGCTTTCAATTGGAAATTACCTGAACAAAGGTTATCATTTGTTTGCAGATAATTTTTACACAAGCTTACGATTGGCCAAAGCCCTTTTGGAACAAAATACATATATAACTGGAACAATAAGACGTAACAGAAAAGAGATTCCTCCAGAAGCTAAGAAAGCAATCGTAGGAGAAGCCAAATACCTAGCACATGAAAATGTTTTGATGTGTTCATTCAGAGACAAAAAGTCCAAACCAAAGCCAGTCATATTGATTTCATCCAATGCAGATACTAATAGTGTGACGATCAAGAAAAAGAAAGGGAATTTTGAATACGAAAAAGTGAAACCAAGCATGATTGATGACTACAACAAATACATGGGAGGTGTGGACGAATCTGACAAAATGTTGTACGTGTATTTGGACGAGCGAAGAACCCTAAAATATTGGAAAAAAGTAGTATTCAACATTTTTGGAAGAATGGTACTCAACTCTTATATTTTGTATGTTTCCAACACTACCGAAAAAAAAATGACCCGGCTCCAATTCACATCGAAAATTATTGAGGATCTCGAAAAGGAGTGGATGAATCATAAAAATAGCGTGTCAACACAACCATCTTCATCAAAGAAAAAATTTGCGCTGGAAAAATTACCGGGACGTAACTTACGACAGTGCGAGGTGTGTAGCAACAGAGGGAGTGGGATAAAGCGATCCTGCCTTATTTGCGTACGCTGTAGGAAAGGCCTACACGCTATTTGTGCGGCAAAACATAATTGTTGAGCTATTTTATTTTTATTTTTTATTTTCTAAAAGAAATAAAATACAATAATATTGATATCACTTTATGTTTAATAAACATTAATAAACAATAAACATTTTATCTTTATAATGCAAAAATAATTAATAAAATTGATTGATATTTGTCTAAGTTAGAGTGTTTTATTTGACACCATTATTTTTTCCTCTAAATTAATCAATATGTGTATAGCAATTTTCATTTATTTTTGCCAAAATTGCTTAGCACTAAAACGGTTAAAAACACAAAATGTCATTTTTCATCGAAACTTGCAACAGTTCCTAACATAGCGGTCGGTGCAAAATGACATTTCGTGTTTTTAAATTGAAAAAATCAATTAAAATGCACTTTTTTCGAAATTTCAGCAACTGAATTGGTTAGTACCGCTATGTTAGGAACTGGTCCAGTGACCGAGGTACAGTGTATGGTAGTTCAGTGCCACCAGCTGGGAGCCGGTGTTAAAGATAACCTACAACGATTGCTAGAATGTCTTTCTCACCTGTCCTTCCTGTGCATGAACTCGGGCTTGAGCAGGTATTCGCTATGTTGTACTTGAAGACGCCAAGGTTCAGTTGCATGCCGAGGTCCAGTGTCTGGTAGTTAAGTGCCACCAGCTGGGAGCCAGTGTTAAAGATAACCTACAACGATTGCTAGAATGTCTTTCTCACCTGTCCTTCCTCCGCATGAACTCGGGCTTGAGCAGGTATCCGCTGCGCATGTTGTACTCGAAGATACCCAGGTTCAGTTGCATGCCGAGGTCCAGTGTCTGGTAGTTAAGTGCCACCAGCTGGGAGCCAGTGTTAAAGATAACCTACAACGATTGCTAGAATGTCTTTCTCACCTGTCCTTCCTCCGCATGAACTCGGGCTTGAGCAGGTATCCGCTGCGCATGTTGTACTCGAAGATACCCAGGTTCAGTTGCATGGCGAGGTCCAGTGTCTGGTAGTTCAGTGCCACCAGCTGGCAGCCGGCGTTCCAAAAAACCTACAACAAGCAAATAAGCATCATTTACATGTGAGGAAGCTACCATAAACATGAAGTGCTTCGCCAATTTTGTGGGCATGATTCTTTAACACTGCAAATGCAAGGGTCCAGCCCCTAGGGGGTTAAGAAGTTCTGGTTTTTCAGTCCCTTTTTTTTCCAAGACGGATTTTGGAAATTTTTGTTCCATTACCTTGGAAAATCTTAAGAGAGTTTTACTGAATACAGGGTGTTAAGAGACAATCTGTCAAACTTTAACCAGTGATTCCTGAGATTATTTGGAATAAAATATGTAAATTTAATTTTGGTCCCAGATGAATTTTTTTTTACAACCGCCCAACTTTCCACCCCGACCCTAACATTCCAATACCTACCTACTAATTTTTTTTGTATTTTAGATGAAAAAAAAGTAGATTGAGACCATAATAATATTTTGTTATTTCAGCTGAACAGAGCGGTGTGCGCAATACTCTGCCTGCCATATTAAAGTTTACAACTAAATAATAATGCCATGTACATTTTTTACTCCAAATAACCTCAGGAATTCTGGTTAAGAAGCCCGGTACATTTCTTACACCCTGTACACTAAAAGGCTCTGAATAATCAAGTCTCGTTTAATGTTATGTATTTATGTTACCTGAGGCATAAAGTTGGAGCTGTCAAATCTAGTTCCAGCCGGGTAGACCCTGGACAGCTGGTGTTTGTTGTAGTTAACAAACTCTATGGGCCTCTCCTTTAGAAGCGTAGTGGCCTGCTTCTCGTCAAACGATGACATCTCGTAGAATCTATTCTTTTCTGTAAGTAACATGAACTGTGTTTTAACACTGTGAGTTTTTAAAATTTATTTAACGCCTAAAGGGCTTTTACAAGTCGGTACGGAACACTTGTTACATTTTGTCAGTAGTAAAAAAAATTTGGTACATTTTGTTGGTAGTAAAAAATTTTTGGTACATATTGTTGGTTGAATTTTGTGAGTAGTATGAAATATAATATGAGCATAAAATTTATTTAAAAAAGCCCGTCGAGCTGTTTTTTTCGGCAGTACAAACGAATTAAAAACATTTTTTAACGATTCGATATATACGAGGGTGGGCTGGAAAGCAATGCACAAATACTTGTACAGCGCAGACAAAATAACCGTCAGAAGCGTGCCAGGTGGAATGTGGAAGCGACATTCCACCTCTGCAAGCATGCGTAGGTTTGAGGTCGTTCTTGAATTCATCCAGTGGATTTTGAGAAGCGGAAGTGTGGAAACGTGTTCTAGTGCTACATCAATGCGAGTGAATCAGCGTGCTGTTATCAAATTTTTAACCTCTAAGAGAGTAAGTTTCTGAGAGAAAAAAGTGTTCAAAAGCATGAGATGTTTTACAATTACACAATTTTTTTTTTTAGTTGTATTTATTATAATTTCTTTTACTTTTGTTAAAAATACCTACATAATTTAAAATACCTTACATAATAACAAAATAACCAAATTAATACGATATTAATAACAACAAAAAACTATATATTAATATTATTAGGAGAAGAATTTTTAATAACTCTGTCACACCGTTGGCATCCATACTCCTTTGAACAGATTTTTTTTACGGCTGTACCTGATGCAGCCATACTCTCAGGTTAATGCTGAAAAAGTGACTCCTACTGAGATTCATCGTCTTTTAACCTCTTGTAGGCCGCAGTCCCTCCCGGCGGGTCCAGATGTTTGAAGCGATTTTGCCCCTTATATATAAAGAAATTGTATGAAGAACAAGGTCAGAATCGCTTGGGCATTCTCTTTCTTGACATTATGAATTACTGGATAGCATTTAGCCACTCCGAATAATTCATATTAATTGCTAATGACGCGCTGGGCACCAAAGATGGCAGACAAAATGGCTGCCGCTTGATAATATGAACGCTGTCATATTCGAAGACTATATTTATTCATTGTTTTTTTATATAAATCCATTGTGGAAAGCATAGATTTGAGTGATTATTAGGAAGTTCGTTTTATCTAAATTATTTTGATGTAATTTTTGTATTATATCACAAAAGAAATGTTATAAAAATTGAGTTTGTAAGAAAGGTGGGAACTGTCAAATATTTTACGTCGTATTGAAAAAATATATTTTATGTATGCTTGCTTTCAACAAGTTAAATGATGTTTATGCTGTTGATAGGTTTATTGTAAATCGATGGGTAATAAAATTTCGTGATTGCGGGCCTGGAAAAGCCGAGAAAAGCCACGCAGTGGACGTCCGATCACCTCCACAGATGATAAACATCGCAAACTCGTCGATGATATGATTCAAAATGACCGGCGAATCACTAAAAAGCGTATCACAAACCATATTGGAATATCCAAGCATGTGTCGGCTTCATTATTGAACAAATGGGATATCCTAAAATCTTGCAACATGACATCGCTTTTCCACATACCTCGAGCGAAACTGCAGAGGCTCTGCGAAACCTAAAGTTTTAATCGATTTCACTCCCTCCTTACTCCCCCGATCTTGCGCCTTGCGATTTTAAATTTTTTCCTCTACTCAAGAGAGAACTCCGGGGAAATAATTACACCTCGGATGATGAGGTGAAGGCAACTGTCAAGTCCTGGATTCGAGAAAAGTCGTAAGAATTTTTCAGTGAGGGAATGAAAAAACTTGTTCCACATTGGAAGAAATTTTGTTACATAAAAGCGTTCATAACGAGTTGTGTGCACCCTTTTATACACACCATATTTATGGTCTCTGGTATGGCACCTTCAGCACTTGCACATTGACAATTGTGAATAGAATATTTTGGAATTGAACTATTGTCATTCTTCATTCTTGTGCGGCAGCCCAGAGCATTGGGAGATCCTCTGGACTGACATATGATGGACCGACTTAAAATCACAATGGTTGTGATTATACATCTTGGAAGTCACTCTCGCCATCTTGGAAATTGACTGGAGGTCATCCTGTGAGGATGATTGGCATCTGAAGACATCCGCCCGTCCTGCTTCTGGAAGGCCCTTTTGGTTGGTAGCCAATTTTCTGCAGAAGTTCCATTCTTCTTGATTCTGATTGATTCTTTTCCAAATCAAGAAGTTTTCAGCAAGCCACGCTTATCTTGGTATCACTGTCAACGTATTTACCTAAGCAAGCCCATTAGCCCCAAGCCCTGAGCGTCCTTTTTTATTTACAATATACTTTTGTATTTCAAATTCCTTCTTTTCATTTTAAACTAGAAAACCTTTGAGTTGAGTCCACAGTGCTCATAATAATCTATATTTTTTCAGAATTTCAATATTGTAAATTCTTGCCACCTAATCCCACGGTAACAATGTTGTAGCCTATATGAAAAATAACATATATGATTCTGAAGCTTAAGATTGTACTTTTTGACCGATCTTGCTTGGTTTTGAAACATTTTGATTAAATATTTTCATTTTATAAAATACTTGTGTTTATTCTCTGCACAAAAAAATAAATTATTGTAAATATATTCATTTTTATATTCAATCATAACTCTTATCAGTTATAAATGATGGCTTAAAGAAAAAATATAAATGAATTACGAAAACAGTTAAAAAGTTTGGTGATCAAAACCAATCCTGGTGTATAGTGAGACATGGAACTGTCAGAGATAATACAAAAGTTCATACATATACTGAATGTATTATAAATGAGATCCCCAAGGTAATATGTCTGTCTAAACCATACACAACTTATTATAAATAAGGAGATTAAAAATTAGCAGAAGGTCGATGTGAGTAAAATGAAGGGAAAACTTATTTCATAATAAAATGCTAAATAATTCTTACTTTCAGAATTCTCAAAGCTGCTGAAGTGCACGGGCTGTACGTAGTTGACCAGGGCAGATATCTCGGCCCCCGCCTCCGTCTCACGCGCCTGCTGCGCCTTGTCGGCAGCGGCCTTGTCCGCGTCCGGGGGCGCCGCCGTTCCCTCCGCCCCCGCCTCGTCCTCCGAGGAGCTGTCCGTCTCTGAGGATGCCGAGCTGTCTTTGGAGCCCTGGCGCTGGAGCTACAAAATTTCATTTAAGAATTGACTAAAAATTAGATACTTTGAATTTGGGGTACAGGGGTCCATCAAATTTACATTGTTATGATGAAACAGTAAAAGTTAACTCAATTCAATTCAATTGAATTGATTAGTTTTATTTACCCTTTCAAACCTAAGTTTGAATTGGTATCGGATTTTATTCTCTCATACTGTGAGTGGTTTTTTATATTTATTTAAGTTTTTAGCAGGACTAGGAGCACAGTGCAATGACAGTCTGCCATATTACATTAAATATAAATAATTATTACATTTAAAGAGAAAAATAAAAGTAATAAGAAAGTGAAAAACATACCAAGTAATGACAACATAGAAATGAAATAAAATTATAGGATCATCTTTGGGGGAGGTCGCCGCACCATCTGCAACCATTGCTCATTGAGTGGAGAGCTTAGCCACTTGGATGCAGCCACGACAATAACGCTGGTTGACTTCCGTGTTTGACTCAGAATGTATCAGATGTATAAAGAAACAGTATGAAGAACAATGTCAAAACCGCTCGCGCCAATACCTTTCTTGACGTAACAGTTAATTTTATTAATCTAGCCCCTCTGAATATTTTTTTAAGTAATCTGTGACATTCGGCTGTCTTCTTTTTTTCCTGCTTTACCAGCTGTCAACTTTTTAAAGAAGTATAAATGTAACTAATTCTTCGAAAAAAGGAAGGAAGGTGTACCTGAGCGTGTTGGGTACCGATGTCTCCGTTGCCTGGATGTGCCGGCGTGTCGGAGCTGTCCCCCTCGTCACTGCCGCTGCCCTTCTTGTGGTGGTGGTGATGGTGATGCTTCTTCTTGTTCTTGATGATGATCTTGCGCCGAAGTAGGGCTGGCGGGGGCATCTCGCCGCCTGGAATGCCGGAATAGATAGTCAGAAGCTACCGGATAGCCGGATATTAAGGACACTGCAAGGCTGTCTGAAACGTTGACTGAAGGAGATGCAACATGGCTTAATATATCAAAAATCTCAATTAATATTCATTTAAAGGACTAACTTCTTGAAACCTCGCACTTTGCTGAAATAAAAAAATAACGAATATTATTATTCATAATTGAAAATAAAACCTGAATCAAGTTGGTGCGACTCCAAGGGCTTGTCCAACAGCATCTCCCCGAAGATCTCCCGGCAGTAGTTGGCGATCTTGGCTTGCTGGCGCGGGTTGCAGTGGTTCTCGAAGCTGAGTATCACAGGCAGATCCGAGGTCTTGAAGGCCGACTCGGCGATGGCCTCCAGCACGTCCTTGGCGCAGATGACCTGGACAAAGGTGTAGCCGTGGACTATGACGGGCTCATCGATGCGGCCATTCCAGAAATCTAGCTCCACACACCTGGGGACATAAAACAGAGCTAGAATAAGGATATAGTTGCAAGGGGTACTACTCACTAAAACCAAATACCGTAGAATAGTTATAAACACCTCCAACTTCTGACATTTCCCATGCATTCTAATGGCAGTATTAACCCGTACACCGCTCAGCAAATAAGGTCAGACATCCATTCAGCGCAAGCGATTTTGACATTTAAAATTTATCACAATGTTTTTTCACATAAATCTGTAACATATAAATCTGTCTAATATTTCAACAGATTTAAAAAAAAAAAATATTCACTACATGATTTCTCTCAGGACATATTTCATCTTTGGAGTTAGTGTGTGGAGGGTCTTTTAAGCAAAGGATGTCAATGGAGTCATGTTTGAAGCCCGAGTTCAGTACCGTTTGACCTATACATTCGGTGAAATTATGATTTAATTTTTTTATTAATAATTTAACCTGTTGAAAGCCAGCATAGAAAAAATATATTTTTTCAATACAACGTAAAATATTTGACAGTTCTCACCTTTCTTACGAATCCAATTTTTAAAACATTTCTTTTGTGATATATGTATTACAAAAATTACATCAAAATAATGTAGATAAAACGAACTTCCCAATAATCACTCAAATCGATGCTTTCCACAATGGATTTATATAAAAAAAACAATGAAAAAAAACAATGAAAAAATATAGACTTCGAATATGACACCGTTCATATTATTAAGCGGCAGCCATTTTGTCCGCCGTCTTTGATGTCCGTCGCGTCATTGGGAATTAATTTAAATTATTCGGTGTGGCTAAAGGCTATCCAGTATTTCGTTATGTCAAGAACGAGAATGGCCCAAGCGAGTCTGGCCTTGTTCTTCATACAATTTCTTTATACATAAGATTTTTGTATAAAGAAATTGTATGAAGAACAACATTTTGACAAAAACCGCTTCAAAAATCCGGACCCGCCGGGGGGACTGCGGCCGGCGACGGGTTGATGGATTAAACAGAAAAATGATTACATTTCATTTGGTGGAGTTCAAATTTATTACAAGGAGTCATGCTTGATATTCCCTTGCAATATAGCAAGCAAACAAGACTCATCATCACAATTTCTTACATCAAATGGGAATATGCTGGACCCGCGGCGTGGCTAACAGATGACCGTTAGAATTTTTTTTTTAAATTACAATATCTGGTAAAGAGAAGCAGAGGTCGGGAGAACTGACGGCTTGGGTAATAGCTACTAAGAAACTAGGGCAGTTGAGGGAGGCCTATGTCCAAATCTGGGCGGCAAGAGGCTGATGAAAAAGCAGACATAAGTTTTAAAGTGAAAATTGAGGGAATTGGAAAACGGCTTACCCTTGGACGCTAGAGACTAGGAGGAATTTTTAAAAATATGGTTTCCAGGGTGTGTCTTGGTGACTCGCTCACCTGCATCCGGCCAGAAGACTCTGCCTGTATATCTCCACGCTGGACTTGCCGGTGAGCTGGTGGCCCGTCAGGTACGTGTTGTGCGAGGAGTTGATGAAGTAGTGCGACAGCGGCTGCTCCAGATCGTCGCACAGCTCCAGCTTGCTGCCCGCTATTATGGGGTTGTCCTCCGACATCAGGTACCTAACAATTCAGAAGCGGGATTAGCATTGACTTGCATGTGGATATGTATAGATAATTCCAAAATTTGGTGTCTGGTGGGTAAGACACTTGGTTCGTAGTCGGTAAAATTGAGGATGAAACTCACAGCGGGTCACTCACTCCCTTTTCCAATAAGCCAATAATTTCAAAATATATTTTTTTTGGGCTTTTATTTGAACAGCACAAGTCGCAATATTAGTGCTTTAAAATTGTGAACTTGACTGTATTGTATGTATACTGCTTCGGTTAAAGTCAATAGTAATAATGCGAATGAACCATCCCCATTACATAAGTAAGTAAGAGCGCGTATATCCTACAGTAGTTGTGGTCCCTCCTGAACATTTTTACAAATAATTCTTCCGCAGTATTGGATTTACACCGACGATTTGTATATTATTATGGCATGATGTCTTCTTAAACAGTTAAATGGATATTTCAAAGCTTCAAATATCATGATGGAAATGACGTTGTGAGTTGCAAATAGTGCATATAAAGAAGTACTATATCTGTCTCGACACTGAAAAATTCTTATTATAAATAATATGAATGTTTATTATTATATAATAAAACACAGTGGGTCGCTTATGCACGCCATTAATGCGTACCAGTTTTGGACAACACTACTACACGTACAATGGACTGGTGTGGTTTATTCAACTAAAGGCAGAGCTAAGATTAGAATCTGATTACAATACATTTAAAAATAAATTAAACAATAATATCGTAAATAAATTATTTTTATTTTTAACTTTTTAAATTAAAGAGTTAAACCTCAAATTATAATATTTTAATGTATTATGTAGAAAATGTATGGCTTTTCCGGAAACTATAGAACACATTATATCAGGATGTTCTATATTAGCGCCGTCTGAGTATACATTTAGGCACAATCAGGTTTTAAAAATAATTCACCAAAGTTTGGTAATTAAACATAACTTGATTGAATGTCATAATATAGTACCATATTATGAATACGAACCAAATTCATTTTTAGAAAATAATTTCTTTAAAATTTACTATGATAAAACTATACTAACAGACAGACCAATTGGTCATAATAGACCTGATATAGTTTTACATGACAAAATTAAAAAAAATAACTTATATTATTGATGTAGCTATTCCAAATTCCTGTAATATTCAAAAATCTGTTTCTGAAAAAATAAGAAAGTATACAGATTTAGGAAATGAAATTAAAAGAATTTGGCATTCTCAGACTATAAAAATATTACCTTTTGTTATTTCGGCTACTGGCATTATACCTAGCTCTCTTATAAAAAATTTAGGCTTATTAGATTTGTCAAAGAATTTGTATATAAAAATGCAAAAATCAGTCATTTTAAATACATGTAGAATTACGAAAGATTTTTTAAATATTTATATTGAGGGATCAGTAGGATTTATCGGTCAAATTAGGAATTCCACAGAGCCGAACCCTCTGATATGAAAATATCTGGAGACGGTGAATTATATTCCCATTTAATAGTTTGGTAGATTAACGTGTTGTTCTTGTATTGTTTTGTATTAATTATACTTATATAATACACTTGCATAACGTGGATTTACCAGATGATCATTTATATGGAAAAGTGTATGAAAGGGTTTAGTTTTTCCTATCGGAAAAACTAAACCCGTTCCTGTAAATCTGGTGAAAAAAAAATATGAAGATAATATTAGCGAAAGTCAATCGAAAATCCGAAACAGAAAAAGATACGGATACATCTGGGACTCGATTCCCAGACTCCCAGGACTCCCTGTATCCGTATCTTTTTCTGATTTTTCTGTTTCGGATTTTCGATTGACTTTCGTTAATATTATCTTCATTAATAAATAAATTAGCTAATTAGAATCACATACTTGTTTTCTTCCCTTTCAAACTTTTAAACTCTCGTAAAGGGCATTATATATTACCTATATATATATTTTTTAAAAGTGTCTGTTTTTCAGTGCATTTACTTATCTGTTTTTCAGTGCATACATAAGTTAATCAAATTTGAATTGTGTTAATTATAAGTACAATTCCAGAAATTATTTAAATCACAATGAAAATTCCCTCCGTAAACACGAGTTTTCTCAACTACGGAGGTATTAATTTAGATCAAGAAACATCTTATACATATATTAACCAATATAAATAAAATAAAATAATGCATAAAAAATTGTAAACAATGTGTATATATATAAAATATATGTATTATGTTAATATTTCTTAAAATAAAAAAAATAAAAAAAATGTATTACCCAGATATTATTATTAGTTTATATTCATGTAGTATAAACTAACTCAATAATAATAAAAAAAAATAAAAAAAAAGATAAGTTAGGAGTATGAAAACAAAATTGAACTAGAAATTCCAGATAGAAAAGCTATGCAAATTTCATGATCCAGAGCTCACCGTGTGAGAGATTTAGCCGCTTGAGATATTACACATTCAGATATTCTGCTTTCAGAGATAAGATTAAATGTCTCCCACACAACTCATAATAAATTGTTTCTAGTGTAATTTAGAGCAGTTTTATTAGTGTTATTGTATAGCGTGGGCAGTGTTAAACACAGAAATTAGTTATGTACTTGTAAGATGTTTCAAGGGGCATATTAGATAATTTATTATTGTTAAACTGGTATATGGTAGCGTCATTCTATGACCTCGTCTAATCTATGATTTATTTCATAGAATCTATGAAAAATCACTGAGAACAGACTTTCCATGCCACAGAACGCTCGAAAACCCAATTTGATTCAACTTCAACTTTCGTTCTATTCTAGAAAAGATCAAATGTGAACTTTCCATTTTAAAACTGTTCTATGAAATATATCATAGAATATAGATAAGGTAGGAACCAAGCTTTAACTGTTGCCTTTTTTTTTTAAAGAGCACTTATTGCACACCTGTGGTTATGTTATTAATAAATAAATAAAAATCATTATTAATACAAGAGATAGAGGTATAGTCAAAATAACTTCTTTAAAACAAAATCAGGTAGAAATGTTAAGAAATTTTTTCCATAGAAAAGCTAATAGCTCAGAGCTACATAAAATAATTTGCAAGGCAGACAGAAATATTTCACCTTTAAATTTATACGACGAGAATGCCAACATTTTTATAAATACAAATCAAGAATTATTAGATTCCTGGTCAAATAAAATTATTCACGCAAAACACTTCAATTATCTCAACCAAACGTATGTTGACAAACTTTCGTCAAACAAATGGTTGAGTATTGGCGAGTTAAGCGCAGAAATAGAAGGATTTATGCTTGCTATTCAAGATAGAGTAATTAATACCAAAAATTATAGGAAGCATATAATCAAAGATCCAAATCAAATTGATGATTTATGTAGAAAATGTATGGCTTTTCCGGAAACTATAGAACACGTTATATCAGGATGTTCTATATTAGCGCCGTCTGAGTATACATTTAGGCACAATCAGGTTTTAAAAATAATTCACCAAAGTTTGGTAATTAAACATAACTTGATTGACTGTCATAATATAGTACCATATTATGAATACGAACCAAATTCATTTTTAGAAAATAATTTCTTTAAAATTTACTATGATAAAACTATACTAACAGACAGACCAATTGGTCATAATAGACCTGATATAGTTTTACATGACAAAATTAAAAAAAATAACTTATATTATTGATGTAGCTATTCCAAATTCCTGTAATATTCAAAAATCTGTTTCTGAAAAAATAAGAAAGTATACAGATTTAGGAAATGAAATTAAAAGAATTTGGCATTCTCAGACTATAAAAATATTACCTTTTGTTATTTCGGCTACTGGCATTATACCTAGCTCTCTTATTAAAAATTTAGGCATATTAGATTTGTCAAAGAATTTGTATATAAAAATGCAAAAATCAGTCATTTTAAATACATGTAGAATTACGAAAGATTTTTTAAATATTTATATTGAGGGATCGGTAGGATTTATCGGTCAAATTAGAAATTCCACAGAGCCGAACCCTCTGATATGAAAATATCTGGAGACGGTGAATTATATTCCCATTTAATAGTTTGGTAGATTAACGTGTTGTTCTTGTATTGTTTTGTATTAATTATACTTATATAATACACTTGCATGACGTGGATTTACTAGATGATCATTTATGTGGAAAAGTGTATGAAAGGGTTTAGTTTTTCCTATGGGAAAAACTAAACCCGTTCCTGTAAATCTGGTGAATAAAAAATTCAAGTATCCCTTAGCGACGAAAGGCTGACTTTGAGACATTTTAAGATAACTTTTCTTAATATAATAAGCAAACTAAACTTAATTCTATTTTTACATGTCAAAAAATAAAAGATATTACTGTTAATTCTAATTAAATGGACGGGAATAATTAACTTTTTAGATTCTAACAAGAACAGATATTGCCATTACACTTTGTTAACCATGTTATTGCAAAATAGTGTATAAAAAGATTGTGCAAAAACAGAATTGACTGTATATCTTACCTGAGAAATCCGTCAAAGCTGAGCTGTCCCTTTTGTGCGTTGAACTTGTTGGGTTCATGTTGGTGGATGAGGTCCTTTGCACGCGCGGTGTTTGCGTAAGGGTGCAGGATCTCGTTGAGGCGTGGATCTCGCTGGGTCTTGTTGAGGAACTCCACCAGTTGGGAGGTGGACATGAGTCGGCGCTTGGATGTGCCCACGCTGAAAATTTAATAGAATGAGTACTAAAGTGGATAAAATTTAAAAAAAAAAAACTTTCTTAATAATTTTGATCACTATGAATTATTCTATGCCAACCCAAGTTAGTCAAATATTTAGTAGAGCCAATTTAATGTTTCTTAACTTGATTTGATATTAGTTTTCATTTTGAGCGGTCAGTCAGTCAGGTACGATGTTGTGTAATGTTTATATGAGAAGTTTTAATAGTAATAACAATGATTTAACTGCTGGACTTTGTCATTCGTAATTCTCGTTCATTCCAAAACAGGCCTTTTTATTTTATTTTATTTTTTTAATTTTTAAATATATGTACTTATATTTAATAAGGTCCTGCTACATGACTTGTCCACGAGTGGCTATAGATTATTATTTACATATTATAACATATATTTGTATGGATGTTGCTTTGTAACTCGGAAGGATACATACTAAGTCACTGGAGATTAATGAAAATGAAAAAATAAATTCAAAGAGCAACCCGTTACCTGAACAAGGTGGATGTGAAATTTGACGTATTCTTGGAAACGTACGATGAGTTTGCAGAGTAGCACTACATTCTCACTATATCATCGGTACTTTTGCAATGAATTAGAAAAAGTTATTTGTAATGTTGTAATTGCTAAGGACTCCTGCAAAGAAATTTTTTACCTAACATTTGAAAAAAGAAAAACTTTGGGCAGGGCCACCACATTTTTTGATTTCTATCGACCACAAAAAAAACACTGTGGCCCCAATTTAACCTACCACAAAATT
Source organism: Limnephilus auricula (assembly GCA_951813805.1). NCBI lineage: Eukaryota > Metazoa > Arthropoda > Insecta > Trichoptera > Limnephilidae > Limnephilus > Limnephilus auricula. Next base: position 17,912,128 of record OX638395.1, on the reverse strand, counting down.
TTTGTGAAACGGTCGCAGGAGACTGGCCTTTATGCAAACTAACCCTAAAATAAACTTGAAATATATATATTTTTTTTATCTCATACAGGAGGCCCTGAGGAAAATAATTTCCCTCGGGGCTTATGTCATCTTTGAAGATGCTGCGTGGAGGGTCTCTTTGAGGAGAGGAAGGAGTGAACATGGGTCTTGAAGAGACTTATGTTGTAGGAAAGAGGAAACACAGAGGCCGGCAAATCGTTCCACAGCCGAACTGTTGAACTCAAGAACGAGTCGTAAAAACAACCCGTTCTCATGTGACAAATGTCAACCGTGTACATATGTTGGGTGAGCGTTTATAAATCAAACTAACTATTGGCACCACACTACAATATATATTTAAAAAAATTCATGTTCAACTAACTATTGGCACCACACTACAAAATATATTTAAAAAAATTCATGTTGGAATTTGAAGCACCTCCATTGGAGGCTCCATTGAAGAACTGATGTGACTGATATTTATGTACTCCATTACAGAGGTGAACAAAATGTTATTTGGAAAAAATAATACATACCGGGCATACTCAACAATAAATACACTAATATAAAAATATGGATATTGTCTGAAAGCAAAAGGTATTCCACTTAAGCTGACAGTTATATTAAAAATGGTGAATGAATCATCTAAACTCATCTATCTTCTGTCGAGACATTCCTGGATTAGCTGGAATCCCGAGAGCTCATTGGCCCATTGCCAAATATTAAATTGTACATCCATCAATCAGATATTAATGTCAATTTAACGTACTGTGTATATAGACTGTTTAAAATATGAGCTAACAGAAAATTAAATAATAGGATTTTGTGCAGTAGAAAAGTGACTTTGATTGACAGTTATGACGCTTTTACAGTAAAGCTTAAAGTAAACACATAATTAACTAGGCATTTGTTTGCGTTTCTTTTTTAGCGGCTTTCTTTCACGGCTTTTGCAAACACAGGGTTGCCACAGAAAACATATTTTCAATATTTTAGATTATTCGTAAAAGTTTTAACATTTATTTTTAAAACCAACATTTATTTTTAGTACCAACTTGGATTATATCTAGTGCAATACGAAGATTCTATTGAAGCCACCAATAAAAATATGTCATTTAATTATTTTTAGGAAGAAAAACAATAATTACAGTACAATCTCACTAATCCGGCACTTCACTAGACCGATACGTCCAATAATCCTCCGCCCGCGCCTCCCTCGCCCCTCTATGCCTTTTTTTTTGTTTCAATAGCAAAGTTTTGTTTTTTTTCACAGTCCTCCTCACTAGGGTTTCGCGTTCTGAGGCGGTCTGTAGTCTTTTAAACTTTTGTATTTAGGAATAATGATATGCGCTCCATCGCCGCGTCGCCGTCTAGCAGTCTAACCTCAACACTTATCTCGTTTGCACGTGCTTACGTATTTGCCTGTTGTTTTGAAGTGAGAATAGTGTGTAATTAAAAATGTCAAGTAAACGGAAACACAAGACACTAGATTTGAAAGATAAAATGACAAAAGCAGACCTCAATGAAGGAGTATTTTAAAACTATGTAATTTTGAGATATGTTACAGTTACAATAAAACCTGGCAAACAAGAACACAAATATGTACATACATTATATTCTCTTTATGAAATGCTTTGTTTTATTTATTATGATTTTTTCTCTATATAATCTGGTTTTTAATAGTGCCGGATTAGTGAGATTGTACTGTAATTATGAAATAAGCATAAAAGTACAATTATTCCTGAAAATATATCAACTTAAATTATTTTTGTTCTAGCATAACTGGGATAGTTCCCAGTTTAATAAAATTTCCTGGTCTGTTGCCATACTGCATCAATCCTGATGTGTTCCAAGCAATAATATTTATGAATACTATTACGGCAGATGACATGTTATATTAGTTGAATTACCTAACAAAAGTGAAAATTTTTCTTTGTTATTTTTAATCAATTTCAACTATGAAGGCTAGAAGTAATCAAGACTAACATTCATTATTGTATATTTATATACAGCATTAAATAGATTTAAAAAAAAAAAATCAGGATAATTATTAATATGTAACAAAAAATGATTTCTACTCTCAAACAAAATAATTTGTTTTTATTTTTATTTTTAACTTTTTAACTTAATTAATAAAAAGTGATAAAATTTATCCTGACACTATCTAGAGGGCATTTAGTTCGAGTTGAATCTTGCAATCACACATAAAGGTAGCAGCCAATAAAAATATGCGATAAGAAAAATGAAAATAATGTTGGTGGTTCTCAGTCGAAGTATGATACAGTTAAAAATGACCGAATCGGATAGGGATACGTTGGCGCAGTTGGTTAGCGCGTCGGCCCGGATTGCCGGAGGACCTGGGTTCGAGTCCCAGATGTATCCGTATCTTTTTCTGATTTTTCTGTTTCAGATTTTCGATTGACTTTCGCTAATATTATCTTCATTAATTAAAATTAAAAATTAAAATTAGTTTTATTATTAAAATTATTATTAATTATTATTTATTATTAAAATTATTTAGTTTTTCCTATGGGAAAAACTAAACCCGTTCCTGTAAATCTGGCGAATAAAAAATTTGTCATTAGAAAAAAAAACAATATTATTTAAGTTTCCAAGGATTTGAATGTGTTTATGCACACCGATAATGGTTCAAATTAGTTTGAAATAGCTTGGAACACCCGCCAGTAGTCTCTCTCACCCCGCAGTACTCCTACGATTCAGTATACCACAATACAAGCAAGAACCTCTTTAAAATGATTCTACTGTAAATAAAGAAGTTTGAAATTTGAAGAACCATACAACAATTGTTTTACAGCTGTCAAAAGTAACATATTTACATAAATTAGTATTTCCACAGTGAGAGACAACCAACATAATATATAGAAAGGTAATTTGAGATGACTTAAGCTATATTAGTGAGTAGATCTGAATAGCCAGGTATTTACTCTTTCTCTCTTCCACTTCTTTCCACCTCACAATATTCCTCAAATATGTACCCCTAATTGGCAGTGAGAAATAATCACATTTAATCTGTCATTGGCCGTATGTACTCCGGTGTACCATCGATTTTGGAAGCGATTTTGTCCATAATGTATAAAGAAATTGTATGAAGACCAAGGTCAGAATCGCTTGGGCCATTCTCGTTCTTGACGCAACGAAATACTGCATAGCGTCTAGCCTCTCCGAATATTTCAAATTAATTCTCGATGATGCGGCAGGCATCAAAGATGGCCGACAAAATGGCCGCCGCCTGATAATATGAACAGAGTCGTAGTCGGAGTCTATATTTTTTCATTGTTTTTGATATAAATCCATTGTGGAAAGCACAGATTTGAGTGATTATTAGGAATATTGTTTTATCTACATTATTTTCATGTAATTTTTGTAATATATCACAAAAGAAATGTTATAAAAATTGAGTTAGTAAGAAAGGTGAGAAATGTCAAATTTTTTACGTCGTATTGAAAAAAAATATTTTTCCTATGTTGGCTTTCAAAAAGTAAAAAAAAACCAATTCTTCATCCCTCCTGATGTCAGTATAAAAAAACGCATATATGTACTTAATGCATAAGAAAACCCAAAATACATTATTTGGAATTAGGGTTATGATCTAAAAACAAAGTTAAAGAGTATATAAATATACTTCCATAGCCTTGTCCACTGCTCCTGGCGTTCGAGACAGTTCCAACGTACAAATATTTTTTTAGCAATTAAAAGGGTATAATCAAGCGCATGAAATCAATAACTATGACTATAATAATGAACTTGGGCCAGTCCATTAATGTTCAAGTGTTACTTGTGTTCGCTGGACTGGAGTCGGACGAAGCTTTCAGGAATAATTGAGGTAAGCAAAATGTTGTTCCACTCACAGGGTCTCGAAGACCTTCTCCACCTCGGATCGCTGCGTCAGGTTCTTGTAGAAGGTGAAGAAATCTTCAAACTGGAACTTGGAGGGGCTGATGGTGTCGCTTTTGCCGGACGGTAGTCCCGACGCGTCCAGACCTTTCTCCACCCTCTTCCGGTCGTCTTTGTTCTGCGCAAACAGTTTCACTATGCTGGAATATGAAAAAAATACATAAAATATTTTAGTTAAGTTTCATACAGTACTAATCCCTTCTAAGGTTTGCAAAGGAACTAGAAAAAATATATTTTGTGGGAAAATCTTTTATAATTAGACAATTTTTCAATTTCATGTTTCTTGTTAACGTTCCCGTTAAAAGTTAACAGTTCTGTTTTGTGTTTTTTCAATATTACAGGTATTTGGAATAGCTACATCAATGATATAAGTTATTTTTTTAATTTTGTCATGTAAAACTGTATCAGGTCTATTATGACTAATTGTTCTGTCTGTTAGTATAGTTTTATCCTAATATATTTTATAAAATTCATTTTCTAAAAATGAATTTCGTTCGTATTCATAATATGGTACTATATTACAGCAGTCAATCACGTTATGTTTAATTACCAAACTTTGGTGAATTATTTTTAAAACATACGTAGAATATTAATTACATATCTATCCAAAGTTAGTTGATTATGATTAAAAAATCAATTGCATATTAAAAATAATAATTGGATATTTTTATAGTGCCGCTTTTGTGAAAAATCACCAAGGACACATATCTATCTATCTACATATACAGAGAAACCTCTATCTATCGATTTTGAAGGGACCTGTTGAAAAAAAACTATGAATGTGGCAAAACAGAGAAATGCGGGAAATTAAAAAAAAAAAAGCTAAAAAAATGCTTAAATGTTTAATATTTCAAAAAACGATGCTTATTTCACATATAATTAAATTTTCATTAAAAAAAAATTATTCGAAATATTAAATGAAGTGTAATTTTTTATTTTTATAATTTGTTAAGTTTAATCTGAAAATTTGATGATACGTTTAGTTTGTGACTTTATTGCTCTGTATATATTACATAATATTTAAAGTTAAATAAATAAAAATGAAATTGGAAAAAACAAAAACTTTTTATTATTGTGCATTATAATCTTTCATCGTCATTTGTTTTTTGGCCGTTTTATTGACGTAAGAAAAAAGTATGTTTTTAGTGTTGCAAATGGCATTTTTTCAGCATCAGTTATTAAATGTGCATAAAAAAAGTTTGCACTGCAGAAAATGCAGGTATCGTACCACCGCTGTGTTCAAATGTTCCGCTCATTGTTTATCGTGCCGCTAATCGAAACCAAGCATTTAGCTCCGAAATATGGTTTTAAAATGTACATTCATACTTTAAAAACATACAAAAAATTGCATGATTTAAACGATGAATGAGGTGAAACGATGCATAGAGGAACAATCGATGCAATCTATTTTTGGAATCGATGCAATCTATTCGGGACTGGAAGAAATAAATGATAAATGCAGGAAAAGGATCATCTGAGGAAGGATCGATCGATATTTCACTTTATCCAGTGTAGCTATTTCCAGACGATCATTTTTTAAATTTTTCGCCTACATTAAAAAATCATACCTTCGAATTTTAACATGGAGACATAAAAACTTATTAAAGTTCTATATAGCCAATGAATTAACCTTTATTTTACCATTTATCTCATATTTGTAGGATTTATGAAAAAAATATAAAAAAATCATAAAGTTTATAACTGCGCGGATCCTGCATGTTTGATACTGCCGTCACAGGTACTTATTCGAGTCAACATAGAATATTTTAGATTTCTGTATGTTGTCCGTGGTATACTTGATAATGAAAGGTATATCTATGGAAAAAGGACCTCATTTTAAAAAAAATTATATTTTAACATCGTTCTAAAATAGTCTACGAAATTCGGATTAGCGACATCTATGGTTATAATAGATAAAGCATTTCAAAAGCTTCGTTTTAAGACCAAAATAACAAATGTGGGAGCTACAAATATTTAATAAAAATTGCCAATTCAAGAGATAATTGGCTTTTTTTTATCCGAAAAACAATCGGAGACATTGAAAATGGCGTATATATAAGCCAAAAATCGCTGCAGTGGATATTTATAAATATATACATAAAAAGAAGAGTGTCCCGGTGTTAAGTTATTTTTTCTACAAATCTATTATCCTGAGATTGGTGAAATTTCGAACACAAATTTTGACCTTTTGACCTTCAAAACAAGAGGAAGTTCAGTGTCCATATAATATTTCGAAAAAACCACCCCCATCTTTTCCGAGATTTGAGACTTTTGATGATATTTTGCACACTTGACTTTAAAAAACGAGAATTAATGTCTACATCTGATTTCGGAAAACTCTGCATAAAACAAGGGGAACGCCGGGGATATCATCTCGACCCCTTGGAAAAACAAGGTTCCATCTGCCTTGGTAACGTCGTGCGATAATGCGATCTATAGTAAGCTTCTTTAGATTTCATTATCGCATGACGTTACCGCAACAGATGGAACCTTGTTATTCCACAGGGTCGATCTATTGTAGAATAAATTCTCGCACTGATATCTACACAAAAAAACTGACAATTTTTTTGGAGAAAAAATAATCAAAAATTTGCTTTCTCCCATTTTTAATGACGCTTTATTTAAGAATATAGACTTTTATAGTGTTTGTAATAGTTGTTTTCAAACAAGTGTTTAGATACTATGAATATTTATCAGAAGTTTCATAAACAAAACATTAGAGCAAAAAAATCGACTGTCCGTGCTTGAATGAACTCGAAAAACAATTTTGCAAGAAACATGTTTTTCATTTCCAATCTGAAATAAACAACAGTATAAAAATAATTTTTGAGATGAAAGACCAACATGAATAATAGGTCTTATTTGTATGGCTGCCTAATTAGAGAGGAAGCCATATTAAACGATGTTAGATGAAAAGGGATGATTAAGAATAATACACTTACTTTTTGATTGGTATCTTTCCGGTTTTGTCAACAACGAGGGAGAGTTTAGTGTGAACTTTCTGCAGAAACATGATGGTGGAGCTGTTGATCAGGCTGAGATTATAGGCCAGACGGAATATGACGTCTGTCCATTGCTACAAAACAACACAATTGATTAAAACATGCAAGTAACTTGTTCCTTACGGCCCACTGATGGCGAGCATGTCCGCGGCAACAGTCCGAGCATGACGTCACGCGAGCATGTCCGCGCGTGTGGATTGAATTGTCCGGCGACTATGCTAGACTCGCCTGTGTGTCGCCGAGGACGAAGAGTAGCAGGGGCGTTAACGAGCAGGCTCGGTAGGGGCGTTACCCGAGCATGCTCGCCCATCAGTACAGGTTATCATTAATGTCTGCCAGACAGCTAATACTATCGCGGATCAATGATCCGAAACCCCTAGATATAGGGAGAAACAGAGAGTCGCAAGTACAAAAAGGAAGTTATAGACATGTATATGAATACATCGGAATCGGCAAATATTTTTTCAGCTTTTTTACATTTCTAAGCAATGGTTATCAATTAATTATATGATTATAGAATCAGAAATGCAAATCATTATAAAGCGACTTTAAAATCTTGGGTATTTTTTCGTACTTAGGGAATTAATAGGGATTTTTTGATTCGACGGTTCTCAGAATTAAATTCACTGAAGAATTCAACAGAAAAAAGAAATATGTTTTATATTATTGAAAAATTTGATTCCGAAATTCAACAGAATTAAATTCATGCCCATGGTTCTATGTATGGTTCATGGTGTATTTAGGTAGGTAGGTACCCCACCATAAACTTATGGGCGTTTGACATGACACTTTTTTTTGTTGACTTTCCAACTTTTCATATGATTTAGGCTTAAAAAAATGTTTTATTTTGGTACCAATTTTATTACAGTTTACTTTTATGTCCGGTTAAATCTTCCCCACAGGAAAAACTTAACCCTTCCACACACTTTTCCACAAATGATCATCTAGTTAATCCATGCCATGTAATTGTACTATTTAAGTACATATAATAAATACAAAACAATACAAGAACAACACGTCAACTCACCAGAGACCAAATGGGAAAATAATTCACCGACTCCAGATATTTTCATATCAGGGGGTTCGGCACGGTAGAACTCCTAACTGGACAGATAAATCCTACCGATCCCTCAATATAAATATTTAAAAAATCTTTCGTAATCCTACATGTATTTAAAATGACTGATTTTTTAAATTATTACTATTAACTGGAAATGATGCTTGTTTACTTAGTTTTGTACTGTGATGATCTGCGGAAACAGCATGGCAACAGTAATAGCTCGTGCCATCTCATTTATTTAATACGAGTGAGGGAGATGCAAAAAAGTTATCATTTTCTTGCCTCTCCCTCACTCGTGTTAAAGAAATGAGATGCCACAAGCCATTACTGTCATCGTGCCATTTCCGCGGGTCGTCACGGTAATAATAAAAGCCCTCAATGAAAGGCATACTGCAATTTTGCAGCAAAATTCACAAAAAAAATATTCAAATAAAAATACTGCATTGTATAATTATTATGGAGGTACATACTGTTGGAGTTCTAGATCCTACTCTGGTTATGCCTATTTTAGGTAAAATACAATTTACCGACTGGTAACTATGTATGACCATATAACCAGAAGTAGCCAGTTTCTCTCTTTCCAGACGCATTAAATAGTGCAATCAATAAATTGAATAAATACTTTTATAGAAATGCAATAATTAACCTTAAAAGGGTGTAAATACAGATGAGTAATGATTAATACATCTTAATTCAAAGGTAACCTTATTGTATTCCCCTAGTGAGTGATGATTATATTGATTATGTGGACGACGGTATAAATTACAAGTGCATAATATAAAGAGAAAATATGTTAAAAAATTCAATGTGATTGATTTAAGGATAATTCTACGATAAGGGGCAACTTGTGCGGCAATCAGTTACATAGAATAAAAATAGGATTTTTATTCTATATGTTGTTATTTTTTGCAATGAATCACATCATCTTAATGTAATTTATAAAATACATCACGATTAAACGTCCAATCAAAGCACATTTTTTCTGAAATTCCTTATAAAGTCCAAAAAAGTCTCTACCCTGGACTGCCCCCTTGTCGGTTTCAGTTTATTTTGCAGACAGTACATACCTTTTTTGTATCAGTTGCTAAACTAAAGTATGTTTAGCACGAATTTAAATAACTATACTTAAAATTTTAATATTCATTTAATTTATTTTGTCTCCACTGCCCTAATTTAATAATACTGTAATAGTTAAAGGGTGATATATAATTAACTCAAAAATTTCTTATGTCAATTAAAACAATTGAATTTGTCATGAAAACGTCTCTCCCCTGCCGTATTTCCCCTGGAAGGTAACTGCCATATTGCCGATGTGTTTACCCTAAAAATAAAAATAAGGCCTTCTAAAAAGTAACACAATATGTATAAAGTGACTGGACCCTATGTAAGAAGGTTCATAAATGGAACAAATATCGTAATATAAAAATTCAAACTTTTTTTCCTTGGCCGTATCATCTACGGACCTCAAACCTCTTATCGTAGAATTACCCTTAAGTAGGTAGCTAATAATTATCATATTTTGAGTTTAGTGGAAAAAGCATATCGGGGCTAGGAAAAACTGTAACAGCTTGACACTTTAATTTACAGTTGGTGGCATCAATATTGTAGATTATACGGATAAAACAAAACCCAATAGAATTAAATAGATTCCTCCTTTGTCCTCCTGCAAAATTAAGTGTGTCAAGCTGTAATTAAATAAATCATAGAAAATTAAAAAGAATAGTACACAGAGAATACATACTTGTGCAATTTCTTTCTTTGTGCAGCAGAAGTTGATGAATGTAAGATTGACAAAGTCGGCGCCGTAACAGAGTGTGACAGTCTTCTCCTCCAGGGTATCCTGCGAGCCCATGGTGACGATCTGACGGAGTTTTGAATCCTGCCAAGAGAAAAACATACACTTATATAAGTTCACTGGCAACATGTAGCGAATATTATTTCATTTTAAAATAATAGAAAACAGTTCAGGTTGTATTGTCATACAATCATTTTGAAAGAATTTTCAAATCAGAATCAGTTGAAGATGTCGTTAATACCAATGATAAAAATTTATTGAAAATTCAAAGCACCTTCCATTGAAATACCAGTAAAACATACAAAGTAAAAGTACACCGTGGAAAGTTAAGTTCCAGATAGCGATAATTCTTTAAACTTTATTAGGTTTAAACTTGATTTACTGCAAAATAGTTGTTACATAATGTTTTCTATACTAAATTAAACAAAACAAGAAATTCTTGTGTGTATGAGGGTGACATTTTTAAAGTTGGAATTGATCTATTTGTTAACAATTATGAAAATAATCTGTGATAGGTATTTATTAATATTAAAGGAGGTATATTTCAAATACAAAACTCTAAAAGGTAATTTTATCTAGTTTCTAAAATGATATTTATTTTTATGACATCTTTAAAAAAAAGCATATATAAAATACCTTGGAAATATTCAGAAATTCAATGAGAAATTTCAAGTTTTTACAATAAATAAACTACCCTCAGCGCTATATAAACAATGTGTACAACTTTTTCTGGCTGTTAAATATCAGTTTTGTCAATTTTAGTTTGCTAGTAAGGTTTTTACATACATGGTTATTTATCAATTGTAAAAAATTAATAACATATTTATTAGTACGGCTGACAGTGTTTTGTTGTGAAGAAGGTGTTAATGTTTACAAAAACCCCTCACAACAGAATTCTTTCTAGACCAGATAAGCAATAATGTACCTACCTACAATATATTTTACGAGCCCATTAAAATTATTCCATATTTGAAATGCTTAATATTTTACAAGCTCATTGCAATTATTCCATATTTGAAATGCTTAATATTTTACAAGCTCATTGCACTTATTCCATATTTGAAATACCTTAATATACAAGCTCATTGCAATTATTCCATATTTCAAATGCTTAATATTTTACAAGCTCATTGCACTTATTCCATATTTGAAATACCTTAATATACAAGCTCATTGCAATTATTCCATATTTCAAATGCTTAATATTTTACAAGCTCATTGCAATTATTTCATATTTGAAATGTTTAATATTTTTGGTTCTGTAGATAAATTTTTTTTTTCCCAGTTTTCATCTTGGTAGTCAATTTACATTCTGTGATATTATTAAATTAATAAATAAAATGTTTAAAATAATCAGAGTTCTACCGAAGTTTACTTTATGCTGTGTACGGCGGCAGAATTATTTGCTCAGGGATGCGTAAAGATAACATCTCCCAATTAATAGCGGAACAATGCTTATCACGTCATACGGCTGCTTCCACAAACAAGCACCGCCATACCATTCAGCCGAAACGTTTTATCTATGGCTAATAAATGCATGTTCATTTTTCAATAAAAGCATTAGGCGGAATATTAGAACCATAGAACAAAGAATATAAGACTAGAAGTGCCTTCCACACAAATTTCAATAGAAACAAATGTTCCAATTAGCCCAACCCCCCAGAGTTCCGTTTCTCTTACACTAACTTGCCTGAAATCGTAGATCTCCATCCTATTTGAAATTCGAAAGCACAGTTTTGTATGGAGTTATAGGCCCAAATTGGTCCTATAATTGTATCACAAAACACGCCTTCAAGGCAATTTTTGTGTTATTCTTTATTCTATGATTAGAATGTAGGGGGGTTTTAAATCGATTATCTTTTACAATGGGGTGAAATGGTAGGTTAGCCAAGCCTAACAAGGTAAACAAAACCTTATGATAGCCGCCTGCTTGCTCGCTTATCTTATTTTATGAATGTCTAATTAAAGTACTGTCAGTCTTATTAGCACATAATTACATTAGATTATAATACATTCAATAGTTATGAAATGTGATACACACCTACCTGAAGGTTGAACTTTTTTTTAACTCTAGATAACTAAACTGTTTTCATTGTTTTATTGTAACTACACTTTCGTCGAGTGGACTACGCAATAAAACACTAGAAATAAATCAAAAATATTTAATTAAGATAGGAACTTGTTACATGGCACAAAAGTAAGTTTTATAATGAACAAATTAAGTACAAATAAATATCAGTCTACACAGTGACCACACATGTCAACATTATGTGGACCACAAATAGCTTTTCTACATCTGGTGCAACGGTGTTTGGTCATCCTCCGGGCCTTGGATGGACACAGGTAGCAAATTTTACGCATGTCACACATTTTACAGCTTCTATTGTAGAAGATTCGCCAAGAATATCCTCAATCATGACCGTACCTCAATGTACGAACATTAACAATAAAATTGTTGTTATAACTAAACTTTCGTCATGAGATGGTCATAGGGCACGTCCTAGTATGCGTGTGGGCGCAATCGCGTCACGTGCTGCACTGTTTACGCAAATTCGGAAGGTAATGAAAGAGTCAAGGTCGGGGAGCGGGGGGTAGTAGGTGATTTAGAACTACGCCGAGTAGCGCGTCGTCGCCTCGACGAGCGATTAGTTATCTAGGGTTAAAGAAATAAATAAAAAAATTATTTACATAACGTTCTTTAACTTTGTTGTACCACTGAGTGTTTCACAAATTTCTGAAAATAAATTAAATAAGGACCTACAAAAACTAAATCCAAGCATGGCAGATAACGAGTTAAGTAAAAGTGCAATTAAAACGAAAAATGGGCTTTGCAATCTTTTTAATACGAGCCGAGAAACCAGCCTTAATGTTCACTGAGTACATACGAGTATATTCCTTAGAAATTAATTATTCAATATACATACATAATTTGCTATGAATTTTGTAAGTCATAGTGTTTTAACCCCTAGGGCTGCACCCCAGCATTTGCAGTGTTGAAAAATAAACAGTGTTGCCCCCGCACTGTGCGAAGCACTGTAATTATTGCAGTGTCGACCTTGTACATCTATTTTACCCTTGGATATTAATCTCTAGGTTAGTTAAAGACAGTAATAAAATTTATCATGACTTTAACAAAAATATCTCTTATTTATTGAAGTTTCTTGTTAAAGGGTTTATCTAATTAATATTAATTCATTAAGTTTTATTCATCAAATATTAATGTTATTATTTTATAAAGTTTCAATTTTCAACCTTTAATTCACGAAATGAATCTAGAATTTTTTTGTTTAATTTATTAAAAATATGTTATTATTAATATCAGCTTTTATTTAAGTGACAGACAGTCATTTGATAATTGTTTTGAAAGGCGAAATGACCAGCTTTAAAAAGAATAATACAAAAGAAACATAGATAATAATTTATTGTTTCATAATTTACTTTCTGGTACATATTATAATACACACACAGAACCAACAACCTTCCTAGCCAATGATTATTATGTAAATCAGCTTCATCTCTTCTTGAAATATAACATCTGTACTCTAGCTGAGAAAAAACTCAGGCACATGAAAGAGAAGTTCAACAAAGGCAATATGCAAATGCAACAGGGAAGAGAATACAATAGGAATGTCGGCTTAGCGTGGAAACTTATCTGATCCCGAATACCACTCTAACGCAGGATTTAAACAAGTCGATTTTTGCCATGCGGCCAGGAAGCATGGCAAAAATCGACCACGTAAATAGTTGTTTCAACAAGCCGTAAGTGACTGAAAACGCAAGCGCCAAAGTAGACTAGCTTTCGACATTTGCCGTGCGGTGACGGATCTAATGAGAGGAGTGACAAAAATCTACCGTGAAAACAGCCAGTCGCAGGCAACCACGCAATGCAATTTTTAAGAAAAATGGAACTAGTCGCATGCAATATTAATTGACTATGAAAATGGAGCGACAGCGCTATTGGTAATTTTGGAGAGCCGTTAAGACACGACGGGTTAACTGGCCGCTCGGCAAAATTGTTAATGTAAATACCCCATTACGCTGCACATAAAACTTTTCCTCCAAGAGACAGATGCAAGATTACTAATCCAACACAAGCAGAGCCAATGTGAAACCATAAACAAAAATATCCCCTTGAGATTTGGCATAATTTTCCAAATTACAAATTAAAGCTCTCTTAATTACTTAGATATAGGTTTTTTAAATCTGACGGCATTACTAAAAATAGCGGTCAATCATAACCTATATATATCCACTCATTGATGGCAGCACCGATAATAAGTATACCAAAAAAAAATCTGCGTCAACATGGCAACCCAACACAGTCATTTTATGTTTATGGCATGGAAAAATACCCAACAGAAAATTGAGTGTTAGAAATAAAATTGAGAAGTTAAAACCCTTATTTCAGAGCTAGCCCTGTATACAGAGTGTCCGGAAATTCGTAGTGCAAGCGGGAAACTGGTAAATCTACATCACATGCATCACATAGAGAACCCACTTTTTTACTAAGAATTTCTTACATGTTTTTCTGCAAAAAAAGATTTTTTTAAATCTTTTGGTGCCGGGTTCACGCTTCGACGTTATAAGACATTATCCACCTAGCAGTCCTTTTTTTCTTCTAAAAACTTCATTTACTTGAAAACGAAATCTCAAATCAAAAAAGTTGTACCCCAAAATCGTTTCCAAATGTGATGTAGATTCACCAGTTTCCCGCTTGTACTACGATAAATATTATCTATATATTATCAATATCCAGACATTGTGCGTAGATAAAATATTTCATTTTGATCGCCATAATTTTATAAATTCTGTACAGTTTATCCCACAAATGTGAAGTCTTTTACAGCCAGTTTTCAGTATTGGTGTTTAATTTTTTCCAATTTTAGTTTAGTGCCCTCAAAACAGATAACATAACGGATAGGTAAACCATAATAAGGAACTCCAATCCATTTTTTAAATATTTTTTATTAATAACTAGCGAGTACCCGGCATGTGATGACACTCGACAACACCTCTGCCACAGGTCACCCCAAGTGGTTCGCTACGTTTGGTGACTTAGCAGGGGTGCCCGGGTTCATGAGATTAGGTTTGTCCGGGTCTTGGCGGCGGATGCGTCTGCCCATCAATTGCGTGGCAGGCCAGACTGGCCTTTTGACTTCTCCATTCTCGGAACATCGCCTTGCACCGTAGTGGGAGGGATGGAATCATTTGTCCGTCACTCCTGGACACTGATCCCCAGATTCCTACCCACCCCTCATACCTTTTTCCTTCCCAGAACATCCTCTCCTTCCTTTCCTGAAAAAACCCTCCATACAGCAACCCTCCCAAAGATGACATAGGACCTGAGGGGAATTATTTTCTTTAGGGTCTTCCGTGTGAAGCTATTGTAAAAAAAAAATAATGATTTATAAAATCTATGCATTTATCCACTGGAGCGACAGAGCAATTAAAATATTTTTTCTCAGATTGCTAAAGGAAATTTTTCCACCCACATTAAAAAAATCATACCTCCGAAATTGAATATGGAGACATACAAACTGATTATAGTTCTATGTAGCCAAGGAATTCCGCTATCTTTTGTC
This sequence comes from Limnephilus auricula, assembly GCA_951813805.1. Classification (NCBI taxonomy): domain Eukaryota; kingdom Metazoa; phylum Arthropoda; class Insecta; order Trichoptera; family Limnephilidae; genus Limnephilus; species Limnephilus auricula. The sequence continues at coordinate 17,896,759 of OX638395.1, read as the reverse complement.
TATTATAACATAATTATAGGATTTATAAAAAAAATATATCATATATATATATATATATATATATATATAAATAAAATCTAGAGAATATTTATTTTGTTATATTTTGAATGTACAATATATTATATAGTTGTTTTAATAAAAATAAAAAATAAATAAAATTTGCCACATTTTGGCAACAAAACAATCCGAGGTTGTGGAAATAGTGCCACAATGTGGCAAAAAGCGCTCGAGTGGATAAGTAATAAATCTTATATATGTATACTTAATAAAAATCGGCCCTTGTTACCTACATGAATATATATTTTTTTTTAAGCCATAATATCTTTCCCTGAAGTTCCGTATTTCGCAGGCACCATGTAGAATGTAGAGTAATATATCTTTCTAATTCGATCCTCATTCCGCTCTCCCAGGGCATGACTTATGATTCATTAACTACAAAGTTAATTTATTGCAGTCCGGAGTGAACACGCGCGGGAAAGCACTACTTTATTACTCAAGAATGCAAATATTGGCAAGGTAGGATTTCATAGAAGTCTATATTTAAAGTGAAATTGCATAGAGGACCTTGGCACAAAGTATCCAGCTGAGATTCAGAATGTACGCAGTATTTAGCAAACAATCCTAAAACAATAGGTTATATATTATCATGGGTGACTTTAATCATTTGAAGCGGGAGCTTATTATCCAATTTGTGAATTAATTTAACAGTTCGTAATTGAATTAAGCAAATAATTTTTGTTAACAATATTAAAGGGTAAACTTAAAATAATTAATTCATAATCTGCTTATTCATAGATTGCGATAATTAATAATTTTAGGAAAAAACCCGTTATGGTCAATGTCAAAAGAATTAATATTATATGCTTTCGTAGATGGCACGCTTATAGTATTTTTTATTTTAGTTTAAGACAAGATTTTTTATGCATAGCACAAAGGGTAACAATTATTATAAGCAATAATTATTAGCCTGAAACACTCATCCATATTGAAAAAAAATCTCCCGAGTAAAAAAAAATAAATAATAATCAATATTTGACGAGTTAAAGTATTTCACCAAAAAATGTAGATTTAATATGTCTCGACGCCACCTAGTGAGAGAGTTAGCACTTACATGCCTTTCTCATATAAAAATAAATTTGGTTGTTTGCAGGTGAAAAAATGTAATAAGCGATAATGATTGAATGAAACACTAGGTATATATTGAATCATTTGGCGGGTAGGAGGTAACCCGCCGTAGCTTAATGGTAGAGCTCCTGACCGGCAATCAGAGGTGTGCGGATTTGAGTCCCGCCGGCGACGTGTATCTTTTCTCGGGAGATTCTTTCAATATGGATGAGTGTTTCAGGCTAATAATTATTACTTATAATAATTATAGTATTTTTACTTATAAACGCTTTTTACAAGTTATGCTTTAAATAATTTAAAAAAAATTATTGTTCGTGGAAGTACACAAGCAATATGAATATTAATAAATAGTTTTGTCAATTAAAAAGCTCTAATATTTCAAGAAAGGCTAACAAATACAATGTTGGATTGAATCAACGATGAAATATTGTATTTGTTAGCCTTTCTTGAAAGATTAGAGTTTTAATTTTAAAAATTTGGAATAATTGATCTTTCTCATTGGAACCTACAGTTGCAAGCATTTTTAAACTTTTATTCTCAGCCGCTGTTCAATCGCTCTTAAGATGTAAAATAATAAGTTGAATTGTTTGTTTTCACCCATAAATATGCAATATGAATATGAATAAATAATTTTGTTCATATAAAACCCCATTCTTTGAAATAAGACATATAAATACAATATTGTACTGGTGATTCAATCCAATATTGTATTTGCATGTCTTTCTTGGAAGAATTGAGTTTTTATATGGGCAAAATCATTTTTTCATATTCATTTTCGAGAGCACAAACAAACAACTCAATTTAATATTTTACAGCATACCTTGCAGGAAGAGTTTTTTCCTAAAATAATTAAATTACCGCCATCTATGAACGAACAGATTATGAATTGAATTAAGTTTGTCCTTAATAAAAATACGATTTGAGATTTTTACAGCCAAAAGTATTATTGTGATTAATTTTAGGGTTTTTATGCAGTATTGCGCCTCCTCCTTCTTTATCCAACATTTCAGACGGCATTACAGTGTCCATAATCAGGGCAGATGTGTAGATTGTGGTGAAGTGTTTGTTTATGTATGTAGAAGTGATACAGTGATCGACCACCACAACACGGGCAAGTGCCTAGAATGGTGGTCGTAAAATTCACAAATTATGTACAGTAGAATCCGGATATAATTGCCCGAGGGGGCCTGCGATACTTTGTCGTACTAACCGGACGACGCACAAAACGACCGGATAATTTAAGCGTGTTTTTATTATGATACTTATTAATGTTATTGTAATTATTGTTAAGAAACATGTAATAGTATAGACAAATTTCTTTTTAGGTAAATAAAACATTTAATACAATTTACGCCGAACTCTTTCGCGAGGGTTACATTTGATTCAGCGGCTTATAATTGTGTAATACAGCACTTTTTCTTCAATTGAAAAACACTTTCGCTTAACGGAACTCATTGTGTCAGGCGGTTTTCACAACAGATGATTAACACTGACCGTGATTTACGCGTGCTAATAAGGATAGGTGTTAGACTGTCGTTAATCACGTAAGTTTTTTCCCGTAAGTTGCTCACGTAAGCCAAAACCGTTGTCCATTAGTCACTTACGTGAGCGACTTACGAGGAAAAACTTGTGTGTAAAAGCAATATTAGCGCACGGGAAGTACCTCGGCGCAGGGAGTAGACGAGGCGCAGAGGGCCAGGTATTGATGCGTAGGTTTTGTATACAAAACACAGCTCATCGTCCTAACCGGAAGAATTATTATTAAAATAGGTGGCTTAAAACGGAGTCGTACTAAACGGATATGTTTTCCTAGTACCCAACTATGAAACCTAACGTGAGTTTACATTGTCGTCGCTAAAAATGGTAAGCCGTTATAAGCGAAGTCATTATATCCAAATTCTACTGTAATTACAAAGCAATGAATTAGAGAAATTTAAAAAAAATGTGTCAATTCTCTTAGGGTAGGCATTCCAGTATAATAATAATAATTAATTGAATTAATGCGGTTTTCGTCGTTTGGTTTTGGTGTAGCCGTCAATATACTGGATACAAATTAATATTAAGCTTAGCCCCATCGCCTCTTTTAATATTACTGGCGATTTTCTGAATTGAACTTCAATTGCCTCCATAATTAGGCAAGCTTGCTGCATGTAAAGTTGTCCGAAACATTGGTCAAAGAAGGAAGCCCAACACTGCATAATAACCCTATAATAAAGGTAATATTAATAACATCAAAACGACAAGAGGAGGGTTCTGAGCGGTCTTTGCAACCTTCAGCATATTATATAATGGCCTCCGCATGCTCTATAGGATTATCGAGGTTGCGATTCATCTTTATCATGTGTAAGTCCAAAGATTTTTCTTAAAATTTACATTCAAAGTCTGTTAATCTGGTTTTTTCAATTTGTTTGGGTTAGGCACCATATTTCTCAACCATGGGTAACAACCAGTCTTCTTTTAGTTTTATATATGAGCAATTTGCTTCCTCTGCATATTTAGTATTTTCATTCCCAGTAATCTCTTACAGTATTCAATATCTTAACCCTCCCTTGCCTGCGATATGTATCTACTACACATTGCTTTTTGCACCTTTAATATCTCCGTAAATATGGAAAATTCTGGGTTCAGATTTTAGGTAATCCTCCGTTATACATTTAACCATTAAATAAAAAATTTAAAAAAATAATAATCCGTACCTATCGGGCACATAAGAGGTATTTTGTGAGAATCGAAAATAAATTCACCAATACAATCAAACGTCTCTCAATATGATCAGCGCTGCGGGTAAATACGTACAAATGTGTGAAGCGTGCGGCTAGTGCGACACTATGCGCGTCTCACTCTCACCTACTTCGATATAAGTAAGCGCGAGAAAGAGAATCGTGTGGTTACTGGTCAGTCGTCAATCGTGTTTGTTCCTTCGGTTTCCGCCGCGGACAACACGACGCGGGCCGCCAGTCGCCGCCCGGCATTCATTCAGGGTGGTCTCTTCGCATGTTGTATGAGCATCGTTTCTTTGAGCTACCAATGTTTTTTTCATGTTTTCAGCAATTAAATATCAATTATTATCATTTTTTACTGTTACTATAATGAAATATAGCGATTTGCTATAAATATTTATTTTTTCGGCTTTTAAATCGACCATTTCTGCTTGTGTAGTGATTACACAGCACCGGAGCGCGCGGATTTTTTCAGCTCAGTAAGGGAAAGGTTAATAACTCAGGTCCGGGGCATACGTCATTCCTATATCTACCTACATTAAATTGTCGTGAAAACAAGCTTATGTGCCCAAGCGGTTAAGTTTTTATAATAATAATTTTAAACTTTTTTCCACTGAGACTCAGTCTGAAAATGGCCTTAAGAGTGGAAGATACTCTCAGTATCGCCCTGGTGTAAGACCACCATTCAGAATTGAAACGTTGCTTAATAATGGCTTGTCGTGTTTAGTGACTAGATCTAAATAGCCAGGTACTTCCTTACCTTCCCCTTCCCCATCTCCTTCACTTCCCCACTTACCTACAGCCTCACAACATACCCCAATTGGGGATGCCATAGTCTCACTGGCTCGGGGAGCAGTTAAGACTCTTGTGAGGTATTCTCTATTAAAAAAAAAAAAAAAACAGGCTGAAACCGGTTACGGTCACAAATAAATTAAGTTTTAAATTGTTTTAATATATTATTATAATGGAATTCCACCACGAATTGTCAGTTTAAAAATAGAAATATCTTACCTGCAAGAAATTTATATATTACGCAAAATTTACTATGCATTTATACGGACATGAAAACCTCACCTTGGCACAGAGACCGGTAATAATATACTAAACCTTACAATATTATTATTGTTACAAATGTAATTAACATAAATAAATCATTATTGCACATAATTCTAGGGAGAAAATGCATGCATGTCAACAGTTAAGTATTATTCTACAATAATTATTGGCATTTAATGTTGAGCTACCGTCAATCATGACAAGGGAAAAAAATGTTGGTAGAAACACAAGTTCCAGAAATAGGTGAAGTTGATATATGTTTGATGTTTTTGGGGTGTTGCAACATATTGCGTGTCCTTCTTGAGCCGTTTTGGAAAGTCTGGCAGTGTCCATTATCAGGGTAGATAAAGACATTAGAAGACCGTCTGAAGCAATATTGATCCACCAACCATGAGAATCTAATATAATAAATAACCAGTGCAGATCATGAAAAATCACAGGGTAATGAATCAATTTTTGAAAATTCACTTCAAATTTTGAAAATGACAATTAAAATAATAATTTTTTTATAAGAAAAACTTTCTTTTTAACTTTTGTAGGTTATTCCCTAAGAGTATGGATATTAGAGAGACGGCATGTGAAGTGTGCCCGCGCGCTCAAAGTGTGCCTTTTCGAGAATTCTACCCACACGGCTGACATTGGCTGTCACCATGTAAAATGGTTGCTGTCGTAAAAATGTCTGAAAGTATTAAACGGCCAAAAACCAGCAGCAATGTAAGCCGGTTGGGTAAAATTCTCGAAAAGGCACACTTAGAGCGCGCGGACACACTTCACATGCCGTCTCTCTAATATCCATACTCTTAGGTTATTCCCATCAATGTAATATATCATTGAAGAAGAAGAAGACAACAATAATAATCTAAATTAAAATATGAAAATGAACAAGACACAGAAAAACAATAAAACATAATGGTCGCAACGGGGACTCGAACACAGATCTCACGTCTTACCGGGAGGGGCGCTCTAACCAATTCAGCCATTGCGATCTATTACGAGACTGCCGTATTTGTGAACTTTATATTTTTAAAATTTCAGAATTAACAATATTATCTTTTTTTTTTTATATTATTGGCAGCTACCTTTTTCATTGGAAACAAGTATTCAAAGAATGTATTTGTTACCTAGAAAGTGTCTCGATTAATAGATTGCAATGGCTGAATTGGTTAGAGCGCCCTCCCGTGAGATCTGGGTTTGAGTCCCAGTTGCGACCATTATTTTTTATTATTTTTCTGTGTCTTATTCATTTTCATATTTTAATTTAGATTATTGTTGTCTTCTTCTTCAATAATTAAAATAATATTACATACCTAAATAATAAGTAGGTACTTTATCGCTTCTCTGAATTCTTCACACAATCAATTCCAATTTTGTAAATGGTACTTATCCAAAGCAAATTTGAGTTCATTGAACCAGAGTTATGCAGGACGCACGTATAACCGAAATTAGTATTTTTTAAGGAGGTCTCGAGTTTTGCAGAAAAATGCAACAGTTCTTACAATTGGTTGGCATGGTTACCTATGAATGGCACATATAGTAAAAACTTAGTACATAGGTATTAAATAAAATAAATAATAATAATTTAAATTGCATTTGGCACTTTACACACTTTGGTTCCTTAGAACAGGCAATCTGCCTAGCTAGGAACTAATATCGATCTAAAACAACGTAATAACACTTGTATTCATTTTAAATACATTCTCTTATTATGTAATATTATTTGTTATTTTGGCTTTAAATGTATCAAATGTAAATAAATAAAAAAAATTGATTTCTCTAATATATTGTTCATTAATATTTTTTATATTATGAGCCCCAACTGGTAAATTATGTAAAATGTATAAAATCAAAAACAATAATATAATTTTTATGACAAAAAAAAAGTTTAACAATGGCAGCTTGTAATTCTTTAGAGTGCAAATACAATGTTAATAATGTTGTTGAAGCTGAAATCAGACACAATTTGAATCAAAAATTCAATTTTTCTATGACAATTTTCAGGATTTTTCAGGCAGATGCTGGCATTGTTTAAAAATTATCATTCAAAAATAGAATTTTTGAAAAAAAAAATAGCGTTCTTTTTTTAATTTTCATTCCAGCATATTCAAAGGCTATAAGCCTTATTTAAGCATTTATTTCATTTATCGGTCCCTTGAAGAACTTTGTGAGAGAGTTTTGCTATTATTATTATTATTTTTTAAATTTTCTAATCTTCACTCTTATAAAATTGATTTCATAATTTTAGCCTCGCTCGAACCGCGGGTGCGAGCCCAGGCTGCATTAACAATAAATGCGTGTTTGTAAAAAGTTTTATTGCGAAAATGTTTCGATAACAGAAACGATCGTATAATTCGGATGACTGGCTCTTAAACGTAATGCATTTATTAAGAGCACAATCTGTTTAATTTGTAATGTATGCAGGTTTATTTTCATCCGTATCGGGGTTGTTGCGATGCAAAAAATTTGACATCCGCGGATGCGGATTATTAGAGGTTCACATCCGCGGATGTGGATTTCAGGATTTTTTAAAGATATTTCAATTATATAAAAATAAACAAAAATCGATTTAATTTTAATATGTTTTATTTAATCATATTTTGAGAACAAAACTAAAACAGTTTTTAGTCTTACTTATTAGCATTTTACGTCTAAAGCTTTATAATGAAAAAAATTATATAATAATTAAATTTAAAAATTGGTGAATTATATTTGATAAATAGTATTAAATTCTAGTACTAATTCCAGATACTGCTTTGTTATTGGTGGTGGCATTTTTATTTAATATTTATATCGAAATATTCATCAACCACGCAAAAAAATTGGTAAAAGCTCGGCATCAAGTGATGAAATGAAGATGTCTGAATTAATGCGAATAATCCGCATTTGCGGATGCGGATGCGAATATCCTTAACATCCCTGATCTGTACTACCAAAATGGAACATATGTAAATTTTGTAGGTTAACATTTGGTTTGTATTTCGTAACTATTATCAGTTGACAATGTTGTCTTCATCCCGAGCTAAAATTGTCCACTGAAGACAACTACCGAACGACATACTTATCTTTGCAGTTGGAACCATTGCCAATTTTTTCAAAGCAAAAAAAACTCTAAATTCAACAAACTATCGTTTTGGTGAAAAACCATTGTTTGGAATTGTAACATTATTTAAACTTGAAATGTCTTTAGCCATGTTTGGTGACTAGATCTGAATAACTGGGTACTTTCCAATCTTCTTCCTCCCCATATCCTTCCCTTTCCCACTTTCTTCAGCCTCACAACATACCCCAAATGGGGGTACCATTGTCCCACAAGCTCCAGACAGTTGGGAGTAGTTGGGACTCTTGTGCAGTATTCACATAAAGTCTGAAATTTCAAATATCGAAAAATATTTCCACTACGAAAAGATAAATACGTGAAGAAAAAGAAAAATACACAACTACTCTAAAAACAACAAAAAAACTGGTGTTTTGTGAAAGCACTGCTACTTTTCAGTCTTTTAAAATTTATGAGGATAATTTCAATTCCCAGAGTTACTTTTCCTAGACAGGATCACCGAAAAAATTAATCAATCAAAGGACTGAAATCTCCCCACATATTTATTTGCAGAAATAACACATTCCCTAGGCCTCAAGTACAGGAGACAAAGTCAATATAATGACACAGGGCATAACTAAGCCCAAATCCATTTAACGATTGACTTGATTCAACCTCTAATGCCTTGTTCGGACCTGACAAGTAGTAACTCGCTACTTGACTCACCAAAAAGTGTTCGCACTGTTGTCAAGTAGAGTTCAAAAGTAATCGGCGCCTAGCGACATGACGGGCTGCAACGCAATAAAGTAAAAACGCTAATTAAGCTGATTGTAATGCTTATTTTAGAAGAGGTGGAAGAATAAAAATGGTGAGATGAAAATAAATATACTAAGGACACGAAAATAGATTAATAGCCACAAATATAAAGAATTTTAGAGTAGCATTTTCGCTTGAACCTATCATTTGTTGTAAGCCCGCCGGCGGGCGGGTGACAGCTGTCAGATTAAAAAATAAAATGCCATTTTAACCCTTATGTATAAAGAAACTGTACAAGGACAAGGTCAGAATCTCTTGTGCCAATATCTTTGCTTTGTATTAGAGCACTCTAGCTTCTCAGAATGCTCTGATATTAATTTTCTGTGAAATACGGCCTTGACATCTTAACTGTCATCCGACATTCAAAAGGTTAACGGGACGACATATCGCGCGTGTCTGCTCTACAAATGAACTGCGCATGTAGGTGCGCAGGGACGGGTGGAGAGGGACTCTACTTGTCGAAAAAATAGAACCAAATGGATTCAATCTACTAAAGTGCTGACTAGCCTACTCTACTAAAATTATGGTGTTCAGACACGTTTAGTTACTACTATACTCGCCCAGTCAGAACGGGGCATAAGAGAGTGAGTTTCTGAGAGAAAAAAGTGTTCAAAAGAATGAGATGTTTTTACCCAAAAAAAAATTTATTGTATTTATAGTATGTATTATAAAAAAATTAACTTTAAAAAAAAAATACCTACATGAGTAGATATTATTATTAGGGGGTTTCTCACCATCCTCCCATTAGCTTATCTACACTAATAACGAATATTATTAAAAATAAAAATAAAATACTCGCAGTGGTTAGAAAACTCGGCCAACTTATTCAATATATAGCCACTGTTCATAGGTTCGAGTACCGAATTATAAACTCCAACCTTATAAATAAATAAACCGTAAATCAAAAATATTCATTATTAGTGTAGATAAACTATTGGGAGGATGGTGAGAAACCCCCTTAGAAGAATTTCTAATATCTCCGCCGCACTATTGGGGTCCATACTCCTTTGAGCAGATTTTTTAACAGCCATGCACGGTGCGGCCATACTCTGCTAAAGGTTAATAAAAATTATGATAAGCTATTCCAAATTTAAAAAAAAAAAAACAAATATTTTTTTGCTATTTTCTATGTATTTTTGCTAATTCATTTATCTTCCAATATTTCTAATATTTTAGATAGCACTGTAAATTTTTTTAATTATACATACTATTTTAAGCAATTATATTTTCAGGTCCTTTGAATGTGAAAACATTTTTAGTAGGCTATATAGTGCCATCTCGTTTATCGTATGGCGCGTAAAGAGACAGTAGGTTTGATATATTTGATAAATTGACCCAGCAAATCATAGGTGCGTGGGAAAGGAAGCTTTCATTTGAGATGTTAGATGTCACTACTCGCCATGGCCTTCTATCTCGCGGTGCATTTTAAAATAAATTAGAATAACATAAGTTGTTTTAATTTGTATAATATTTTATATTATGTTTAATTGTCATCTTATAATTTTGAGAGGTCATTGACTAATTGACCTAAGGGAAAGACCGCCCCTGGTTATACACTGAGTAATGATGATCAATCTATATGCTTTTCTCAGAAAGTGTGGCCAGTAACTGCATGATATAAGATGATTTACCGATTGCAACACTGAGCACAATGAGCCATAATGGCCACCGTAAAGAGGAGAAAAATGCAAAGTAAACTGAAGTACAATATGGCAGTCTGGCGTCTAAATAAGGATAGAAATGTGGGCAGTGTTCAGTTTACTTTATTCAAGCCTGCCCATGTATAAAACCAAACACAAGTCTGACGGGAGCCGTTTCCAGATAAATTATTCTTGGTTCAATTAGCGATAAACATTTTATGTCAAGTCGAGTTAAAAGTGATGCTCGTTCTGTTTGAAAATAGAGTCATTAAATATTAATTTTAAATACCGTGGGTTGCCACTTGTTTTTTTCTTGGCTGGGACGTGTCTCGAATACTAAAAAATTAAATTGAAATAATTGTGGATAATTTTTACTTCCCCTATGTTAAGTATTCTAGCTAATATTCATGATTATAGAATAGCAAATTTAGAAGTAAATTTTAATAATTATTATGTCAGTAATAACGGCATAAATAATAAAAAATATACTTTTCGTCCATAGATTTCAAAGCAAGAAGATTTTTTTCTATGCAATTATTCTAAAAATAACAAGTCATTTTTAATTCACGGAACTAATTAAGGGAAATCATTAATGGATGACTTTTTTAATCTTCATTGTGTATGAATTAATTATGAATAAAACGTGTCAAACAACAATTAAAATGAGCTTCCTAGTTTTTCAATTCTATTGTTGCAATTCTATTATTGTACAGTGAAACTCTCCTAAAAGTTTTCTAAGGGCAGAAAAAACTAAGCAGTGTTATATATGCAAACCTTTTTGTAGGATAAATAATACCATTTTTTAAATTTCAGTCTTCAAGATTAATTAGTGTGCAAGTTCATCTACAGAGATAAGTATTTCAAGCCGTATAACGTCTCTTATAACGAAATAAAAAGGAAATATGTACAATTATTTAGTCATCTGTAGTTAGGCAGCTTGCAAATTTAAATATGCAAGTAACTCCGCGATGATGGATACAAAGTTGTTTAAGGATGCTATACATAAATTACGTGTTAAAGACTTTATATTGGTACTAAATTCTTTAATCCATAAAGGAATGCATATTTACTTCTCTATGAGGTGATTCCAGTGAAGATTTAATTACCCGTGGCACATAAACATTATGAATTTGGGAAAGTTTAAAAGTAGCCGATACAGCCCTGAACGTAAACAGAAAATATTAAAATAAACACAATGAAACAGATGTCTGTGTGCGGCGGGAAAGATTTACAATCTTCCCGTGTTTGATTCGCAGCATCACAGATTTATAACCAAATTATCAGCACAATAAACTCGTGACGGCAGAACTACGACGTTTAGTCTCGTGGAAAATGTCTTTTGACAATATGTAGTAAATAAATGCATAAAAATAAACATTAAAATGCAAACATTAATATTTCATTTTTATAAGTCTTCTTCTAATATAGAAAACCTGCACTTATGTAATATTTGTTTCTTTGAGATTCAGAGTAAAAAATGACATATTTGGGGCCTACGTATATAATACAATTTTTACAAAAAAGGAGTTTGAAAAACCTTTCCAAGAGGTTCACTGAATGTGGTTGTTAAATAGAGAAAGGATTTTGGCTAATTACTTCTATACTAAATTCTGAAATGGAGCTGAAAATGGTTATGTTGACTGCAAATTTATGATGCCATAGAAGAGTTTTAATTTAGACAAACAGTTTTTCTGAATTATAGTTAAGTATTATTGTATATATATATATATATATATATATATATCAATAACGGATAGGCCCAAATTGAAATTTCACTTTTTTTGTCTAATTTTAATAAAGGCAAGTAAGGTAATACAAAAGGTAAGTAAGTAAACCGGTTTTTAGAAATTTAACTTAATTAGAAAGGCAAATGTTCCAAAAAATAGATAAATTAGATATTATGTAAACAGGTAATATAAATTTGGACCCTCCACATGACGTAACATTATTTGACTAACACTTAAAGACTTGACGTTCATGTAACGCCTCTCTGTTACTTTGAAGATTTAACACCAACATTATGTTACTATGAGCAAACAGAGCAATAACTATGTGTTTTCTATTTATAAAATGCGTATCACATAAAACAGACATTCACGCGCACTAAAGATAATAAAAACCCCTTTTAAAAAGAAGGATAATAATCAAGCAGACAGGTTAGTGTTCATTAATTATTTAAACATCACCAAAATAAACATATTGTTTTGTGTATGTTGGAGAAGATTTATTGTGCGGTCTGGCTTTTGGAAATGATCCAATATTTTTTCCCCATTCACAAATGGGGTACATTAAAAGTTTTTATTACATTCACTATTGATCTATAAAGATATAACGGTATCCGCTATACTATGTATATAAACAGTGTGGGGAAAATTATCATCTCTTCTCCATTTTTTCTTTTCTATTTCTCTTATTAATTTTCATTTTATGTTTATTTTTCCAAATTCTATTTTTTAATTAATAATTAATTTTATTCTATCTTTTAAGAAAATGATATAAAAAATATTAAATTACTGCCACCTCGGAACAGGCTCAGCCTAGTGAGGTGGCATATACCTAAAAAAAATGTACTTAAAATGTATTTTTGGTTAAATAATAAACAAAAATTAATTTAAAAAAAGTGGCAAACTGGTGATTCCAGTTCTAAAAAAATATTGATATGAAATATTTTTTTCCATTTTCATTGAACATTTGAGTTTTAAAATCTTGTCACAGAAGTAAATGTTACTAATATTATAAACGCGAAAGTTTGTATGGATGTATGTGTGTTTGTTACTCTTTCACGCAAAATTTACATGGATTTTAACAAAACTTTGCAATAATACAGCTCATACATCAAAATAAATAAAATATAGGCTATAATTTATAAAGCTAGCTATTTATTTTCAAAATATTGAAAATAATAATTATTGTTTAATAGAAAATGTCATAATTTGAGATTGACATTTTGCAAAACAATGATTATAAAATCAAAATTCTATTTTAGAAAATATTTAAATTTGTGAATTTATTTTAAGTACTCGCCTAATACTTTAAATCGAATCAAGAATTATAGATATTTTAAATAAATAGGTTAAGAATTTTGGTATAAACGTAGGACCTAGGAAAAGAAAATAGATTACTCGAAGTACTAATCCTACGCAGACCAAATCGCAGGCAGAAGCTAATATATTATAATTTCAAACATACTATGTGAAATCCTATGTGAAATCTGGTTCTCAGATTTGCTTTGAATTTAAGTGTCATGTTGTAAATCGGAACAGTTTAGAAAATATCACATTCACGCACACATGGAAATCATAATGTTTAATTATTATATTTATTGTAAAGAAATTAGGGTAGCTATATTCTTGGTTGTTTTTTTTGTCAATATTTAAATGTACATATTCTGTTTATAAAGTGACTAAGCAAAAGCGGAAGAACTTGATTTTTTACATTGCGGGGAAGACAACAAAGAAAAAAAGGTTTGAGCTTGTTTGCCGAGAAAGAGAACATATGAAAAAAAAAAAAATTCTAAGAACAGTATACCTACTCAATGTAAACATACACATAAAATATTATACTTAGATAAAATATCTGATATAATTCATTGGAGTTCCACATAGATATCAGTCTATATCATTTTATACTCTAAACATGTTCCGGAATTTGAAGTTTTACTCTTCTAGCATTAATTTCTTAACACCGTGTGTTGTATACAAAACCAATAAGATAGAAATAACATTAAGTGTGTATTCTTCCAGACAGTTATCAAATAAAAATACACTTCCCTAGAAATGATAGTGGACAGGGCTCTCGGGCGTTTTACGACTGCCGTAAATCTGTTTTACCATAGGCTGGCCACCGCTGGCCACCACTGGCTATTGGTACTCCGGGCTATAATAAAACAAGATTGGGAACACCTGTATCTCACGCTGTTAAAATATACAAATCGCAGAAGCCACTTTCAAACAACTCCCGGCACCGATATTTAAATTTCTGAGTGGAAATTCACACAACGATACGGAGAAACGGTAACGATGGAAAAACGCAAATCAAAAATAATCATAAAGAAGATGTTTGGAAAGATTATAAAGACAAAGGAATATATCTCGTTCATCTCCTTCCTTTGTATGCTGGGAAAACTTTCTAGATTGGGAGTCAGTGAACTTTTTTTGGGTTTTAACTTAAAATTTATTTTACATTAGCTCCATACATGAGGCCCTTAGGAAAATAATTTCCCTCAATGATAGGCCTTTATCATCTTTAGGGATGCTGTGAAAAAAGGAAAATGAGGTTCTGGGAAGAAAAACGGTACGAGGGGTGGGTAGGAATCAAAATATGAATCCATCCCTCCCACAGCAGTGCCCAAGCCGGCCCATCACAAACCTCGACCTGTGAACACAGGTACCCCTGCGAATTCATCAAACCATTTATCCCATTGTGGTTTACGTAGGCCAAACAGAATAGACCATCCCCAAAAGGATACGAGATCACTTTCGGGTGTCATCACAATCTCGGCCATTCTGAAAAAATCGGCAATTGCCGAGCATTTAATTGAGGCAGACCATCACTTTAGGTCTGTTCCTGAAGTCCTGGGAGACTCAAAAAGCATTGACCAAGCCTAATTACAAAGGAAATTGAAATACACAACAATTCCATTAATAGTAAAATAAAGACAATGGGGCTAACCTCAACAATTCTTGGTACGTGGTAATTAACTGCTACACAAAAACTAAACGCAGAATTATACTGTAGTACCAGCCTTTAGAGAATCTGTGTGCGCAACAAGGTATCACACCTACGTACATAAGCTCATACTTCTAATCTTCAATTACACATCTGCCCTGATAATGGACACTGTAACGCTGTCCGAAACATTGGTTAAAGAAGGAAGTAGCGCAACATGGCATAACCCTTTCCGACCGGCAAAAAATGTCCGAAATTTGATGGGCCACACTACGTTGCTTCAGTTTATTTTTATCCAACAGACCAAAATGTAAATCGGGAGAAATGGCGCTTTAATGTTTTTTTTTACGATAAAAGCACATAAATTTTGGAGGACATAAGACAAAGTGCGTTTTGAAAACCCCTTAAATAATCTTTTATAATTTTTTTTTTAACGATTATCGTATAAATAAAGGCTTTTTGAGAACAAATGCATACTTAATTCAAGTTCACGAAAAACGGTCTGTTAGACAAAAACGAACTAGAGCGACGACTAGTAAAGCTCTTAATTATGGTTCCATAGGGCTGGGTGACTTACTGCTCGAAACACGAACGCCCTGCATAAGCAGTTCCCGCACGTTCGATCGATACCAGTTCCGTTCCCAAAACAGATTTATTTTCTGTCAGGATTTTTTTTAAACAAAACTCACAAACGTATGAAGCCGGTCGGAAAGGGATAATATCCCAAAAATAAATCATGATAATACTTTTAGCAGTGAAAATCTCAAATCATGTGTGTATAACTGTATGTTTGCAAACATGCGTGAAGGTTATATTATGTGATTTTGCGTTTATGTTAGCAAATAGAAGAATTGTTATTACATTCACTATCGTAGATAAGATTCAAATAAATGTAAATTTAATGAGAATTTTTGAGAATTTATGGCAATTACGTTAGAGCAAATAGAAGAGTTGTAAAATGTATTCTTGATAAGATTTAGAACCATACACATTACACACATGTAAAAACATTAATTTATAAATGCTGATTGGTTAACTTCAACTGACATTATTGTCAAAATAAATTTGTTATGTAACAATAGTAATGGCCTTTAAACTTATCAGTAATATGTTAGGAAAAAGAATTGGAAGCCAATGACCCAATTTTTCATAATAAATAAAACCAATATATAAACCAATATTTGTAACATAGAAGTCACTGAAAACTTATCCACAACATGTGTCCCCCTCAGCACAGGATCTCCTAGTGAGGAGGACTATGAAAATAATCTATTTTATAATAATTATATTTAACATGTATCTTCTATAAATGTAAAAATCAATATATAGCAACTGAATAAAAAAAATATTGAAAACTGTAAAATATTACTGCATTCCACTGCTATCATAGAATAAAGAATAACACAAGAATAACCTTGTGGACGTGTTGCGTGATACCGATATTTGCCTAATCGAAGCTTAAATTTCCAATACAAAACTATGTTTACATTAATAATTCAAATGGGATGGAGATCTACAATGTTAGGCGAGTGTAAGTGAGATGGAGCGCTGGGTTATTGGGCTAAATGGAACATATGTTTCCATTCAAATTTGTATGGAAGACACTTCTAGTTTTCTTCTTTATTCTATGACTTTTACACTAAGGACGGGTTGTTTCACAGAATTTGAACAATTCTTCAAATTTTAAAGTTAATATTCAAGTTCTCTGAAAATCCTATTCAAGTTTTGTTATTATATCCAATTACTGTGAGAGACAACCGGCCCATGATGAAAGTATAACATAACTTGAATAGAACTTTCACACAACTTGAATTTTAACTTTGAAATTTGAAGAACTGTTCTAATTCTGTGAAATGACCCGTCCTTGATAATGGTATGTTTTGTAATATTCACACAACTTGAATTTTAATTTTGAAGTTTGAAGAACTGTTCAAATTCTGTGGAACAACCAGTCCTTAATAATGGTATGCTTTGAAATTTTATTATGCCATGTTGCGCTACCTCCTTCTTTTGCCAATGTTTCAGATAGCATTACAGTGTCCATCATCAATACACACCTGCCCTGAAGATGGACACTGTAATGCTGTCCGAAACATTGGCTAAAGGAGGTAGTGCAACATGGCATAATAACCCAAAAATAAATCACAATAATACTTTTGGTTGTAAAAATCCCAAATCATATATACCTATATGTATATATATATTTTTTTTAAAGAAAGACAGACATTCTCGGGTTATGAATAACCTGTTAATGTTTAAAAATCTTCTTCTACCACCACAATACGTATGACCTTCTTAAAAACTTAAGATATGGAAAAAATGCAAGGCTGATGCGAGCGTAATGGATAAGATTAAGAAAGGGACGTTTAAGTTTGGGCATGTTGAGCAGGAAAATACATGACGCAGAAGTGAATGGTAGAAGAAGTCGGGGGCGACCAAGGAAGAAATGGCACAATCAAGTGAATGAAATGCTTGAGTCGGGTCAGGTCAAGAGTCAGAATAATAAAGGAGTATGTGTGAGATGATGTATGAATGTGAATTAAACAAGGAGTATGCGCCAAGAATAGAATTGTGTGGCGGTCCATCTGCCTACCCCTGTGCGATACGGCATGATGGTTAGTTAAGAAGAATAACTAACCTTGGGTATCTTGGCATACTGTCCGGTGCGGGCGTCTCTGATGGTGGCAATGTCCAGAAGGTCAACCTCGTGGTTCTGGTCCACCCAGTATAGGAAGAAACCATTCTGGTCGATGCGCAACGTTACAGGCGTTCCCGTACCAGAATCCTAAAACAAAAATCATTCACTCAAAAATTATATATTACTAGTTGACCCGCCCACGCGTTGCTGCGGCTAATCAAACACAACGCCATCTACTGGATGGTTACCTAATCTAGATAACCAAGTGTTGTGTCAATAAATTAACTCACACCGCCATCTGTCACAAACTTACGGAACTTACAAATAATTTCAAATCATTGTCCCATAACGCTTTAATAAACATGTAATTTGCAAAAATAAATATTGAGGTCAATAATCAAGATAAAAACTATTCCTTATTTTAAGTTGGTCCAAATTACAAACAGTAAGCCAAATTTCATCAAAATCGATTTAGTAGTTTCGGAATTTATCCTGAACGAACATTGTGACGCGAGATTTTTATATTTAAAGATGCTATCCCAATTTGCTGCAAGAAAATTATATGTTAATTTAAATTTAAAATCAAGTAAATAATATGACGGTTCGAGGACAACAGAGAACATTGAAGAAAAGTGAATGAAAAAGAATAAACAAACAAACCAACCTAACCTATGCCTTCATCATTTTTTGTTTTGTTACTGGTCTGTTTTGCTACTCTTCTATTTTGTTACTGTTTTTTTTATTACTATTCTGTTTTGTCCGGTTACCAACTTTAATATATGAAGTCCAAACATGAGACCTAAGGTATTCCTGGTGACTTTTTATTATCTGTGCTCCAACGATTATAAACAATAAAATTCGTAAATGTCCCAACACACATGACCAAATACTTGATAAAAAAAAATTCTACATAATTCTAAGATTCAGTTGAATATCCTATAAGATATTTTGTACATATTAAAACATGGAAATTAATAGAAAAATGTAATTTTATTAGATTAACCAAGTTACATATTCGATTTTTTTCAATTAGTGGCAGTAACCAAAAAATATTTGGTGGCTAGTGTAAATGGTCGTTAACCGCTTGGGCACATAAGCTTGTTTTCAGGACAATTTAACCTAGGTAGAAATAGGAATAACGTACGCTCCAGACCTAAGTTATTAATATAAAAGACTTCATCAGGCTAATTTCCCAGTTACAGTGAGATCCAACATAATACATAAGTTGTATTGTAGTAGTGAAATATATTTTAAAAGTATAAAATCATCAAAATAATGGTGCTTATTTTCCGAATGTAAAAAAGAGATGATGAAGGAAACATTCCTGACGGCATATCTCAGAATTGAATATTGTGAATAATCATTTTTAAAATGGAAGCTGCTGTCATTTACATATCTGTTTTTCTGGTCTGTACTGAGAATAACAAAAATTAAAACTGGAACTGTTTGGAATTTATCAGTATTTGGGATTTGAACCTTGATTTATAGAATAATTATTATAAAGAGTGAATATAAAAAAAATAACCATTATTTCTTTTTAAACTTCCGTCAATTGAGACAGTTTTTGCAGATTCAACATTGTAATATAATAGTGTCGTTTTTCAACACTTCAATTTGCAATTTATATCGAACTTGAAAAGGGACACACAGCCTACCTTTGGTAACAGAAAAATGCATGCCACTGATATACAGGGTGTTAGGGGACATACTTTACTTACTTTGACCAGTGATTCCTGACATTATGTGGAATAAAAAATGTTAAGTTGAAATTTTGGTCTCCATGACGTTAAAAAAAAAAAAAATTATTCAAAACCTTCAAAAAAATTCATAGACATTTCATGACTGGTCGCTCAACCGTGTAACCGCCCACCCTGACTACCCAGTACCTACTGATTTTTGTGTTTTAAATTTTTTTTTTTAAATGAAATGTCAACGGAGACCAAAATTTTATTTACACTTTTTACTCCAAATAATGTCTGGAATTACTGGTTAAAGTAAGTCAAATCGTCCTTTAACATCTTGTACCAGCGACTGGCGGCCTGGCATTGGAAAGATAATTATTCCTTTCCACCATACTCGGCGCACCATTGATCAAAATAATTTATTTTTTTCATATCTGGTTCTCATGAAGAAAACATAAATGTTAATTTTTAAGAACTCGCAAAGGCCCAAGTGGGATTCAATAAATACCATGCTACTAACTACCTCCAGCCTCACAACATACCCCAATTGGGAATGCCATAGAATTTCTGGGTCCAGGCGGTTGGGAGAAGTTGGGACACTTGCATAATATTCACTTAAAAAAAAAAAAAAATACCTACATTCCGAGTGTGCAACTTTTTATTTAAAAAAATATTTTTGTCTGTAGACACACAACCAAAAATATTTTTAATGAACTCTAGAACTCAAAGTTTCTTTGAATTTTAGGCAATCCGCTCACTGAGGCAACTGAAAACTGCCAACTGGCAACTATCTTTGTATGACAATGTGGTGGCCCGCACACTTCACAATCACACAAAACCCCGTTGTCAATGGTAACGCAAGCGGTGACTCGCGACTTGCACTGCTGATTGCCGTGGCCGGCCGTTGCTAGTTGCCAGCTGTCTGTTCTTCGTCTATGGTTAAACAAGCTTTTTGACCAATCAAGACATAGAAACCAGCTGGTTTTAGTTTGTTTTCAGTTGCCTCGTCAGCGGAGGGCCTAAGTGTTATTTTCAAAATTGGAATAGTTTGTTTGAACAAATTCAGACAAGCGATAAAAAACTTACTTACATATCTATAATATAATATTTTAACAGATAATAATTTATTAATTATTAATTAATTTCACAGGTCTGTACTAGTAGTATTGTTAGTTATACTTTACGCACATGAATTATTATTCTCTACCTATAGATAGTATTTTACTTGGTTTTGATCGCCATTATCTACAGGGAACAATGATCACACCAAATACTTCACAACATTCCTCCTCCCCATCTACTTGCCTTCCCCACTCTTTAGTCTCCCAACATAATCCTAATCTCCCAACATACACTCCCCCTACACTCTTTAGTCTCCCAACATAATCCAATTGGGGATGCTATAGTCCCACTGGCTCCAGACAGTTAAGACTCTTGTGCGGTATTCACATGATTTTTTTTAATCTCAGTAAGTCTATCATTCAAAACAGACAAATTCTAATTTCATGAAATCCAGTCACAAGTTCTATTTTCTTCCACTTGTATATTATTTGCATTTTGGTGACTCGATCCTCACTTATGATTCAGTGACATCAAATAAAAGTATTAGCCTGGCGAAATAATGGCGCATTGCCAAAACCTCCCGATTAACCCAAACTCCGGCAATGGCAGTTCAATTTAATACTTTTTTTATTCATTACGCATATCTTTATAATAACAAACGCTAGAAAGCAGGGCTACGTTCCATTTGCTAAAGTGATTGAAAAAATAATATGCAAAACAGGTAATCAATTTACTCAGAGTTTGTGTTCAATTATGTTAAAAAGTTAATAACTATGACCACAGATAAAGAAAATTCCACTTAAGAGCCATTGAACAGCGTCTGAGAATAAAAGTTTAAAAATGCTTGCAACTGTACAGGGAGGTTCCGATGAGAAAGATCGATTATTCCCCGTATCAAATTATTTAAATTGAAAATTTAATATCGATTTATTTCATTCAAAACTTCATTCAAGCAAGCGATAAAAATGTTCAAAACGCACAATGATAAATTATTAAATATCGTGTACTTCTTGTAAGTATTTTTTGATCATAAGTATTTATGATTTTTCAATAATGTCTAAACAAAATAGTGTGTAAAAAAAATTTGATATATTTTACCTTAAATAAATAGAAAAACTGATGTATTTTTGTCACAAAACACGTTCTCGGATTTTAATTTAACTAAAAATTAAATTTCGAAAACTGTGTTGACTAGGTTATGTATTGATTTATTTTGTTGAATGATTACCTATATGGTTTGAAATTTGTGTTGTTTAATAGAATCTATCGTTTGAAAATTGAACAAATCTGCTAACGACCAACGGTATAACCTTAGTATATTAAAAATACAGTACTTATATTAATCTCTCCTCCAAATCAAATGGAACCTATAGAGGTATGTAAATTGATTTCCGAAAGTACTCTCGGCAATGAACATGTCGTCTAAATTATCGTGAAAACAAGCTTATGTGTCCAAGCGGTTAATGATTTTAATTTAACTAAAATTAAATTCTTAAAAAAGCTTTATTAGATTATGTATTGATTTATTTTATTGTATGACTATGTTTTAGAAATGTGTGTTGTATAATACAACACACATTTCGAAATCAACACAGAATCGAAAGATTGCTGGAAATGACTTCAGGTAAGTTTAGTGCCGAGATGTCAATAGCCAGGTACTTCACAAACTTCCAATTTTGGGGATGTCATAGTTTTACTTGCTTCGGGCAGTTGGGACTCTTGCGTTGTATCACATAAAAATAAGGACTAAACATTATTGTAGTGTTGGGGTAGAAGATAGGTTTATTGAAATGTGCATTTATAAAAGATAAGATAATATCAGATGCTTATTGTATTTTAGTGACCAGGGGTGCTAGCATGGTCGATCGATATGAAGTTACCGACCGATTGCCGGTAACTTCTCATCGTTCCCTAGGACAACTGCAAACGAATAGGTGACAGTTCCCAATGACTAAGTGTCCTTAATATATTCGATATCAACTGTTGTTTGTACGTTAGCGATCCGCAGTTCTCCTAGGAAACGATGAGAAGTTACCGACAATCGTTCGGTAACTTCATATCGATCGACCATGCTAGCACCCCAGATCTGTATAATAATACAGATATCAGAAGTGCCATAGTCCCACTGGCTCCAGGCAATTGGGAGTCTTGTGTCATCATATAAAAATTAAATAAAACCTACCCACCCTAATATACACAATGGATTGACTCACGGAGGCGTTTAATGTCTAGCTAGTAAAAGGGAATGACTGAATTATTCATAAATATTCAAAGGTTAATAGTTACCTCTAATGGATGAAACCAACACAAGCATGTACAACATTTCTTATATGTGTTATTGGTATTTGCAAAGTGAAATGTGAAAACACTTAACTATAATAGTATGATGTAGTTATTTATGCAAAGCACTCAATTAATTTTCGATGTTATGAATAAATAATTATACGAAAGATATTAATTAAATATTTATCTTGCAAGTAGTATAAGGCCGAAGTAAGTTAAGGTTAAGCAATAGAAGTGGTTAGGTTTTGGTCACATGAAGTGGATGGATAAGGAAAGGAGGTTCAGAATAGACATTGTCCAGTGAGGCGGGCATCATACACGTACAAAGAAATAAAATACAAAATACCCGGGTAGATTTTGGCAATCTCTCAGAGCATCACAAGAGTCCCAACTGCTCCCTACTACCAGAGTCAGTGGGACTATGTGTAGGTACTCAATATTGGGGTATGTTGTGTGGGTGAAGTGGGAAGAGGAAGGAGATGGAGAAGAGGAATGCGGAGAAATACCTGACTATTCAAATATGGTTACCAAATACGACTAAAGCCTTTTCAAGCAGGGTGCATTTCTCTCGCCAGGGTGATACTGAGAGTATCTACTGGAGAATATTTCAATCACGTTAATACATGCTCGGAACAAAAGAGACTTTTTAAACGAAATTTCATCATAAAGCAGATTTTAACCCGTCAGGTTAATTTGCTCATAGAAATTGTTGTGTTTCCCTTACTATCTATCATAGTTAGAAATATGATATAAACGGTGTTAGAAAGAGAAAACACCACGCTTTACATTCAAATATAAAAGTTAACCACATAAGCAGTAAAATGTAGACCTTTATGAAACCAAAGTTTCGGATGGGATATGAAAAAAAAAAGTGTGAACCTTTGGGAATTTTACATGGGACGACCAAAAGTGAGGTGACAATAACCTTTATTACATTTGTCTAATAAAATATGTTTGGCTTTTTGTTTTTTTTCATTATCAGTAAATTTAGTAAGCAAAACGGGAGGGTTATTATTTTTAAAACTTTTTTATGTTTATATGCAAAAATTTTATATTACAAAAATGATACGTTTATTTCAACATATAAAATTTGAAAGCATATTTTATCACCTTTCAAAAACAGTTTTTAGTTTTCGGATACTTTCAGAAATATTCCATTTATTTGAATTTTATTGTAAAACGGAAATATTTTGACCCTATGACAAAATATGGTCGAGGCCTGAAGGGTTAAATGTCAATAAAGAAGATAAAACAATGAGCCACTTGCATGATTGCAAAACAATTAAATTGTTTATTTAAGAGAACAAAACCCAAAAAAAATAAGGGACACAAAAAATGTGCAGTTTTTTGTATTCTAAACCATAAATATTATTTTTTCAATAATAAGAGTGGATTAGTCATTTTTTGGCAACTTTCCAAAAGAGAAAAAAATGGCCTTACAAAATATTACAATCTGTTTCGTTTGTATTATAACTGACTAAACTTACATTTGACTTGTTAGTTCTACTATTATCTATTAAGTTACTCTTGGAAGTAGCCTTGAACATTGTTCAACGAATTTATACGATGTAACCTTATTTATTATTGAAAAATAATAATCTGTTGAATAAATTAAATAAATAACTGACTAGATTTCGAAACAATATTTTCCTGTGAAACTATTGTATGATAAGTTTACACCATCGAAGGTACTAATTATTATTCTATAGAAGTTTTTAAACAGCAAATTAATGTTATTTGATTTGTGAATGCAAACAGATTCAAGGTATGTGATATATATTTTTGTATATCCAACATCACTTTATTTTAATTTTAAGTCAACTGTATCTAAACTAGCGATGGGAATGATCGAAACTTTTATATAATCGATTTTTTTTAATCGAGAGATCACAATGATCGAATGATTAATCGATTTTTTGCTCGGAGTTTGGGAGCAATAGCTACGGTCAGGGGCAGGATTTTTGTCTGTGAGGGGGGGGGGGGGGGGTAGGAAGCCGAAAATTATTATGGTGCATCATGTATGGCAACGCTTATTTTTTGTTGTAATTTTATTTTTTGTTTTTTGGTATGCATTTCACAAAATAACAATTATTGTTAAGCTTCTTAGTTTAGCCCGTTGGTAAAAATTTCCATTAAAAATATTTATGTATGTTTAATAATATGTCAATAATTATAATTATATGACATTTTTGTTCAAAAACAATCTCTAATAATTAACATGTTTAAATAACGCAACATTAGTAAGTAAGTACTGCAACAACATTTCAATCACCGTTTTTCTTTCCTGGCAATGGAAAATTGGCAAATTCCTTTTTGTTTGATGGCAACATTAGTGTTATTCCTTTTTTCCACGAATTTCAAATATGTGGACATCTCACAACAATAAAATTACTAATAAGATATTTAGTTTAGCAGGTAGGTACAAATTCCCATTAATAATATTGACAGTGTGTCTGTGTTTAACACGAAGATAATAATTTTATGTCGTTTTTGATAAAAAAATAACCTCTAAATAACATGTAGGTTATGGACACCTTTTCGTGTGCAATAATTAAGAGATTATCATTAAATAAAGTTTTCTTACTATAGAAATCGTTTCATTTTTGTTACAAACTACGAAACACCTGTTAATTTCAAATAAATTTAATATATTTGGTTATAATAAGCACATATGTCCATATGAAAACATATTACTTGCTGATTTTAGTAGAGTATTATTTACTGCCCTGAAGAAACTACGGTTTTAGCGAAACCCGGTCGGCATTAAATATAAAAATGGTATATACTAAGTTATTGTTTTATTTTAAATTAAATATACAATACCCAAATAGATGATACATAACCTCATAATAAACATTTTTAAATTGTTGAAAGCTATCACCATCGCAATCTTTACGTATAAACTATACTGAAAACGTAAATCGTTACCTAAAAGTATTCATTCATAATTTAAAATTCACACATCAGGTTGATTATAACATGTACCTATAAAATATGTCGTTTGCCAAGCAAAATCACTTTCGATGACGTTTCAAGACTATGCATTCGAATTCTGACATCGAGAAGCGAGAATCGATTCCAAGTTCGATGACGTTTAAAACCGATTGTCTCGGACTGTGCATTCGAATGGATTCTGACATCGAGAAGCGAGAATCGATTTCAAGTTCGATGACGTTTCAAACCGATTGTCTCGGCAGTGCATTCGAAAGAATTTTGACATCGAGAAGCGAGAATCGATTCCAAGTTCGATGACGTTTCAAACCGATTCTCTCGGACTGTGCATTCGAATGAATTTGACATCGAGAAGCGAGAATCGATTTTTCTATGGAAATGAATCGAAATCATTCGATGGTAAAAAAGATCGAGTAAATCATCGATTATTCATCGATTGTGCCCATCGCTAATCTAAACCATCAAGTAGAAAATTTGCGCAGTTTTTCAGTATGGAATTTCAAGGGAATCGCAACTATTTTCATCTCACTAGATCAAAATCATGAGCTATGGAGCTTTGAATAACTATTTAAAAAAAAAAAAAAAATAACAAGGCACCATGAGCAGAGTGATGAAAATCTATATATCATCACCTTAAAGCAATACTGAGATATCTTCGAAAAAACCACTTTTGAGATAAGTATGCAGTTCGATGTAAAATTGTGAGCTCTACAAGATACATTACTGGGATATTTTGGAAAAAAAAATGCCCGAGTTACAAGTAAAATCTCAGTTTTGAGATATTTCTAGATTTACGTAAACTTTGTCAAAATTAGTAGGAAATTTTTTATTTATTATTACAATTTTTTGTTGATGTTAAATAATTTACCTCTCTAATACCACATCATTAATCTGCAACATTAGTTAATTTCATTCTGCTAGAACTCACGCAAATTTAAAAGTCGTATTATCTCAGAACAGCATTTTTCAAGATATCTCAATGTTGCTTTAAGGTGACGATATGTATTTACCCCTCTTACTAATGAACATGTTTGAAATTGTTGTTTATCTGCTGTCTAAAATTTACTAATAAACATGTTTGAATTTGTTGTTTATCTGATGTCTAAAGTTTACTAATAAACTTGTTTGAAATTGTTGTTTATCTGTTGTCTAAAATGTAAAATATGTTTATTACTAAGTCCCTTTAGTTTGAAACTGCAAATAAATGTGTGTATAGTTTTTTTGAACTCTTTAGTTTTTAAATATTTATTACACCCAGTTTCTCGATTTTTTTTGGCAAATAAATTATTGTTACTAAATGTATAGCATAGTATTTTTTTTTTTCACATGCTTATGGATGACTAAAATCCAATTTCACAGCTTGTTGTTGCAAGTACTTAAAAAGTCCCTCGGGAGGAAACAAATGCCATAAAAGTGTCATTAAAAGGAAATTGGTTTGTTTTGCAGCTGAGTGAGATGAAAGGTAAACAAAGAGTGGATTCCAACAAAACAGACTAACCTCTTGGTATTCTACTTATTTACTGGATATTGATCACTTATTTAGATATCTATTTATAAAACAACAATACTTCATTTATATTTGAAGATGTCATTGTTCTCATTGAATAAAATAAATGAATTCAAATTAGAAAAAAAGAGTGGATGGATTAAGAATAGGGGAAGAGGCAGAGACAGAGAGTCTAACAAGTGTCCCCCACCTCCCAGTCCCAGTCCAAGTCTCAGGCGAGAGCGCCTCAAGAGTGAAGAGTGAGGGGTAGATGGAGTTGTGAGGGGTACTCAACTCACCTCATCCCACTTGATGAACTTCTCTCCGTCCTGGAGAGCTTTCGACACTTCAACAGGTCTCAGCTGCACCGGAATACCCGCCGCGTTAGACGCTGCCACTGCCATTATTCACAGAGTTGACACTCAAATTGTCTTCATCGATACGTACCATATACTTCAATGAAAAGCTAACATTTTACACAATCGCGTTTTGAACCGTTAACGGAATAAATGTAAGCACAAATAAACACATACTCCATATATATAAATGCCAAATATAACCTTTTCAGTTTAAAATCGAAGCTGTCATTTCAATCGGTATTGACAGGACACTGGAGGTAGAGAGCCTAATCACACCCTGCCAGTTATCAATACACTCGAGTGGAGATTCAACTATATATTAATTCACAGCGGTAGCACACGCCTAACTTCGCGTCCGAAACAGATTTGCGCAAAATAATCCAAGTCTCCATTGTCACCAGTCACATAAGTGAAATTGAAAACACAGGTCGCGCCGACGATTCCATTCCATTTCTGTGAAGGGTTGTCAGTTGTTATCAATATTTCTACTACACCCATAGATATACCACTCACTCACTACACACCTCTCCGTTCCATAGTATAGCATACATATTAGAAATGTGTCGTTGCAGCCGGTACGAATCCAATGAATCTGATTCCGACGGCGTTTGAATCGGTCCGAGTTCGCAAAATATAATGGAACGAATCGTAATCAAAAGATAGCAAAAAGCATTACTTTAAAATTGCCTTCCCACAAGCTCACGCCAACGGCCATCAAACGGCATTCCGTGCCAATTGGGGATGCCTGGGAATGCCAAAGAAACACTCCCTCCAAAAGGATTGGAGCAGTTGGGACTCTTGTGCAGTGTTAACAAAAAAAATTACCCTCCCTTTCTCCACAACCCCATACCTCCCCCTCAACACCGTCCCTCCTCCTCATCTCCCTCCTCCGTATCCGCCGCATTTTTTCAATATACGCCCCTTTTTTTCTGGTTTGGGGCGAGCGGTTGCTATTTTGGTATTTTTATTAAAATAAGGTAGCGGAAGTTGTTGTTCTCGGAAAAAAAAAATCAGCCAGAACCGCCGCATTTTTTTGCCTCCTCTGCCCTGTTTCCTCTTTGGGGGTACCTGTTGCTGTTGTTGTTGTTTTTTTAATGAAAAAAGATAGTGAAATTGTATTTTCTAAAAAAAAAGTAAAATCGGATCCGTTGCATTTTTTACCTACTCCAACCCAATTTTTTTCAACATCCGCCCCGTATTCTCTGGTTTGGGGGTTTTGGGGAATTTGCTGTGCTGTTATTGATATTTTTACAGAAATGAGGATTTTTTTAATCCTGCCAGATCCACCTCATTTTTTTAGTAACTCTACAAGTCCAGAATGGATCGCTACGTAAGCAAAGGCTGACGTGTGCTGCAGGGGCGGCCCGTGAGTTTTCAGTGAGCTATAGTGCCAAGATTGAAAAAAAAACGGCGTTCCTGATGTTATTATAGCTGAAAATGAATTTTATTTTTTTTTTCTAAATTTCAACTTTTTGTATGAAGGTCTTCATACAAAAAGTTGAAATTTTGAAAAAAAATCATTTTCAGCTACAACAACATCAGTAACGTCGTTTTTTAAAATCTCTAAGCACTCTAGCTCGAAAACTCACGGACCGCCACTGGTGTGCTGATTCGCGTGAAGGATGCGGAATACGGGGTACACTGTCAAGCGTTGGGTAAGAAATCCGCTGATTACTACCGTGACAGAACGGTAATCCTTTCTTTTGGAGACTACCTGATTGAACGAGAAGTTGACATGGGTTGTCCTCAGGATTCAACTCTTGGACCTGAGTTTTGGAACACTGTGTTTGACCATTCCTCCAGGCTGCCCTAGCCTGAGGGATGTATCTCGGTGGACTACACTGATAGATGACAGATTGTATCTGGTCTCGGTGAACAGCAGAAAGAAAATTAAGAGTAAAGCTGAAGAGGGTTTGAGTGTGATTTTAGAATAAGGAAAGAGAAATCGGATGACCTTCGCTCCCACAACACCAAGGGGTATCCTTTAAAAGTAGAAATCCTACCATCAAAATGGGAGATACCAAAATCCCATTCGTTGAGAACATTGCACACATTTGCGTGACTTTGGATCGAACGTCCTCGTTCTTGGCCCACGTTAAAAGGGTGTCAAGCAAGGCCCAGTTCTTGAAATTGAGAAGAATCTCTACTGCCGAGTTGAGATTGCATTCTCCAGCGATTCATCTTCTATACAGGGGGATTTACGTGGCGAAAGTCTCGTATGCGGCCTCCATGTAGGAGCACTGCTTTGAGAATTCACTCATACTCTCGGCACTCAAGAGAGGCCAGCGAATCCCTTTGCTGGAGCTTTCGGGTACTTATAGAACAGTTGCTTTGGACGCTCTGCCAGTCCTGGCCATCGACCTTGAAATTAGGAAGGTTCTAACAAGGAAGAGCCTAACAAGATGAAGACCTTCTACACACCTAGATGTTGAACTAATACCTGACGGGACGGTATCTCTCCCAGGTCTTCTTAGAGAGATGCGAGAAAGAACACTAAGTAGTAAAAATGTCAGTTCAGACGTAGAGAGCAATTAAACTCAGAATGGAGGGGTGCTCATTGTAAGGCTTATGTGACCCAATTACTGTCCGGGCATGCTGGGTTTAGGGGGAGATTGCACAGTCTCCCTCTTTCCCCCATCCAAACTGCGCATGTAGCAATACGGACCAAGCACGTACTGTGGCATTGTGAGAATATGAAGGATGCTCGAGAGGAAATGTTGGATGGTTTACAAGTAGGGTTACCAGATCCGAAAATGAGTTTTCCTGACAAAGTCCCTGACTTTGAAATAAAATCCTGTAAACTTAACGGACCCATTAACCATCCATTCTGGGGGAGGAGGGTGGCTAGAGAAATCCAGGAATCATAAATTTACCACATTATCGGTATGGATGAAACCCAGTGTACACCATCCATCCTGGGGTGAGAGGATGTTGTGGCTAGAGGATTTCAAGAGTTGTAATCATTGTCATAAATCCGTAATCCCTGTAAATTCTGTTGAACACGAAATTCTATAAAAAAAATTCAAATATTTTTCAAAATTCCTGACTATTTCCCATTTTTTTTAATTTTTCCTGTTTCCATGATAAACAGCTAAAATTCCAATCATGTCAGGAAAATTTCTGTCATCTGGTAACCCTATTTACAAGTGACCACGAGACCCATACGCTCATATCGTCTCGAATAAGATGAACTTCGAGTGCCTGCGAAAGTTTACAAAGGTTTGTGTTGAGAGATGGTCTGATCTTAGAGTCGCTAACCAGATGTTAAAATTATCATGAGTTTCAGATGCCTGGTGTATTTTCTCCTGCTGACCGCGGACTTTTCTTTCTCATCTCTTTTATTACCATTCCTCGGAATTATTGTTTCTGTTTTTTTTTGCTCTTATTATTTATACCAACTTTTTTATTCAGGGTGGGGTAGAGCAACTTGCTTATTTGAATTTGGCGCCCTGAAGCGATGGTTGCTGCAAGGGTGGAGATAGCGAGAAACTAAAACTTCAAGCCCCGAGAGCGGGGCTTGAAATTTTATTTCCGCTTGGAGATAAAACTTCAGATAGAATCATAGTGTGGACGAAGGCGGAGCACGCGTTCGCTGCCGAGGCATACTTTTCGGTCAAATATCTCCATACAAAGTTCCATTCCGTACCTCTTTCAATATTGCACCCCACGGTCTTGTTCTGGCCGGCAGTCGATTCGCCGGCCTCGAGACTCAGAATGACGAGACAGCCCAACAGCAACAGAGCGCTGAAGTAATCACAAAACAGAAAGCCTTACAATATCAACGTATCGGGGTGAACTTGCTGCTCGTGAAAGCCCAGGCTTTTTTCTTCATGTCACCAGTTTTCCTAAAGTTGTTTATCCATGAAAAAATCAACTGCCGGCCAGAACACGATCAAGGGGCGCATTGCAACGGTGAAAAATATGTCTCGGTAGCTAAAGCGCGCTCCGCTTTCGTCCACTCCATGATTCTATCAAAACCAAGTGGGAATAAAACTTCAAGCCCCGCCCTCTCGAATGTATCTATCCCCAACCTTTTCGCAGACGTCGATCTCGGACCCCAAGGACCAGGAATGACTGTGATTGGATCTTGGAAATCCCGGTCGTTCAGAACTGTTTCAGCCGTTTTTCGATTGTATTGGGCCGGGATCTAAGCGGATCTACAGGGTTTTTTTTATGAATTACGGCGCGGGGGCGGGATACTTTAAGTTATTTACAATACGTTCGGAGTCCTGCACAATACTTCGGCCACTTCGTGGCGCGCATCATATAAAATAATAATATATACGAAATATTGTAATATTTAAATCGTTTACGGTACACAACATTCATTGAAATAATTTTACAGTAAAATAAATGCAAATTAAAATTTATTATTTAGGGTGTAAGGAATGAAGACATAATTCGTTTTAAAATTGAGAATCAGATCAAGTGTGTCACAATAATGAATTAATTCATTTAATTCAGTCATTCAATTTTGCCCACGTCTACTGTGTTGCGCTACCTCCTTCTTTAGCCAATGTTTAGGATAGTCTCCATCATCAGGGAAAATCTAAAATCATCTGCAAAATAAGAATAGTTAATTATAAATTTCATAACCACTTTGCTAACATATCATTTCAAAAGGTTGGGATACAAGATGGCTTCCAGACAATTTCCTCTCACCCTAGATTTGATTTCAATGCCATTCATACAAAATCTCACTAATACTCTGTCCAGGGCTTTTACGTTCATGAGTGAAAGGAACGAAGTGAGTCAAAGAAACAAATCCAAGGAATCGAGTCCATGCGGCTGAACTCGGAATCGGATTTGAGTCCGTAAAATGTGTGGAACGATCATCTCTGAAATAGACACACAACCCATAGATATACCACCACTAGCACCGCACTAGCGCCACTAGCTACTGGCACTGGCTAGGCTACTAGCTATAGCTACTTACTAGGCTGGGGCTGAGTGTGTGCGCAAGTACAGCAAGTAGGAACCGGCGTATTTTTGTTCGAAAATACGAAGAGTGAGATTTGTTTTTACTGAAAAAAATATTAAATTTAAAAATCTATTAGGAAGAGATTTGCTGTCTTTTCCAAGACATAAATTTAAAAATAAATAAGTACGCAGCATCACACTAGTTATTATAAATGCATTGTAAATAAATATAGTTTTGTATTTTTGACAGCTAGTGGATGCCTTCTGTTAGCCACAAGTTAATTTGATTAATGATATAATCTTTACGGGATATTTTTTATGTGAGTACCGCGAAACAGTCCCAACTGCTCCCAATCGTCTGGAACCAGTGAGATTGTAGCAACCCCAATTGGGGTATGTTTTGCGGCTGAAGATAAGTAGGAAGGGGTAGAGGAAGGTGGGGAGGTACCTGGCAACTCAGATCTAGTCACCAAACATGGCTATAGCCATTTCAAGCAACGTTTCAATTCTGAATGGTGATCTTATACCCGGGCGATATTGAGGTATCTTCCT
Source organism: Limnephilus auricula (assembly GCA_951813805.1). NCBI lineage: Eukaryota > Metazoa > Arthropoda > Insecta > Trichoptera > Limnephilidae > Limnephilus > Limnephilus auricula. Next base: position 17,863,769 of record OX638395.1, on the reverse strand, counting down.
ACTTGGTACGTGCCTCAAATATGCCTCATATTATCTTAAAAGATTAAATTGTGAAAACACATAGTGAAAAATCTATAGTTATCTATTATTATATTCAAAACTGTAATTATAGTTTATAGATGGTTTATAGTTATCATAAGCTACAGTTAGAAATGCACGTCGTCCTTGAGGTCCCTCTTTCGCAAAAATAGCACAATACAAATTATTCCATTAATATTATTAACATGAATTACACCAGAGGCACACTTTAGGTTGTTGATACATCGAAATCTGAACTCTCAAAGTTCGACATGCTCATTATATTAAAAACAAATCAATTTTATAGGACAGTTTGATGAGATGACACCATCCCTCAAGTTATTCGAGTTATCCATAGAAACCGCCAAAGAGCTGTCAATGCTGTCGCCTGTCATTTTCAAATATAACTCCGAGATCATTCCGAGCATTCATGACTACATTTTTTAATTACACGATTATTTACGATTCCGAGATCTTGTGCGAAACTTCTCAACATTAGTAATAGATTTGAAATGTATTTATTTACTGAATACCTTTAAGCTGTACAACATTACATATAGTTTGAATCATGTCAGGTAAGTTTTGTTAGTCATATTATTCAACTTGCATTGTATCTAATGTAAACATAATTGCACATTATTTCAGTGTTAAATTTAATCATAAGTCCAGTGGTTTAGGCATATTCTTCATATATTCACATGGCATATATTTGATGTACTCGAGCATATACTTAATTTTCGGAAGGTTAAAATAGCCTTCTGAAAGGTTAAGAAAGTTACAGCGTCTTTTAAATTACTTAACCCCTTTTCTTTTCCTATAATTTGTCTTTTTTTAGAAGCTGTAAATTCTGCTGAGGCTGTAGAAAGTGGAAAAGAAACAGATATCGTTTCTCAGGCCACACTCAAGAAAAAGCGTCGCCACAGGAAAAAGCAACTTTACGGTTCTATTCTTAAGCAAATGGAATTCTACTTCAGTGATGCAGCACTTTCCAAAGATCGTTTCTTGGCCCAGCTGTTAGAAAAGGACCCGTTTGTCCCTCTCGATGTGTTCCTCAGATTTAACAAAATGAAAACTTTAACGAGCAAGGTATCAGAAATTGCTGGAGCTTTGCAAGATTCCAAACTTCTAGAAGTATCACCAGATAATTTAAAGGTTAGATTTTTTTCTTTCTTATTTCTATATTAGATAATATGTTCCTCTAATGTATTAGTTTTGATTAAATGTGCTTAAAACCACATAACTCATTTAATAATTTTCGTTAATATTGTCTTCATTCATTAAAAAAAGAAAGGGGAATTTGTCAATAAATGAATCTGACAGTTTATAGGCAACTTGCATTGTACTAGCAGTATCTTGTTTTCGAAAATAGATTATGCTTACGAATAAGTAGTCCTTTTTACAATGGCGCGCTGTTTGTTGAACCTAAAAAGCCCTCGAACTATAATAATAATATGCACATTATTAACCGGTCATCTGTGGCTCGGATTCTGAATTTTTTTTTAAAATTCGATTTTAATCCTTATCCACTTGAGCGGTCACGCAAAATAAATAAATCTGCCTCAATTGCTCGCCATGTTTGAAAATTAATTTTGAAAATTTTCCACCCACATTAAAAAAATCATTACTCCACATTTGTGTATGTAAACATATAAACAAATTATAGTGCTATACAGCCAATGAATTCACCTATGCATATTTAAATAATCATCTTAAATTTGTAGGATTTATTAAAAATCATAAACATTCCAAAATGATATATTTTCTGGGTTTTCTAGTTAAAATCTGCCGTGGAAACTTTAATTTTGCGTCCACATTAAATATTTTCTATGGAGATTCTTGTAAATAGTCTAATTAATAATCCCATATAGAGATATATATATATATAATATAACTGAATTTTGATAAGTTAATGATTCCTAGGAAAAAATTTCCAAAAGAAATTTTGTTCGTTAAAGCACAAATTTGATTGCAATAAAATATGATTTTTTAATAAAATTTTATAAAATATTATTTTCACATAGACACATTCATTATCTTTATTCTACAATAAGAATTAACTCGATTAGTGCTTTATTTTTTGAAAAATATCCATTTGCAAAGATCGCCATCACGAGCAATCAATTGCGACGTTAAAAACGAAAATACACTGTTTTAAAGATCACTCACTTCATTTCTTAATTATTCCGACATCTAAACAGGTTAAAAACATTGATAATTCAATCATTATTACGCTGGTATAGAAATATAATAGAAAAAGCGACATAAAACACGTAAATTCGACATTTTAAAAGACCAAGATTTTGACAGTTGTTGGCAGTTTGAACAAAACTTTGCGAAACTAAACTCACTTTATTTACCTACTTGAATTGAAGTGAGTAGTACATCAAAAGTAAAGGAAAGAACAGTGACATCTTTTAATCATTAATAGAAGTAGACTTTAAGTTCTCAAACAACGTTATCTGCAGGACGCGGGAACATTTTTATAAAATTCAAAACGCGTTTTACGAATTTCCTAATGTGGTTTTTCCTAATGTGATGCATTTTTGGACCGATATCAATCCCAGAAAAATAAAAGTGCTTCAAATTTGAACCGATTTTACTCCAGTGGTTATGTATAAAGAAACTGTATAAGGACAAGTTCAGAATCGCTTGCGCCAATATTATTCGGTATTGATAACGGCGATCATGTGGCCAAATGTCATTCACCATTCAAGAGGTTAAGGGGGGAGTCTGGTCCCGTCGAGTTTTTTTTTCAATGCGTTTTTTTTTCAAAGATAAAATTTATTTTCATTCATGAAACTTTTGTTACTTGTAAAGGTACGTTGAACCAACAAAAAGTATTGTAAGTTTGATTTGAATATCTATGTATTATATATATATATAGATATACAGTAGAGGTACATTTGAACAAAAAAAAATTTGTAAGTTTGATTTGAATATCTATATAAATTATAGATACAGTGGCCGCAAGCGGGTCCGACCAAATCGGCTAGTATCCTGGAGTCCTTGGAAATCATCTGAAACTTGAAATTTAAAAAAAAATCATTATACATAGTATGAATGTAGAATACGATTGAACCACAGTTTTCACCTTTCTTACGACATCAATTTTTATAACATTTCTTTTGTGATATATTACAAAAATTACATCAAAATAATGTAGATAAAACGAACTTCCTAATAATCACTCAAATCTATGCTTTCCACAATGGATTTATATAAAAAACAATGAATAAATTTAGAATATGACTCCGTTCATATTATCAAGCGGCAGCCATTTTGTCCGCCATCTTTGATGCCCAGCGCGTCATTGGGAATTAATTTGAATCATTCGGAGTGGCTAAACGCTATCCAGTATTTCGGTATGTCAAGAACGAGAATGGCCCAAGTGATTCTGACCTTGTTCTTCATACAATTTCTTTATACATAAGGGACAAAATCGCTTCAATAATCCGGACCCGCCGGGGGGACTGCGGTCGGCGACGGGTTAAGAAGTTTGGTTTTTTCGGTCCCTTAAAGACCAAATGGCCAAATTTTTCCCACTTATAAGGTTTTCCCGCCTAAGAAGTTTTTTTCCCGGTCCCTTGGAAAACTTCTTAAGAGGGTTTCACTGTGTATAGATATATTTTTTATTTTGTAATGAAACATGATATGTTCGCAGGTGAAGCGAGTTCTCCCAATGGCGGCATACAATGCAGACGTTCGTACAATCTACGTGGAAAGTATTCCCGTTACAGCCGACCTGCAGTGGCTAACCAATATCTTCCAAGCTCACGGACAAGTGGCCTACATCTCATTACCTAAATATTTTAACTCTAATAGGATAAAGGTTTGTTTCCAAATTTCCAACTATTAGATTTCGAAATGATAATATATGCTAAGTTCCTACCTTCATTTATCGGCAGTACCTACCTACATTTCAAATTTATTATTTGATTTCATTTTATTTTTAAATTTTAAATTTTTTATTTAAATATACAGACAAAATAATATAATATCAAACTAAAAAAAAAAAATACAAAAAGAGATAAAGAATAAACCCAATAAGTAGTTTGTCAATGGGTGCATTTAACTTTGAAAATAAAAATAAAATTTATTTTGCTTAGTTATTGAAATATTGTACATGTATGTACATATGTATTACATTTAATTACAGTAACAATGTATTGCCCATCTCACCAGGTAAGTCGAGGTCTGTGCTGCGACTGCAATTTACAGATTAGCTAGGTTTTTGTTTACATAATATTATGAAAATGACAGATAAAAATAAAATCCATCACTTAGTTGAATATAATATGTTAGGTTCCTACCGTTCATATCATTTATCCAAAGTACCTTAGTTAAAATTATTTGAATAAACAGAAGAAAAGTGAAAAATTGTTTTTTTTTTGTGCAGAAGAAAAAATAAATGTTTTGAAAACTGCTTGGTTTTTCATTGTAATTGATAATATTGTTTAAATGAAACAAACACCTTTAAATAGTTTAAATTGTTACCCTGATAAAGCTTAAGTTAAGCGAAACCGTTTGGTAAATTTTAACAAATTAGTGATTTAAAAAGTGCCCGAATTCTTCCAGAAGGTGTTCTTGTAAGTGTTTGGTTTCCCCTTTCCTCTCTTTCCTTATTTAGATCTTAACCGCTTGGACACATAAGCGTGTTTTCACGATAATTTAACGTAGGTAGACATAGGAATGACGTATGTCCCGTACCTGAAGATTTATTCCACTCTTCCATTAGAAGCATTTGCTTGTGAATAGAAGAGGAGTGTACATTATTTTAACAATATACAGTCGATTCTGCTTAATTGGTGCACCGGTTTATCGGGACAGCCGGTTATTTGGGCCAAAACCGAAGGAACATAAACCAAATAAAGAAACTACAATATACTAATTTGCTTCGGTTATCTGGGACACCATTCCGTTTAATTGGGACAAATTCCCTTCTGAAGTCCATACAAAGCGTGTGTCGAGTATATCGATGTATGTATGCCTGTGGACGCATATTAAGATTAAATTTTGAAACAGTCTGAAATTATTTATCTTCTTGCTTTGATATAAAATTGTGTAATGTATTACAGTGAAACTCTCTTAACCTCTTCAATGTCGGATGACAAATGCCGTATTTCACAGAAAATTAATATCAGAGCATTCTAAGCTAGCTAGCTTTAATACAAAGCAAAGTCTGAAATGATACTGGCGCAAGCGATTCTGACCTTGTCCTTGTATAGTTTCTTTATACATACGGATTAAAATCGCATTTTATTTTTTAATCTGACAGCTGTCACCCGCCCGCCGGCCGGCTTACCTTACGACAAATGAGAATTTGTTTTTTTATGTTTTTTGTTTTTTTTTTGTTTTTTTGTTTTTTTTGTTTGTTTTGTTTTTGTTTACCAGATTTTCAGGTCCGTCAGGGTTTAGTTTTTCCTATGGGAAAAACTAAACCCTTTCGTACACTTTTCCATTATTTCCATTAATTCCTTAAATGATCATCTAGTAAATCCACATTATGCAAGTGTATTATATAAGTATAATTAATACAAAACAATACAAGAACAACATATACAGATCCCTCAATATAAATATTTTAAAAATCTTTCATAATCCTACATATATTTAAAATGACTGATTTTTGCACTTTTATTTAATTAATTTTAAATTAAATTAATTTTTCTTTTTTTTTGTATTTTTATTTAATTAATTATTTTTATTTATATTTAATTTCTCATTTGTCGTAAGCCCGCCGGCGGGAGGGTAACAGCTGTCAGATTAAAAAATAAAATGCGATTTTAACCCTTATGTATAAAGAAACTATACAAGGACAAAATCAGAATCGCTTGCGCTAATATCATTTCAGGTTAAGAAGTTTCCAAGGGACCGGAAAACAAACTTCGCAATCATGAAAGCTTCTTAAGCGGGAATTTCTTAAGCGGGTTTCACTGTATATCTGACAATATAAAATTTTCAGGGCTTTGCGTTTGTGGAATTCAGCAAGGAAGAAGATGCCAAGCAATGCATGGAGAACTTTGTCTCCATGGGCTGCAAGCTTCCCACCAATATCAAGGCAGAAACCCTGGCCAGCTGTCAGGGCTTCCAGCCCGATGTTCCCGATCCCGCTCCCAAGTCTGATGCTGACCTCAATCTAAATCCAGAAACTAAGCACCAGGAGAAGGATATTAAAGAAGACAACGATCAGAAGGAAGATGAAGAAAACAGTGAAGATGAGGAAGACATAACAGAGCCACCAGCCAAAAAGAAGAAAGTTTTAGAGAAGAAAAATGCAGATGAAGAACAGAAGGATGATAAAACAGCAAGTGTTGATAGTGAAGAAAGTAAAAAAGTAAGTTATTTTTATAAATTTATTAAATAGTATCAAAACATAAATAATTTTAAAACATATTTTTTTTTAAATGTCTGTTAGTGCATAATTTGTTTTGTGCTGTCGGAATTTTTTTTTTTTAATGTGCATGAAAACAGAAATAAAGAGATTTTCCCGCATTGTCGGTATGAAGAGTCTAAGTTTGTTTGGAAAGGTGAAGAGCACTTTATTCTTAGGCAGTGGCGGTTTTCTCTAAAGTGCGGTTGTGCGGTGAACCCCCATTAAAAATATGATAAAATAAAATAATATTGTTGTATAGTAATATCAGCGCATCACAAGATAGCTCGACATTAAAATTCCGTCTTTAAAACTCGCGCCACCGAAAAATACGTTACCTATCTATTCCCATTTTGTGCGCGTTGCGATCCGCACACATTTGTCCATACGAAAAATCATAGCCGATACGAATCGCAGTGACGGTAGAATGGACAAAACTACGCAGCTTGGTGCGCTGCTCACGAGTCAAGATGTCACGTGACCTCCGAACTTTGACGAGTCTCGCCGAAACGAAGCCCGAGATTGTCGCAGGATGACCGGCTGACGGTCGACTTTTGCACCGACGAATGCAAGTTAAATATTATATATTATGGTATTTAACTTTGTAGTCATTTATGTACATTTTTTATTTTCTTGTTTCTGCATTTCTCCAACCGTTTACCAATGGCATTTGTAAATCTACTATTGAAGTGGACCGATTTTGACTTCTGTTTTCGTATTTTTTTATAGATTTCGATATTTATTATATTTCGTTATATCTCTTAGTTACGAGTACATTTACTAAAGTTTCGGCAAACAACGTTGCTAGTTATGCAATTTTGTGTTGAGCTTTCCTAGTATTGTTTCGGCTTTCAAATTGAAAGTGGTTGCGTTTATCGGATGTCGCGAATATTCTGTCCTAATTTTTTCACACAATGACGGAATACAGTGTTATATACAAAAAATAACGCTAACGCTTATGAAAAAAGTTTGAAAATTAAATACTATTATTTTTTGTATACGTGTATAATGGATTTTTAGTGTAAGTGAAAAAAGCTAATTTTATTTCGTGGCCACCTTTTTTTGTGGATCTTGTTTTTTTATGTTTTAAAATATCAATTATATTATATTCTACATTCTACGCAATTATTCTTATTGAAAAAAAAACAATAATAATTAGCAACGTACATTGAGTGTTGTAAAAACCATTAAACAATTTAAATCCTCTAAAACCATTTTGGTTGTTTAAAAATTGTGTCGAGGAGTATCAAATTATTTAAAAACAATAGTCCCTATTTAGGTACCCCCCCACTAACTTTATTTAATTTGTGTGACAAGAGTAAATTTTGATTAGAAAATATATCATTCTTCTCTTGAATTTCTGAACCCCCCGTTGAAAAGACCACGAACCGCCACTGTTCTTAGGTGAACTTTACTCTTTGCGTCCCGTATTATAGGAAAAGTCGCAAGAAAGCGGTACAGAGATGTCGGAGAGTGCTGCCGAGACGGAGGACGTGACTGCAGTGGAAGGAGCACCTGTTAAAAAAGGCAAACCTGTCAGGAAAAGAAAGACAAAGGATAGGAAGAAGGCGCACAAAGTTCACGAGAGGGTAAGAAAATTGCATTATTGTCAACGTTACCATGATTGAGAGATATTACATATTATTAATTTATGAAAATTTTTCATAAATGAATGTGATAAGTTCCTGCTAATTAATATTGGCCCATAATCATCGGGCAAAGCTATTTTTAATGTAAATATTTTTGACTTAAAATGCAATGTTATATGGAATCTCATCAAAAAGTAGACTGAATTGGAGGACATTGGGATCGTTCGAATGTTTTTAAATGACAACATGATTTTACTTTAAAAAATCACTAATGCCTTATTCGGACCTAACAAGTAGTAAGTCGAGTGGCGAGTAACTTGCTACTTGACTCACCAAAAGGTATTCGCACTGCTGTCAAGTAGAGTTCATTAGTAAGCGGTGCGTTGCGACATGACGGGCTACAACGCAATAAAGTATATACGCTAAAAAAGCTGATTGTAATGCTTATTTTAGAAGAGGTGGAAAAATAAATTAGTGAGATGAAAATAAATAAACTATGGACACAAAAATAGATCAATAGCCGCAAAAATAAAGAATTTTAGAGTACCATTTTTGCGCCAACGGGACGACATTTCGTGCGTGTCTGCGTCTATGAATGAACTGCGCATGTCAGTGTGCAGGGATGCGTGGAGTGGGACTCTACTTGCCAAAAAAAATAGAACCAAATGGATTCAATCTACTAAAGGGCTGACTAGCCGACTCTAATAAAATTGTGGTGTTCAGACACGTTTAGTTACTAATATAATCGCTACTCAACTAAAATACTCGCCCAGTCATGGGGCATAAGTGAGTGGTCATTTCTGAAAGGAGATGATTCTACATCATATTCTAAGGCAATTTTATGTTAGAACTTGTTGTTATTTTATTTTATTTATTTATTTACTTTTCTTTATTGTATAAAAAATGGCATACAACGGTAATTTGTACCCGCTAAGCTACTGCAAGTAGCTTGTAGCAACACTCATCGAGATAAATGCACGAAAAAGTTCTTTTTCTTTTGAAATGAACATATCAAAGAAGTAATTTATTAGATGTCAAATCAAAATAAAAATAAAACTCTGAGAGGAAACACGCACTTTTAGCAAAAAAATTAAATAAATGCTATGAAAAATTAAGTTATATTCTAATTTTCCTGTCTTTATATCATTTTTGTTCTAAAACCGTGTTGCTGTAGTAATGAATGTTTTTTAGTTCATTTAATTTATTTTTGAATAGATTTTGACTGTGTATTTGTATGTAAAATAAGTTGAGTATTAATGGTTTTATTATTTTGTTGTTTACTGTAGAAGTCCTTGGCTTTAACCGCGAGGAGTTTGCAAGTCCTGTCCAAGTGCGAGTGGAAGGTGCTCAGGAACAAGTACCTCCAGATGCAGCGGAAGCACATGAAAGCCTTGAAGCAAGTTCTGCGCACACAGCACACCCTGCCGGCCAACAGGAATAGGCAGCCTACCCCCACCGCACCAGGTAACTATTATGTATGGTGTCTGGAAACTAGTGGTACAAGAGGGAAACGTCACATAGAGAACCCTAAAAAACAGTTTTTTTTTTCAATCTGAGCTATTTAATTTATATATATATTTTTAATTTTATATGGCTTTGAACTATGTAGTTATGATTATTAATTATCATCCACACATTATGCATATTATTTCCACAACGCGGAACCGTTATTCATTACTTCTTGCCATGTCATATATCAACTCACAAAGTTATGATATATCCAACGGATCTATAATATAAAGTACATGGTTATCTAAGTAGTGACGTTCGCTGGAAGATAATTCATTGTTATACATTATATTGCCTGTGATGTTAGCCCAGCTCTTTTAATGCAAATCAACAAATGCGGGCCCCAAGCATAAACATCAGGTCACACACTGCCATAAGTACGCTATTGTGATATACTTTGCTTTGATGTGGGTGGCATTCAATTCATTGAGAAATTCATGTAGGCAGAGAGGAAATTCACTCCTTTTCTGACCCGTTGAAGTGACACGAGGCAGTTGCGTCCATTTCTTGGAAAACAGATTTATTTCTTTCAAAATATTAGAAACAAACTCTACATAAAATGTATGAAAATTGCACATTACTCTCCTTGCCAATCGATCATTGAATATGGAATGATCACATGGGGAGGTGCAACACTATTCTTTATCGAAGGCTAAAAAATGAATCATTAAAGTTTTACTCAAAGTCCCCATAATAGTCTCCTTAATAAGCACTCTTGATATATTCAACAAATTTCAAGTACTAGATGTTCGACGAATTTACAAAAAACAATTTTAACTCTATTCTTTTAAAACAAAACAATTACATTAAAGTGGAGTAAAACCAACTAACTCTTAACCACGAATATCTAAAACAAATACAACATTTGGACAAAGAAACTTCAAATACATTGCAACTAAAATATACAATAACCTACCCGATAAAACAGGGTAATGAAAATATCTAAACAAATTTTTACTACACATTGGATCACCAACAAAGGTCATGCAATAATTAGTCAACTCACCCAAATCTATTTATATTAAAAGTTCTCTAATCGCATTATTGTTACTAATACCAAAACCAACCTGATTATTCTGTCAAATATTTTTGCTTCTAATTTATCAAAAAAATATAATTATCGAAATTAAGCTTATCGAAAAATATATCTAAGTAAAATATTTGTAAACTAGCCTGTCTCGACACAGGATAGTAAAAACACTATTTGTAAACCTTCCTTATATAGATGTCTCTAATAAATAAATTTGAATTAGCAGGTGTGTCAGAGCAGGCGATGGAAAGCGAGGGGGGCAAGGTGGGAGCAGCCCCTCCGGAGATCCCGTTTGTCCCAGGGGTGGTGGTGGCGGTGCGGCTGGCGGAGCCCTGCCTGGACGTGAAGGGGCTGCGCAGGGCCACCAAGGAGAATGTGCACGTCTCCTTTGTGGACGTCAAGGAAGGACAGATGGATGTCCATGTGAGGATGGACGATGCCGAGGCTGCTAAACAGGTGCGCTATTATTTATACTGTTATATAGCATTTTCGGCTGCCTGAATTATCTCCTAGTTAAATTAATGTTATCAAATTCTAATTACATATCCCTTTACAACCGGCTACAACGAGCATTAGATTGTCTTTGAAAAAATCCTAATAAATAAATTTGTTTTTGGGTACGGAACCGTTGTCTTATCTGCTTATGTAGGGTACCTTCACGCGCATGTGTTTCAACCAGTAATTATCGAGCCTTATGGGATCTTTCATTTGTTAATCACATAATTGAAATCTCTAATAAGGGCTTAGAAATTTTTGGATTTATAACTAGACGAACCTGAAATTTCAACAATATTTAATGTATTAACCACTGGAGCGACAGAGCAATTAAAATATTTTTTCTCGGATTGCTAAAGGAAATTTATTTGCCCACATTAAAAAAATCATACCTCCGAATTTGAATATGGAGACATACAAACTGATTATAGTTCTATGTAGCCAATGAATTCCCCTATCTTTTGTCTACTATCACATATATGTAGGATTTATAAAAAAAATATAATTAAATCTTTAACCTTAAAACATTTTAAAGAATCTAGAGAATATTTATTTTGTTATATTTTGAATGTACAATATATTATATAGTCGTTTAAATAAATAATTTTTTTTTGAAAATTTGCCACATTTTGGCAACAAAGCAATCCGAGGTTTTGGAAATAGTGCCATAATATGGCAAAAAGCGCTTGAGTTGTTATATTGTATATTTTCCCTTTGTTAGAAGTCAACTTTAATACAATTCTTCCGAATTATAATATGTATTCATGTACAAGCTATAGAAAGAGTACAAAATAAATTCTTACATTTTATTAATTTTAAAATGGGTATTCCAGCAATTATGCTGAACTCCAACACTCTTTTAACCTCTCATTTGGCGTAAGCCCACCCGCGGGCGGGAAACAGATGAGAGGTTATATGCGATTTGAACCCTTATGTATAAAGAAACTGTACAAGGACAAGGTCAGAATCGCTTGCGCCAATATCATTCCAGACGTTGCTTGTTATTTCAGTACTCTATATTTAATACTAGAAGTCAGGATTTATTCTAATGGAGGAAAATAATTATACCAATTCAGTGCACATCTTCAATTTGTCACTAAACAAATATAAAATGTTGTTACTGAAGCAATTCAGTTATGTACAATAAACACTGTATAATTTTTACTACCCATATGTAAAAGCCCCTAAAAAGGGCGTCAACCTTTAAGTACTGACGTGGGTGTCTCACAGACGGCAAGTTAACAAATATGAGTCTTATTTCGAAGTCTTTAAAGATACCCCTGCGCCCTCCCCCTTAGCTTCGGTATCGAACACGGCGATCGCTCGCTAGCGCTCACTAGCGGCGCGACAACACGTTTGCTGGTGGAGCTGCGCGGTGTCTCTGAGACGTAACGTCAGTATGCATGTGGCAGGTCTGTTAGAAAGATAGATCTAAAATATTTACTTGATTTCAAAAGCAATCACTACCTAAGTTATACTATAATGAATACTGATGTCTAAATAATTTTATTATAGCTAAGATTATAACGAATATTTATCTAGTTGAGCGAAATATAGGTTATATAATTTTGTATCAAATAAATATTGATCTCATATTAATTTGTACTTCCTTAGTAAAATAGTAATAAACGAATCATAATACAAGTAAATAATGTGCAAGTCAGTAAATATAAATAATCCATTTCGATTATTTATGAAGCCGTCTGAGATATGTCACGTCACCATTTATGATATGACTTAACCACGTCAGTACTTAAAGGTTAATAAATAAATATCTAAGAGTTCACTACTTATTTGAAAGTAATGAATTTATGTTTATGTCTGAAACAAACATTGATATTTCCCCAGTACGCTGCATCAGGCGTGTTTCCCTCTGCTCGTGTCCTTACGGGGCAGGAGGAGCAGGACTACTGGGAGGTGCTGAAGAAGCAGCAACACGACAAGTTCAGCAGCAAGCGGAAGGTGCGCGGACGGGACCGCTTGGTGAAGAAAGCGCAACAGTTCGTGGACTCTAGAGACGCTAACGTGGGTGCCGCTCTTCACGCTCCTGGGAAACACATTCGCTTCGATGAATGATCTCACAAATGTGCGTCGATTCCAACAATTTTTAACCTTTTTAGATTACTACCATCTTTTACAGCTATATGAACTTTGATTAAGTTGGTACTTTGTTGGTATTTATTGTATGCATGAAAAAAAAAATTTTCTTAAAAAACAGTCTTTAAAAATTATCCTTGTTTTTTTCTCATAGAAAATATAACGCTTTCCCGTATGGGATTTTGGAAGGAATGGTGCGAAATAATTTTTTGTAAATATCCGCCAACTTCCAAGCGGCTATTTATTTGGAATATATCGACAATTGGCGGTATACCACAGTACGCGGTTTTGTAACCAATTCAAAATACAGCTGGCTTTTTAGCATAATTGTTATCTTGGATCTCGCGGAGGTAGCAGGTATCGTGTATCTGCGTTAAAAGTTGCATTGAAAAACAACAAAAGGAAATATTGGATTTACCTTGCTAACTTGCTATGGTATGGAAACCAGAGGGCAGGCCTCGTCTCCCCTAATGCCCGGATCACACGTACCGAGTAGATTGGCGATACAGCAAAATGATACTAGGCTGAGAGAGTTGGGTGGACGAGTAGGTGTTTATACGTATTTTTTAACTTTGCACCGAGTCAGTCAGTCAGTTCAGTTTCGACGCTGCAGACTAGCGATACAATGGATCGCAAAAAGATAATTAAAAATGATACGAAAGTGCTCATACCACACCTAGCTTAAACCTTCTAGCGGGCGCGCTGAGAAATTTCCCTTGAGCGGGCGCTTATCGTAAATTTACATCATCAAGTTTTCTCCATGTAAATGGTGTTTTCTTTATAAATGTTAGGTAAATATTTGACATTTGAACTGAAGATAAGATGCTCTTTTATCATGGACAATGCCAATTTTTTTAAAGAAAATTCTTCAATGCTTTGGAGTCTTTCCTGGACAGGCAAATTTGTATAAAATTTGAGCATTTATGCAAGCAATATTCATTAGAGTAGAAAACTATACATGGCCATCTCTTTGTTATTCTAGAGACCGAGTAAGTGGCACACATTTTGTCGACTGTTTCCACTCCGCCTTTGGGTTCGTTGTAGTCCAATGTTAACTGAGGCTTTCTAGTGTTTTTCTCACTTTCAGGCACGTGTCGTAAAATTTACGCTCAACGGAAATTTCCTAAAATCAATGAATAACAAAAACTTCTAAGCACACCGTACGTCTGCAGTTTAGAGAGACACTGACCCTCGAATAGCTCGAAACTCGATGCTTGCGACTAAGAGGTCAAACTGGGGGAAGCGATAAGGCGCATTTGTCGTAAATTTTACGGCAGCGCGCCCGCTGGAAAGTTAAGAAAACGAAAATGTTGCAGGAAAAGATATTATAGAATTTCTCCAATATGTTATCATGCACCCTGATTACTGCATATTATATTACATGTACCTTGATAACATCGATCACTGATTTTCATTTAGCAGAACACTCTTGTGTAGAAATATACCTATTTTGGTTTACTTAGCTCTTGACTGTGAATCTATAAAGTATGGAAATGTAATTCATTAGTATTTAGTTCTATAAATAACAGCATGTACTAATGTTAACTAAACCAGCCAATTTGACTGTCCTAAAACGGGAAACTTTCCTGGTTGGACAGTCAAAGCTTCCTTACAATGTATATATATAAATATTTTTTTGTATACAATGAATATATATAACAAAAAAAAATATAAAAAGGAAAATTATATTTGGACGAGCTAGTGAGTGTCCTCGCTCTTAGACTGACCGTCCCATGTTATTTTGTTCCCGAGATAGACAAACTCTTTGATGTTCTAGTGGAACTCCTGACATCTCTACTCTCATCTGATGTTGCGTTCGGCCTACAGTCAGCAGCTTTGTTTTGTCCTTATTTATCTTCATGTTGTAGTTGTTTATGTATGGAGTATCTTGATGTACGGCTGCGAAACATGGTGCCTATCCGAAAGAGATAAACGGAAACTAGAGGCTTTTGAGATGTGGTCCTATAGAAGACTATTAGGAATTTCCTGGAGAGACCCCATTACAAATGAGGAGGTTCTCCAAAGAATCGAAGGAGGAAGGCACTTGCTCAGGACCTTGTCCGAAAGGCGTGCAAGATGGATCGGCCATATAATATGACAAGAAGGCCTCTTGCATGCCATAATGGAGGGTATGACCGAGGGGACAAAATCTAGGGGACGCCCACGCTGAGTGTACCTGGAGGACCTGCTGGTGGACATGCGCTGCTCATCATATGTAGATTTCAAAAGAGCCGCACAAGACAGGGAAGAATGGAAGAGAAGAATAGAGGAAATTGCTGCAAACCAATCCCAGGATTGAAACCAGAGACAGAGAGAGAGTGAGTTTACCGAGTGGTGAGTACGCACCGAGTGCGTGTTTATACCTGCCAAGCGGGCAAGCGAGTCAGTGCCGGGAAGCGCGGAGGTGTTCACTCAGCCTCGTAGATAGAACAGGGACCGAGTGACTGTCTCGCACTTTAGCTCGGCCGAGTGTTTACATGTACCGAGCACTCGGCCGAGAACACTATCTCGGTCATCTACTCGGTACATGTGATCCAGGCATAAGGGCCTCAGCGGTTGGTGGCATACTTTTATTTTGATTTAACATCTAATAAATTTGATAAGTGCATTTCAAAAATTCCAAAAATCTCTTCTGTGGAATTATCGAAAATTATAGAAAATTACAAATTTGAAAACTAAATTTCCTTAGAATGCAATAGGGCCCCAGTACAGGTAAACACCCAGTGAGGCCCACATTATTAATTGATATAAAAAAGTTATTGAATCAAATAATATTAAATGAATAATACAAAAAATGTATTCTGTATAGACATATACATATATTTTTTATATAAAAATGAATGTTTGTTTATTTGTATTTTATGCACTGCCATTCCGTTCATCCAATTGCGATGGTATTTGATGTGTGCATGCCCACGATGGATATAGGATAGTGAGCGCTGGCGTTATTTTCGCCCTTGAGGTGATTTTTCACAAAAACGGCGCTATACAAGTCATCCAATTATTATTATTATTATTATGAAATTATTTCCTATACTATTCATCCGATTGCGATGAAAATTTGGTGAGGTGTTGTGAACATGCCCGTGAAGGTTTCTATATAGAGATATTTCTATATTGGTGAGCTATGGGCTATGAGCTATGCTATATATATCATGAAATTTAAAAAAAATGCAATAGGTCACACACGAGTTATTTGAAAAATGGGTGTATTTTATGAAGTTTAGCTGCAGGGAAAAAAGCAGGAGGGGAAGGAAATCCGGAGGGGTGGAGGGAAATTAAGGACTGGGAGGAGGGACGAGGGAGGGGGAAGGCGGAGAAGTTTAATTTTTTTTTTTTTTTTTTAAAGAAAGACAAACATTCCCAGGTTACGAATAACCCAACAACATTTGAAAATCTCCTACTACCACCACACTAAGCGGAAGATGTTGCTTGTGTTGTGATGGAGGACTTAGCCAGCCGAGGAATCGAACACGGAACGCCGTGGTGGGACCCAAGCGCGATGCCCACTGAACCACTAACCAGTTGGAAGGGGATGTTTGAGAGGGGGTTTGCGAGACGGAGGAGAGGGGAGGGGGAATGTGGGGATGGTGAAAGGGGAACACGGAAGGGGAAGCGGACGAATGGGGAAGGACACGCAGGGAGAAACAATTTCTATATTTAAGTGGCATTGCAACGTATGCCGGGTATCAGCTGGTGTATAATATAAACATATAAAGATACATATATTATATAATAGGATAAATAATTTCATTTTTTAATTCCTCTACAGTTTTAATTTTTGTTTTTTCAGTTGTTTTACTTCAATTGGTGATTTGTATATGCTATTTGTGTAGAATTTACAAAAAATATTGAGATCTTAGACAAGAATTAATATTAAATATAGCATTTTCAGTGCAGGAATTAGTTAAGTGCGGATTTAGATGATGGCGCCACTTTTGCAAAACATAAACATGCTGTTAACAATAATCACCATTAAAATTACAAAGTTTTGACTTCACAATAATTTGATTTTATATCCATCCTACTTTAATATTATAGATACAAATTGTATTTAAAAAATTACTGAAGTAGGTTGGTTTGAAGAAATTGTCATTTTGCAATAAGTCTGCCTTTACGTTACTGTTAAATGTATGTTATTATGTATTAATAAAGACCGGTCTCTTGTGACCAATTTCCCAAACAATACCTCGAACACTACCATAAACATGGGGCAGGGCCACAACTTTTGTTGTTTTCCATGGGCCATGGAAAGCAAAAACATTGTGGCCCCGATCTAACTATCCACAAAGTGTGTACACATTTTCGTCGTAGGAGACGCCGCTTTAAATAAACATGTGTTTTAGAATGTTTACAGTACAAGGGTTATTAACACTTACAAAATATTTGAAGGCCTTATATTACATCAATTTCTTTGTTAAATTGACATTGCTATCCAACCTGTAAAAAATGAATAATAAAAAGTATTAATAATATGATTGACGAGAGTACAAGCAGCGTGTTATGTACATATGAATACATTTTAAAAAGGATTAAAAAGTTTACAATTTTTGTCACGTGTCACGGCTATCAGTTGAAAGTTATTAGAAAGTCAAGTAGGTATATCCTTAAGATAGTAAATAATATCTAACCAATTCTAACGAAATTACCTCCCCCCCCCCCCCCCCCCCCCTTCTCAGACCCTCTTAATTTTAGAAAAATTTCCTCACTGCAAACAAGCCGCGAGTGCTTACATTAAAAGTGTTTTTTTGCTGGAAAGGTTTACAATTACAAATATCTGAGATATGCTTTATTTTGCACTTTATCTTTTACCATTTCAATCACGTCAATAGATGTCAATGGAATAAAGAATGAGACACACTGTAAACCGGAATTGGGTACCATTTGACTTATACATTCTGCGAAATTTTGATTTGAAACTTAGGCGCCATTCCATCACACGTATGCTTCAGCTGTGCCGTGGTCTTGATTTTTCAAATCACATATCTTGATTTTCCAAATTGCGTTAGCCACAGGTAAAAAATGAAGAAACATGACTGCTCCGCGATATATGGGGATCCTAGTGACCCCCTTTGGGAGATATGTGATTTTTACCTTCAGTTATGTAAGGGTTAAAATGTAAAAATTATATACGATGTCTCGTAGTACGAAAACTGGTGGATCTACATCGCATTTGATGTACATAGTTGATATTATGGAATTTTTGTTTTCAAGTAAAGTCCAAAGTTGGATTTTTTTTAGGTTGAATTTGAATAAAATCGTTAGTTTAGGGTTAATAATTGTTTAACATTTTTAAAATGCGCCGAAGCATAAACCCGTGTCCAAAAGTTTTTTTTTAAACCTTTAGTTGTCGAAAAAAATTGATATAATGCTAAAACAAAAATAAAACCAAATTGCTGAGAACGAAAAAAAAAAATTGGGTTCTCTACCTGATGAAGATTTACCAGTTTCCCGCTTGCACTACGAGTTTCCAGACACTGTTGGAGTTATGTAAGTGTACTACCTAATTTATTAAAATGATAATCCTCTTTTTTATTTCACTAAAAAATGGTAAACGTAAAGCTCTGGCATCAAGACATTTGCACAGCTTGGAATCTCTAGGTCAATCAAATTCTTTTCTACTGAGTTATGAAATATTTTATTTATTGTTTTTGTGTTTAATTTGTAGAATTCCATTTAATTTAAAAAAAATTCAATTAAAATTAAATTTAATAATGTTATTATTAAGTTCTGCAAGTATTATAGATTTTTATTTTCGTTACGGCTGTTTCGGCTTACAAGGCCACTTTCGAACAGTTTGAAAATCGCCTTGTAAGCCGAAACAGCAGTAACGAAAATACAAATCTATAATACTTGCAGAACTTAATAATAACATTATCAAATTTAATTTTAATTAAATTTAAAAAAAAATTGAGTTTTCAAATATTTGTTAAACTGACAACAAAAATTGACCCATTAAAAACGAAGTTTTTTTTTTACCATAATACATCTGTTTTCAAATGTCTTAAAACATTTTTTTTTTGTTTTACTGAAAATTGAACCTTTCTTCCAAGTGATCGGAATCAATTGCTCTACCAACCTTGCCAAATTCCATTTTAAAACTGAGAATTATTTCATATAAAAGTGCTTTAATTTCTTTGAATTTAAGAAAAATGGAGCACGTCTGTTTATCTGTGCATGATTGCCACCAAAAGTTGATAGAATGTGTATGGCGAAAGTGAAATTCAAATAAATGTATTAGTTTTTACAAAATATAGTTTTCAAATTCTTTTGAATCAAACTTTGTTTTAACATTATTTTTAATCAGGAAAATTAATGTTGAAAGAGTAACTACTAGTGTCTTTGTATTTTATTTTTGAGTAGGCACTTAAAATTATTATTTTATTTATTTTTATTTTTAACTTAATGAATTAAACCTCAAATTGTAATATTTTAATTAATGAAGGCAATATTAGCGAAACTCAATCGACAATCTGATTTTTCTGGTTCAGATTTTTGACCGAGTTTCGCTAATATTGTCTTCATTAAGTAAAACATTAAAATGATTTTTCTTAAAAGTCGTTACAACTTCTGCTAGGTAACACAACCTAAGTCTAACCATTTAATTTAAAGATGAACATCGCTCGTAACGACTGTCTGCTCTCTTTATACAAGTTATACTTTATACATATAACAATATGTGGTATTTCATTGTTTCTCACCCTCATTGCTTTATGTGTTGAAGACGGAAGACTTATAGCATTATGGTATACGTGTGACAATCTAAGTAACTAATAAAGTCTCTCAAACTTACAATTTTTGGACAAAGCCCACTGATTTGGCAAATTGCTCCTGCGGTTATATTAGCAGAACCAAGGACAACTAGAAATGCTGCATTATTTTTATGAGCTAGTCCGTAACATAATTTAGATGAGTGGGCCATCGCCATGCACTCCTTGTAGATAATGCTCTTGATGTTCTGAAATTGCAGTGAAAAGAGTACATAAATTATTAGTCTGAATTTAAAACTATATTATTTTCATTACAGAGTTAGTGCGGCAATAAGGTAAATAGTTAATAATCAAGTAGGTACAGTAAAACTCAAGGCTCTGAAAAAGATCTTGAGAAAACCTTATACCTATAATAGGTGGGTTCCAAATTAAGCGTGAAAAATATTTGAATCAGTCGGTTTATTTCTCAGCTTGGTTCTATGACTTGCTTGTATTCATAAATTGGCACCAATTTTGTTGGTGCTAAGGCATAATTTTATTATCTCTATAAATTCTTGGATGAGTCAGAGTTCGAGCCCTCTTTAAAGCGCGAACTCGCTAATCGCCGTGTTGAGTGGAAAATCATTCCACCATGCGCACCTCATTTCGGGGGTATGCGGGCGCAATAATTTTATTTAATTTAATTTTGTCATATATAGTAGTTATAGTTAACACTGACTAGAAACATGTTTTTTATTTTGTTTTGTCTAAGACGGTAACAGACATTTTGTTTTTATATATTTGTCAACTTAGTGATTTGATCTATATTTGTCTTAATTTAAATTTTTCCTTTTTGAAAGTTCTGCGAACTTCCAAGGCGGGAAGCATGGTTAGGCATTATAATATGTTTTGTTTTGTTTGTTCGAAAAAATAATTAAAATATTTTTATGTTACATAAATGGTTGTTTGACAATCTTTGTTGATAATAGAAACACTAATATCTGTACCCGAGAAGCATACGGATGCAACTCCAAAAAACCAAATGTTCAGTAGAGCCAAAACCGTATTTTTTCTGTAATTATGGTCTCATAACTTCTGCAGATATTCATGCTGATTGATGAAATTTTGGTAATTATTAAATCAATTAGTTTTGTTTTAAAATTGAGAAAATAAAACAAAATATTTTACATGCAAAGCCTAAAAATAAATGTTTAAAATAAATCACTATGGACTTGAGTCCTTCTGCTTCAAAAAGAAATAGACTATTTCGTTATAACAAGTAAAAAATTAAATTAAATTATTAAAAGATCGATGTTTGAAAATTTAATTTGGAAGTAAAATAATAACTATACACAACAGGTAAAAGAAAGATACATTTTATTGTATATTTCTTAATATAATTATTACTAATTATTGGTATTTTCCACATCTTCGTCATCTGACGGAGGATAATCTGTCATTTATGACTTAAAATTTTGTTAAAAAAATTCAGTGGATTTTTTTCAACGTTAACTCCACAGAGTAGGCCCTGAGAAAAAAATCCCCAGGGCCTATGTCATCTTTGGGGATGCTGTGTGGAGTGTCTTTTAGGGTAAGGAAAGAAAGGAGGTTCTGGGAAGGAAAAAGGTATAAAGGATGGGTATGAATACGGGGGTCAATGTATTTTGGCCTTCACAGTTGTCAGACCATATTCAATATTATCCCCCATATCGCTATATATCCACTTCAGGAGGTAAGAAGTCTCTTCATTTGCCCCCCTGACACCAACTGACTTATTCCACATGCAAAAATTGCCTTGTCATTGGTGCTGCCCAGAATGGCTTCATTTAAACACCACAATTTTTTCAAATAAAAAGATTCAGAACGGGCACGGAAGACATTTTTCCATATCCGAGTCATCAAAACTAATACTGAATACGATGACTTCCTTCGCAACATATCCGTTTTTTTTCAGATTGTATCGCACTTTCGCCCCACGTAAATGCGTTTCTTTTTCCCCTTGGAGTTTTAATTTATATTTATCCTTTCTGTTTAATGATTACCAATATCAAAGGTGTCGTTTGTTGAGAGATGAGGTTATTGTGTCTATTTAGATAGAAAACAAAGAGATTAGAAGCAGAAGGATGGACTTGAGTCTTTCTGCTTCTAAGAATAATGGTAGTTGCATCCTTATACATTTTTGAAAAACCCTATATTTCTTCAAAATATGACTACCATCTTTCTGCCACTGATGAACATGATCATTTATTACACATCTTCATCAAAAACTCATTTCTTCAAATTTTGGATTTGCATCCGTATGCTTCTCAGGTACAGATGTTATATAAAATTAATGTTATAGGTTTTACCCGATTGTGTAGATGTTTTTCAATATTTTGAATTGCGTTTTCACAACCCGGGCAGGAAACAGGATTCAGGTCTTGCCAATTGTGTTCAACACAATATTGGTGTATGTTGCATTTAACAGCGTTACTGAAACAATGTAATAGGTACCTAGATTAGTTGACTAGAGTATGTTTCTTGCAATTATTTATCAATTTCCTCTTGACGTTCTGTTAGAATACTCAGTGACGGTCCTGAAGAACAATTACCATGAAACCCTCTTAAGAAGTTCCCGCTTAAGAAGTTTTCCTGCTTAAGAAGTTTGGTTTTTTGGTCCCTTGAAAACCAAATGGCTAAATTTATTCCACTTATAAGGTTTTCCCGTCTAAGAAGTTTTATTTTTCCGGTCCCTTGGAAAACTTCTTAAGAGGGTTTCACTGTATAATCAAACATACTTTGAATGTTTATATTCTTCAAAGCAAAGTTATCTGCCGGGATTTTTAAATTTATTTTTTATTACGTAATTATTAATTTTTGTACTTTCGAAGCACTTTTCAAAATATCTTGTATATATGTACCTGTGGTGTATTTTTTATTCCTTTTTTCTATTTTTCGTCAAACTTGTATTTATAATAGCTTACTCTTTGTATTTTTGTGTTGTTACTACAATATTTTTTGTTACTTTTAAAATTTGTTGTCACATGAATTTTACTAACCCTCAAGCAATTTCCCACTTGTACTTTTCTCATTTATATTTTTTATAAGTAGTTACTTACAGTGGCAGCCGCTGTCCTGAAAATGTGATAGTTCACTGATAATCCGTACTTATTACAAAAAAACTACTAAGCAACATTAGTTACAAATAAAAATAAAGGAGAGAGGGAAGAGGGAGGTGGAGAAGGTGGAAGGGGAATGCATGAGGCGGGAGGGTTCGCGATAAGGATGACAGCGGGAGCTACTGATCCCTTAATATAAATATTTTAAAAATCTTTCGTAATTCTACATGTATTTAAAATGACTGATTTTTTAATTTTTATATACAAATTCTTTGACATAATAATTACCAT
This sequence comes from Limnephilus auricula, assembly GCA_951813805.1. NCBI lineage: Eukaryota > Metazoa > Arthropoda > Insecta > Trichoptera > Limnephilidae > Limnephilus > Limnephilus auricula. The sequence continues at coordinate 17,840,583 of OX638395.1, read as the reverse complement.
TTAATTTTAATAATTACCATTAACTCGCGAAAAAAATATTAACTTCCTCGTGTAGATATCGCTCTCCCTGATAATATTCATATTATGGCATTATATTGGGGGTAAGTAATATTTCCAAATGATTTTAATAGATTTTATAGTCTTTAGTAAGTAATTATAAAGTAATTTTGGGCATTATTAGTTAGCGTTGCTGCACACGAACACACTGTGCGACCAGCCGCCCCTGCTTACTTATATTATTTTTTTCGAAACTATGTAAATTCTGTATCCATATGTCAAATTTTTGTAATTCCCATGTAAAAGCCGTCATTCGGCATTACATAATTGATAATATGTTAATAAATAAAAAACAATGTCGGATGTGCGATTTCGTAGTTTTCCACTAGAGCTGTTTAAAGTTTTGTTTCTGCACTTTTACTATTTTTGGTAACAAGACATTGTAGTGTTGTTTTGACATTTTGCATTTCATTAAAAATTCCGAAAATACAGACTTTTAAATCATCAAAAGGAAATTAAAATAAGCCAAAAAGAAACGATTTTCAATTATTAGCAGATCCAACATTGTTCTTTGGGACCGTCAATATAATATAATGATACTTCCTATTTGGAATGTATCTATATTTGACAGCCAGCGTGATCTAGAGGCAAGGCTCTTGACTTCCAATCCGAAGGTCGCGGGTTCAAACCCAGCGTGCCAAATAAATTTTATTTGATTAATTTCACAATTAATTGATTAAAAATAATATATAGCATATATGCGGCATGTTTCAGAGTGCAAGATACTCTCAGTATCGCCCTGGTGTAAAACCACCATTCAGAATTGAAACGATGCCTGAAATGGCTTTAGCCGTGTTTGGTAACCAGATCTGAATAGTCAGGTACTTCCCCACCTTTCCTTTCCCCATCTCCTTCCCCTCCCCACTACCTTCAGCATTACAACATACCATAGGTAGTGGGGAAGAAAGCGAGATGTGGAAGAAGCTGGCTTTTCAGATCTGGTCACCAAACTCGGCTAAAGCCATTTCAAGCAACGTTTCAATTCTAATTGGTGGTCTGACACCAGGGCGATACTGAGAGTATCTTCCACTCTGGAACATGCCGCAAATGTATTATATTTATATTATTTTTAATTAAATTATTTTGAAATAACACAAATTAATGAAATAAAATTTATTTCACTCACCGGCTTCGAGTCGAGAGCCTTGCCCCTCGACCTCGGAGGCTATCGATTAAAAGTTTCTTAAGTCGACGATTGGTTTGGGCACTTTCAGAATGGCTTGCAATGATTTTTGAATCCTAAAAATTATCAAACACTGATGGCACAAGACGAGTTTAGTGATTGGAAATCAAATTGAAAAATTATTTGCCGGTAAACTATAAAATTAATTTGAACGAACATAAAAATGCCTCCTTTAAACAGGGCTGCCCTAATATCGATCTCAAATACGAATTTTTGATGATAGCATAGCATAGGCAGATGTTATCGATACGGACTGAATTATTAAATTTTGCCAAAATTGTTCAGTTATCAGTTCTGTTCCTGTAAAACTGTACACAGAACGAAAACTGTAAAATGCTCTAATTTACATTTGTTAAGAGCTTCGGCACAAATATGCATGGATAAATGCTGACCAAACACTACTACAGCCTATTGATTACACATCATTAGGCTATGAAAATGAAGGTGGTAATTTTTTTTTTCATTTTCAAAAAGTATTTCGTTGTGCAAATGCACCGTCAAAATAAAAAAAGATTGATTATTATTCATTTTTTTGGAATACTTATGTTTAAATTTGTTTTAAGCTCTTGGACACATAAGCTTGTTTTCACGATAATTTAACGTAGGTAGACATAGGAATGACGTATGTCCCGTACCTGAGTTATTAAATATTTTTTTAATAACAATTCTTGTTTTTATTTTTCACTTTTTGCTCTTTTTCAACTGACTAGCTCTACATATCTTTAATCATAAGAAAAAATGGATATTGTCACTAAAAAATCATTAAAATGGTTCCAAAGCATTTGTTCAGTCCATTTACTTGGCAGCTAAGGGGATGGGGTGTAAAGAAAGTGGACCAATAAACCTCCTGGCAACATCCAGAATCATAATCTGCAAGCTTTTCTGAGTTCAAAACTATATTCAGAATGCGGCACTCATATTTTGCACACTCAATTCCATCCAGTGCCCGGTCTATTGTGCATTCATAAAAGCAGAAAGAATACATTATTTGTCACAAATTGTTTCATACATTCTTTTGAATTTTTGCTACAAGCGCATGTAGCTACATATTTTTACGAAATTAATACTTCGCCCTAACCAGGATGTTCAACGTGAGCCGGGGAGAGAAGATAATAATTAATTACTTAATCTGATTATTTTCTGATTGTGTCACGGAAAGGATAAGAACTTACACGATACTGTCACACCAGTATGTGGGGCCCCATGTACAAGGATCGCTCCCTGGTGCATCGCTCCCTGGTGCACTGGTCTCTTGGGCGGCTAGAAACATAAACAAAATAATGTTTTTAAATTAACTTAAAAATTCAACAGACTTACAATGAAACAGAAAAAATCTTGAATAGTAATTTTTTTAGAGAAGATACTGGGCTGAAATCTTAATAATAAAACAGAAAATCTATTTGTATGTAAGGTTAAAATTCATTGAAAAGTGAATTCTGGCATCATGGAAATTGCAAACATTTTTCCGTCTGAAAGTCCTCCTAAGAATATTAAACATTGTTGAGTTTTGAATAATCCATCTACAGATAAGGCGCTACCTCATTTTTACCACTTATATTTTCAGAAAAAAATGATTTCTGAAATCCGGGTGAACTTGCAATTAAAGTTAATAAAGCAATATACATTGTGGTGTTCTATAGTAAATGTTAATAACTCAGGTACGGGACATACGTCATTCCTATGTCTACCCACGTTAAATTATCGTGAAAACAAGCTTATGTGTCCAAGCGGTTAAGAGAATTTAAAAACAATACCATTAAACTGCAGCGCCAGCAGAATAAAGCCGAAAATAGTTAAATTATTTGCCATTGTGTTAGTAGAATGCTTCTCGATGATTTTCCAACATTTGTTTGGTATTTATAAGGAAATATATATGTACCTACATATATTATGTTCATGAATCTTATAAACGTGACAAAGTTTTATGATGTTAATATAAAGTAGTTTTATAAGGAATTTATTATCACGATTTCAGAATTTATTGTTTTAGATTCAAATTGTGCTAATGGAAAAAAGATGTTACAAGTTATAGTATAACTCTCCGTGGCAGAACCATTAAAAACAATGTAGGCAAACCTCTGCACATAAAATTTAAGAGATATTTTGTTTTCTTGCGTGGTGCTTTGGTATTGTAGGAACTACTATTGATTTGAATTGGCCGCATTGACAACCTAAAATTTTCCAAGAGCCGGGGAAGGGGGGGGGGGGGGGGGGCTCAAATGATTAAAAATGTATGAAATTATTTGTTATAGCTTTTTAGCAGTCCAGATTATTATTACAGCTTTTTGTTTAGCAAGTTAAAAAAGCAATTCTTTTGTATTTTAAGTACTGGGTTGCTACCTCCTTAAGGCTCCGTGAAACAGGAGGCGTACTTATTGCAGTGTTAAGGCGTCGGTACTAAAGCGCCGTAAAGTCGCGTACTTTCTATTTGAACAGCTTCGACGTGTTCAGTACAACACAACGCAGCGTTATAGCACTTCGTCAGTCGAACGCCTTGACGCTCGGTAAGTACGCCTCCTGTTTGACGGAGCCTTTAATTTATTTATTTATTACACGCCTTCATGGGCTTTTACATTCTAGTTTATATCTAGTTAGTTGAGTATCACAGTTATTTTAAATACTTCAAAACACTAAAAAAAAATTAATATTACAACAAAAGCACATAATAAAATAAAATACATTGATAAAAATGATAAGAAGCCTTAGATAGTTAGATATTGAGTATAAAAAAAAAAAAGCATAAATTATATGTCTATTTGTGTCTCGAGTCTTGATATATAAAAGAATTGAAATAAACAATATTTAAACTGATTATTTTTAAGGTGAAATAAATATGTTATAAAGAAATAATAGTCTACCCAACGGTTACTGAATTTTTTTTTTTCGTTAATGAGTTTCCCTTTCTTCGAAATCATGTTTAACGGCTAAAAAATAAATGTACTAAATAATGTCACTAAAATTAGTGCACCTGTTTAGCTGTGGATATGCAACTTGTATGATCGCATTAGTGTGAGTAAATCTAAATACTTTTCTGCACTGATTGGTCCTTGTTACGCGATGTCCAGAGCTCCACTAATTCCCAAAAGAAAAACTTCATACATACCGTGGGCCGCACGTAAGGCCGTCGCGGACCGCATGCGGCCGGGGGGCCGCAGGTTGGCCAGGGCTGCTTTAAAAGATATTGCTTGATGTAGGACTTGGCTATTTTTTTTTTTTTTACAGTGAATACCTTACAAGAGTCTTAACTGCTCCCGTCTGGAGCCAGTGAGACCATGGCATCCCCAATTGGGGTATGTTGTGAGGCTGAAGGTAAGTGGGGAAGGGAAGGAGATGGGGAATAGGAAGGTGGGGAAGTACCTGGCTATTCAGATCTAGTCACTAAACACGGCTAAAGCCATTATTAAGCAACGTTTCAATTCTGAATGGTGGTCTTACACCAAGGCGATACTGAGAGTATCTTCCACTCTAGACAAGGAATTGCGCAAACTCCTGGGTGAAAAATTGGGACCCTAGGTGGGAACCCGATTGTGAATTTGGCTATTTACGAGTCATTATATTATATTATAACAATATGTTTTACTTTGTTATGTTAGCTAAATTTCGTATGTAAAACTTTGTTATTGTTATTTTGATTTATATTTGATTTGGGTAAACCATATGAGGTGTGTAAAAGCAAAGGCAGCAATCTCCATTTCGGCCAGATTGCTGTGTTTGCTTTTGAAATGACATGGAAGTTGCTATCTTTGCTTTTACGTAGGTGCAATATTACATACAAATATTGTATACACGTATATAACATACAATGTTTGTTTATAATATTATACGTACAAGAAAAGATAGCAGTCTCCTTATCATTTCGAAATCATGGGAATAAAAAGGAGTACTTGTAAGGACTGATAGTTCTAAAGGAAACCAACAATATTGATTCATTCTTTTGAAAAGAATAAAATATTATTTTATTAATCCAAAGATTGTGTAGATTTTACAGAGTCAACTCAATTACAGCAAATAAATAAATAATAGCGAAATATGCCCATAGAGAATAAACACAATAATAATATTAGAAAACCATTTTTTAACAAAGTTGAATAGCATATGTTCACGATGAAAACAGTATTTTCAGGAATGCTTTATATTATGTACAATACATTTTAACTATGTGTCCAGGGTAAATTGAACTAACTGCGGGAGGTAGAGGTAAAAAAGATAAATAACTTTTCGAAATTTCACTTTTTTTTTTCTCATACATTATTTGACATTGAAGATTTTTTTTTCTCCGTACACTTCAACTTTTTTACCTGAAAATGTTATTTCGAAAAAAGAATTTTTTTTACCATTTATATTTGATTCCATGGGTAAAATCCAAAAAATGTCAATGTGCATGATTACAAATTAGTGAGAGTTTTTCTTGACAGTTGAAAGTTCAAAAATTATTTATATTTTTAATTGTATAAATGGCAAAAAAGTGAAGTAGCAGTTTTCTACTAATTCCCACGCAAAAGGAGTGTGTTTTCTAAATGTCGACTTCTTTCAAAACTATGAATGTTTCTGTTTTTTTGTTAACATTTTCATGTTTGAAATAAAAAAAATTGTGTATTAAAATGATGAAATGATGAGAGATAAAATGAGATGTCCAAAAAGGGCAAAGTGCACAAACTTCGGGAGGTGATTCTACATCATATAGATAGTATAAGTAAAAAAGATAAAAAACTTCTTTCAAAATTCTTATTTTCTTCTTCCTCATTCTTTAGTTTTCGGGTAAAGTTAAATTGTTTGTATGGGAAAAAAAAAATTCTTCTATGGATATTTTGAAATTATAAAATATTTTTGTATTTGTATACTCGAAGTTTGTGCACTTTACCCATGGACACCTGTATAGAAATGTCAATATTTAATTCAACTGCAAATAAAGATAATTTTATCTAGTTTCTAAAGTGGTATTTATTTTTACGACAACTTCACAAATTAAAAATATATAACACATTTCAAATACCTCGGAAGCAATCCGATGAAATAACACCTCGTTAGGAATCGTAGGTAAAAATATTTTAAAGACTGAAGACTTAAATCCATCAAATGTAGAAGGTGATTTTTTTTCTACACTATATCGAATCACGAAATTTTTTCTAAGAATATGAAAGAGTTGAATAATCTGCACCGCAAACTTTTTGATATTTTATTTGGCCAAGTGGGAAGTACCTAGGAAAAGGCTTGCGGGCCACCTGAAGTGCACCGCACGCGGCCCACATAGAATCACCTCCCTAAGTCAGTGCACTTTACCCCCGATCACCTTGTATTTAAAATTCTAAGACCCAATCGTTTCACACAAATTCACATAACAAAGTCATTAAACGACCAATCAGCGCCATCATCGGTTGAAAATTTCCTGTAAAATGCTGATTCTAAGTCCATTTCAGCTTTTGAACAAAGTGCCATCAGCAAAAGAGGACAACTGTTGTTATGACAGCTTATTACAATTTGATAGAAAGCTGAAATTCACAAAAAAATGGCGCTGAATGGCCATTTGATGACAATATTACATTTGAATTTCTGCAAAACACCTGGGCCTGACTCTATTTATTTGAAAGCTAAGGTTCACACAAAAAAATCATGATTTTTTCATTTTTAATGGATAAACTAATGTTCAAGACAAGATTTTTATGTATTTTTATTTTTATTTTTAACTTTTTTAACTTAAAGAGTTAAACCTCAAATTATAATATTTTAATTAATGAAGATAATATTAGCGAAAGTCAATCGAAAATCTGAAACAGAAAAATCAGAAAAAGATACGGATACATCTGGGACTCGAACCCAGGTCCTCCGGCAATCGTCGCGTCGGCCCGGATTGCCGGAGGACCTGGGTTCGAGTCCCAGATGTATCCGTATCTTTTTCTGATTTTTCTGTTTCAGATTTTCGATTGACTTTCGCTAATATTATCTTCATTAATTAAAAGATTTTTATGCATAGCACAAAGGGTAACAATTATTATAAGCAATAATTATCAGCCTGAAACCGTCTCGAAGCACCTAGTGGGAAAATTTAGCACTTACAATGCCTTTCTCATATAAAAATAAAGTTGGTTGTTTGCAGGTGAAAAAAAAAAGTAATAAGCGGTAGTTGTTGAATGAAACACTAGTATATATTGAATCATTTAGCGGGTAACAGGTAACCCACCGTAGCTCAATGGATTATAGCACCTGACCGGACATCAGAAGGATACGGGTTCAAGTCCTGTCGGCGGCATGTATCTTTTCTCGGAAGATTTTTTTAATGTAAATGAGTGTTTCAGGCTGATAATTATTGCTTACATGATTTTTTTCATTATTAGACATACCTATGTACATACATAAATAAGGGTATACTCTTGGTACCCTCTTCTATCGAGGTTGTTTATTATCAGGGCATGGTATATCAGCCCGGAATAGCTCAGTAAAGTATGGGCTTACCAGTTGCTTTCCCTTTCCGACCGGCAAAAGATGTCCGAAATTTGATGGGCCACACTAGTAAAGCTCTTAATGATGATCCCGTAGGGCTGGGCGACTTACTGCTCGAAACACGCGCGCTTAAAGGTACCCTGTATAAGCAGCTCCCGCACGTTCGATCGATACCGGTTCCGTCCCCAAAAACAGATTTTTTTTCTGTCGGGATTTTTTTCAAACCAAACTCACGATCGTATGAAGTCGGTCGGAAAGGGCTATAGACAAAACTTAAGCTGTATGTAGTTTTCAAGTTCGGGCATGAATTTATTGTGCATTGAATATATTTTTTTAAATTACTATGTATTCACAATATCTTACGTTGATTGTGGCTAAGTGAATGTACAAGTTACATACCTGTTTGTATTGAGCAAGAATGCTTGCAACTAAGAAATCTAAATGTGTCAATCGGAAACAATTATTTATTAAAGAATGATTGTGAATTTAAAAAAATATTCAGAATTTAATTTATTTTTACACTTTGTTTTCCTCAGGATAGGCACAGCTTTTTTATGGACTGCACACCACTGGGGATTAGGGATACAGTATTAATAATTTTAAAAATGTCCTTGCAATATATTCGCAAAACGGAATGGGCTAAGTATACTATTTACAAATATTTAACAGATCCATCTTAAAATAAACATTTACCCTGCTTTCATCAAATATATTTAAATACACCATTAACACACTATGAGCGGGAATGGTAGTTCTACCTTTTACGCCGGTCCTACTTGAATGGTACAAATTACAAAATAATAGAAACAGTACGAAATAATACAATATTTCGTTTAAAAATTTAACAAATCTGCCAACGACCAACGATATAACCTTAATTTATTAAAAATAAATTAAGTTTTTCAAAAATTAAAACTTAACTTTACCAGATAAAATAACAATCTTTAAAAATCAAATTTATGTCAGAGTCAGTACGTCTAGAATTTGATTTAAAAATGACTAATTTCCGGTATTCTCCGGTAATACCCTCTTAAAGTTTGGCATGTACTATACCAAAGAAAAAACAAATTTTTTTGCAATGTAATAAAATACGTAAATTTTTTACACATAAAATGCCACTAAATGGCCCAACATTGACTTTAACTTGTGTTTACAGAGTCCTATTTCAAAGTAGGCTATAATTTTGAACAATACTTTTGTGGTTGGGGTGTGATTAGTACTACACAAAAAAATTCATTCAAATGAACATATTATATTCAAAGGTATATCGGTTTAAAGAAAATTCCTTTTTCTCTAATGGATTTCTTGTTTTCGTCCGCCTGTGTGTTAACATACATAAATGTGTGAAATAGCTCGTTTTCACAATACTATTAATAACATACGGGAACGATTTTGCAACTTCTAATAAGATAGGTTAGGTGAATATTTTTCTTTAAATAAACACAGCCGCTGTTCCCAATCCTACTAATCAATTACTAAACCAAAATTTTGGCTTAGTAATTGATTAGTGCACAACTACGCTTTTTCCAACACACATGTATCGCTTAAGCATTTATCTTAACCTAAGGAAGCCGGACTAGTGGATTAAACTCGTTACGGCCGCCTCAGTTTTGGACTAGTTCTTGAAAGTGTCAACAGAGTAGAAAAAATACCGCAAAAACAATGGTCGATGAAATATCACTTTGACAGATGACACAGTTTTGCGCTGTTTCAGTTCTGTTGTATTGCGTTTGTCAATTATCATTTTAATTAATATGGATAGAGAAGTTCAGATGCGTGCGGAGCAGAGACGAAAAACGGTTAATTTATGCGAAAAACTATGTCATTTTAGAATATTCGCCAAGCCAAGTGTCAAGTCCAGTACCTACGGTCAAGTTGTGACTTTATTTTATATGCGTTTGTTTAAAAAATTTAAATTGTCACTTTATGGATAAAAATATTTTAAATAAATTACGTGTATTAATAATAAATACAATTAACTTTATAATATTAATTTAACTTCGAAAGTTCTTACTTTGATGTCATTTTATTGTCTATGAAAGTGGGCGAGGCCAGATATGTTTGGGAACAAAATAAATCGAGCGCTATCCTACAAAATGATTGGCTGATCGCGACCTTAGATTAATCGATTTAAAAGTTAGGAACAGCAGCCATAAGTGATTGGAAATATTTAAGGAGAAAATATATTCAAGCAAATATAGTAGGTGTCAATTCTCAATATTTTTTTGAACACATGTAGAATTTATTTTTAAAATAGACCCTATAGAGAAATAGACCCATAAACGCATTATAATGGTAGAGCATAGTGATAAAATAATACAAAGCTAAGGACAACAAAATTATTATTATTTGACATCTCTGTTCCATTATTTGTGCAGCGTACAGGTACTTGTATTCAGGGGCGGCTCGTGCCTTTTTGTGAGCTGGAGTGCTAACATTGAAAGGTTATTGATGTTGTAGTAAAAAAAATATTTTTCAAAAATTCAATTTTGTATGAAGATTTTCAGGAAGTTAGTGCGGTGTACTTGCAAATTGAAAAATCCTGAAAATCTTAATTTAAAAAACTGAATTTTGAAAAAAAAAAATCATTTTCGGCTACAACATCAATAAAATTGCATTTGCATTCTAGCATACAAAAAGACAGGAGCCGTTACTGCTCGCATCCTTCAAAATCTCAAAACTATCCGCTGCAAGAGAGATGACCCATCTTGATGAAAGTCAGGGACGATCAATGATAGGAATAGGCACAATTTAAACGGCCTGTTCCTCTGAGTTCATCATTAAGTCAAGAGAAAATAAAATAAAATAATAAAACCAACCAGACTAGATAACTAATACTCGCAAAACAAAATGTATCAAACTCATTGCAATGCATCTCAGTAGCATCGCAAAAACCGTCCACAATTAATCCTTTATGTGGAAAAACTATTTTTGTGCAGATCAGAGTAAAACAAGAGGTTTTTGGACAGATTCATCCAGATTACACGCCATACATCCATCTACGTTCTTAGTGAAAATAGTTTTAAAATCTCAACCACAGATGGCAGTACAAGGCCTGTAGTGATGGCTGGTAGAGTGATCTTTTTCCATACGACGGTAAAGACAAGACAAGTCGGCCATTACATTGAATTTGACAGTTTGTGCAATCAGAATTTTTTATATCTGCATTGTGATATTTGTTAATATGTTGTAACATGTCTGAAATTTCTTTAATTTTTGTTAATAAAATGATAAATATTGATTTATGAAAAAATAGTATTAATATTTTTTTATTCTACGTTTTTTGTAACCAAATTATGAATAAATTGATTAAAATATATAAAATTATTGTCTATTAGTTGAAAAATCTTGTTAGGTATAAATTTATTTGATTTTCAATGTGTATATGCTCGCAACAGTCAAATGAAATCGACGGTCCCGAAGAACCATGTTGTGATCTGCTGACAATTGATAATCGATGAATTAAAATTCTGTATTCTCGGAATTTTTAATGAACTGCAGAATATAAAACAACACTATATTTTTTGATCTCAAAAACAATAAAAATGCAGAAATTAAACTTTAAACAGCTCTACTGCAAAATTACAAAATCGCACATCCGACATTGTTCTTCGGGACCGACGTAATGTTTAACAGCCAATATGTCAGAACTCACTATTTCACATAACGCTGTTTTCCACATAAGGGCTCAATGGATAGAATTTTGAATGAACTTTTTGTTTCTTAAATGAGTCATCTATAATATGTTTAAAGAGGAAACTATTATTTTTCTAAATATTTACAAATACAATTTAATTTATTGTTATGAATACAATTATATATTATTGTTGTATACGTAGTTTGTTATTTACTCAATAATATGATGCACAATAATATGTCTGTAGAAAGATACACCTACCAATATTGCAATATAGTATATACATTACTATGTGTGTCGATCTTATTATATAAAATTCTTGCAAGATTTGAGTATAATATACATATTAAAATAAATATTGTGCGGCACTCCCTATAAAATGTACAATATACCGGTACATTTATAAATACATAAATTAATAATACAGTTACCACAGATTTTAGTAACGAGATGACTGAAAAATCGAAAGAAATTAGTATTAATAATTAGGTAGGTAAAATCTCAAAGCTTACCTACCTATTAAATATAATTTAGTTCTGTGGTTTACATCTGCTTAAGTAAACCACCTTAAGGATTAAGTCATTATTTATATTGGGTATTGGATACTTAACATATTATATATTATAATCTGGTAAGTGTCAGGGGTAAAATCTTCCTATTAAAGGCTGTTTTTCATTTGTTTGTCAAAACATAGAAAAGTATTCAGATAAGGATACCTTTACAAAACTAATTTAAAAATCTTATTTCCACAGAATCTTCAATGCCTAAATACATAATATTATGTAATTTAATTGTTTGAGTGGAAAAATAATGTTACATAATATTTGGATATTACAATTTATTACATTATAATCTCTTCACTCCTTATCATTGGCGTGCCATGATTTTACGTCCAATTTTAACGATTTTTTGGGATAAAAAAATATTAGGTCATATTTTTACAACACACAATTTAAAAAAATCAAAATCACAATGTTTTAAATCTCAAGCTAGTCGCCTTTGGGAATGAGAATAACTTTCTTCAGATTTTAAAAGTTGTAACATTTTTTAAATATCACGGCTCGACCCTGTTCGAAACCAATTAGTGGAACAAGATGATTAAATCATCGGTAATTTAAATATCTAAATAAAGTTTTCTTTATTTACAATCAATGCAACAATTAAGTATCAAAATAAAACAGACATTAGCAAATATTAATTCCAGCTTTTCCTGTACAACCCTTTGCCGTACAAAATCCAAAGAAAAAGGTTAAGTTCCAATAGAAATAAATATTTTTCGATAATTGTAACTAGTCAATGCATACATAAATAGATCAGATGGTATAATTTTATGTAAAAAAAATAAAATAAAATATATCAATGCACATAGTTTGATAAATAACACTGGAGGTCTCTGTCATGCAATGGTTCACAGCAGTGGCCCAGTAGCGTGCATTATTCCTCGAAGGGGGAAAGGCTGTAGCTGTTCAGTTGTTAAGATTAATCATGTCTTAATGTATGAATAATAAGGCGCTCAAGACAGATTACAACTTAAATTGATCAACTAAATTTGCAAAGCAGAAATAATTTCTTATAGATCACAACATAAGAAATTTCTGGAAAAAATTACTTCTTTTTCAGAAATTTGGGTAAAGAAAGGTAGGCACAGCTTTTCAGTCTTTATGACTACACGCCACTAGTTCACACATATGATTTATGTTGGGAGGTTGTAGGTTCGTTACCTGCTGCACCTCAAAAATATAACAAACAAACAATTAACAAATTAATTTAGTTGCTTTCCGCTAGGTGGTGCAAAGTTTAAATAACCTTTCACACAATGATTTTATAATATAATAATGAACAATAGAAAATATATAAGTCAACTTCCGCTTTGGTTGATAGATATTGGGACTAAACCAATGTTATATAATCTAATCTAATACATATTCTCTACTATCATCACATACAATGGCGATGAAAAAAAAATTACACAATTGGCGCATAAAAACTGCACTAAAAAATATAATACAATAAGTTGACATAACGTCGCTTCAGTTCGTTTTTATCCAACAGACCAAAACGCAAATCGGGACAAACTTTTTTTACGATAGAAGCACATACATTTTGGAGGATGTAAGACAAAGTGCGTTTTGAAAACCCCTTAAATACTTGTTTATAATTTTTTTTGAACGAGTATCGTATAAAGAATGGCTTTTTGAGAACATTTGCATACTTAATTCAATTACTAGAAAAATGGTCTGTTGGACAAAAACGAACTAGAGCGACGATAAGTCTGCGGTAGATTAGTTGAAAATTTTTGGTACATGTGAATGTATAATAATAATAAAATAAATAAATAGCAAAGAGGTATCCCAGAATGACCGCAAACAGTTCCATCTGGATTTTTAGATAAACATAAAAAAAAACAAATGATAATTGATAAATCTACCTGCCGGTTTCTCAAGCCTGTAAATAATTATTTTTCACATTGTTTTCAGTTTAGTGCGTTTTCTGTGTATATAATGTTTGTATTCAATATACATATAGAAATTTCATTTAATTTTAACATTTTCAATCTTGACATTTGAGTACATAGTTGAATATCAAAATGTACTTATCTCCACGAACCAAATTTTTGGCAAAACCAAGAAAACTGTTTCATAGCATTTAAGTATAATAAAGTAAATTTAAATGTTTTGTAAAAATTACGGTAAAATAAAACATATTAAATGCATATTTAAAATATAAATCTGATAGATAATTAATTAGTTCTTTAATATTTAAAAATGGACTTAGATACATTTTGATATTGAACCATGGATTTAGATACATTTTGAAAGTGAAGTCTTTGGATTTAGTCACATTTTGAAACTCATATACTGTGTTTGATAATACTTTTCTGCCAGGGGTGTAGTGAAGAAATTACATCATTCATATATACATAGATAAAACATTTTAACCACAAAATAATATCTCATAAAAATCACGATCACATCAACTGCAAAAGCACTCACAAAAAATGTGTTTCTTGTAATGGTGTCCATTGCACAGAAAGTAGCTCATTGATTGGTTAAAGAATCAATATGGCTGCCAATTCCATGGCCCTTATTGGTCGTTGGAGTTGAGTACGTTTTGAAAACAAATGATTTTGGATTTAAGTACCTTTTGAAATTGAAGACGATTTTTAACAAGCTATAACTAAGGATTAAACCATGTTTTGGCACTGAAATAATATTTCAAACATAGCTATGATTCAAGCGAACGTGTTGGCATTCAAATCTCATAAAAAGTCAAAATGGTGGTTAAGTACCTTTTGATTTTCAACTACTCATTTCATCACAAGAAATACCTCTTGTATATATTGTCTTTGGGCCGAAAATATCTGTTAAGTATTACCGTATCCAATTTTTTTTTTTGTAACATTGTTCAGTAATTTATTTTATGTGTACTAATTTAATTTTCCTTTTTATTGTACAAAAAAATAATATTTAAATTTAAAGAATTGAAATAAATATCACACACCCCGTAGAAAAGTGTCGTAAGTCAAAAAAGTTATTTTACAGGAGAATAAAAAAAATGATGTTTGCTGAAACAAGCGATCCTGTCGAAAAGAGACAATAGATTGCGGAGATAAAATGATATAACTTAAATACGGTTTTCGTGTTGCGTAGATAATCAATCACAATCGCTTTACTATTCAGGGATAAACAGAAAATTTTTACTTACGACCCTTTTCTACAGTGTGATATGCACATTTTTTTATGACCTCACTCTGTCACTTAACAGAGATATTACCGACACAACAACGATATTAGAGCAAACAATGTTAAAAAGAGTTGTAAACATCAACGAATAAAGATGAGATGAAATATATAAATGCCACCATATATCGTTGTTGGGCGCGTTATACCTATGTGAAAAAAAAATTACAATGAAGGTGGATCTCCAAAGAATATTTATTTATATTAATGTACACAATAAATAAAAATAAATTTAAATCTCCCTTCACTTTGCTGCATAAAAACAAATTTTTTCACTCTCTAAAATTTAAAAAAAATTCACATTGGAGGTATTACGCTCCCAGTGACGATATATACAAATGTATTTGCCTTGTAAAAACTAAAATAGAGTATACAATGGCATAGGAGCAAGCTTTTGAACTTTTGCTTTCGAATTTAAATATATTTCGGATACATACTTTATATTATATTCGTAAGCATTGTGAATTAGGAATTAATATCAGTGGACCTGTAACAGGTAACTCTTCAGTCGTCTGTGTGAAATGAACATCACACAGATACAATCACATCAATCTCACAATTAATAAGTATTACAAAATATCATCCAGGTAAAATATTTTATATCTAGGGATGGGAGTCAAAACCATGTTAGAAATACATTACATTATTAATTATAATACATACATTTTTACAAAATGTAGGGTACAGGTGGAAAAAATGTAGTCGTAGATACCATCAGTACCTCCCAGGTTAATCCCGAAAACATATCATTCAGAATCGAAACAGTGCTCAAAATGGCTTTAGCCGTGTTAAGTAACCAAATCTAAACATTCCCATTCGTCTTCCCAATCTTGAAGGAAGAATGATAAGTGTTTAACTTTTTAAGGAATATTATTTCGGGACAGTAGTACAACTTAAGAAATCTTAATTTTAACATACAGATTCAGGCGGCCACGTAATTTCATTTCATTCAAAGATATTTTAATCGAGTCTGAACGTGATACTATGTATTATAATCTCTTGCGACTAGAAAAATGGGTTAGATACGTAAGTGAAGGATTATTAAAATATTAATTTTAAAAAGAGAAAAAATATGTAAATAATGTTTTTTTCTTATATTTTAAATATATATTTTTTAAGTGAGGTACTTAAAAAAAATTGTGCATCTTCCCCATTAAGCATATACACAATAAAGTGATTTGAAATTTTTTACCGTTTTACAATCAAAATAGATATCGGGCTCTTATTCGAAAGAATAACATAATAAAATATAAATGTACCAATACATTCTCTTACTGTAGATTTTACACAAGTGTAAATTAACTGTTCAAGTCAAGAGTGCTCTTTGTACGCTGCCGAAAGTTATTTGGAATCCAAATATTAGCCGCCTCGCTGAAAAAATAAATAAAAGATCATTACTTTTGATTCTTATTGAAAAAAAATGTCATCAGATAGGAAAATTATATAAACATTTTAAATTCAAATAAACTCAGGAACCATTAGATAATGTCTTGTCGGGTATGTCTTGATTGTCTCCTGTAAACACATTCCAAAAATCAGTGTCCTTCTAGTCTTAAAAAGGGGGCACATGGATATTTTTTCTTAGTAGTCTTTCTTAGTACGACTCTCTCAACTCAACGCCTTGCACCGCAGTGAGGGGGTGGGTTCATTTATTACTCCTGGACACACCGACCCCCAGATTCCTATTCATCCTTCATACCTTTTCCTTCTTAAAAAGATTCCCCACACAGCATCCCCAAAGCATCCACGACTTACCCCCAGAGGGAAATTATTTACACTGTGTGGAGTTAACATAAACAAGAGTTATTTAATATTTAGAGGAAAGTTTACCTTATATACTTGGGCTGAATGCTAATAGTCTTGTACCAGAGATATGCGTTGAGCAGCACAGACCAGGAACGCAGAGGGCCCAGGAGGAAGGCCATCACTCCGTAGGCCAGGAAAAAGAAGTACGCAAACAGCATGTTCATTGAAATCACAAATATAAACGGCAGGTGGCCGAACACAAAAGATATTTTAGAAACGCTGAGACGTTTCTGTAAATGGTGATGTTGAAATCTGAAAAAAGTACATTTATTTTTTAATTCTGACTCTCGACATGGCCCGACATATTTGATTTACTTGATCGTGACATGGCCTCCTCAGGCGTCTTCGACTTCTTCTACCATCTTCCTACAAATGTGATTTTAAATATAATGGGTTTTTGTCAAATATAATTGTTTACTAAAATAATATTGAAAAAGCATTGCTCGCTACACTTAACCCCTTGGGTATTCTGAGATTATGTTGTTAAGTTATTTTAAATGATCTATCTAATTCACAATTGATTTAGAAATATTCCCTGTAGACATAAATTTTTCAACAGATTTTTTTCCAGCTATTTTTTAATGTATTCCAAAATACTGTTTTTGAAAGCAAATTTAAGACTCTTTCAGATTTTAGTATGTATTATAAACAAACAAAGGCATGCAATTAAAAATATTAAAATTTTCATATAAAAAATTGAGTAATTTTTTCATGATAATTTTTTTGCTTATCGATTGTTTTTTCTTGTAAACTGTAATATTCAACTTTTTGCGGAAAATTCACAAACTTTCACAAACCTTCGCAAATATGCAAGCAATGGCGGTTAATGACTTTTTGGAACATGAATATTACAATTATTTGGAAGTGTCTACGAACTTATGCAAATACAAAGATGAAGTGTCTATGAACTTATGCAAATACAAAGCTCGGTGTTATCACATTTTAACACTGTTTAAATTATGTATCTCACAGTAATACAAAATTATATATCTCACAGTAATACAAAAGGAGATAGGACGACTTTTATGAATTCATCTCTGTTTGTGCCGTATAGAACACAAAAATACTCTACTGCTATCGATGTACCGTGTACTAAAAGGCACCAAAATTTGCAAGGGGTTAAACTTTGACTTAGATAGTGCCAGATTACTGGACGTGCCAGACTCCGGAAGTGTCTAAGATTAGCGAGATTCTACTGCATTTATGTATTTAAAAAGAAACTTACTGTTTATCAACTTGATGAGCTAAAAATAACGTCAATGGAAATTGACACACAAACAGCTGTAAAAATCCATAAACATAGGTGAATGAACCAGGAATGAACACTCCATTTACGAGCACTCCCCATGCAAAGACCGCTCCGATATATCCCTCCATCACCTCCCCGACCGCCCACGGGCCGAGGCAGAGGTAAAGGTTGTACACGACGAGAGGGTAGAACAGGTGGTCCACAGTGGCGAGAACCCACATCTTCCTGACACAGTTGTACAAAAAGTTTTTCTTTATTCTCGGTCTCCTCATGTTACCAAAGAGAATCTTCTTGTGGCAATATCTTAAGACGATGAGTGGTATTGTACTGATCAACAGCATTGTGCCAAAAAGGCACTGGAACTGGAACATACAAGATAAATGTTAACATTTTAATATGAAATAGACAGAGAATAAAGAAGAATGTAAGAAATGCAACGTGGGCGTGTTTCATGATCGAAAGGTTAGAGTATTCTTTGCTCAAATCTCCAATACAAAACAGTGTTTCGTCATCATTATGAAATTCAAATGGGATGGTGGGATACAACGTCAGGCAAGTGTAAGAGAAACAAAGCATGTGCTAAATTGGCAAGAACCAAAAGGTACTAGAGCCTAATTTTGATTCACGGGCGAGCACAACATCACAGGCGAGCGAATAATTTCTAAACTATTTCTATAGAAATGCTTGTCGCTCGCCTTTGACGTCATGCTCGCCCGTGAATACCAGGACATTGGCCTTCATTCAAATCTATAGGGTCTTTCAATAAGGACGCTCGATTTTAAAGTGTAAATAAAACAAGTTTTGTGTGAGATATCCACTCAATTTATTATTTATTGGAAAGTATATTCTATGGCAATAAGTGTGGAATATAACATATTCGGGAATTCCAACTTTCAACGACTTTGTTGCATAAATCTGGCTGAATTTGCTGGATGGCGTTTATGTTGACTTAGAGGGAGTCAATTATTTGCGGTTTATTTGCATGGTCCTGCGATTTAAGACAACCCCAAACGAAGAGGTATAAAGGCATTAAATTGCACGATGTCGGTGGCCAGTTCACATCGCTGCCGTGCGAGATAACCATGCCCTGAAATCGCTCGTGCACCACAAAGCAAGGCCGTGGCGGACATTTGAAACACTTTATATTCCACACTAACTGCCATAAAATATACTTTCAAAAAATAAATTTTTTGGGATGTCTCACCCACAACTTGTTTTATTTATATTTTAAAATCGAGCGTCCTTATTGAAAGACCGTATACATGGAAGGCATTTCTAATGTCTAGTGTTCTTCTTTATTCTACGCTAGTAGACAAATTATATGTATAAAAATTGTACAAGTTAGGCTTTGTTAGATGCATTTAAATGGAATGTATTCTTTATATTGAATAATTAAAAACAATATTTGTCATTTTACTCAACCTCACTCAAAGCAACAGAAAATACACTTGTGTTTATTGTAGTGATGACTCTATTCTACCTAAAGGAGTAAATGCATTTTCACGCAGCTGTCCTTGAAGCAAAGGTTTCCCTGGTAACTGGTTTTCTGGTAACGATTTTGGTAAACGAGCAAGATAACTTGCCTCTTATTGCTATTGCTGAACAATTGTCTTGGCAGGTCGATATTGTATCTTCTCAAGATTGTCGTAAAGTAAAAGACAAATTAAGTACACAAAAACCCACCTCCTATAATAACTCCACCAAACTTATATAAACTTGAAAAAGATAAGAGCGATATTAAAAATTAAAAAATATAACAGGATACCAAAATTTCAACTACATTTTTTACTCCAACTAATAATATCAAGAATCACTGATAAAAGTAACTAAAATTCATTTACTGAGACACATTTTGCATCGATTTCGGATAAGAATTTGTTCAAATTAAACAGAATGGTGTCCCAAATAACTGAAGTAAATTAGCTTTTTATTTGTTTTCTGTTCCTTGGGTTTTGGGCCAAATAACCAGCTGCCTCGATAAACCGGTGCACCAATTTAGCAGAATTGACTGTAATATTAATAACATTAGAAATCTTATGCTAACTTGACCGGTGAAAAGGATTTTTTAAATATAATATTTACATGGTACTACTTCTTTATAAATAAACTGTTTTTATAAATGAAATAAAAAAATCATTGAATTATATGAAAAAATTTAATTAAAATGAAGTTCTACAAATTTGATAATACTAAACAAGGAAATCTTGTATGAAATACCTCGTCGGCAAGAAATTGTCGTAAAAAGATGCTTGTTTACCAGGGGCCTAACTCATTGTCCAAAATAAAATCATTTACAGAAACCTATTGAATATCTTTATAAATAAATTTTTGCTAGACAGTACCGAATATGAATTTTTCTACTCCATCGTATATGAAATATCAATAGATATTTAAAAACAAATATGCAACTCACAATTATAGAGGCATCCAACATCAAAACAAGTTTAGCTAAAAGTCCAAAGTTAACTTTGGTTGCATCAATGGAAAACGGCTGCTCCACGATATTATTCCTTCCCTGTTCATCCCGAACACTCGCATAGACAGTGTGGACACCTTCCTGATACTTCAAAGGTTCCCAGGGACAAGTATGCAAAGGACCATTTACATTGGAACATTTTCTCCATTTCTCATCATCAATTTTCACTTCCACTGATACAATGGGCGATATTGAGAATGCCAACAGCCTTATATGTGTAGAAGTTAGCATTTGACCAAGCGGTTCTCTTTTGGGTAAAGCATATACGGCGTTCTTTGGATTGGTCACGAGAATGATCGGCCAATCACCATGCCGAATATCTATGAAATTAAAAAGACCATGGTCGAACGCTGCAAGACGGATCCTGAAATGGAAAAAAATGCATATAAGGTTTTAAATTTTTAAAAATGTTAAAATTTATTGCAAGTCATTAATAAATGTAATTCTAGAATATTTAATAGGTTTTCTAATAAATGAACATCCACGTGTTTTGGTCATTAAAAATATGCAAAGAAAAAAAATACCAAACATGTTGACGTACATAAGTACACATTTGTTTAACAAAGTGGCATAAAAAATAAATACGAATTTTTTAGTATCACATGTTTGAACATGGAGCTACTGGACAAAAACACAAAGAGATAAATTGTATTTACACACTACCAAGCTGCAAAGTTAGTGTTTGGTAAGGTGACAATCTTAACAAATCACTCAATGAGCGCGCACAATGCACACATGTTTACACATATGTAAATCACTCAACGAGCGTGCACAATGCACATCTATAAAGAAGTAAGTAGGCAGTAAAAGCAGGTTTATATATCTGAAATGCGACTTACATTCTATTGTCCTTCCAATCACCCAGCTCCAGTTCGAGAAATCCAGGTTTCTGCAGTGTGTACATCTTCTTGATGAGGCCGCCCATCTGATGCAGGTGGCCACACAGGTATACCTTGGAAGTTTCCACGTCTCCAATTAGATTCCTCACGGATTCATTCGCAAGAGAAATAATACATGATGTTGGATAGTGACCGAACCTGTGGAACAATAGTAAATTAACTAGTTCAATTGTTCAAATGTCTTAATCTTATCTACGCATATGCGATCCATCAGTGCAAGCAGATGTTGCATTAATGTCATCCATGAAGTTTCACAAAAACACATACATCTTGTCAAAACGTGCCGCGTGATGGGGTAGATTGCGTTAGAAAGGCAAGCGAAGTAAAGGCTAACCCGTGTAATTATTTTCACATTTACAAGGTAGGTGTGTAGATTAATGTTTTATTCTGATTTATTGGCTAACCATCTTGTAAGATGTAAGGCATTGGTTCTTAAACTTATCGAAGTCACTTAAATGGAACACTAAACACGGAAAATTAACATGACTAAGGTCATAAAAATAGGAATAAAATCATGCGTAAACGCACATTTAAAAAAATTACTGATTACAAAACAGTTAGACATAAGATAAAAGGGCTATTACCATATTGTATGATCGACCTTCTTCTCTTGAGGGTTATTGAGCAAGGTTTTGATTTCATTCACATTATTGCTGGTCAGCATTCCGATGAAGTTAAATGGTCTCCTTGGCCCAGGCTCGAGGCAGGCATCCAGAGCCACAAAAGCAAACTTCTGCCCACCCTTCTTCAGTATCTGCATGTATGACCGTGAATTGGTGTAACCTTGCACGGAATAGTATCGGAAATAATTTGTCTCCGATTTCCAACCGGGCACATTGAAGTTGTCTAAAAAGTAAAAGAACAAGTTTAATTTAAATTAAGAAGAAGTTTTTAAATAATTGTATTATTACTCAAACGTGAGAAATACTCGTAAACCAATAAATTATTATATTGATAAGGGAAATAAACATAAAATAATATGGTAGACTGTGAATGACTTGCTTGTAAAAAAGATTAAAATCAATCAAATTATTTGCTTTTCTATCACAAAACTCATAAATATACACAATACCAAATTTATTATTAGCATATAAATGAAACAGTGCGTTGTTATTATAGCATGCATGATTTAATGCATTTAGAATAATCGAAATGAGTTTGTTCAAACTCATTGCGAGTGTATACCGTATACAATAAAACACTCTTAAAAGATTTTCCAGGGGACTGGAAAAAACTTGTTATGTGGGAAAACCTTATATGTGGGATAAGTAGAGACATTTCTTAACATCTGTCTTCAAGGGATATAAAAAAATACACACAATTCTTAACTACTGAAGGTTTCCGAGCATTCGGTTTTGGCTCATCAAAATTTGGAACATAGGCCCGCGCTCATTAAAAAAATCATACCTCCGAATATTAACCTCTAATTGGCCACAGTCCCCCCGGGTCCGGATTTTTTAAGCGATTTTGCCCCTTATGTATAAAGAAATTGTATGAAGAACAAGGTCAGAATCGCTTGGGCCATTCTCATTCTTGACATAACGAAATACTGGATAGCATTTAGCCACTCCGAATAATTCATATTAATTCCCAATGACGCGCACGGGCATCAAAAACGGCGGACAATATGGCTGCCGCTTGATAATATGAACGCTGTCATATTCGAAGTCTATATTATTTCATTGTTTTTGATATAAATCCATTGCGGAAAGCAAAGATTTGAATGATTATTAGGAAGTTCATTTTATCTACATTATTTTGATGTAATTTTTGTAATACATATATCACAAAAGAAAAGTTATAAAAATTGAATTTGTAAGAAAGGTGAGAACTGTCAAATATTTTACATCGTATTGAAAAAATATTTTTTTTCTATGCTGGCTTTCAACAAGATAGAGAAACATATTGACGGTCACGAAGAAAAATTGCGAATCTGCTAAAAATTGAAAATCTCAAACAGTTACTATCTTATAATGACCAAAGAGTTGTTTAAAGGTGACTAAGACAGTTTCTTTGTTTGTTTACGTGACGGAATGATGTGGGTTCAATGACTATTAGAGGATCATACCATGGTTCCCCCTTATATCAAGCCATAATGTTTTCTCCCTCACTTTACAAGTTTTCAGGGCATCTGCATAAGCAATCCATTCCTCCTTGTACTGTCCTGATCCCATATTGTCCCAATGTTTAGCATCTGTCAAATCTCCCGAAGCTATCACCGCTGACGGTTTAATGACATCTATGGTCGAGCAGCAGAACTCTTGCAATTCCATTATCCTTTGAGGGTCACGGAATATGCTCAAATGCAAATCCGAAATCTACAACAGGAAAACAGTTTAGTTTAGTCTTTTAGCAGTAAATGCTTTGCAAATAATAAATATAATTTCACATAAGTTAAGCTTATCCAATGAGGAAGGAAACCTCATGCATTATTTTTGTCACTTAAATATTTTGTAGAATCAGGGGATAAATTTATTACTATGTAATTAAGAACGTTTTAACCCCAGAGACTCTCCATAAAGCGCCATTCAGACGTTTCACTAATCGCTCATTTCCGCATTTCATTCGGCCTAGTTTACTCGGAATGACACGTCTGAACATGAAATGAATCGAAAGTGCCGAACACTGCCGAATGAAATCTTCAAGTGAACCGATCCAACAATGTTGGATATTTTCCTTCGGCATCCTTCACTCGCGCGCGCATGCGCGCGGAAGAGAGCAAAGTGAATCGTCTGAACACCGAGTGAACTCTTAATCAGTTTGTCTCGCGTTCTGTACGGGAAGGATCATGAAAGGACGCTATCAAATCGCACGCAAAACGTCAAAATGGTATTCGTTCGGCTAATTTGTTTGCTTTTGGGAACACCTCTCATATAAATTTTGGGTCTCCCTTATTATCCATGTATTTTATAACTAACTAACTAACTAACTAACCATCACGCCGTTTCCCCGCAGGGGTAGGCAGAGAGGATGGACCGCCAAACAACTCGGTCTTGGCATACACTCCTCGCCTCATTCACATTCATACATCTTATCATACATGCTCTTCTATTATTCTGACTCTTGACATGGCCCGACTCAAGTATCTGATTCACTTGATCGTGCCATGTCTTCCTCGGGCGTCCTCGACTTCTTCTACCATTCACATTAGTATCATATATTCTCTTGACATTCCTTTCTTCGTTCATTCGCTCTATATGTCCAAACCATCTAAGCGTCCCTTTTTTAATCTTACTTATGACGCTCACATCGGCCTTGCATTCTTTTCGGATCTCAACATTCCTCACACAATCATACATGGTTTTACCACACATACGCCTCAGAGATCTCATTTCTACAGCATTCAGTCTACTTTCATCCTTTTTCTGCCAGTTCCATGCTTCACTGCCATACATCAGGGTAGGTACCAGCACTCCATTGTGAACTGCTAGCTTCGCTTCTTTGGACAGCTTTTTGTTGGCGCCAACAGCATTCAGTCCACCATTAATAGAGTTACCTGCATTTACCCTTCTTTCAATATCCCTATCAGCCTTCCCATCTCTCGTAAACATACTTCCCAAATACACAAACTCATCAACTTGCTCTAAGTACTCATCATTCACAACTATGTTGCACACTGTTTTCGTACTCTCTCTTTCAAAAACCATTACTTTTGACTTACTTACATTCATCATCAACTCATTCTTCATACATACTTCGTTCATCCTAGATACGAGTGACTGCAGATCTTCTATGCTGTTAGAAATCAGCACCGCATCATCAGCATACAACAGACAACATACTTTCAGACCATTCAATTTCGCGCCCAATCCCGCCTCTTTCAATTCTTGCATACAATTGTCCATGTATAGATTGAATAACCACGGTGACATTACGCAGCCTTGTTTAACACCTTTTATGATGTCAAACCACCCCGTAAAACCACCGTTTACCCTAATGCATGCAACGCTTCCCTCATACAGAGACGCGATTGCCTGTATGAGATTTGTATTCACTCCATACTTGGACAACACCACGTTTTTTAATATATGTAAGATTATTAATTTGTAGGAAAATGTTCGTAATAAAAAAAGTTAAATCAAATTGTGTTATTATGTCATAAAAAATAAAAAGGTTTATAAGACGAAACAATACTGTTTTTTATATTTATTTAATTTAATTGTGTCAACAAAATTTCGTAAAAATCGATGCATCTGACATGTTTTTCCTTAAAATTCGGGGCCGGACCGCGCTGTAAAACAAACGAATTCCAGCGCGGTTGACCTCGCTCGGCGACGCTGTGGTCGGAATGGACGAGTGAACGCTTATTTCTATAGCGCCGTGTGAACATGGAATGAAACAAAATGGACGATTAGGCCGAAAAAACATGGCGGAAACCTTCCCTCGAGTGAATCGTCTGATTCCAGCTTAAGCGACCGATATAATTTAACTTAATGGAATTTTTCAGTGTCCCAAAGGGGCATCATAATAATAGTTCAACAGAATTTAAAAAATCATGGTCCGTTTCTGAGCGGAACAAAATTTAGGGAACAGGTTCTGATAGAAAAGATTATCAAATTAGTCATAAAAATGGTAAATATTCCACAAGCTGCCACACTTAATAGGCACAGATTTTGGAAATTACACTACGTTTCAACAATATTGCTTCAAGAAACAACTAATTACTTTTGGATAGTTGGTAAAAGGTGCATTAAAATTCCATTTTTATTCAAAGTTCAAAATTTCCCGTATGAAATGATCCTTTTGCCGCCATTTTAATTATTTTATTAAACTTGTCTTACTTCGCCTCACGGTTAACACGTAATATTTATTATTTAAATGGTTAGTTTTAGCTTTATTATTACGCAAAGTGAGTATTTACGTCGGGGGAAACTAAAAAATATGCATTATTATTTTTATTTTGTTAAGATTAAGTCACTTACGCGAAGTGTTTGACGACATGATTGTCCAAATTAAGCGGACTTATACAACTTTACCATTTTATTGCATGGATTTGATATTTGTAAAGTTTTGTTTCAATCTAAATACGCATGAATGTGGCGGCAGTTAGTGGAATAATTAATATAATAATATAATGCCTCAGCTTGTTTATTGTGAAGGTTTTTAATAAAATAATACCATAAAATATGAGAGGGTCACTTAATGTGAAATTATTTCGTTAGTAATTTTGGTAAATATACATGCCTGGATAAACCACATCAGTTGATCTGAAGACTCTCCGATGGTGGACAAATTCTCATATATTTTACTATTACTATTTATATCGAACTTTGAGTTCGTCGTCTGATGTATGTCAAAATCAATTTGTTGGGCAATATTTGCAAAAAACGTTGAACAAATAAGTATCAGGACAAAACACAGCAGGGCAACTTTGGTATTGATCATTTTGATTTATTAGTGATATTAATAATTTGTCATATTTACGACCGCGTCGAAAGGATTCAATAACATAATTAAATTAACGATTCACCCACAACACAATATTTTTTACTAACAGAATTCGCAATTCATAATATTATATCGACCACTTATATCAGCAGAACAAAGCCGAAAAGTTGCGAAAAGTGTATTGACATTTGATTTGACAGAACCATGATCAAGGACAATGTCAACCAGAGAGGAATAAATCGCCTCTACTTATGCTGGAATCAGACGGTTCACTAATGGTTCATTTCTGCATTTCATTCCAACTATTACACTCGGAATGACAATGAAAAAAAAAGAAATGAAACAAAAGTGAAACGAAGATGAGAACATTCGCTCGAGTAACCATAGAGTAAGCCTTCACTTTAATGCACCTTAATGCTGGAATCAGACGGTTCACTCGAGGGAAGGTTTCCGCCATGTTTTTTCGGCCTAATCGTCCATTTTGTTTCATTCAATGTTCACACGGCGCTATAGAAATAAGCGTTCACTCGTCCATTCCGACCACAGCGTCACCGAGCGAGGTCAACCGCGCTGGAATTCGTTTGTTTTCCAGCGCGGTCCGGCCCCGAATTTTAAGGAAAAACATGTCAGATGCATCGATTTTTACGCAATTTTGTTGACACAATTAAATAAAAATAAATAAATAAAACAGTATTGTTTCGTCTTATAAACCTTTTTATTTTTCATGACATAATAACACAATTTGATTTTACTTTTTTTATTACGAACATTTTCCTACAAATTAATAATCTTACATATATTAAAAAACATATAAAATACATGGATAATAAGGAAGACCCAAAAATTTATATGAGAGGTGTTCCCAAAAGCAAACAAATTAGCCGAACGAATACCATTTTGACGTTTTGCGTGCGTCGTGATAGCGTCCTTCCATGGTCCTTCCTGTACAGGACGCGAGACAAACTGATTGAGAGTTCACTCGGTGTTCAGACGTTTCACTTTGCTCTCTTCCGCGCGCATGCGCGCGCAAGTGAAAGATGCCTAATGAAAATATCCAACATTGTTGGATCGGTTCACTTGAAGATTTCATTCGGCAGTGTTCGGCACTTTCGATTCATTTCATGTTCAGACGTGTCATTCCGAGTAAACTAGGCCGAATGAAATGCGGAAATGAGCGATTAGTGAACCATGTGAATGGCGCTTAAGCGCCAATTAGACGCTTCACTAATCGTTCATTTCTGTATTTCATTCGGCCTAGTTTACTCGGAATGACACGTCTGAACATGAAATGAAACGAAAGTGCCGAATACTGCCGAATGAGATCTTCAAGTGAACCGATCCAACAATGTTGGATATTTTCATTCGGCATCCTTCACTCGCGCGCGCGTGCGCGCGGAAGAGAGCAAAGTGAAACGTCTGAACACCGAGTGAAATCTCAATCAGTTTGTCTCGCGTCCTGTACAGGAAGGACCATGGAAGGACGCTATCACGACGCACGCAAAACGTCAAAATGGTATACGTTCGACTAATTTGTTTGCTTTTGGGAACACCTCTCATATAAATTTTTGGGTCTCCCTTTTTATCCATGTATTATATATATGTTTTAATATATGTAAGATTATTAATTTGTAGGAAAATGTTCGTAATAAAAAAAGTAAAATCAAATTGTGTTATTATGTCATAAAAAATAAAAAGGTTTATAAGACGAAACAATACTGTTTTCTTTATTTATTTTTATTTAATTGTGTCAACAAAATTGCGTAAAAATCGATGCATCTGACATGTTTTTCCTTAAAATTCGGGGCCGGACCGCGCTGGAAATCAAACGAATTCCAGCGCGGTTGACCTCGCTCGGCGACGCTGTGGTCGGAATGGACGAGTGAACGCTTATTTCTATAGCGCCGTCTGAACATGGAATGAAACGAAGATGGAAGATTAGGCCGAAAAAACATGGCGTAAACCTTCACTCGAGTGAACTGTCTGATTCCAGCCTTAGCGTCAATTACACGTTCACTTCGGAGCGATGGTACCGCGCGTCACTTTAGCGCCTCCGCCCACTCAGGCAACTGAAAACTCTCAACTGCCAACTGTCTTTGTATGACAATGTGATGGCCCGCGCACTACACAATCACACAAAACCCCGTTGTCAATGGTAACGCAAGCGGTGACTTGCGACTGTCACTGCTGATTTCCCTGGGCGGCCATTGATAGTTGCCAACTGTCAGCTGATTGTTCTTCTTCTATGGTTAACCAAGCTTTTTGACCAATCAAGACAGAGAAAACAGCCGGTTTTAGTTGGTTTTCAGTTGCCTCAGTGGGCGGAGCGCCTTAAAAGGGTGATTCTGTATTTTTGAGACAGCCTAATGCGTGATAAATCTGCCGTATACGACACATTTTGACAGTTTATCTGTTCTGTTCTGATGAGCTAAATACTGCGCTTACGTTAAGAAACCAACTCTTAAAAGTAGTTACGCTGACGCCAGAGATGACGCCGCAGCGTATACGGAATCTATAACTTTACACAACGCTCAATGCCGTTGAGCTCGGGTTTATATTAAAAATACATCCGGCCATGTTAAGGATTTCAAAATATACATGACCGCAACGTTTTTTTTGTATATTATATTATATACCCGTTATATACTTTTCATTGGGCTAACGAGTAGAAAGACAGAGGGACGTTGAGTTTTATAATATCTAACCTAACCTAACCTCATCCACCCTTCTATTGTCCCCGATGCAAATAAACAAATGTTATGACAGTTAGCGGGTGAAAAGGGAATTAACGAGAAGCACCAAAAATTGCTTCGTTGCGCTCTAGTATATATTAAAATGCGTAGGCGCGAAATCCTAATCTGAAAGTATACCCGGGCAGTATTTGACAGCCGATAACCTTTCAGGCCACCGCGCAGAAAAGTAAAGTCCAAAAGTAAGGTAATGTTTTACAGCGCAGTTCATTGTGAGACATAGAGTGGCGCATGGTACCGTCGGTGCGAAGGGTGTATGGGTGCATGTAAGTGCATTCGCTCACGGGGAAACTGAAAAAACGCTATATAACGCTCAAGTCGCTATCTTGTGTATTTAAATGTGATGGTCCGCACACTACACAACTTCTCAAAAAACCTGTTGTCTACGGCAACGCAACCAGTCACTCGCAACTCGCCATGCTAGTCGCTAGTCGCCGGCGCGTTTCAGTTGCTAGGTTGTTTGGCTGCCATGGTTGCACCTCATGGGCTGTCAGTATTGGACTAATTTGCGAAATGCCATGTTACCAACCAGTTTTAGTTTGGTTTCGGTTTCTTCATGAGCAAAGGGCCTAATTGAGCTATTGTCTAATTAAATGTCACGTACTATAGTCAAACAGATACCAAGTGCACTGCTAAAATTTCACACGGGGATTAACGTACAGTAAAAACTCCGAAAAACCCAAACTCGAAAGACACTCCACCTTAATATTTATATTTTGTATTTCTTATTATTTATTCGACCCTCTAAAATTCCGATTTTCGGAAATACATTAAACTGGATCCTAAAAACAATATTTTAGACGATTCCTAATAATTATACACTCCGAAACAAAATTTAGAAATTCGAATGGCGGTTATTCCCGTCGATTAGGCGACTAAATCCTTTGGAAATTCCGTAATTATATATATATCGTGCTACTATAAAAGCAAACAATTAATGATTATAAATTTAGTAATGAGTAGTGCATTGACTTCATAAGTTAAAAACCAGTCCATTTTTTTATTTTCAATTTGATCTACTTTATTAAGTCAGTTTGACTCCATTTATTTAATCGATGTGCTTGTAATTTCGTATTGTGTGATAATATCAGTGCTTTTAGTAGTTAAAACATATTCAAAATGGTGGATGTAAATCAACGATACGAATTGCAGGCAGGTGAAAAAACGATAGTTTATAATGTTATCAAGTTTTTCCAAAAAATCCGTGACAATCCAGAATACATCAAAACATTGAACTTCAAGCAAGTACATTTATTGAGGCTTGCGTCCTCATGGCCAATATCCCACTCTTGTAAATCTTAACAAAGTTCTAGAGAATAAAATATTTTTTTCTGGATCTCATGAGTCATTTGCCTTGTATTTTGCATGATATTGGTTTCCAATTCAAAATACGCGATGGAAGAAAGTATTTAATGGGAAGACTAGACATTGCTAATTTAGTTGTCATATTATTTATTATCAAATATGGTATGTAGCACTTGCACTACTACTACGACATAAGATGGAATAAATTTCGTGTTAATCAAATAAATATGTGTATCTACATACATGTTTTCCGTGAACTGTAAAATGTTTTTTTTTATTACAAATAAAAATTTACCGATGTAACATGTATAAATTGGTCTCATAAATTGGTTACCGCTTTAATAAATAGCGTCAGATAAACCTTTCTAAGAATTTTCTTGATTCTGAAATATGTATGTAATATGAGTTACCGGACGTGTAGATATTTTTAAACACCTACGCCTTTTTATTCAATCCTTAAATTCTGACTTGAAGACACTCCCGACAATTCGACAGTCCCGAAGATAATAAAAACATTTTGTTTAATAAAATTAATTTTAAGTCGTGAAACTTTTCGTGTTTCCTTTACCTGTACATTTTACTACCCAGTTTGGACTTTGAACCCGCGTTTAGTTTCTGTTTGACTATAACTGAAGTCACCGTGAGGAAAGTCGAAAGGCTCGGATGTTCTTTGTCCACATCCTCCAACTCAATATCTGTTCGATCCCTCCTCACGTCATGTTTTTTTCAAATCGTAGACAAACTGCAGGGCAAACCATTTGTCTGTACGTCTGTAGAGCACTTAACTTATCATGAAATCTTGAACGGTGCTCTTTTTCGTACCATTTCCCTATCTACTGGAAAATATTTCTATGGAAATATGTAAATTCCCGATCTTTCCGATTCTATGAAATTTTATCCGAATTTCGATTTGACGTACCACGCCGGAGGGCTGTTGATTATTTCAATTTTCCGTAGTTTTTATTATTTACTAGTTATTTAACTCTTAATTAAAATGACGGGCGATAACGAACTACATTGTTATAACCGAGGCTGTGGACAGAAATTTAACCCAAATGACAATGAAAAGGGTAAAATGACCTTCCTTCTAGAAGTTTCTAATGCCTACTAATACTTATTATAAACTTTGAAATAACAATACGCTCTTTGTTAGTACACAAAATTGGTTTAGATAATTTATTTTAACTCATTTTCTTTACTTCCTATTTTTGTGTAATGTGTAGTCGACCTTGCAAATCGCTATGTAATTTGATATTTTAGACCAGTAATCTTCAGATGAATATGTAGCTATTCTAATTAAACAATATTTTACAGATGTTTGTTGCCATCATCCCGGTTTACCATTCTTTCACGATGCTTACAAAGGCTGGAGTTGCTGTAATAAGAAAGTCACTGATTTTACCGAGTTTCTTAATATCAAGGGGTGTACTATTGCTAAGCATTCCAACGAGGTATTAACCATCATTTGCTTATTTTCAACTCATTCTCAACAATCAAATTCAGTGTCGCCAACTCGGAATTTCAGTTCCCGCTAGAACCCTGATGGATCATCCCAGCATCCATTATTGGGGGGGGGGGGGGAGATTTTCAGGATATACATTTCTAATTTTCGGCTATTTTCGCCTATAAAATAATGTATTTTGTCATTATATTAAATTTCGCTAGGAAATCCGACATCCTGTAAATGCCGTTAGACACAAAATTTTCCCGTTTCGGGACACTCCAATCCGCCAGATATGACAGGAAATCCGTCAAGTTGGCAACACTGATCACATTTATGATTATGCTGCATAGCTGATAAAATAGGAAGCCTTTTATTTACAAAATAACAAGAATGTTTATTGATATTTTGGGAAAGTGCAAATAATTTTTTTGCCAGTATTTGTTACGAGTTAAATGACATCTGCATATATTTATTTGATAGCTAGTCACATTGCTTTTTGACTTTTATATTTGTAAATTAGGTTTCTTAGTAAAGAGGGCTTGCACAGATTATTGCAAAAACAGCTTGTTTCTTGTTTTACTATGAGATACGTCTATTTATTATACGTATATTTAGGACCTTGACTATTTACGGGGGAGACCTAACCCAACCTATCCGACACCATCTGTGTATTGTTTGATAAGTGCATATTACTAGTGTAGCGGAATAAGGAATTTGAGTAAAAAAAATATTTTAACTTAAAAAAATGTCCATGAAGATCAAAAAAATACATTTCTATATTTTTACTCGTAGCACTAATACATTGTTCTTGAAAAATGATTTAATAACTCAGGTCCGGGGCATACGTCATTCCTATGTCTACCTATGTTAAATCGTCGTGAAAACAAGCTTATGTGCCCAAATACTAGCATAAATAAAAGCAATACTGAATAAACCCTCCATGTTTGGTCGAACAAAATCTGATGTCAAAACTCTGAGTTAACCTTCCGCATGCTTGGTGAAATTATTTCATGAGTTATGCCTGGTAGGGTTTTTTAAATTTTTTATGTGAATACCGCATATGAGTCCCAACTGCTCCCATCTGGAGCCAGTGAGACAATGGCACCCCCAATCGGGGTATGTTGTGAAGCTGAAGCTGAGGTGGGGAAGTACCTGGCTATTCGGATCTGGTCACCAAACACGGCTAAAGCCATTTTCAAGCAATGTTTTAAATCTGAATGGTGGTCTTACACCAGGGAAATGCTGGGAGTATATTCCACTCTTAATTAAACGTATTAATTAATTGTGAAATAACACAAAATTTATTTGCGCACTTCGGGTTCGAACCCGTGATCTTCACATTGGTTGCGGACTTAATTGGAACTTGGAGGAATAACTTAGAGAATTAATTTAAGGCCCATGAACCAGCGGCCGAGAATTCAAAATTCAACTTGCGATCCTGCCCTTGCAATTTTCGATTTCAAAGAGATTCCAAAGAGAAATATTGATTATTCTTTGTTTTTTAACTAATAACTCAATATCCACTTTATTTCATTCAAAATGTACTATACATACCTGCATTCAAGTAAGCAATAAAAATGCTCAAACGCATGATGATTAATTTTTTAATATTGTGTACTTGTACTTTTTGAAGATGTTTATGATTTTTCAATAATGTCTAAGGAAAACAAGTGTGTAAAAAAAAATCTGAAATATTTTTGTTTGTAAGACCTTAAATAAATAGACAAACTGAGGTATTTTCTTCACAAAACACATACTCGGATTTTTTTAAATGATTTTATTTGAACTAAAATTAAAATTCTCAAAAGTGGCTTTACTAGATAATGTATTAATTTATTTTACTGTATGATTATATGATTTGAAATGTGTGTTGTATAATACAATATTTCATTTGAAAATTTAACAAATCTGCCAATGACCAACGGTATAACCTTACTATTTTCAAAATTAACTCGGTTTTTCAAAATTTAAAAATGACTTTACCAGAAAAAATAATAATCTTTCGAAAACAAATTATATTTTTTGATAAAAAAGAGTCCAAACGTCTAGAATTTGATTTAAAAAGGACTAATTTCCGTTATTCCCTGGTTTTACCCTCTTTACTATGAACACTTAAAAAAAAATACAATTTAAGTTTAAATGTGAATAAATTCACCTTTTTTAATAATGCAATGTTTTATGCATTCTTATATTAAAAGTTGATGGTGTAAATGTTTTTATTATTTTAATTTAGAAACCACCTGAACTGCCCAAGTCGAAGGTGGATAAGGAGACAGCCAATGAAGTAGTTACGGTGCGGGCGCCTGTGCCGAAGTCCGATAGCACCCTGAAGAGGCCACCGTTTGATTCGCCCCTTGAAACTTTGGAGCCAAACATAGCGGAAGCTTTAAAAGACAAGTTTAAAAGTTGTCCGCATCAAAATACCAAGCACACCTCACTCGATAATAGCAGGTTTGAAATTTATGTCACATGAAAACACTATACTACATTATTCAATTGTGTATGTACATTTTTTAAATTTTTGTAAAAAGAAAGACAAATATTCCCAGGTTACCAATAACCTGACACATTCGAAAATCTCCTACTACTATCACAGTATTGCGGTCATATGCAAAAAGGCAGCTATGAATTTTCAAGTCACATTTTGATGTACTTTTTATCATATTAGGTTGATAAACATGAAAGGTGTTGTGTATCAGAATGTGACTTTTCAAATTCCTAGCTTCTTTTTTGCTTATGACAACAGAGTAAATGTAAAATGTTGCCTGTGTCGTGATGGGACGACTTAGCCTGCCGAGGAATTGAACTCAAGACACCTGGGTGGGAACCAGTTGCGATGCCAACTCAGCCACTGGGCAGGTCAAATATTCCTTTTTATATTAAGATTTTTAAAGCTTTATGTTTTTGAATTTGAAACAATAATGATAAAAATTATTTCATAGGCATTAGACAAACTTACTGATAATAAGAAACAGTTTTTGGTGCAATTAAGACTCGATCTTGGGACCTTTTCTCTTTCCGAGATGTGCTCTTCCAACATTTTGAACTGCCGCATTTATCGACTGCCAATATCTTTGTTTTATTTATACCTGGTTCTATAGTAGAATATACTTACACCAACTAATTATCCCCTGGTGGGAAATAAAAAATTAGAGTCGAAATTAACGTTACTTATGTTCCCGTGAGCATTCAGGCCATGGGCTCATTGTGGTATCTCCCATTTTACCTCATTTCTTTGAGCTAGTTTCTTGGTAACATGATAGACTTTGTTTTCCCGCACTTGGATCCCCTGTAGTGAGGTCTAAATACTTCGAGATGCTAACTACTCTGTACCTCGGAAGCACCGTTCTTAACACTGTTCCCCAGGTCATAAAGCCTTGAGCACTGCAGCTCACACCTTGGCTCATGATGGCTATTTTCAGTTCGTGTTTCCACCCATATACCCTCTGGAATGTAGGTATAGAGAGAGTGGGGAATAGAATGAGAGAAGGGGAATTTTTATTGTGGTTCCCGGGTAAATGATGCTTCTTGAGAGTTAATATTTTGTTGTTTCTTGTACAGCACTGCAATTGGTACGGCTTGTAAGAACGGAGGCTGCAGGGGCACCTATGAGGGTGCAGAGAGCGACAGCACCCCCTGCGTGTTCCACCCAGGCACACCCATCTTCCACGAAGGCATGAAGTACTGGTCCTGCTGCCAGAAGAAGACCACTGACTTCAACACATTTTTGAACCAGGCTGGCTGCAATACCGGCTTACACAAGTGGAAGAAAGAGGTATATAATTAAAAATATTTCCAGTTAATAAGACTACAGCTAGACCGCAAGCAGAAACAATGGACGTTTTATTTGTAGTTCGGTAGTATTTGTTAGTAACTTGCCACTTGTTTGTGACTTTGGCTGGCGTTGGAGGTCTATAATACTGGCATACAAAAGCTGGTGCCTCGACTACAGAAATGTCTCAATCTCGACGGCGATTATATTGAAAAA
Organism: Limnephilus auricula; assembly: GCA_951813805.1. NCBI lineage: Eukaryota > Metazoa > Arthropoda > Insecta > Trichoptera > Limnephilidae > Limnephilus > Limnephilus auricula. The sequence continues at coordinate 17,804,226 of OX638395.1, read as the reverse complement.
TAGTTATATATGTATAATATATGTGAAGTATCCTGTGAATTTCAATTATAGAAGCTTTTTAACATTTTACCCTAAAAAATCGCAAAAGTTAGAAAAAAATCTCTACAAATTGACTATTGATGAACATTATTTTGTTCAGTACATTTTTAGATGAATCTTTGATGATTCCAGGCCCAGCCTGCTAACACGGTGAAGTGCCGCTGGGACTGGCACCAGACTGGCAGCCATGTGGTGGTGGCGGTGTACTCCAAGGAGTACCACCCCTTCAAGAGCCACGTGAAGCTGAACCCCGTCCGACTGGCTGTGCAGATGATGTTCACTAACTCGGGGGATGCCAAGTTCAACCTGGATCTGGAGCTTAGAGGAGTACGCCCCTTAAACCTATTACAGCTGTGCTTTTTTTCTTTTTAAATATAAAGACAAACATTCCCGGGTTACGAATAACCTGACAATATTTGGATCCCTCCTTCTAACATCATTAACTCCTCAGGCCTCGGGCATATTTTGTCAGAAAGTCAAAATATTTCCGCTTTGCAATAAAATCCAAATAAATGGAATATTTTTTGATGTATCTGAGAACTGAAAACTGTTTTTGAAAGATGATAAAATGCGCTTTCAAATTTTACAATTCAAAATAAACATATATTTATGTTTTGTAATTAAAAGTTTTGAACACAAACCTAAAAAAGTTTTAAAAATAGCTCACCTTACATTTTTAGAAAATCAAAACAAAAACACATACATATTTTATTAGACAAATGTATTATAAACGTTATCATTTTACTTTTATGCCATTTCATTTGAAAATAATTAATATAAAATTCCCAAAGTTTAATTTTTTTTTTTCAAATTGCTTTCGGAAACCTTGGTTTTATAACTATTGGAGTGACCATGCGAAAAAAATAAGTTTGCCTCGATTGCTCGAGATTTCCGGACGATCATTTTTTAAATTTAACGCCAACATTAAAAAAAATCATACCTTCGAATTTTATCATTGAGACACAAAAACTTATTAAAGTGCTATATAGCCAATAAATTAAACAGTATTTTACACTTTATCTCATTTGTAGGATGTATAAAAAAAACGTTAAGTTTATAACCGCGCGGATCCTGCTTGTTTGATACTTTCAAACTGCCGTCAGAGGTACTTATTCGAGTCAACATAGAATATTTTCGATTTCTGTATGTTGTCTACGGTATATTTGATAATGAAAGGTACATTCTTCGGAAAAGGGACTTTATTTTAACCGTAGACAGCTGATCAAAAATTCTGCGTGAAAAAATATTTTTAACATTGTTCTAAAAGAGTCTACGAAGTTCGGATTAGCGACATCTATGGTTATAATAGATTAAGCATTACAATAGATTTGTTTTAAGACCAAAATAACAAACGTTGGAGCTACAAATGTTTTTTTTTTTTAAATTTGCCAAATCAAGAAATAAGTGGCTTTTTTTATCCGAAAATCAATCGTAGACATTTAAAATGGCTCATATATAAGCCAAAAACCGCTCCAGTGGATAAAGATGTACATTTTCATCTCTGGCTTGCCATTGAAGTAAAATCATGTATTGGTTTCATAGTGCTTTCACACAAACGAAGTATTGAATTTCGTAAGTCTAAACTTAAACTTTAGGTCGCACAGTTTATACCCGCGCTGTGCAAGCGGATTCCCTACAGAGCATCGGACCATCCCATTTTAATTGTTTAGTGGTTAACTTTTATGTTTAAATATAAAGCGTGGTGTTTTCTCTTTCTAATACCGTTTAGATTGTATTTCTCACCATTATAGTAAGGAAGACACAATGATTTCTATGAGACCTATACATTCACTTCAGTCTACTTTCATACTTCCTCTCCTAGTTCCATGCTTCACTGCCATCCTTCAGGGTTAGTGTCTTCACTAATTTCCTTTTTATTTGTTCAGGTTGTCGACGTAAAAGAGAGCAGTGTGCAGATGTTGGGCACCAAAGTGGAGATCAAGCTGAAGAAGGCTGAACCCGGCTCCTGGGCCAAGCTGGACTTCCCCCGGGTGCAGGAGGACAACAAGGGTGAGGAGGAGAAGGCGTCCCCCGCTCCCCCCGTCCCGACTCCCACCCACGTCTGGGACGACAGAGACGAGGTGGACCTCGATGATGTTGAACCCATGTCCTTGTCCGGCATCAATATAACTGAAGTTAAATAAGTGATAAATACAAATTATACTTACACCTCCGTCAAGAAAGTATAGATGTTTAATAATTTTTTTCATTACTATGGAAACACTGATTTTAGAACAAATCATATTAGATTCAAATGTGAGGTTATGATCGATTCCTTTTTCTAAACTTTCTTGACAGGGTGTATGTAGCATTGCCATACAAGTTCACAGACATTTAGAAAATATTTTGTATCTCACTAAGAAATAGATAAATAAAATTATCTAACCTAACTAGATTTAAAATTTTTTTTTCTCCTTTGATATCGGCATTTAAAATAATAAATTATTTCGTTGATATCCCATAACTTCTGGGACCCAAGCACGGTCGATCGATAAAACCCTATATGATATTGACTGTTTTTACATTAGCTCCACACAAGAGGTCCTAAGGAAATAATTTCCCTCAGGGCCTGTGTCATCTTTGGGGATGTTGTGTCAAGGGTCTTTTTAGGAAAAGGAAGATAGGAAGTTTTGGGAAGGAAAAGGTATGAGGGGAGGGTACAAATCCTCCCACTGCGGTACAAGGCGATGTTCCGAGAGAGTCCTGCTGGAGAGGTCAAAAGGACTCCCTCAACCAGTCTCTTCCGATTCGGCCTGCCACGCAGTTGGTGGGCAGACGCATCCGCCGCAAGACCCAGACAAACCTCACCCCTATGAACTTGGGCACTCCTGCTAAGTCACCAAACGTAGCGAACCATTTGAGGTGACCTAAGGCAGGGGTGTTGTTTATCCAATAAATGGTTTCCGGAGCAGGGGAACTTTACCCCTCTCCCAAATTGTGTAAAATTAAAATAAATATATAGACTAAATCCATCATCTATGGTTGTTAGGTGGCTTTAGGCAGTGTGTGCGAACACGGTCTGCAATTGATATAAAATTTTCCAACAGCCGATAAACAAATGTTGCTCAATGAAGCGCGACATCTTGGCTGTCAAATGTCAATATATCCAACTTTTTGAATAATGTAATTCATTATGCAAAATTACTGGTTTTACAATGAAATAAACAGTAATTGTTGAGTGAAACACAAGGTATATATTGAATCATTTGGCGGGTAGGAGGTAACCCGCCGTAGCTTAATGGTAGAGCTCCTGACCGGCAATCAGAAGGGTGCGGGTTCGAGTCCCGTCGGTGACATGTATCTTTTCTTGGGAGATTTTTTCAATATGGATGAGTGTTTCAGGATAATAATTATTGCTTATAATATTTGTTACCCTTTGTGCTATCCATAAAAAATGTCGACTTAAACATTAGTTTATCAATTAAAAAAAAAATAATGAAGTTCCCACATAAGTAGTTTTTATTAATCAAAAGTTTAGTTTTTTCGGTCCCTTAAGGGGATGGTAACGTATTTAACTTTATTTTTATTATTTCATATGATTGTATAACATCTTAAGATTGTTGTGTCAAAATTTGAAACAAATTGGAACAAAAGTAAATATGATGTAGAACTTGTATGAACAAAATATTCATGATTAGTATTGGATTTTCTGGCATCCAAAACTTTAAAGCGATTTTCTGACGCTTGTCATTTTTGAAGCAGGTGAACAGTTTAAATCAAAATAGAATCGACCGATTCTTTTGAAATTTTGTATACTAATTCCTTACATGAATAACCAGGTAATGCTGGGAGCTTTTTTTTATTTTTCATTATTATGACTTTTACAATAACAAATAGACCCACTTTTTAGATTAAGATCGGTTTTTTCACTTCTAAGTGCCACCAAAAATTTTAAAATCAAAAAAAATATTCCTCATTACCTTAGGAAAGTGGTTATCTAATGATATCATTTTTTTTTTTTGATTTCCGATGATCCAGTCATGAGTTATACTGTTCACCGGCGGACAACTTTTTCTGAGGCGTCTCTGAAGATTTGCTGCCGTCGGCTTAATTATTTATATTTTGTTTTAAAAAATTAAGGAAATTTTGTTTGTATGTTGTACTATAATTTTACGATCAATTATAAAAATTTGTATTACCTGTAGCGTCTAAAAAAATTCTTAAAAATGGGCTTTTTTTACGCCGAATTAACATTACCATCCCCTTAATTAAATTCTGAAATTAAAATTTTTCTAATTTACCCCGTCTAAAAATAAGGATTGATAGGTAGGCAAATAAAATCACATTTTTTTTCAAGTATTTTTCCACATTTATTATCTCATAATTATTTATAATGAAAACAAGAAGTTTATCACAGATTTACTGAAGAAGGTGAATAAAGTAATTTTCACAGAACATTAATTTATAGTAACGTGAAATATAGGAATGTATTTACAAGTATTATTAGATATTATTTAGCATAAAACAGATTAATTAATTTAAGCAATGAAGGGTAATTACAAATACTTTAAGCTTTATTATTTACACAATACACAGGGCCGGTATATATGTCATTTTTAGTAATGGTATCATTAGGCTTATCTTGCCGGGGCTCCTACCAGAGAGCAACTTGACAGGCGTGAATATCTCACAAGCCGAGCAAAGTAACTAAAATACCAAAAGGCCCATAAACTATCTTATATTTCACTGAATATTTTAAGTTATTTTACAATACCTACATAAAAGTATACATGAACACGATAATTATTATCATTAAAGCTTCGACAAACGTGAAGTTCACATCAAAAAGATACTTATGACACAATAACACTCGCCATACAGACCAACCAGCCAGACGTAAAAATATCATGTGTTATAACGCTAATCGGCTTTATTTTTCGTATTCGCTACCGTCGCGATATCAGAAAAGTTATGCGACCCCCCCTTCGCCGTAAATAGGAGAGGGGGTCATTTCGAATACACGGAGCATGCACGGAGCCGTCAAGTTGACATATCCAGTACAAAGAAATGATATTCTCTCGACCGCTTCCGATTTCAACTGACCCGTTCTCCTGCCGTAGGAAGAAATATTTTATAACGTAGTGTGTCGGTAGAAAAGATACTTTATAATGCAGTATCTTTTGATGTGAGCTTCGCGTATGTCGCCCGCTTAATGGTTTTATGAAACATTCACATTGAGAATAAGTTTATAATTTTTTTTATCTGAAATTAAAATATTATTATCAGTGAGGGAAGTATGCATCAAAAAATTGCTTTTTTTAACTTATAGAAGATTAATTTGATTTCCCGGGTTCACCCGAGTCTCAATCATGAAAAATAGAAACAAGAGAGATGCCATCAAATATTATTTGTATGAAACCGAAAGCATTCACAGGTATGATAGATCAGCGTTTTCCAACCTTTTCAAGCTTGCGGACCGATGAAAATAGGAGAAAATTTTTTAGGACCGGTAGGTAATGCAGGATTAAAGACTTTGATTTATGTAGTATTTTGTTTATTGGTTTTTAATAACAGGTATAGAAATAAAAAATGACGATTTTATTGCAAATACCAACCAAAATGTAACACAAAATAAAATTGATTACTGGATTAAGGCCCATTAACCAGCGGCCGGGAATTCAAATTTCAACTTGCGATCCTGCTCTTGCAACTGTACAGAGCGGTTCCGATGAGAAAGATTGATTATTCTCTGTACCTTAGTTTTTTTTAACCCTTTAGCTGCCGAAAAAAAAAATTAAAACTAAAAGTTCAGTTTGAAAAGAAAAGTTTTTTAGGTTTTCACGTAAGGTTCACCAGTTTCCCACTTGTACTACGAACATTCATTTATAGTTTCCGGATACAATGTGCGTGGTTACAACACTCTCATCATTGCTTTAGACAAACTCTCAGTCATTGCTTTAGACTTAGACAAATTGCTTTTGTGCATTATGGTCAAGTTGTGAGCAAACACACATGAGCTCTTGTAAACATTGCATATGTATGAGGTTATAATTTATTATTATATATTAACAAATTAATGCAAATGTAAGAATGATGCATGATACTGACATTTTTTGGAGGTGATATCATTTAAAAGTTTGTTTAATCTGACTAGATTCACTTCAAACAATGTACATAGTTTGCTTTACTTCACATTAAAAACGCTATCCTTATAATAAAAACAGGAAATCGTAAAGAGATTTTTTGTAAAAATTACAATATTGATGACATAAATCAAATAAATATTATTTACATCTTAAGTATGAAATTCATTTCTTGCACAACTCCCTGCTACTTCATTGTAAAGTAAGTAAAAGATTTAGAAATGTAATTTTAGAATTTTGGGAATTTAGTGGAATTTAGTGGTAATATTTTAGTTTCTTCACATTGCGTAAAAGATCTGATTTTATAGACATAAAATTATTTTTGTCTCACCTGGAAAATAGCTACATATTAATAATAATACAACTTGCACAGAGATGAATTATTATTCGCTTCAGCGACTTTCAATTACTTTAAAAAATCTTTCACGTTTATTTCTTTTACACTTATAACAAATCATTTATATTTATGATATTCTAGCCTAAAAGGTTTCTCATTGAAAATCGTATTTCATAAGTTGAACATTATTGACTATGAGATATAATAATAATATATTATAATCTTATGGAATTTTATTCTTTGCATGTATGTTATTACGGCTGTCCCCGGTAGAACTGATCCCAAATAGGAATGCAATAGGCTGAGGCTGCTCCTTCACGAGTGGGTATGAAATCAACATTGCCCGCATACAGCAAAAATGCAGGCAATGGAAGTACAGAATACTTCTCCCGCGCCACTCTGACCCATATATTTTTATTTATCACTCTGACCCATATATTTCTATTTACCATTCACGAATGAAGCGCTCTCGGTATCAAGCATTCTTACTGCTCCCAGTTTATGAGGATTTCTTAAACATGAGGGAGCTGCCTTATTGTGAGCAATAGTGTGTATGCGGCTGTGCTAGATCCCCAGAAGTCTAATGGCCTGTTTACACAAGGTCAGTGTTTAGTTTAGTTTAGAGGCTACTACATTGCTAAAACGTTAACTTACTACTTGTCCACATGCGGATAGAGCCTTCAAATTAACCAAATGTTTTGGTTGCCAGTAGTTCACTCTACTAAACACAGGCATCGTGAAGACATGTCATTAGTGACAATCCCTAAAAAATGCATTAAATTTCATTTTGCCAATTATTATTTTGAGGTTTAAAAACTATGGCTGTCCCGAGTACTTCTCCATGTGGTACATGTCTCCCAGGAGCCTGGCTATGGGGATATCGCCGATGGTGTCTCTGAAGAAGAGCAGCTCCACGGTGGTGGCCCGGATCTGCCGCAGCGAGGGTAGCAGCAGCAGCAGGCGGCCGAAGCGCGTGGGCTGGCGGGGATAGCGCTGGCGCACATAGTCCGCCAGGATGCACTGTGCCTGGTCTTGCAGCATCTCCACGGGCTGAACATCGCAGAGACCTGTGGTTTCTAAGTCAATCAAAAAAATTAGTTTTATATAGGTGTGCCCAATAGATGTCACTATTTGAAGTGTTTCAGTAGAACTCTACTTTACAAGAACGGCTGTCAAGCTTACTTATTTAATTAAAGATCTTATTTAATCGGATCGTCACTCCGGTTCCAGTTATTAGAAGATCAATGTGGAAGAGGTTCTGTATCTAGTTTACTTTTGGAACCAGCTTATCAAAGTGTTCCTCAGATAAATAATATCGAAGGTTCAGGTGAGAACAGAGCAACTGGTTCCTACTAAGAACATCAACCACCTCAAATACCTAACGTCAGTCGAAATTCGATCAATGGAGACAGACCGAAAATCAGTGGTTAACAAAGGTGTTATTCTTTATTAAAAATCAAATAATGTTTAAAACGTCCATCAAAATAATTATTTCTTACCTACCTTCTAGATGTCACTCTACTAAAATGGTACTATTGCCCGTATGATTTCAAATATGACAGGTTAAAACAACGTGCTGTTTAATTAACTAACAGTGGTACCAACCTGGTGTAAAGAGGACTACAGCCTTCATGCAGCCGCACTCACTTCCGTCCGGAGAAATTTGCCTGAAGCGACAGAGAATTTCCTGTAAAAAATAATGAGATATTTATAATATTATAAAATATTGTTGTTACAACTAGAAAGAAGTATTGGATATACTCTAAGATAATGCTATTCCATGGCAATCGTCCAGACTGTCCAAAAAATGCACAAAACACTTAAGGGGAGACCCGGCGGTGATTTTTCCATACAAACGTATTCCCTATTTATCTCTCTGGATTTTAACCCTAGAGAAAATATTGTTTTTACATAAAATAGATATCGACTACTAGCGTGTCGGTACTTTTGGTTTTTTTTGATAAGTTACCTTCCAAAAATCAATAAAATTAACTGGTTTAAACGCCGTCAAAAGACGTTCAGTAAATAAACTAGACAATGTTTTTTTTTAAAAAGCAAAACGAACAGACATAGAATATACAATGTCTAATAGTTTTTTCTTATGTAGTTGGTAAAAAAAATTGAAAAACAGTCCACTTTTGGAGGAGAAAAGTGGGGAATACAAAACCTCGATTTTAGTTAGGTATTAGTAGCCCGAGGTGCATTGTCCCTTTCGCTCAATATCCGGAGTAAGAGCAACAGTGATAGCAACAATTTAGTGAAATCTATTTTTCAAATTTCTCCACCACCGGGTTTCATCTAACCTTAACTCAACCAGCAAAAATAAATAATGAAGCAGTCAAATGAGCAAAGTAAAGTATGTGAAATCATTTGCGACTTTAATGATATATTCGGACATTTCCTTTAGTCAGGGCCGGACCTGTGCATTCGCGAATGGAGCAGTCCATTGTCTGACTTGTCAAGGAGCCAAAATGCTGATAATACATGAGACAGCGCCCATGAGGCTTTTACTAGCGCCTGACGCCGTTTGAGTCAGGCCCAACCATTAGTATGCAACTATTGATTGGTAATTGTTCGCACTAGTCTAGCTCGTGCGTCGCATGCTTCTTGGAGTCTAGACGAAGTTATTCGAAAATAAAACAAAATTCTATTGCTTCCTTAAAAATCATATCTGCAACACGCTTTACACAAACGTTATACATATTGCCGACAAATATTTTTCAGGCGCTCAAATTAAATAAATCCGTACCTGTATCGTCTTGATCTCGGTATGCGTGAGCGCGTCTTGCGGCAGTCGGTCCCTTGCCTGCGGGCAGGCCAGAAGCGCCCCCAGCTCCCAGGGCACGGACCACTGCGCGAGGTGAAGCAGGAACAGCTCCTTCCACGACTCCTGCAGCAGGAGCGACTGGTCGCGGCGCGAGAGGGTCTGGAAGGGTGCCAGACAGCGTACCCAACGGACAGCCATGAACAGTAGGCGCGCGGTGGTTTCCTACGAGGGAATAATAATAAATTATTAGATTAAATATTATAGCATCTAGGTATTTCTGATACCCAGCGCAAATTATACCTACCTATTTAAATCCTGAGAACAAGCAATTTGTCGAATAAGGAACAGGCAAAAATAATGTCAACCTCAAATTTCACCTCAATCTTTATATATAAAAATCTCGTGTCACAATGTTCGTCCGAGGTAAACTCCGAAAATATTTAAACGATTTTGTTTAAATTTGGCTTACTGTGTGTAAGTTAGTCCAACTTAAAAGATAGGAAAGTTTTTATTTAGATTATTGTTATTGCGAATTAAATGTTTTTAATGGGACATCGACCAAAGAACAATGTTATGGGACAATTATTTGTAAGTTCTACAAGTTTCTGACAGATGGCGGTGTGAGTTAATTTATTGGTCTTGGTTATCTAGATTAGGTAACTATACAGTAGATGGCGTTGTGTTTCTTTAGCTACAGCAACGCGTGGGCGGGCCAGCTAGTTTTATTATAAAAATCTCGCAACACGATGTTGGTTCGAGATAAACTCAAGGAAGGCTGGATCGATTTTTATGATCTTTGATTTGTTGGATAGCAGAATAACGAATCTCCGATCCGAAAAGCAGAATAACGAGCTCTGGCGTTATGAAATTTTTACACAAAATTTGAAATATCAAGTCAAGTGAATTTCAATTTGAGGTTAGAAATTAAAAATTAAATTAAAGATTAAAAATTTCAATTTTTAAAAATTTATTTTTTCACTCAGATTTGTTTCCACCGTAGTACTAAAGAAGTACCCCACTCCATCTAATCCTTGTCCACCACTTATTTTACAGATAGTTATTTTCAGAAAGTTGTCCACTTTTCAACAGAATATCAAGAAAATGTATTTATTATATTTATTTAATAATAAATGGTTAGTGTTAAGTGGTCTGTCTAGGGGAAAATTACTGTCACCATAATACTCGTAATAACTATTCTTTCCATCCCTCTTAGTTGGCTGTAAGTTACCACAAGCAGCCACGTGGCTTTGCGAGTTGCCACGTGCACTGTGCAGTCTCCCTCCTATTGGCTGGTCGGCTGTCGGAGGGTTGACTTCCCGACGCGCGGCGGCCCGCCTTTGTACTGCGTGGCGACGCTATTTATACGCAACGCGTCGGTACCAGCATCGCGACGCCGACCAGTTACTTGACTTCCTGATAGATAACGACGCTAAGGGCGCTCCCATTGGCTGCGACTTCATTGACTTACTTACATTGTGCTGGTACGAGTATATTGAGGGTGCAGAACTTTTGACTTAAACTTCGGTGATTTCAATGCTGTTGTCGATTCCCTAAAAACCTGTCAACTTTGAAACCGTTCCCAACACTTGATATCGGAAATACATTTTTCTGTTTTCTTTAGCCACTCGAGCGCTTTTTGCCCCCTTATGACACTATTTCCAATACCATGGATTGCTTTGTTGCCAAAATGTGGCAAATTTTTTATTTATTAAAGCTATTATATAATATTTTGTACATTCAAAATATAACTAAATAAATATGCTCTAGATTCTGTAAAATGTTTTAAAGTTAAAAGTTTAATATTTTTTTTTTTTATAAATTCTACTAATACATGATAATAGACAAAGATATGGTCTCCATATTCAAATTCGGAGGTATGATTTTTTTATGTGGGTGGAAAAATTTCCTTTAGCAATTCGAGAAAAAAGATTTAAATTGCTCTGTCGCTCCAGTGGGTTTTTTTTTTCAATGTGAATGTCGCTGAAAGGTCCAACTGACTAATAATAGATTGTTTGTAACTTGTAACCTCCCCATACTTTTGATTACATCTATTTGAATTTCACTTTTGTATTCTTGATTGAATGTCGCGGATTCTCCCACTTTCCGACATTCGATCGAGCGATAGATTCGTTGTTGATGACAATGTATTCTACCAACTTCGTGGCAATCATTCACAAACACACGGACGTTTATGCATTTTTCCGAAATTAAAATAAATGATAGCATTTAATATAAGAAATAAGATGTCGGTTTTAAAAATCGGAATTTAGCAAGGTAAATAGCGCGATTGATTTCGATCATTGAGAAGAAAGGTTTAAACCTCCGTCAACCCAATTTTATTATTATTTTTTATCTAAGTTTTAAAAGACGTAAGAAAATAAATGCGTTACACAAAAAAAACTTTTTTACGGGTTGATTTTTTTATTATTTTTAATGTGAAAACCGCACAAAAGTCCTAACTGCGACCAGATGTTTGGAGTTAGTTGGACCCTGTCCTTCCCAATTTATGTTGTGAGGCTAAATGGATCGGGGAAGTAAATGAGATGTGGAAGAGTTAAGTTGAGAAGTTCCTGCACGGAGAAAAATGTTATTCTAAAGTACGATAATTTTATTCGTAAAAACGGTTAAAAACGGGACTGAAGTTCTTACGAACAAATTAACAGGGTTTCAATGTTTATTGGCGGGAACATGTAAGAATAATTTGTTGGTATTGTAATTTCGTACCTATACCAACAAATTATTCTTACATTTTCCCGCAATAAACATTGAAACACTGTTAATTTGTTCGTAAGAACTTCAGTCCCATTTTTAACCGTTTTTACGAATTATTTTAGAAAAACATTTTTCTCCGTGTGGCTATGAAACTGATCGACCATTTTGAGGATCATCAAATGTGAGGAGAGTTGAGAGTTTGAAACACAAAAACCTTATGCTTTAGTGGAACAATGAACACAACCTTATTAATGAGTTTACCAGTTGGTAGTCGAATGTGATAATGCGTCTGATTTCCACCCAGGCATCGTTGGTTGAATTCCTTTGCTATATAGCTAAGCCCCTCGCAGTCCAACATTTATGTGATTTGTATTGTATTATTGGGAATGTTGTTAAGTTAAGTTATGTAAGCAGTTGGTATTTACCTGCAGGATCTCCCAGGTGGGCGCCAGGGTGAGGGGCAGGGGCAGGGGTAGGGAAAGGGGTGGCGCGGGGCGCTGCGGGGGCTCCCCGCCCATCTGCAACTGGCGCGCGCTCCACACCAAGTCCTGGGAATAACCGCTCTCAAGCTACAATACACAATACACACAATAACACCAGCTCAATCAGTGGAACCATCACCATCACTGTTATTGCTAACAACAAACTCTACTCTCTATCCTACCCTAATTGAATAGCCCAACAGCAGAATATTTATTACAAAAAGCGATCAAAAATCTCAAAGCTCACTGTAAGCATTGACCATTGAGCCATTGACCAGCGGCTGAAAATAAAACTTTAAAAAATGCTTGCAACTGTACAGGGAGGTTCCGATGAGAAAGATCGATTATTCCCCATATCAATTTTTTAAAATAAAAATTTAATATTGATTTATTTCGTTCAAAACATGTTTTAATATATACCTACATTCAAGTAAGCAACAAAAAATTATTAAATATCGTGTACTTCTTGTAAGTATTTTTTGATAATAAGTATTTATGATTTTTCAATAATGTCTAAAAAAATATAAGCGTGTAAAAAAAATCAAATATTTTAGTTCGTCAAGACCTTAAATAAATATTAAAACTGAGGAATTTTTGTCACAAAACACGTTCTCGGATTTATTTTTTTAATGATTTTAATTGAACTAAAATTAAAATTCTGAAAAATATGTTTACTAGATTATGTATTGATTTATTTTGATGTATGATTATATGATTTGAAATTTGTGTTGTATAATAAAATATGTCGTTTGAAAATTGAACAAATCGTTAACGACCAACGGTATAACCTTAGTATATTAAAAATATACTTAGTTATTCAAAAATTTTAAAATGCGTTTACCAGATAAAATAACAATCTTTTATGTTTTACCAATTTATGTTTTTTTGTAAAAAAAGAGTCAATACGTCTAGAATTTGCGGTCTATTTGTGATTTATACTGATTTAAAAGAAAATATTTTCAGTCTGGAAATTTCATAATTGAGTGAAATATTATTTCGGTTTTTTTTTTATGAATTCAATTTTTTGTGAAATTACTATCAAAAATATCTTTATTTTCCTGCAAAATAAGTCAAAAGGGACTGCGTTTAACAACATTTAATAAATCTACATGACTACTAGACAAACATTAACATTTCATATACAGACATCTCATTCTAACCTAACTATAAATTGCATTCTCCAATACAACGATTTCATAGTCTTGGTAACCAATATTTAAACAATGTTGATATATTTGACAATAATTTGAATTTGGTAAACTTTAAACGCCGTATGTGCGAACTATTTCTACTTATTCATAAACTATTGTAAATACCAATTTTATACATTTTTATTAATATCTACCTATTATTGTAGATTTGGAGGATATTGGCAGGCTATCTATTTTTACTTTATTTATATTCTGTATTACCTATATTTTGTCAACTCATATTTTATCTAACCTATATTATGTGTCTTTATATTTTCTGTTACTTTCCTGTATTTTAATTACTTCTATCTCCTTACTGTTATTAATCAAAAGATGTATTGCTTTATGTATGTAAAAGCCCTATGACCCGTTTAAATAATAATAAAAAATAAAAAAATATATATAAATATTGAAAATCTATGTGTTACCATGAGTCAAGCAAGCATGATGGTGAATGTTTCTTACCTGATACTTCTCCGCCGACATGAGTATATGCAGCAGTGCGGGTGGTGGTGCCAGCGAGGAGGTGGGCTGGAAGAATGAGGGCGGGGGCGGAGGCTCCAGCCCCATCGGGCTGCCGGGCCGGCCCGAGGAGCCCGAGCTGCCCCCGCCCCCGCCCCCGCCCAGCGGCTTGCTAAACACGGAGCCGGGCGACGGGAACTTGGGCTGCCCCGGGGACAGCTTCAGGGAGTCCTTCATCAGGTGATGGGAGAGGTGCGGGGGGGCCATCAGGGCGGACTGGTGCAGCTTGGGCTTGCGGGGGCCTCGCTCGTGTTGAACTGCTATTGGTGAAAAGGTTCTCATTAATATCGATGTTAAGTTTTTGAGGAAAACAATCTCCATCAGGGCCTCATGCCATCTTGGAGTATGCTGAGTGGAGGGTATTCGTCCAGGAGTGACGGACGTAGAATCCATCCCGCCTCCTCCTCAACCGACCTCTTATTTTATTAAAAGTCTACAATATGGTTGGTTTATGGTTTTACAATATACTTATCTGGGGAACCAGTTAAAATATTACTTATTATACAAATACATAGCAATTAACAAATTAACAGATATTACATTTATATGATTAGATATATCGCACCTGAGCGAATACAATGGCACAAGTCCAAAAATGGCATTTTTGAGTTAAGTATGCAGAAATGTTCCTGGGTGTCTTTTTGATCCTAGAAAAAAACGGTATAATTCTCAAAAATATTTTAGAGGCTTTAAAAGCGAAAATGTCATTGTGATATTTTCATTTTTTACACAAATTCAAGCAAAAATAGTGGCACAATGATCATTGTGCCATTGTTTTAGCGGAACATAATAAACGTAACTCGGCACAAGTAAGCGAACTTCACGTCAACGTCGAGTTGTGCCGCTATTTTTGCGAATGTCTTTGAATTTCTATGGTCTTAACTCATAGAATCAGTTCGACTAGCTTTCCGACAGCGCGGTTGTTTTGGACGGTTAAGCGTTTTATTAAGACAAAAAGCTATTTTTGTGGTATTTTCAGTTACTTAAGACATTAAATAATACATAATGAGATACAGCCAAGCTGCCAGGATTGTAAGAAATTTTTATTTTATTACATTAGCTCCACACAGGAGGCCTTTTGGAAAAATAATTTCCCTCAAGACCTTTGTCATCTTTGGCAATGCTGTGGAGGGTATTTTTAAGGAAAGGGAGGAGAGGAAGTTCTGGGAAGGAAAGGGTATGAGGGTGGGGTAGGAATCTGGGGTTCAGTGTGTCCAGGTCATCCATCGCCAAGACCTAGACAAACATCACCCCATGAACCCGAGCACCCCTGCTAAGTCACCAAACGAATCGAACCACTGTAGGTGACCTACGGAAGAGGTGTTGGCTATCCGATACATAGTTTCCGGGGAGGCAGTACCCATTCCCGCCTCCAAATGTACAAATACAAAAAAATGGTACAAATGACACAAAATATACAAATACGACTAGATAATAAGGTGTTTTACCAAACGTCAATAAATATTTTAGGTGCTTATACTTTTTGTGAATAACTTGTCCTCACTGTTGATTGTACATTTTATATAATATGCATTTTTTATTTTAATTTTGTTAAGATTATATCATTTACACGAAGTGTAACGAATAAGCAAGTGTCGTTGCTGGAAATTGCATCACAGCTAGCTTCGACCTACACACTGTTTTACTAACCACTTGTGGTGAAGTTAATAGTTTTGACTACAAAAGAAAATTTCATCATTTAACTTTACATGTGGCATGAAGGGTTGGCAAAATGTGGAAGTAACGAAATCGGTTCATGTATTCTCGAATTCCTAAAAAACGATTGTACCGGAAGAGAGTTGATATTTTATGCAGTCAATTGTTTTGACCAAAATAAAAATAAGTACATAGTGAGTTCATTTATTTATTGTGTCACTGAATTAAATATTCCAAGCATCAGTCACAAGTTTCTAACACTCAAAATGAGGGTGATGCGATGCGTTCTGTTGTTAAGAAACAAAAAAGAATACTTTCCTTTTTTGTACAAGCTCAATGGGTTACTGTTTGTTCAATTGGCAAAAAAATGTCATCTGTATGGGGTTAAGGAATAGATTTCAGAAAAATTATTTTACAGTCAAACCTGGTGGGTAAGAATTTCAATATAAATGAAAATAATGATACTGTTATATGGCAAAATATGAAAAACTTAAAAGTAACTAAGTTAAGCTCATTTATAGTATTTTGTAAAAACATTTTGACGGAGATTACCTAACAATCAACGTTAAGAAACACCAAAGATGCTTTTTTTTTCTTTTTTTGTAAAGAAACACAAAAATTCCCGGGCTACGAATAATCCAACAACATTTGAAAATCTCCTATTACCATCACACTAAGCGGAAGATGATGCTTGTGTTGTGATGGAGGACTTAGCCAGCCGAGGAATCGAACACGGAACGCCTGGGTGACACCAAACACGATGCACACTCAACCACTGACCGGTCAGTCAGTAATTCTGTCCCCAGCATACCTTCTCCCACCAGCTATTCTTTCAGCTAAAATCAATGACTTAATTTCACTTTGCGAAGCACAACTCATTCCAAGCCATTATCATCATTTTTATACAAATTTAAAGGATTCCACTATTGCTGATGCTGATTTAGCAACAGCTGATGATGTTAATCAGATTTTTTTTTGTAACCATTTTGTAATGTGTACTCTTTAAAGGTTTTATACAAATCTAACGGTCTCCACTATTGCAGATGCTTCAGCTGATTATAATTGATTTTTTTATTTTTTTTTTATTACCACTCTGTACCGTGTAAGAGGTAGAAGAATTCTTTTTTCATTTTTTATGTTTTAGTTGTTATTATTGCCTATTAAAACAAAGATTAAAACTTAAAATATCTGTATTTTAAACAAGATTATGACTGATTTATAATGCTGCTTTGGGCATAAGTTGAAAAATTGAAAAGATTTCCGCAATAATAACGGCACAAAATCGAAATTTGCCTTAAATACCTTCAAAATGGGAGAAATGTTAAAAACTCGGATATGTAATAAAATTGCATAACGGTTACCCAAATTTCCTAAAAGAATATTTTTTTATTTGTTAATAAACTGATTTAATACACTAAAATGAAATATTCAAACTGCTCTCCTGAAAAAAGACGTTTTTTGAGTTGTGCCATTGTATTTCCGGGGGTGCGATATATACAAATTCCGGCTATCATGATACGGGCGTGTGTCTAGTGTGGTAGTCGAAAAGCATGTAAAAAAAACTGTGCACAAAAATAGTTCACGGGGCGATAGAACCACCTGCCACGCAATTGGTGGGCAGACGCATCCACCGCCAAGACCCGCACAAACCTCACCCCATGAACCCGGCCAACCCTGCTAAGTCACCAAACGTAGCGAACCACTTGGGGTGACCTATGGCAGAGGTGTTGGTTATCCAATAAATGGTTCCCGAGTTTAACAACACATTTAACAAAACTCTAAATTCCTTATAACCTACTTTAAAAAAATAAAAGCAGCGAAATATTATGATTAGTACGTAGGTACTCGTGTTATTGCCGAAGGCGAAACAGCGAATATAATGTTTATGAATGAAGTAGAAAAAAGTTGCTAGTATTATCATATAATTTAACCGCGCCATTATTATTTGTGTTATCATTTTATTACCCACGTTTATTGCTCTGGTAATACTGATATTTTTATTATTTACATATTGCATGGCGGGCAATGCCGTGTTTTGAAAAGGGGGTGAAAACCTATTAACTATCGAAGAAAAAATGGATCATGCAAAAAGATCAGCGATTCTGAATAATGAAACGTAAATAGGTACTTTATTGTCTTGCAAAATAGAAGGGTACCTAATTCATGTGTATAAATAGGGCGAGGGAGAGAAGCTTAAAGTGAGAGGAGAAAATAGTTTGGGGTTGACTGACTTATAAAGGTATTATATTCCGACGAAGTGTCCTGGCGATCCTGCAAAGAGATTTATAACATTTTGGGTAATTGTATTTTTCAGTGTAAATTTTTGTTTACATTAAGTATCTTGGTATGAACAGCCAAGTTGTTCAACTCCTTCACCATTAACTCTCATTACATTTTGCTTCACGAGGAAGGCGGGAAAGCACCTGGCTATTCAGATCCGGTCACCAGCATGACTAATGCCATTTCAATTTTGATTAGATATTTTCAATTCTGAACGGTGATATTTCACCAAGGAGATATTAAAAGAATCTTCCACTCTGAAACGTGCCACAAACTGTGATTCGACTTCGAGACCGTCTAAAAGAAGTCTGTAATCGGGGTGCATAATTAGGTACTCTGAATCTGGTCAAATGAATCTTGTGTGGTATTCACGTACCTACCTAATATAAGCCACTATTGTCACAAATTTTATTTTGTAAGTAATAGAACAACTCATATGTACGCGCATAAATAAATGTTGATAGAATGAATTTGAATGAACTTTTTTTTCAGGCAAAACCAAATTAATTTTTAAATTTATTGTTTGATTAGTATTATTGTTTCCTCACAAAATAGCTTCTAGGTTATAAAGGGTAATTTTTACCGATGTATGATAGATAGATAGATGATAAACTACAACAAAATGTTATATAGGAAAAAAACCAAACCGAAATTCGAAAAAAAAACTCGTCGGGCCGCTTTCGAAATTTTCAACGCGTAACGTAGCTTGAAGTAAAACACTGCCACTGTGTAGCAGGTAACTCAAATCTCCCAGCGGAATATGGACTTCAAGCTACGTCACGAATTATTAGCAAATAACCGCTCTATTCCCTCGATCGTAAAAAACAAATGAAATTATTTTCAATCCAATAAACCACAGAAACATGCAGAAATTAAAAGTTTCCTATTGGTTCCTGAATTTGTGACGTCAGACAACCATGGATATTTTTTTGTTTAGAATTCGGTTACCCCCTTGCCCTCTGAGCTAACCTTGCTAAACGCATTTTCTACAAACCTACCAATTTGAAAACAGAAAACAAATAAACATTAAGAACTTTGAATATAGAATCAAAAATAATAATCATCTCGTAAAATATATGTTAAAGATAGGTACTTTATCGCATGTCAGCATTTGAAAAAAGTAATTTCTAAAATTATTTTCAATTTTCTTAACACACATCCATAGAAAAACACCCATAACTTCCCATTATGAAAATGTTATACTTGTACCTACGCACAAGGAAATTATAATGTTTAATAATTTGGGGCCAGGTAGGTGCCAGGGTGTCAGAGAGCAGAAGAACAGAAGGGAGCAGGGATCAGGGGCGCATAACAACCGAGGAGGAATTGGAAATATCATCTATCCCTCGTTGCTTGACGTAGCAATCGGCTTACAAAGCCTGCATGAGAACGCGTGTATTGTTCATGCACGTGACGTTCCGTGCTCTACCTATACCCTTATTACTGGGAGAGGAGGATGCTATTGCGAGTTATTGTGGGTGAAAGGCGGTCAATGACCAAATCTCGTGATTCGTGAGGTACGACAATTATTCGATATAAATATGCCAATACTTAGTTTACCGGTTTATTACTATCTACATTGTCAAATCATTTTTTTGTTTGTTTAGGTGTCTTGATTTGATGTAACGACATATTGTTGGTTATATTATTTTTGCAAGGAACCAACTTTTTAAAACCATTGTTTTTCAGTTTTGTTAAAGGGAACTAAATAAAAAAGTCCCTGAAAGGTTTCTACCTTATACAAGTTTAGGTGTCAAAAAATGTTCGGCCAACATTTTTAGGTGTACCTACAAAAAATGTTTTTTTTTTCACATTGACTATCGCACATTATTTTCTCTCAGAAGTAAATATAATGGATTACACACATATCACACCCGAGCAAAAACTAAGCATAACCCACCACCGAACAAGAAGTCATCGCAGGTTCACTCCTTCCACCTATATTTCTACCTAGCTTCAGTACGTACCTAGTTTTAGTACCTACCTAGTTTCAGTACCTACCAAGTTTTAGTACCTACCTAGTTTCTGTACCTACTAAGTTTCAGTACCTATCTAGTTTCAGTACTTACCTAGTTTCAGTACCTACCTAGTTTCAGTACCTACCTAGTTTCAGTACCTACCTAGTTTCAATACCTACTAAGTTCCAGTACCTACCTAGTTTCAGTACCTACTGAGTTTCAGTAACTACATAGTTTCAGTACCTACCTAGTTTCAGTACCTACTAAGTTTCAGTACCTACCTAGTTTCAGTACCTACTAAGTTTCAGTAACTACCTAGTTTCAGTACCTACCTAGTTTCAGTACCTACTAAGTTTCAGTACCTACCTAGTTTCAGTACCTACTAAATTTCAGTAACTACCTAGTTTCAGTACCTACCTAGTTTCAGTACCTACTAAGTTTCAGTACCTACCTAGTTTCAGTACCTACTAAATTTCAGTAACTACCTAGTTTCTGTACCTACCTAGTTTCAGTACCTACTAAGTTTCAGTACCTACATAGTTTCAGTACCTACTAAATTTCAGTAACTACCTAGTTTCAGTACCTACCTAGTTTCAGTACCTACTAAGTTTCAGTACCTATCCAATATCAATACCTATCCACCTTGCTTCAGCAGTACCTACCTGCTGTACTCAGAGTAAAGTTACCCACACAACCAGCGCCCCGTCACGTCAGCACAAAGGCCACCCCACACGATAACACAATCACACGTGAGTAGTGAACGGGCGAATGTTTAGTAACATTTCAACTTAATACTGTTTAGATGAGAATTACGCATACATAACGCCAACAGTACCTTCCCGGCGGAGTTCTGCCTAATGCGCGACAGCTGAAGTTTCTTCCCGTAGTTCGGGCTCACTTGAACAGGGGTAGCTTTGATGTCCATCGAAACGGTACTAAATCTAGTGTCCGCCGGCTTCGTGTCGAGAGGGCGACGGCATAAATAATGTAACATAAACCTATTTGTGGGGCAGGACGAAATAAATTGAACACGTGGTTATTTTCACTCGGATTCTGCGAGGGGTTCGTATTTTAATTACGGATGGAAAAATTGCCTTAGGTGGCTTAACCAATTTTTAATAGAATAACAACAGTATCGGAACACGGCGCAGGGAGGCTGGCTGATTACTGATCAGATGGCTCTTTGTGTTTTTTTAATGTAGAACATTCCTTGTGATTCATACAATGTTATGAGATGAGGTACGGTTTCTCGCTTCCGTGGTAGGTACTCGCGGTAGGTAAATTTTAATAGACTGGTCAAATAATTCCTTAAACTTTGTTTTATTTACACAACATTTGGGGGGAGTAAGGGGGGGGGGGGGGGATTGATAGGGACAGATTTTAATAAAATCACATTGTTAGACCGAATTTACAATTATCTCGTTAATATGTATATTGATTGTATCAAGCACGGTCGATCGATAATATCGATAACTTGTTATTGTTCCTCGGTACAACTGCAGATCGCTAACGCACAAATAACGAATAACTTCGAATAAATTAATAACATTGGTCGTTGCATGTGAACCATTGTTCGTTCTTTGGCGATTTGAAGTCATGAACAGGAACGTTATCAAGTTACGGACATTATCGAAAAAAACCTTTATCGATCGACCGTGTTATACTCAGTAGGCATAATTACCTCGGTTAAACGATATTTTACTCGATCTGACTGTCACGCAGTAGGTTGGCAAACTCTTCTACCGCCAAGACCTAGGCAAACCTCACCGCATTAACCCGGGCATTCCTGCTAAGTTACAAAACGTATCGAACCACTTCGAGTGACCTATGGCAGAGACTCAAAAGAAATACATATTGTATGTTAATGGAATGTTCGTCCAGCGGCTGAGAATAAAAGTTTAAAAATGCTTGCAACTGTACAGGAAGGTTCCAATGAGAATGATCTATTATTCCCCGCATTAAATTTTTAAAATTAAAAATTTAATATCGATTTATTTCATTCAAGTACGCAATAAAAATGCTCAAAACGCACGATGATAAATTATTGAATATCGCGTACTTCTGGTAAGTATTTTTTGATCATAAGTATTTATGATTTTTCAATAATTTCCAAACAAGATAAGTGTGTAAAATTTTTTAAATGTTTTAGTTTGTAAGAAGCACGTTCAGAAACACAAAACACGTTATCGGATTTATTTTTTTATGATTTTAATTTAACTAAAATTGAAATTCTGAAAACTGTGTTTAGGTACTAGATTATGTATTGATTTATTTTGTTTTAAAAAAATTTAAAATTTGTGTTGTTTAATAGAATCTATCGTTTGAAAATTAAACAAATCTACCAACGACCAACGGTATAACCTTACTATATTAAAAACAAACTTAGTTTTTCAAAATTTTAAAACTGCTTGTACCAGATAAAATAATAATCTTTCAAAATCAATTTATGTTTTTTTGTAAAAAAGAGTCAGTACGTCCAGAATTTGATTTAAAAGGTACTCATTTCCGGTATTCTTTGGTAACACCCTCTTAAATTTACATCCATATTTATATTAGGTACATTTACTCGCAAATAATTGTCCAATTTGTCCATAAAATCACAAAATATTAAAATCTTTAATTGCCTATAATTTAAACCAAAAATACATAAAGTCGCTCCTGTCTGAGCTAGACATTTGACACACCTTTTGATTACAATTTTTTTTTTTCAGTTTGTTTGGGTATTTTGCTCTCATATCCAAAACTACGTTTTGTATGAAACCGGCCGCGCACACGTTCCTTAATACCAACACTTACTTTTTAGCACAAATACCTCATCACTCTTCAGAAGGTGTCGTACAGTTTATGAATAAGCCAGATTTTCGACAGTGGCCTAATATTATAACATTTATTTCCTGGAATATTCACTTGAAACGAGATATTACCCATTTGTAATAATTGATACGTGTACATTTCGCCTCCCTACTGCCTACCGATATTGCATTATAAATCGACCCTTAAAGTGAGCCGATCTACATAATACGGTAAGCGATCGCTTTCACGGATACTTTACCGCTTCCAGCCCTTACTGTGCTTACAGCCCTTATAGCTCTAACAGCCCTAGAGCCCATCAGATACGGTGCAGCCCCACCCCAGCCCGAACCCACTAATTCCTCCTCAGCCCTTTCTAATCGGCCAAGGGTTTAAGATGTCGCTGTAAAAAACTTTGCAGAGTTCTTGAAAAGCAAAAAGAATTTAGGGCTTTTACAAAGTTGGTATTTACTATACCAAAAATACTAATTTCGAATGTCTGTGTGGTTTTTAAGAGATTTTTTTTATTATGTGAATACTGCAAAAGCGTCTTAAATGCTCCAACCACCTTAAGCCAGTGAAACTATGGCATCCCCAACCTTTATTCTGAAACCTAAAATTTCACAAACCGCGCTTGTCTATTAAGCTCTACCAGCCCAGTTATACAAATACAAATTATTTGGTAAACAAAGAGGAATTTAAAAAGGATTTAAAAGAGTTAGGGGGATTCTCAACATCCTCCCAATAGCTTATCTACAATAATAACGAATATTTTCGATTTACGATTTACGGTTTATTTATTTATTTATTAAGTTGGAGTTTATAATTCGGTACTCGAACCAGTGGCTATATATTGGATAAGTTGGCCGAGTTTTCTAACCACTGCGAGTATTTTATTTTTAATAATATTCGTTATTAGGGTAGATAAGCTATTGGGAGGATGGCGAGAAACCCCCTTAGAATTTAAAAGGTTTAGAATGCAAGAATTTTACTAATCTCATTATCGTGATTTATTTTTAAGGTGTTTTGCCTTGTTGACCTACTTCCTTCTTTAGCCAATGTTTCGGACATTCATCATCAGGGTTGTTGATGTGTGCCTAATGACACTATAACGCTATACGAAACGTTGGCGTTGGTTAAAGAAGGAGGTACCGCAACACGGCATAACACCCGAAAAGTAAATCACGATAATACTTTGGCCGTGAAAATTTGAAATCATAACTTTACTTATCTCATTTAAAATATATGTTAAGAGATTTATGGCAATTAAAACGTAGGCGCTCCGCTGACGAGGCAACCGAAACCAAAATAAAACTGGCTGGTTTCTATGTCTTGATTGGTCAAAAAGCTTGTTTAACCATAGACGAAGCACAATCAGCTGACAGCTGACAACTAGCAACGGCCGGCCAAGGCAATCAGCAGTGCAAGTCGCCAGTCACTGCTTACGTTACCATTGACAACGGGTTTTTGAGTGATTGTGTAGTGTGCGGGCCATCACATTGTCATACAAAGACAGTTGGCAGTTGAGAGTTTTCAGTTGCCTCAGTGGGCGGATCGCCTAAATCTTCTTTCTGTCAAAAAAAATATTTTTATCAGGCTCCACTCTTATTTAATAGCCTTCCAGAAATGTAAAGTCATCTAATTCCTTGTACACATTTAAAAATAATTTTAAATTATTTTTGTTTGCCGAGGATTGCCAATTAATTTTTTTATCTTTTTCCTTCGTAAATTAAAAGTATATTCTATTGCCTAAATCATTTTTTCAACTTTGTCCTGCTAAATTAATTGCATAATATATTATATACATACATATATTTATTATTTTATCTTAGTCCTTCAAAATTCAAATCAACTATGGTCACCCTATTTTGTTTACATTGTAATGTGCCAAGCGCCTTTATCTTACCCATTATCTGTGTAACAATATTGTTCTTTGAATTATCATTTTTATTTTACCTATATTATTTTGTTTTTTTTTTAAGTATTATTTTTGTTTTTCCTTTTGTGTTATTTTTGTTATTACTCTAAGTAAATAATTGTTAACCTCAACACAGGCTTGTCCTAGTGAGGATAAAAATTGTATTGTAAACTGTTATACCTAAAATGTGAAGAAACAATAAATAATTTTTTTTTTTTTTTTTTTTTTTTTTTTTTTTTTTTTTTTTTTTTTTTTTTTTTTTTTTTTTTTTATAGAGAATACCTCACAAGAGTCCCAACTGCTCCCGTCTGGAGCCAGTGAGACTATGGCATCCCCAATTGGGGTATGTTGTGAGGCTGAAGGAAAGTGGGGAAGGGAAGGAGATGGGGAAGAGGAAGGTAGGAAAGTACCTGGCTATTCAGATCTAGTCACTAAACACGGCTAAAGCCATTATTAAGCAACGTCTCAATTCTGAATGGTGGTCTTACACCAGGGCGATACTGACAAATAAATAATTCTTCGCATTATACATTGTTTACTTTATCTTAATTATGAAACAACATAATTAATTCGTTGGATAAATATATAATAATTAATAATATATCGCATTAGGTAGGTACTAAATATAATAATTCACTGAGCGGCATATTCATCAACATTTTGATGAACACATTAATAAGTTCGGGGGCCGCATGGCGTATTGAGCCCCGCTTGGAAAGCCCTGGCTGAGCTTAGAAGGCAGTCAAAGCGCTTGCGGTCCCTGAAAGACGCGAGTGCCTTAATGGTATCAAAGGTCTGGGAAGGCATATCTTATTCATTGATTAGCGTGGGAGGTTCAGGCGCGGCGCTTAGCGCTTATCGCTTAGCTCCCAGAGGCGGGGGTGATTTGCTAACAAATATTATACTGCTGCCACCTAGAGATCCACTATAACCTCTATTTCTGTTACAATATTATATCGTGTGGTGATTTGCCAACCAATATTATACTGCTGCCACCTAGATATCCACTATAACCTCTATTTCTGTTACAATATTATATCGTGTGGTGATTTGCCAACCAATATTATACTGCTGCCACCTAGAGATCCACTATAACCTCTATTTCTGTTACAATATTATATCGTGTGGTGATTTGCCAAGAAATATTATACCATTGAAGAAGAAGATAACAATAATAATTTATTTTTTTTAAATATGAAAGTGAACAAGACACAGAAAAATAATAAAAGATAATGGTCGCAACTGGGACTTCAACCCAGAACCTTACGTCTTATCGGGACATACACCTCTACCAATTGGGCCACTGCGATCTATTATGAGACAGTCGTAATTGTCAACTTCATATTTCAAATTTAGAATTAACAATATTATCTTCGACTAATGTTTTTTTTTCCATATTATTGGCAGCTACCTTTATTATTGGAAACAAGTATTCAAAGAATGTATTTGTTACCTAGATAATGTCTCGGATAAATATATCTGATTTTATTTTTATGGAATACCTATTGACTTTTTATAAAAGTCTAAATGAATAACCATTTTTTTTAAATTTCAAAAGTTAAAAAGAGAGTTTTTCTTATAAAAAAATAAATATTATACTGCTGCCAACTAGAGATCCGCTATAACCTCTATTTCTGTAACAATATTATATCGTGGGGTAATTACTACAACTAGGTAACTCCGAAATCAGCGTTTTTGAGTTAAACAATAAAAGCGTAACTTTAATTCCTCGTTTATGAATGTCACAAACAGAAAAGTCGTAACGAAATGGAATCTTCAAGTTTGAATATGTTTTTTGTGGGTATCTCCAATAAACGGTAACTATTGTTTAATTGTATAATAAGGTAACTATAGTTACCACAAGTGTTTTTCATGTCAATTAGGCAACTAGACTTAGCTAGTTGTAGCACTAAAATTTGTTGAATTGCTTAAGTTGCCTTTGTTGCATTTTTGTGTTAACAACTAGGTAAGTTATTCCATTTTTGTTAATAAATACATCAAAAAAAGAATGCGCCCTTTTCTTATTTCCAAAATGTAAGTATTACGGTTTACACAAATCTAAGATTTAATCATATTTATCAGTAGGAAACATAAAAACTGATTTCAAAATTACCTAGTTGTAGTAATTACCCCACGATATTACACAGAATGAGTGAGACGTATATCGGTGATCCATGAGAATTGTTTGTCCTACGGAGAACTCGATTGTGTCCAATAGAAACCGTAGTGTAAAAAGGGGATAGGAGAGAAAGTAGCTGTTATACACGATCCTATCGACAAAACCCGGTACCACCAATACCAGGCCCACGCAATGTCAGCTCGGTTTCTTTTGGATGGTTCCATGGCGAATGAGTGTATGATTTTTAAGTGTATGAATATTGAGTTTTTTTTTTTTTTTTTAAAAAGAAAGACAAACATTCCCGGGTTACGAATAACCCAACAACATTTGAAAATCTCCTACTACCACCACACTAAGCGGAAGATGTTGCTTGTGTTGTGATGGAGGACTTAGCCAGCCGAGGAATCGACCACGGAACGCCTGGGTGAGATCCAAACGCGATGCCCACTCAACTACTGACCGGTCTAGTAGAAACTTTTCATCGGATGTTAATTCCTCACATCATAATTCACATTAACCTAACTTAGCCTAACCTAATCTAACCTAACCTGAGGTTAAAAAACCCAATTATCAGTGTTCGACGCTTCGAGACATGATGAATTATCATATGAGGAATTAACATCCGATGAAAAGTTTGTACTCAATATTTATACACTTAAAAAGTTTCCACTGAACATTCTGGTCACCCTTTTGGATACCTCGTCGTAAGCGTGAAAATGAAAGAATCAAGAATTATTCTGCTGCCACCTAGAGCTCCACTGTGCTTGGATTTGGTTTTGAGAGATATGGAGGAAAAACAACCGACATATTATCAGTTATCTTAATAAGTGTAGATCTACGGCCGAGATCTCGGTTTTAAGATCTCTGTTGCACGGTTTTAAGATCTATGTTTCAGTAATAGACAACATTTATAAGAATGAGGGAGAGGTTATACCAGATCTGTCATGGTACGTCTTGAGTCTTGAGTAGGATTTTATCCTATACACGTGTCTATATTCCGACATTGTGAATAATAAATGGCAATAATTATTTTTGGAATCCACAAAGCTTGAGATGTTTTTTAGCTTTCACTTGTTGCGAAGCTTTTGAAAAATAACTGGTAGATAAATATTCAATTTGAATGATCTCCTAAAAAATGTTTATTACATTTACCCAGACATATATAGAGGTATATATATCTACCTGCAAAACTATTGTGTAAAAATAGTAGTTATGTAATGTTTATATAAAAAATATTACATAATTTAGTTTAATTATTATGCCTACTTGATTGAAGACCTTAGTTCAAAAATATCTGATGTCATGCTTTAACCATTTTTAAGAAAGGCAAAAAGAGGTAGATTTGTTTTACCGAGGTCTTCAGTTTTTTATATAATCTTTCTACGATAAAAATTTAAAGCATCACTCATCATGAAACCGCAAAAAAATCATTCCAAAAAACACATTTTTTTATATAAACCTACAATTTTTTATATTAGCTCCACGCAGGAGGCCCCGAGTAAAATAATTTCCCACAGGACCCATGTCATATTTACGGATGCTGTGTGAAGGTTTTTTTTGTAAAGAAGGGAAGGAGAGGAAGATCTGGGAAGGAATAGAGTATGCGGGGTGGGTCGGAATCGGGGGTCGGTGTGGACAAACCTCACCCAATGAACCCGGGCACCCCCGCTAAGTCACCAAACATAGGGTGGTTAACACTTAGGGTGGGCTACGGCAGAGGGTAGTTATTCAAAAAATGGCTCCCAGGGCCAGTAACCGAAATACTATTTAAATTATAAGTATTATTTTTTCATCTGCAAAAACATTTAAGAAGAAGCCACAAGCCAAAAATGTGTAAATTTTTAGTGTGCATTATTATATCGCCCTTGTGTATCGCCCCGAATACAGATAAAAGGCGTAAAAATCATTCGGCAAACAGAGTCTAGAATAATGCTCGATTTAAAGCGAAAAAGTGTTTGGATAATTGTGAATAATTTTATAAGAAAGAAAAAACATTAATTAAGGGAAATTGACACAGATAATCTTCGCCATAATATGGCATTTTTTAAGTTGTTTCTTGCTTGCGTTCATATATACATTTCTAGTGAAAAATACTTATTTTAGTATTTTATACTATATTTTCCATTAATAAATTAAATATTTAATTCTACTCATGCGAAACGATAAGAAAAAACTTCAATTTATCCAAAGCCGCAAAACCCCGGTAAGGCTGAGGTCCTGGGATCAATTCCTGGATGGGACCAAATCTTTGTAATTTTTGTTACAAATTTTCGTTTTAGAATCGCTTATATTGTCTTCAATAATTTAATATTTTTTGGTACTCATGATGGAAACCAATTCGTAGTAAAGATTAATCTAAATAGTGATTTGACATTTTGCTCAGCCTGAAGACATAAAAAAACAACGTTCATTAATGAGATCTTTATCATTTTATTTACATCTCACTCAAACACCGTTCTTTAGCATAAAGAAATATCAATTTGGAAGATTCGCAGTCACGTAATTTGGTGTGCGGGTCGGCAGAACCCGCCCTGTGTAGGGAGGGCGGCTGATGGGCGGGAGGGAGTTAAGGCGGGTGGGGTGGGGTGATCTCGTGCCTTCATGCTTTAGTGCTCGCTGTATAACATTATGATGTATGACGTGTCAGCCGCCCACCGCCGGATAGCCGCCCAAATCCGACACAAGGATGCTAAAATCAATCATTTATTGTTGGCGAAAAGTGCGTGTAAAAATACCGATTTCGGAAAGTAGCCGGCGGTAATTTTAACCGATTTTATGAGGATTTTGAATTTGACTAAATAAGATGTTGACAAAATCAAAATGACGAGTGCGAATTTATTACCACAGTTTAATTTGATGATTTTGAACTAAGTTGGTAATTTACTAGTCCATCGATAAGGATCATAGCATAGTCCATCGATAAGGATCGGTAGGATAATTGTCGGTAACTTCTCATCGTTCCCTAGAACAACTGCAGATCGCAAACGAATAGGTGACAGTTCACAATGACTAATAGTCCCTAATATATTCGATATCAACTGTTGTTTGTACGTTAGCGATCTGCAGTTGTCCTAGGGAACGATGAGAAGTTACCGACAATTATCCCACCGATCCTTATCGATGGACTATGCTAGCACCCCTGCAGTCCGTAAAGGTTGAATGTTGTGCATACTGTTACAAAGAGCGAAAATCAAGAATTCAATTAAAAAAAAAAATCTAATATTCAATGCACAATGCACGAACTTGAAAAACACAGTCTATAGAGCAAATAATATATCAAAATCCCAAAATTTAGTACAAAGCACACACAAAATACTTATCTCTATCTAGGTATAACATATTATAACAAACTACCATTATATCTGAAAGTTATCGAATATATTCAGGAATTTCAGCAAAAAATAAAAATTTACCTTAAACTACTATAAGAGTCCATATCTCACTATTATTATTATTTCTTTCAAATCCTTTATTGATAATCTCGCATATTCTTAATTATCATTGTTTTTTGCCATATTGTATTATTTACTTTCACAAATGATATTATATAATTGAACTAAAATTCCCTCACCAAACACAAGAGCCTCATCTCTTTATGGTGAGGAAAAGCTCTTCTTATCTACTATTTTACCACTGTATAAAATGTAAAAATTGTGTATTTATTGTAAAAATACCTTTAATAATATAATAAATAAAAAATGCACGCCACTACTAATTTAACTAAAATAGATTAGTCACTAGAAAGTCACTC
The DNA here is from genome assembly GCA_951813805.1 of Limnephilus auricula. NCBI lineage: Eukaryota > Metazoa > Arthropoda > Insecta > Trichoptera > Limnephilidae > Limnephilus > Limnephilus auricula. The sequence continues at coordinate 17,773,622 of OX638395.1, read as the reverse complement.
AACTCTGTCTTGAAGCATAATCTTTGCTTCATTCGCATTCATATCCATGTACGACAATAGATGTTAGCAGTATCGTCATCTCAATTAGTACTTAGATGTCGTGGAACTTCATAGGTAGTTTGGCTAAATAAATACTCTAACGAAGTTTTTGCGACAAGATATTTTGTCCACGCAGATCAGAAAAGACATAAATACGTACCTGCTGAAGAATGCAAATAAGTATTTCGTATTAGTTAAAGATAGACTGAACTCAAATAATACGGGCTCTATGGGACCTCTCGCTATCTTCCAAGACATTAATTACATTACTAAAAACGTTTTTTATTATGTGTGGGCGATTGACCAGCAGCTGATAATAAAAGTTTAAAAATGCTTGCAACTGTACAGGAAGGTTCCAATGAGAAAGATCATTTATTCCCCGTATCAAATTTTTCATAATTTTTTTAATTTAAAAATTTAAAACTTAAATTTAAAAATTTCACTCAAAACTTGCTTTAATATATACCTACATTCAAGTAAGCAATAAAAATGCTGAAAACGCACGATGATAAATTTATTAAATATCGGGTATTTCTTGTACGTATTTTTTGATCATAAGTATTTATGATTTTTCAATAATGTCTAAACAAAATAAGTATGTAAAAAAAATTGAAATATTTTAGTTTGTAAGACCTTAAATAAATAGAAAAACTGAGGTATTTTCGGCAAAAAACACATTCTCGGACTTATTTTTTAATGATTTTAATTTAACTAAAATTTAACTAAATTTAAAATTCTTAAAACTGTGTTGACTAGATTATGTATTGATTTTTTTTGTTGTATGATTATATGATTTGAAATTTGTGTTGTTTAATAGAATCTATCGTTTCAAAATTGAACAAATCTGCCAATGACCAAGGGTATAACCTTAGTATATTAAAAATACACTTAGTTTTTCAAAATTTTAAAACTGCGTGTATCAGATAAAATAACAATCTTTTATGTTTTACCAATTTATGTTTTTTGTAAAAAAGAGTCAATACGCCTAGAATTTGATTTGAAAAGGACTAATTTCCGGTATTCTCTGGTAATACCCTCTTAATAAGGTTTTAAGTCTGCAGTAGATAACAAATAAAATGCGGTGAAACATTTTTAAATGCGCTTGAATAATTATTTTCATGTAACTCGTTTGTTTAGCACGGGGATCCCAACCAGGTGTATCAAGTGTGTGCCACATTGTAGTAAACTGTAGAAAGCCATCAACATTTTCTGCGCGTACCATTTCCGCCTTTTTATTTTCCCCATTAACTTCACAGTCGATAAATTCCGACCGCTTTCTCGCTCGAGAGCGGTGCGATCCCTAAATTTCACCGCAAACTCCAAGGCGGTGGGATTATTGGGTCATTAATCAAACCTTACCTTCTCCTTCCTCTCCCTACCCCCCTACCCATCCCCACCTCCTGCAAACTCTACCACAGGGCCTCCACTGTACTAACACTACGGCCTTCTACCTTTCTTGTCACCAGGGATGGACCGGAAATCAGTAAATCATGAAATTTGGGAAACTGCACTCAGAAATATGTTATTCTAAAATAAGATCATTTTATTCGTAAAAACGGGACTGAAGTTCTTACGAATAAATTAACAGTGTTTCAATGTTTATTGGCGGGAAAATGTAAGAATAATTTGTTGATAAACGTACGAAATTATGTATACCAACAAATTATTCTTACATGTTCCCGCCAATAAACATTGAAACCCTGTTAAGTTGTTCGTAAGAACTTCAGTCCCGTTTTTACGAATAAAATGATCGTATTTTAGAATAACATTTTTCTCCGTGTGCTGTTGTAGTAATTAGATATTTGAACTAATATCAGGATAACAAATATGTGACCAAATAATGTAGAAGATTCTATAATTCAGGAAATATTTCCAAGGGTTTTCGGAAATCCTTCTATTAAAGAATCCGGAAACCAATTGTTGAAATAATTGTAAAACATGTGTCTTTCAGTATAAGTATATAGCATTAGCTGCATGTGTGAAATCGTAATTTTTATAATGAAGTACAACTTTTATTAGAAGATTTTAGTGTTGTTGGAATCACGTTCCTACGTTAATTCGATACTACCGCGTTCCATTCACAAGAGAAATAGTATAATAATAATAAATTCATAAATTATACTCCGCCACATTGGAAGAGTCACCGTACTAACACTGATTGGGCTAATTTGTCATTGAATTAATTTAAAATTGAAAAATAGTTTAAGGATTCATGAGCACAGTTTAAAGACATCGACAATTCTGGCCTTCTCGGACCTCGGTTTATCGGCTAACTTTCAGTGGGATGGCCAGTTCGCGTCTGCGAGCCACCCCTCATCTTGCTCCACACCTTGTCACCTCTCACACCTTTCTGCCCCACGGTGGGGCCCCCACCCCCTGAGAGTGTACAGATGGAGCCACTGACTATGACTATGTTGTCGGTGGTGACTGGTGATGGTATGCAAGTTGATCGGATGACAAAACAGAAATATTGTAATTATTGCAAGAGTCTAAAGCTGATGTCATAATACTGTGATGGTAATTTGATATATGAAAATATATTAGTGTACTATCTGTAGATCATTTGTTTGTCCATATTTCGTTCAATGATTAGCCACTCGAGCGCTTTTTGACACATCATGGCACTATTTCCAAAACCTCGGATTGCTTTGTTGCCAACATGTGGCAAATTCTCAATTTTTTATTTATTTATGAAAACGACTATATAATATATTGTACATTAAAAATATAACAAAATATATTTTGAATGTACAATATATTATAATATATAAATATTCTCTAGATTCTTTAAAATGTTTTAAGGTTAAAGATTTAGTTATATTTTAATTTTAATTTTCTATCAAAGATCTAGGAATTACTTTGATAAAGGGTGCAGATAGTAGCTTAGCAACTGGAGCGACAGAGCAATTAAAATATTTTTTCTCGGATTGCTAAAGGACATTTTTCCGCCCACATTAAAAAAATCATACCTCTGAATTTGAATATGGAGACATACAAACTGATTATAGTTCTATGTAGCTAATGAATTCCCCTATCTTTTGTCTATTATCACATATTTGTAGGATTTATATAAAAAAAAATCTTTAACCTTAAAAAATTTTAAAGAATTTAGAGAATATTTATTTTGTTATATTTTGAATGTACAATATATTATATAGTCGTTTTAATATAAATATTTTTTTTTAAATTTGCCACATTTTGGCAACAAAGCAATCCGAGGTTTTCGAAATAGTGCCATAATGTGGCAAAAAGCGCTCGAGTGGTTAATAGTTCATCCAAGATACATTAATTATTAAAAAATCTGGGATTAATTTCTGGGAACATTTCCTTGTATTTGGTTCAATTAATCTTTACTGAATAAACTAAATTGTATCTATAACAACATTCTTTTAAAAAATGTTTAGCTAGTTACCTACATAATATATATTTTTTCGTCATGAGAGGGAAAATTCAAAAACGAAATTGAAGCGTGCCCTAATCTGAAATGTAGTCTGCTTAATGTAATTAGACCTCACGATGTGATTCGGTGAGGTTTTTCAGTTGAAAGCTTTTCGGGACGAAGCTCGCAAAAAATACACCGAATTGTGGTTTCGGCCTGCAAAAGTCGAATGGAGGCAGCGCGACCGGTCGGAGTGCAGAACCTCGTACGCTACATTTTCCAAATAATTATGCTTTAAAATTAGTTATATTACGTCAGTAACAGGGTTTCAAACGATTATTCGCTTTTTCGTGGGTTTTGGTACAAAAGAGCGCCTTCATTACGGTGAACTACTGCTGTAAAAGTGTGAAAAAAATTGTAATAATACGTACGAGGTTTTTTGTTTTGAGTTAAAAAAGCCGCTGGGAGGAAAGCGGGCTGCTAGCCCGCAGGGCAGCCGCAGACGGAAATCCCTTCTAGGAATAAAATATTTTTCAAAATCACATTTTTTTACTTTTACGTTCGTTTATTACTTTGTTTAAATATCGTCTGGCGACCGTTATATTTCCACATTGTTAAATAAATAGGTATTTTCTGAAAGCTTTAAGAAGGCCCTTCAACCATATTTTTACGTAATGACCACACCCAGTCTCGACTGAAGGGAAATAGAAGATGGGAAGGTAAATGAAGATAAGAAGACCATGGAAATTCAGATTTAATAACTTAACAATACACAGTGTCCGGAAACTCGTAATATAAGTGAGAGAATTGATGAATCACACAGAGAACCCAAAAACATGTTTTTAGATCTAGATAAACTTAGGACTTAGGACCAATTTGGGACTCGATTTACTCGGAAACGAAACCGCAAATAAAAAAGTGTTAAACCACAAAATCTACTTCAAATGTATTGCATTTTTACCAGTTTCCCGCTTGTACCGCGAGTTTACGGACACCGTGTATAAACAACAAAGTAGAGCGGCCAGGTACTTGGCTAAATGCCCAAAGGTTACTGGTTCAAATGTATACATTCCTTGGTTACAAATCAGTCACGGGTTAAAATCCCGGCGTGCGCAAGTAAATTGTACAGTGTTATTTCACATTTACATAATGTATTCATTTAAAAAAAATCGTTCTAAATTTGCGGCCCATTCCAGAGTGGTAGTTACTTTCAATATCACTTTGGTGAAAGGACCATTTCTGAAGAGCCAGGTACTCCCTTCCCCCCCTTACCACCTTTAGCCTCACAACGTGCCTCAATTAGGGATGCCGTAGTCTCACTGGTTCCAGTTGGTTTGGAATTCGTATTAAAAAAATATTAGTAAAAAAAAATGTATATATTCACCGTTTGTTTTTTCTTTCTCTTTTATTGTATATATATATATTTTTTTTAAATACACAATTATACCTACCATATATTATTTTAATTTCTTTAAGTTTTTTTTTAAATTTATATTTTGTATCTCTGTAACTAATTCGTGTTTCACCCGGGCGCAAAAAATATATGCCGTCGAAAGAAAAAACAACTGTCATACGAAAACATTAAAAAATATCAGAACTTCAAGATAAAAAAAAATGCATTTCATCTAAATAAATCAGTTACAAAGAATGAGATTATAATAAAAGAGTTTGAATGATACGATATATGAAAGTGAATGAAGCAAGGAGTGTGTGCTAAAAATAATTGTGTGGCGGTATCTCTCTGCTTACTTTGCCGTAACGTGATGGTTAGTTACAATATAACATCAGTTTTCTGGTTTAGTTTCGATCGACCCGGTTTATGCTTTTAGGTACCTATTTTAAACAGTTTTTAGGTATAAACAAATAAACATTATAAATACCACCTTTGAAACCAGTGCGAGCTTTCCGTTCTTTCTAACGATTCAACTTCTCCGTTCCACCCCTATTGATCTTGCTGTAACACTTCATCTCTTGATTTTAGAAAGAAAAATAGCGCGCCGATGACACGGCAAAAAGGTTTCCGCTGAATTAACTTCTCACTACACATTCTTCCTTCCTCCCGAATCACTTTGTTCATTTAAATAATCTCAATGATTTTGATTGACGAGATCAAAGCGTTGCCAGTCTTCCCGCCGAGCGAATTATTTACAGGCTGTATACGTTATTTCGTTGAATAGAAAAGATAGAGGGTTAGAGAGGGAGGGAGGGTGGAAAGGGGGTGGGGAAAGCTTCCTTCCGACATAACAATTTACCTTTTGAGTGAAAACATGGTATGCTATTAATTCCGCCAGAAAGCTTACAATTGCGGCCCCTCAAAAAGGCTCCGCTGCTGAAAAGGTATAACGAAGGAAAGAGAAACCACCACAGTTTGACGTTAAATTGAAAATGTAGGAGATTATAATCATTATTATTATCATAATCTTTTTATGTATTTTTTACTTGTAGCTTTCCCGGCTTCGCTTGAGTTTTAACACATTTTTATCGTAACTGTTTAAAAACAGGGAACAAACAATGCAGAGTTTTTATTATAGATAAATTGATATTTTAAAGCAGAATAAGCTCACAATGGAAGTGAATTGCAGGCTGAACACATTTGCGTTGTCCCACGAATTCCAGATTTGTGCAAATCGCATGACGCCACAGATCTTTACACAAGTGTATTTTACCAGTGCTTTAAATGAACCGATTTCCCACTTTATTGGCAAGATGTAAATAATTATAATTATGAATTTCAATGTTAATTTACTGTATTAATTAGTTTCTTTGGTAAATTTTGTACATGATAAGTGTAGAGCGTACTATAAGAGCATAATCCACATCTCGATTTAGGAATACCTTAGTGATTTTATTGTTTATTGTATCCACTGGAGCGGGTTTGGCCACATTTTGGCCAATTTGCAAAAACCCGCCAGCGCCCGCTGGCCAAAATGTAGCCAATTTAGAGAGATATTTTAAAAGATTTTTTGGAATTATATACCTACTTTAATTATTCACAAAGGTAATTTAGTTGTTTTAGTGAGTTTTTTTTAATAAGAGATGTCTTGCATCTTTTCTTAATTATTTGTTGTTGACATTACGCGGACCAAAACTATTGAAATTCTAGCTAATCATTGATCGCGTATTTACATATAAAAAATGCACGTTGGAATTTAAATTTACATCTGTGCTTACAAACTAGGCCACAGACAACATACAGAATTCGTAATATTATTTAATATTCTCCAATGACCACTCGAGCGCTTTTTGCCACATTATGGCACTATTTCCAAAGCCACGGATTGCTTTGTTATAACGACTATATAATATATTGTACATTCAAAATGTAACAAAATAAATATTCTCGAGACTCTTTAAAATGTTTTAAGGTTAATGAATTAATTATATATTTTTTTTAAATCCTACAAATATGTGATAATAGACAAAAGATAGGGGAATTCATTGGCTACATAGAACTATAATCAGTTTGTATGTCTCCATATTCAAATTCGGAGGTATGATATTTTTAATGTTGGCGAAAAAATTTCCTTTAGCAATCCGAGAAAAAATATTTAAATTGTGGTTGAAGCGTGTTCCTCCAAAGAGCATCGGAACATGAGTTTTGTATGTGTTTATTGGTATAAGTACAGTCCAAGTATAATTATTTTGTATTTTTCCCAGATAGACCGCTTTGAATGCGAGCCTCAATATCGTTAGCCCACCTTTTCGGAAACCTACAAGCGTTTTCACGCAGCCGAGTCACATTCAAAACCATCTCAAAATGTATATGTGACCGAAAGGGAGGCATATACACCTTCCTTAATGTTAGGCCCCAGCGAGTTAGACAGGGATGGTAGCGGAACACATCGAAAAGTGAGAAAGATGTATTCAGAAGTGAAATAGTCTGCCGGCTGAGCACATCATCATTAACGCGGTGAAAAGGCGGAGAGGAGAAAGGGGTGGGACGGGCGGAGGGAGTAAAGTTGCCAGGTGTGAAAACTCTCACAGATCACGTATGTGTGCGGGGTCGGTTGTTACATATTCTCCTATAAATATCTCAACACATATGTACCGACATACCCCAGTTGCCCACACTTCTGAGGGGAAGTGAACTGAAAAATTAGGTTTATGAATAAATAAAAGTGTCACTGAGGGGGAGAAGAAGAGGCCGGCGGCAAAAACCCAGCGGCCACCTTGAGCCTTGTGCTCTTTGAGAGCAAAGTCCTGTAGCGGCCCCGACTTTTTTAACTTCGGAAAATTAAGCGAACGCTTCCATTAGATAAAATCTTGATTGAAGACTTTGCGATTCTGAATTCTAAAGGGTTCGAACAATTTTAAGACGGAATTAAAAATAAGTTCGACCGGTATACGAACTTTTCTCCAGCGAGTCATAAAATTGAATAAAACATAATTTGAGCTCTCCCCTTTCAGAGAACTGTTTGAATGATTTTTCAGTGAATTGTGATAAAAACGGTAAAATGCTTTCATCGAACGAAAAAAAATTAACGTTAAAATATGATACAAATGGAAAATAGCACTGATAACTAACTCTGCCTTCATAGTCATATTTATAACGAAAACATTTACCGGTTTTGGTGCAACCAAAAATATGCGTGTTTTAGTTTTTTTTACATTAAAACATATGTAAATATAACCGCGAAACGCTGATTAAAACCACAAAAATTAACTGTATTAAAGTCATTTGAAGTTATACAAAATCCTCATATTAAAAGTAAGACATAACAAAAATTTTCCTACCACATTAAACCAAGCGTTTTTTACTTGTATTTTTTCATCCCTTATAAATGAACTATCATCTCGTGACGTCCATCTATTCGCTTGATGTTTGGCCCTTTATTACCTCGGCAAGTCCGTGTGTCGAGAGCTAAGGGCTGTTCGCCGTTCCCATACACCCGAGAGTCATGTCCGCTCGCCGGCTTAGTGATGCCTGACACGAACACATTCAGGTGTTCTCTCATCTTTGTTCCGTGTTGTTTTGTGACCGAAAGCACCTGGGTAAGGAAAATAAGAGGAAAAGTTGATGGGTGTAAGCACTTTTGAGGGAAAATTGAAAAACAGTAGCGAGAGGCAAGAATAGAAATTGTTCTATCTATTTAACAATGTTTGCTAGAAGATGCTGTATCGAAGACCAGACGATGAGCCAGCAGGTTTTACTGCTCTCCAATGTTTTGCAGAAATGGTCAACTTGTTTGTTTTTCATCAAAATAAAGGATAAACCATTGTCGTAAGGGCCTTAACATCAAAATCACTCTACACATTGAATTTCGTTGTTTATGTATATTTTTTTAAATATAAATATTTGAGATGCTTTTATTGAATAATATAGCTTTATTGTTATTGCTTTTTTGGTACCACTTAATTTAAGATTAAATTCTGATAAAGTAAATTAATGTTTTTTTTTTATCGTTGGTCGAATAGGGGTATTTTTTTTCAATTAACACATTGAATCTAGTCGAATGGCCATCTTGAATATAGTCGAATATTCAGAAAATAAATATTATTAGTTTTTTTTTAAATTAATTTATTTTATAATATTATTATTAAGTTCTGCAAGTATTATAGATTTGTATTAACATTTGTAGTAACATTATAAAATAAAAAAAAATTATTGGAGTTCTACGAATTAAACACAAAAACAATAAATAAATATTATTAGCATGAAATGTAATTTAAATCCTCACGCAGATGTTATGAAAAATTACTTCTTACTAAGAATAGGCAGGTACGGGAAATTATGAAAATAGTATTTTTGTGAAAATGAAAGATTCAATTAAAATTTATTAAGTACTAATTAACTAAGGCAGATGGATATAAACTTCACTAGAAAAAGATATGAAAATATAATCTTTACGATTGATATAAAATTGTTCATAAAAATGTTTCAAACAAGGTTCGGGAATTTGAAGAACTTCAATCCAAAATACATAAAATATTATATCTTCCAAAGTTTATAATACAGAGAAGCATTTTCTTATTTGGCCTCCAGCAATATGAGAACTAAACTTGTCAGCGAGGGAGGCCGCCTCGAGCCGCCAAGACGACACTAACAAGTTGAAATGTCTGTACGATCCCATAGATATATATTTCCAAAAGCACTTCGGCCAAGTCGGCGAAATTAATTTAGCCCCTGCCTCTCCCCCCATCCTCTCGTGCCTCAGCCCCACTCCTTCCCATCCCCAGCCCCGCGGAAGGGTAACACGATAAAAAGATAATTGAAAAGTTTAATACTCTTTGTTGTAAGGCTAAAAACAAATAAGGGTTGACATCAGATTGGCTCAAACAAGAGTATTTCCATGCAGACTTGTTCCGAGTCTATAGGGTGGTTGTCGCTTTGCTAATTTCCGGTAGCATCAAAGGAATATTTAAAAAAAGGATTTCTTTAATTTTTAATATTTTTTTAACTTTGTACTTCTTTAGTTATCTGGCTAATTTTGGAGCTTCAACGATGGAATAAAAATGCAAAACCTCGGTTAGGGAACGTACCCAAACTACGTGACCCACTTTTTGCAATTTTTAACCCCCCCTCCCCCCTCGGTGACCACGTGTAGTATATTCCAAGACTTCCCCCCTCCCTTACAGTTTTCACATATGATAAATATGGTTTTGAGTCACTTTTCGCTAACAAAAAGTTAAAAAAAAAAATAGTATTAATTCTTTATTATTATCAGTTTATTATTAGTATCAATTAAATATGGTTTTGAATCATTTCTTGCTAACAAAAAGTAAAAACAAAATTATTTGGCTTATATTGTCTTTATTATTTTCAGTTTTCAATCAGCTGACGTCTCGGCATATGTACGTCAGTGTTGCCACCTGCGAGTTTAAAAGCGCCAAACACTGCGCGCCATATTTGAATGTAGCACGAAAAAAACGTGAGATTTCCCTAGAGGATAAAATAGATAATTTCCCTAGATAGTGGTAAAAACCTAAGCCCCCCGCCCCTCATTGTGACCAAGCATGGTATTTTTAAGATCCCCCCCCCCCTGAACGGGTCACGTAGTATGGGTACGTTCCCTTGTCCGTATGAATTTGTAGGTGTCGTCAATCTTGGTGTTGTGATATTAACTAACTCTATGTTTGTAATGGGATTTAGAAAATCACTTAGGTATATAGAGGGGAACGCGGAGAAGGTGGAAGTGGAACGCGTGAGGAGGGGGGGGGGGGTCGCGAGAAAGGGGAGAGCGGGAAAGGAGAGGGGTTATGCGGGGAAGGTGAAAAATGAAGGGAAGGGGACTAATGGGAGATGACACGAAGGGAGAAACAATTTATTTATGCAGGGTATCAGCAAGTATTATTTTTTTTTTAAATGTGAATACTGTACTAGAGTCCCAACTGTCTGTAGCCAGTGGAAATATGACATCCCCAACTATTATTGGGTTATGTTGTCAGGCTGAGGGGAGTGAAAAGGGAAGGAGACACTGGGCTATTGAGATCTGGTAACTAAAGATGACTAAAGCCATTTCAAGCAATGTTTCAACTCCGAATGGTGGATATTCACTAAGATTAAACAGATTATACAAAGACTAAAACAAAAATTACCAATATTTGAGATCCGTTTTGTGGTTTTCATTCAAGTCGATGTGGATAGGTAATGAGGATCTGTTCTGTTTGATTATAAATGTAATTTATTTTAAACTTATTTCACTATTACAAATGTATTCCTCGGGTGTCTCCTACTTCTTCTACCATTAAAACCCCTCTTTTAATATTCCTGGCACTAAATAACCAAATTTGAAATTTTCAGCGAAATCGGTCGAGTAGTTTTTTTGAATCTATAGGGCATACACATACGAAAATTACCTTTCATTTATAGAGGTATATAAAATGCGTATGTTTTGGATAGCATTTCTAATCACACTATACTTTTTGCCTAGAGTTTCCCGCTCAATTTAACAGAGTCGCTTGAAGTAATTTTATACAAGCTTTTCTACTTTTATTTTATTTTGCTTTAAATGTAATAAAAAACATTTAAAATACCGTACTCAACTATTTACATGGTGTATATTATAATTATAATATATGATTTAAACAAACTTACGTTTTATTTTTAAAAAAGGGCTTTATATTTAAGGTGCTCCTTACTCGAAATTCCCGTTCTGAAGTGCATGGACTATATATAAGTAGTTGTATTAATTTGGTTTTTGTTGTTGTTTTTAAATTGTTTATTCCCACGGTATTTTTTTTTACTTATGCTGAAAATAGAAAGTCCGAGGTGTTCGCCACACGGAGAAAAATGTTATTCTAAAATAGATCACTTTATTCGTAAAAACGATTAAAAACGGGACTGAAGTTCTTACGAACAAATTAACAGGATTTCAATGTTTATTGGCGGGAACATGTAAGAATAACTTGTTGGTATACGTAATTTCGTACGTATACCAACCAATTATTCTTACCGCCAATCCCCTCTCTCCCGCCAATAAACATTGAAACACTGTTAATTTGTTCGTAAGAACTTCAGTCCCGTTTTTACGAATAAAATTATCGTATTTTAGAATAACATTTTTCTCCGTGCAATGACTAGTTATGGTAGTGCTATTTGATGGTAATGAAAGATAATAGAAGAGGGAAGTGAATGGTGAAATAAAAAGGAACATAGGTGGTTGGAAGCGAACTTTCTTAATTGAATGATATCTTGCTACTGAAAGACTACTTTTACTGCCATGTTTTCTCCCAGTTCTCAGTTTTCCAGGGAGTTGTTAGTGTAACAGGGAAAACTCACCCGCCAATGCATTCATAATTTCAATTATGATGAGTTAGAATATTGCCTAATACATAAAATCTCTAAATCCGTGCTTATCCATAAAGTTTTCCGACTTTTTTTAGACAATAACAATGGGAGGAAATTTTGAAAAATTATTCAGAATCGAAACATGTCCATGAAGTGACTTACAGCCTAACAACATTCACCGATTGGGTATATCGTAGTCCCACTGGCTGCTGACAATCGGGAGTAGTTGGGTCTCTTGTGAGGTAGGTATTCACATACAAAAACCATAATTTAGCTGTTTAGTAAATGACATAACAGACCATGATTGGCGTTTCGTACAGACGATTTCTAGCGTCGAAAGTTGAAAAATAAATAATAATCACTTGTCTATTCTATACCACTAAACGCGGTTTTAGGTTATTTATGTGGTGTGGATACATCGTAGCATTTAGTTTTTTTTTTTTAATTTCAATCAGGGCCTAAAGGCTTCTGGAGTTGGGTCCACGCTTCGACGCATTTTAAAAGACATTAAATAGCTAATATTATTAACCCACGGTGACATTTTTCATTGATATTTTTTTCAAATATGAATAACAAACAATCTATCAATACCAGAAAATCGACTCTAAATGTAGATTTACCAGCTTCCCGCTTGTACTACAAGTTTCCGGACACCGTGTATAGTAATGGATTAATAGTATCCATGACTAGATATCTTTCTTTGTCAGTTGTTTGAATAAATACTGAATTTTTAGCATTTTTCGTGATTTGAGTTCAGTTTGAAGGGCACAAAGGTAGAGAGTCCATCGACTCGTCCACTGTTTGCGCTCCTTTGATCCGGGCCTGCTCTGTTGGCAGTCGGCAGGGCCGGAGCTGGGGTCGGTGGGATTGTTTGCATATCGTTATTGGACCTGGCTGATTGACTAAGGTCCCGTCCTTTGCGCTTTGTGACGGTACCTATGTCTCGGTGGATAAGGTCGTGGAATTGCTTGGGAGACCGTACAACTATGAAATTATAAAAAATATAATTTTTTGGACAAAATTTGATGTAGGTTCGAGAAAATAAGGATAAATTACAATTTATTGTGAAATCAGTGCATTCATTTGAGTTTTTGTTGTTATTCTTTTAGTACGTAAAATAATATGTTTGTTCTTACCTAATGAATATCTTAAAATAAAGAAGAACACAAGAAATTCCACATGGGCGTGTTTCGTGATCCATTGTTTGCTTGGACTCCTCCGGTCATAATTAACCGTATCATGCACACTTTGACTAAGAATTACGCGCCCCGTGTGTGTGATTGCCACAAGTTCATAGAATTCAATGTCATCAACAACGAGTCTATCTGCCGAGTTTTAGTTCGATCGGATACCTGGAAGTAGGTTAATTTGCGCTGCCAATTTTCCGCCTCACTTGTACATTCATTCAGTGAAGAAAACAAAAGTGAAATTAAAATAGACGAAAAAAAACTTTTCATCTTTTTTAGGTATGAAAATCGATTTAAAATGAAATTGGTTCGAAACGTTCTAAGATTTGATTTAAGGTTTTGTTAACTATAAAATAAATTCCATTTTTTACTACAGATGCACACAACATTGTCAGATGACTAACAAATTGACATGGGCAACTTTTACAGAAATATCCTTGAAAAGACCTTCCACACAGCAACACCAAAGATGACAAACTTTACGTATGGTTAATTTAAAAAATAATATCGCATTTGAAGAGCTTTCGTATAGCACCTACAAGTTTCTCCAAATATTATTTCATCACAGCTTGCTTTCGACATGCACGCTATGAAAATAGAGTGTCAGGGTGAAAAGTTTCCGAAAGACCACTCCCTCACTACCAATCATCCACAGAACCACTCGTCCCCTTTTACCGAATGGCCCAGAAATCAAAAGCTGTATCGGATAATTAATTGGATGGGTTTTGAGCTTTAAAGCACGTAGTGCTCGGCCAACAGTGCTAACTTCCTCACGGACCGGTCTTTGCCTGGGATTAGTTCCGTGTGATTTCCTGGATGGTGTCTTATTGATTTTAGGAATGAGAGAGATCACTTTGTAATTAATAAATTTTTTGACATCCGTTGCTGGATTTTTCTCACGAGACCAGTTTGTTTAGTAAATTGCCTGAAAATCATTCGAAACTTTTTCGACAAATTTTGAATGATTTGGCTAACTGTGATGTATCATAATTAGTCTGTGATCAGTTCTAATATTGTTTTAGTTGTCTATGTTATTGAAGTGTTTTGATAAGTAGGTTCAGTAGTTTAGAGATAGATGGCAGTAAGCATAAAGCCTACGCCAGTTTCCGTCAGATGGCGGGAGTTGAGAGGTAGTTCTAATTGTCAATAAAACCGGTAACCGGTAGCTCTGCCGAGCAGATTTAACCACTAGTCAGTTGAAATCACGTAAATAAACAGTTTTGTATCAAGAAATTTTAATATTATTGAGAAGACCCAACATAACATTTGCTTGTGAAAAGGCAAATGTTACAGTTATCTTTGGTCACATGTCGTTTACGGGTTGTGCCGGAGATAACCGAAGTAGGGTAGACAGAATCATTATTTAAGCGAAAGCTCGTCAGAGTACTTCCGACCAAAACTAGCTTCCCAATTATAAGGTCGTGTATTCTCTTAAAATATTTCTATGTTACAAAACAACGATATTTGTGATATCAAAAAACTTTAAAGTCTTTTAATAAATAAAGGAAATACTAGTCCAGTACTAAAAACATAATAATACCTCTAGAGAGGACTACAGAGATACTAACTACACTTACTAGCCAAAGTATTTCGGCCAAATTGGATATTTAAAAACTATAATATAATATTTCTATTTTTGAAACTGATAATTCGTGGTGGAATTCCATTATTATAATATAACTAGCTGACCCGGCAAACTTCGTACAGCTTCAGAATCAATAAATGTTGGGTTTAAATTATTCGCTGAAATAAATTAAGTTTTTATTAATTATTTAAAATAAATACTCTTAAGTTCAAAAAATTAAATTAGCTGTTGACTAAGCACAAAATGTTCGGCACACTACACCATTGACAGTTCGAATTGATTCAAATTATGTCGACCAACGCACATTATTTGAAAAGCCGTTCCATACAAAATTTATGAAAAAATTAATTTTCTTCATAATTATTTTTCCTGTGACTTTTTCCAGTGTTTTGTTAGTTATTCTGTTAATCGGGACGGAGACTAATCCAAAAAATCAAAGATCATAAAAATCGGTTCAGCCTTTCTTGAGTTATAAATGGTGTAACTAACCCGACTTTGTTTTATATATTAAGAAGATGATATTACGATAATATAACATATTTCACAGATAATCAGTTTAGATGACGGCCGGCGTAGTCCAGGAGTAAGGCTTTGGACTCCCATTCCGAAAGTCGATGGTTCGAATCCGGCGTATGCAAATACATTTTGTTTGATTAATTTGTGTTATTTCACAATTAATTGACTAAAATAATATAGTATATTTGTGGCACGTTCCAGAGTAGAAGATACTCTCAGTATCGCCCTGGTGTGCTAGCACGGTCGCTCGATATGAAGTTACCGACCGATTGTCGGTAACTTCTCATCGTTCCCTAGGACAACTGCAGATCTCAAACGTACAAACGACAGTTGATATCGAATATATTAAGGACACTTAGTCATTGTGAACTGTCACCTATTCGTTTGCGATCTGCAGTTGTCGTAGGGAACGATGAGAAGTTACCGATAGTTATCCTATCGATAGTTATAGAGCAAGCGTGCTAGGGCCTCTGGATCAGAATTGAAACGTAGCTTAATAATGGCTTTAGACGTATTTAGTGACTAGATCTAAATATAGTGAATAGCCAGGTATTTCCCCACCTTCCTCCTCCAAATCTCCTACCCCTCTCCACTTATCTTAAGCCTCACAACATACCATAATCGGGGATGCCATATTCTCATTGGCTCCAGACGGAAGGAGTTGCGGGACTCTTGTGAGGTATTGACATAACATTTTTAAATAAACATGCGAAATTAATTTAAACGTCGCAAATAAATTCGTTTTTTTTATTTCATGAAAAAGATAGATGAGACCGCAAAAACGTATGTTCCAAGACATTCTCGACTTGTAATAAAAGTGCTCAAAAGGCATGATGATAGATTTTTAAATATCGTGTACTTCTTGTAAGTATTTTTTTATCATAAGTATTTATGATTTTTCAATAATGTTCAAACAAAATAAGAGTGTAAAAAATATCTGAATTATTTCAGTTTGGACCTTAAATAAATTGAAAAATTGAGGTAATTTCGTCACAAAACACTTTTTCGGGATTTATTTTTAAATGATTTAAAAAAATTAAAATTCTGAAAAGTGTCTTAATGAAATTATGTATTGATTTATTTTTCTGTATGATTAACGACCAACGGTATTACCTTAGTATATTAAAAATAAACTTAGTTATTCAAAATTTAAAACAGCGTTTACCAGATAAAATAACAATCTTTCAAAATCGATTTATGTATTTTTTGTAAAAAAGAGTAAAACGTCTAGAATTTGATTTTAAAATGACAAATTTCCGGTATTGTCTGATTACAACCTCTTAATAATTTCTGACAATAAAACATTTTGATTTTGAATTGGTGAAAATAGCCTTAAGTCTAGACGGTTTTATAAGTAAGCTGATAGTATAAATATTAGCTATTGACATATAGATAAGAGTAGTCGTAGATTTGATTAAATTAACCGCCCGTGGAGATAATCCAAGTATCCTCTGTTTATCAAAATACTTGGTTGAGAATAATAAACAGAAAAACTCCAAACTCAAAAACGAATTGACCTCCGTATTTATTATTGCGAATTAAATGTTTGTTATGGGTCAGTGATTTGAAATTATTTGTAAGTTCCATATTTACTAGAGCGCTTTTTGGTACATTATGGCACTATACCCAATACCACGGATTGCTTTGTTGCCAAAATGTGTCCATTTTTTTATTTTTTTTATTAAAGCGACTATATAATATATTGTACATTCAAGATATAACAAAATAATTATTCTCTAGATTCTTTAAAATGTTTTAAGGTTAAAGATTTAATAAATTTTTTTTATAAATCCTACGAATATGTGATAATAGAAAAAAGATAGGTGAATTCATTGGCTATATAGAACTATAATCAGTTTGTATGTCTCCATATTCAAATTTGTGAGATTTTTATAATGTGGGTGGAAAAATTTCCTTAAGCAATCCGAGAAAAAAGATTTAAATTGCTCTGTCGCTCCAGTGGATACATGGCGGTGTTAGTTAATTTATTGACACAACATTTGGATATCTAGGTTACGTAACCATCCAGTATATGGCATTGTGTTTCGTTAGCCACAGCAAAGCGTGAGCGGGTCAGCTAGTATTTTGTAATTTAAAATACAAATAAATTAAATAGTTCAAATACGTAAATATTTGCTATACCTACCTTTTGATTTTAAAAATACGTATTAAGTTTGATTGAGTATTTTGGTCTCAAATCCAAAAAATCTTTGTGTTATGTACATTATAAATAAAATAAAATAAAACATTATGTGGATACTTCACCTTCCTCCTAATAGCTTATCCATATGATAAGTTTATTAATAAATAAACAAATAATGCTCGCAAAAAGTAAAAAACTCGTCTAACTTATCCTATATATAGCCACTATTAAATATGTATACCATCATGAGTTTAAGTACCGATTAGTTTTTTTAATAAATAAATCGTGTTTTAAATCGAAAATGTACGTTATCATATGGTTAAGAATATATAAATAAAGAGGATGGTGAAATACTTCCCATATCTCATATCCGAAAAAAAATACTTAGAAATTCTGCTCCAATGTATTGCCCAATATTGACTCAAACCTCTTTTTTAGACAACCACAGAACTATTGTTTGTGAGAAATTGATAAGAACGGATGATTATAGGAACCTACCCTTATTGTTAGTGAAGGATTTGCATGAATTATGCGATATTACGCCACACAGAGCAAAATAAAGATATTCGCCTCAATCGTGCCCTCACTTGGGAAGTACGAAGTAAGAAGTAGACAGAACCGAAGTTGGTGGAAGTTATGTGGCGAGGGAAGCTGGGAGCTGGTGCTAGGAGCCTCTACGGGTAACGCGTAACTTACTCCAACTTTAACGAACCAACTTGGAGCTACTTCGGAGGACTTGTGCGCCGAGGGAATTTTTAACTAAGAATTTGTCCAATAATTTCTGCATGAAAAGCATGGCTACATTCTCCATCTAAAAACGTTCTTGTAGGTACTATTCAATCCTGAATATAGCTAAATAATTTACATGGCTTGCTGTACCGACGATTTAATGTTGTACATACATATAGACAGGCACCAAATAATTATCTTTAAAAAAATTAAAATTAAATATTGATCTGTTTTCAATAATTTAATGAAACTTGTTTTCCTTCTTCCTTTCCGGGAATCTATATTGTCTGTAAGTCCCCGAATAAAGTAAATCGCCACTTTCCATCAGTTTATTTTTAACACATTGATTTTATTATTAAGTAATGTTTATATATATCTTTCTATCTTTTAAAAAATACTCATACAAATATTGCGTTATGTAATATATTTGACTTCTTTTGCTGGTTTTAACGCAATCGTGGATTCTACAGGACAACATAACGACTAAATGATTTTTAAAATCAGAAACAAATGTCTTTCTAAATCCTTGCATATTTCGTAAAATTTGGAATGTAAACAGCATTTCACCAAACATCGTAAAAATATAATTATTAATCGGCTATTGGCAGCGCGGCAGTTTTCATACAAAACGTAGTTTTGGATTTGAGGTCAAAATACCTAACTAAACTGAAAAATTATTTTTGTAATCAAAAGGTATGTCAAATCTCGGACAAAATCTAAATTATAAAATATAGGCTATTAAAGATTTTGATATTTTATAATTTTAGAGGCAACTTGGACAATTCTTTGAGAGTCAGTGTAAACATTAAAAAAACTCATTTTACTTTATTTTTTTTAAAAATGTAATGAAATATAAAATCAAAAATATTTTTTTTTTAGAAACAATTTTGATGGGTGTAAATTCAAATTACAAATAACTTGTTAACATCGGAACAAAAACTTGTCGTTTATATATTAAAATTACTACCCAAAGAAACGCACTTTCAACATTTTTTAATTTTATTTTTCATTACATTAAAACCAAGGATTAGAAAGATTTCAATAATTATAAATAACTCACAAAAAAATTCCAAAGTTGCTTCCAAAATGAACCAAAACTGATTTCATTAATAATCTATACGTCATCATTTAAATGTAAAAAAGTAGCTCCTATCGAGATAGATATTTGACGTACCTTTTTATTACAAAAATAATTTTTCCGTTTATTTCGGTATTTTGGCGTCAAATCCAAAACTAATCTCACTAAGCGCCTCCGCCCACTCAGGCAACTGAAAACTCTCAACTGCCAACTGTCTTTGTATGACAATGGATGGCCCGCACACTTCACAATCACACAAAACCCCGTTGTCAATGGTAACGCAAGCGGTGACTTGCGACCATCTTGCGACTGTCACGGCTGATTGCTCTGGGCGGCCGTTTTTAGTTGTGAACTGTCAGCTGATTGTTCTTCATCTATGGTTAAACGAGCTTTTTGACCAATCAAGAAAGAGAAAACAGCCGGTTTTAGTTGGTTTTCAGTTGCCTCAGTGGGCGGAGCGCCTAAGACTAGCATTAATTTTAATTGAATTAAATCGGCGCAAGGTTCTAGGTCGGTTACATTAAACTTGATGCGTCACCGCAAGTGCTTCCTAACTTATCCCGGGCAAACTTCTAAGATCAAGTCGCTATATGCCGCCTCTCTTACCCTTTCATCCTGGCAGTTGGCAGCAACCTCACCTCCCCCATGTATCACATACCTACATAGCCGCGATACACCTTCTACATACATTAATATTATAAACCTAGACTCCGCCCTAGGCTGTCTTACCGCAGCGGGCATTAGGTACTCCAACCAGTATTCACCTAATCATATCACAAGACAATGGTTAAAACAGAAAAATATGCGAATGTCCAGATGTTTCCGGCCTTGAGAGCGTCACTCAACAAAAGCCATCATGGATTTATGAGAGCAAAATCTACAATCACTAACTTAAGAGGTTAGACTTTGCACCACACGCGGAATGTTTAGATATTTCATTGTCTGCCATTATGTCCCGATCAAAATAAGTCACACACACTTACGATACATGCGAATGCGAAATGTGCGAATGGGACAACTGCCGTTAACTCTCATGTTTACCTACAGCAAACTCGAAATAGGGGTTTCGGGAGAAAACATTTTTCTACACCCAAACTTTCACGAAATTGTAATTTAAAACAAAAATATATTCTCGAAAGAAGAAGCTATGTCTTTATGTTTTTATAATTTTGTAATTCTTTATGAGAATTGAGTTAGCAGCACTTTTTCCTTAAATAATATTTTCCGATAAATTATACATGTTTGACGGTGAATGTTTACGTTAATACGAAATGCATCGAAAATTTAAAAACATACCGACATAGTTTTCACGTTTTAGAAAGCAATATAAAAATTTAAAAAATCTTGCAATTTTTGATGTAGAAAAGTGTTTTTTCCCGGGCGTCCTTTTGGTATGGGCCGAAAAGCGAAGTCCTTTCGTCGGATACTTACTAGACAACATGGACCAGCGCATACAGGTAGATGAAATATGTACAGACAACAGAAAAGCTTTTGATTAAGTAATTCATGATATCGTCTTATTGACCAAGCTTTTACAAGTCAGCGTACATGAAGACCTCCTCAGATGGATCTCGTCCTGATAGCAAACCGCAGCTAAGCAATTAATAGTTGTCGGTGGCTATAAATCGAATTAGGTTGCCGTCGGGAGTACCCCAAGGATCCTTATTGTGACCATTACTCTTTAACATACCTAGGACATTGGAAAAATGTTTTCACCACACCAGAACTTCATTATATGCAGATGATATCAACATATTTCTCCTGCCACGTGCTCCAATGACGACCCACATACAAGAAAATATAAATCGTATAAATATATATTTTTTTAAATAAATGTTAAAAAATGCGGCATCATCAGCTTTATCCGAAATGAAAACACCATTTCTAATTTTAATTATATCCTTAACGGCACAATACTGATAAAAATGATGGAGGCCAAGGATTTAGAAGTAGTGTTAGACCGAAAATTTTTTTTTGACCGCCATATCGAATCCATGGTTGCAAAAGCTTCCAGTGTATATACTTGGCTTGTGCTCAGAAACCTACGAAGATTTATAAGAAGAAAATTCTGTATTTTGCGTATAGACAAAAGTGTATGGAGAAAGTGTGCTATGATAATTACATTAATATGGCTGAAATTAATATTAATACTGATCCCAAACACTTTTGGACCTTTGTTAAATCCAAGCAAAAAAACTCTGAAATTCCTAACAATATGTTTCTTAAGTCTCAGCATGTATCGGGTGGGGAAGATATAAGTAACTTATTTAACACGCACTTCCAATCCTCCTTCGAATCCCCCACCCAGTCTACCTCGGCTACAACTCAAATATATAATCCGAACACCTCAACTCTCAATCTTAATAATGTTAATATAGACACTCAACTAGTTTGTAAATATCTTAAATCATTAGACCCTACCAAAGGCAGTGGGCCTGATGGTATACACCCTGTATTTTTAAAGAATTGCGCTAATGTTTTATGTTATCCGCTAAGTCAAATATTCAAAACTTCATTGTCTTCTGGCAGTTTTCCACAGGAATGGAAAAGTTCATATATTGTACCAATATTCAAAAAAGGAGACAAGCACAATATTGAAAATTACAGACCGATCTCTAAGTTAAATGTAATGGGTAAACTTTTTGAAAACATTGTTTTTGATATCATTTTTCCATGTATACGACCACACATAATTTCAAATCAACACGGCTTTGTCACCAAAAAATCAACAGAAACCAATCTATGTGAGTTTGTTGATACAGTCCTTGTTGCTATGGATAATGGATATCAAGTCGATGTAGTCTACACAGACTACTCCAAAGCCTTTGATAAAATCCCACACAGCTTCTTGATAGAGAAAGTCGAAGCAATGGGTATACACGGTGACCTCCTTCATTGGTTAGCCTCTTATCTCAACAATCGTACGCAAGCTGTAACTGTACAAGGGTTCTGCTCTAGTTTCGTCCCCGTAACCTCAGGAGTTCCCCAAGGATCTCACCTTGGTCCCCTCTTATTTAATATTTTTATGAATGACGTTAACAAAATTATCCGCAACTCTCAGTTGTACCTATATGCGGACGACAAAAAGATTGTCAAAATCATTAAGTCTGAGATGGATTGTATAGAGCTCCAGAATGACCTGGACTCTCTGGTTAATGTGTATTGTCTAGAAAATCGCCTCCTTTTGAATGCAGATAAATGTAGCGTCATATCTTATTCTCGAAAGAAACACACAGTATTGTATCCATACACAATTAAGAACAATATTTTAAACAGGGTAAATGTAGTAAGGGATCTTGGAGTTCTATTAGACAGTAAGCTTCTTTTTTAATCTCACGTCGAGCATATCACGTCGAAGGCTTTGAAAATGTTGGGATTTATACTTAGAGTAAGTTCAGCTTTCAAAAATCCACAAACATTTAAAATCCTCTACATATCCTATGTCAGAAGCCACCTAGAGTACGCTTCAACTGTGTGGAACCCCCATTGTTCTACGTATAAAGCAAATCTAGAAAGAGTTCAGAAAAAGTTTATCAAATATGTCTCTTTTCGCGTACGAAATTATGTAAACTATATCCCCGTAAACCTTAAATCTCTTGATCAACGCCGAGACACCAGAGACCTATTAATGCTCTATAAGATAATTCATAACTATATTGACAGCCCATACTTACTACAAAATATTCATTTTAGATGTCCAAAAAGAGTTACTCGATCTATGGATACCTTTTATATTCCTAAGAGCAAAACGAATTACCTTGAAAATGTATTTATAAGAAGAAGCTGTAGCACATTTAATAGATTATGCCCAAACATCGATGTGTTTAACACGAACCTTGCTAAATTCAAAACATTCATAAAAAAATGACATTCCATCGAATGCCATATGTTTAACCAAAAACTTAATTTCATTGAATTCTTTTTTTTTTATTGATTCGTCACATTTTCTCTTTTACTTTTTTAATAGTTTGTATTTTAATGAAATCTTTTCCTCAAAGATATTATTGATATCCTTTAAAATTTAAGTGTAAACCTTAGAAATATCTATATCATAAAACACTTTATAAATTGAAGATGCATCAGAATTGTTTGTATTAGGTATATTGTTGCGTATTTTTTTTTTATTATGGTCCTATATTTAAATGTCGTTATTTTATTGGTCAATGACATAAACATATTATTCACTGTCATATATAAATGTATAGACTGTTTATAACGCAAATAAATAAAATAAAATAAAATAGACGCAGTGAGTTGCGGACTTTAAGTCTGGAACCCTAGGTATGTATAAATAGAACTTGAATTTTAGCTTTAAAATTTGATTGGATTGTTCAAATTCTGTGAAACAACCCCATCTCAAAACAATTAGATTCAGACCCGGCGAAGTGCAATTAAATTTTTACGTAGGTAGGTACCTAGTAACCTAATTACTTAAATTTTACGCAATACAATTTATTTTGCGTGACAAATTTTTCGTTTTCCGAAGGCATTGTGAAATTGTGGAGAAGTCACTGAAAATCATAGAAAATCAATAGATCTATCTGCATTAACGAGCTGTGAACTATCTATCATCATTACAGCTGCATTGCAACGTGAAAAAAGAGTGTTTTGGAATTCTGAAAGTTATGATAATGGGTTGATTTGTAGTAGGTAGATGTAAAAAAATATAAAATGAATCAATATCAAAGATAACAGAATTACCTACAGCCGATCACAAAACGTGGCCGGTTTTTATTGGACATATTGCTTTTGTGCTTCGAAATGAAAAACTCTCATTCCCCGACAAAAGAAGCAATCTGTTTGCTCTGAGGAAAGATCCCAGCGTGTATCATATTGGTTTTTATAATGGATTTCAAGTTGACAAAAGGTTTCAGAGTGATGTGATACATGGCCGGCATTGTTGTAGTCACACGTTTCACCATCTGTACCTGTAATGTACAATCTAAATTTAGTTTATGTCGTCTGGAAGGAATTAAATCATATTTCTGGAGATGGGTTATGAATTTGATTTATTTTTCGTAGCATAATATTTTTTAGAAAAATCTGGTCTTATGCTCGGATCGCTGTTTCAGATTAATGTTCTGAGGTCCTAGCACACTCGCTCGATAACGATCGATAGGATAACCATCGGTAACTTCTCATCGTTCCCTAGGACAACTACACATCGCTAACGTACAAACAACAGTTGATATCGAATATGTTAAGGACGCGAGTCATTGTGAACTATCACTTATTCGTTGGTGATCTGTAGTCATGATAGTTATCCTATCGTTATCGAGCGAGTGTGCTAGGGCCTCTGGAGTGAAATCGATAACTTCAAAATATCGGATCGATAGGCGTTTTTATACCGTTTTCCAAGAACGGCCGCACTGTTGATGCCATAGCGATATTGACAGGGAATCAATAAGATATCGATACACGCTGGCAACACTAGCGGATGTAGGATATCTATGGATGTATATTCCCTAACGTCAAACCGCAACGTAAACATGAAAATACTAATAAATATACCATTTCGATTCGAATTACTGACTTTAATATACATTGGCACTTCGCGCATTGGAACGGAGTATTGTTTTAATTATTATTTGATAATTTTTTATAAGTTATTTTAATTTTTTCAACTACCATACTAGGCTAATGCCCGTGTTGTGGTAGTCATACATGAAAATAATTCATGTAAGAACTAAAAAATACTATTTTGTAAAAACAAATAATAAAACATAAGAAAGAAGAAAAGAAAAAACATATTTAAGGATAAAGAAACTTCTGTGGCTTGACTTCAGTTCACTTATATATATTTATCACTGTATATTATGTAAAAGCTGCTTGTTTCTTACAAATAATAAATAAATAATTTAAAATTATTTGTATATTGACGGCTTAAATGACACTCCCGTGTAAAGGAGCCGCGCTAAAATTTATCAACCCGGCTTGCAAATATTGATAACTGACCATAGATGACATATTTTGTCGATATCGCTCTGATATAGGGTTTTACGATCGGTCGTGCCAGACCTCTAGAACTCTATTTTGTTATTTTATTTTTACTTTTTATTTTATTTTTATTATTGTTATGTAATTTCTTCGTTACCTCGTGTAAACCCGTATAAGTGATTTGTCTAAAATACTTGATCGGTGCAATTTGCACCGTTTTTTCTGCTTGGAATCCCTGCCATAACATTTGTTCCACATTTGACAAATGATTAGAGAAAACAGTTTTCAAAGTTATGTCAATAAACCAAATTGCCTGATCATAGCGAAGTAGTGTGTTTACTCGACCATTTCATATATCATCGGTTCCGGTTCAAGATGGTGGCCGTGTCGGATACTACACTTTTAACCCACCAAAGCTCGCATCGTTCGCATTGGTTCGCATGATCCGGCGAGCTGTCATATCGGAACAAACAAGAAATTCAAAAAAATCTAAATAAAGAATTGTCATTGAGAAGGTGACAAAGTTGGACAAATTGTATAATTCTTTATTTGAAATTTTAAAAAATATTACATAAAATATTTATGGTGTTTAAGTACCTACTTACAGATCTTATGATTTCAGAGGGAATGTTGAAAATTAGAAATCCTTTTTTGGAAGTCAGATCTACTGTTTACAGAACTACTAGCATGCCATAATCTGTAGATAATATTTAAGTATATCAAATCAAAAAGTGTGACTAAATCGATGTATTTGGGCCTTTCCATCAACATTCAAGTTGTATTTTTTAAATTTATTTGCTAGTTGGGAGCGGTTCACGGGCGTTGTGCGGTCCGTCTATATGAAGCTATTACATAAAGCAAAAGTATCTGTCTAGCAGTATATAAAACCAATTTATTTGAACTGCGTCTGACAAATTCGCTGTCTATTAAGAGGGTAGCGGTGTTTTTACATACGATGCAGTACAGTCGGAACCGGAACACGGAACACGGAACAGCCGCGCGCATCGAATCCGGAAACGATTTTAATTTCGTTTTTTTCCAGTTAAACATCTGCAGCCATGATCCACCTGAGTCGGAACAGTGCCAGCGAACAGATTCGGTTATACCTGCGCCAGGTGTGGCCAACAACAACAAAAAATATTATTTGAGATTTTCAAAAGTATTATCGTGTTGTATTTTTGGGGTATTATGCCGTGTTACACCTCCTCCTTATTTAGCCAAAGTTTCACCCTAACCTGATGATGATAATTTTTTGGTTATTAAGCCTATTTTTGTTTCGAACAGCGTTAGAGTATCCATCATCACGACAAATAGTGTAGAGTGTAGTGAAGTGTGTGCGAACGCATGTAGAAGTGATATATTTCAGTACAATAATTAGTTAAATAAACGTAGTTTTCGGCGTTTAGTTTTGATATGGCAGGGGAAGGGTAAATTCTTGATAATGTTACCTATTATAATCTTTACTGTGTATCCAAACACATATTTAATTACTGCGCTGTATTGTTTTTACAATAATTTCAGATTACAAAGAATCTCAATTTGGGTTACAATTTTCAATTTGGAAGGTGGGAATGGGTACTGCCGCCATGTATAGGATAACCAAAACCTCTGCCAGAGGTCAAACCAAGTGGTTTGCTACATTTGGTGACATAGTAAGGATGCCCGGGCTCATGAGGTGAAGTTTTTCTAGGTCTTAACAGCGGATGATCTGGCCACACTGAACCTTAGATTTTAACCCACCCCTCATACCTTTTTCCTTCCCAGAAATCCCTCTCTCTCCTTTCCTTATAAATATCCTCCACACAGCATTTCCAAAGATGACATACGCCATTATTTTCCTCAAAGCCTTCTGTGTGGAGGTAATATAAAAAAGGTATCAAAAATTAAAAAAAAACTGTTCATATTAAATTGAAAAAAAAAAATTGTAGTAACCTTTTTTTTTAAATTTTGTTTGAATGGTCTAACATCCCTGCTTTTGATACTATTCCAACCCTGTCGTGATAGTAACATATTGCCGCCGTTTGAAATGCAGCGCTCGTTATAATCGCCGCGGGTCTTCTCCCGCCGAGTGTGGAATATGTACGTACACACTACACACTACACCCCCCTGGTAATTTTATCACGCGAGCGTCGAATTCGGTTATGAGATAAATTAGTGTACAAGTGGTACGGATTAATAGTAAGGGTGGCATAATGATTGGCAAATTGTATATTAAGTACAACAGTATACTGTTATAGAGTAAGGGTGATTTAATTCGTTGGGTAGATATATGTTTCGATGGGATGGCAATGATTAAGTACTTAAATTACAATGTGATACGGAATGATTTTAGAAAACACGCAATGATGTTATGTTAGCTTGATTGAATAATTTCTTGTATCTACCTATGTCAAATTTTTAAATCTGTTCAGACGAGAGAAAATGGCGTTACATTTTTTGCAGACTACTATATATAGACTTTTACACACTACAGACAATCACTACTTAGATCGCATACTTTATACCTGGCGACAATAAGGAAGTTTAAGTACTTTTTTGTATTTTTTTTATCAATGTTCACATGCAAATTTAAATACTAGTATTTTTTTGTTTTTTAAAGTTCGTTTTCTTAATTAAATTAATTATACAAGTTTGAATTTTATTAATCCCGCGAAAACGCCGGCTAAGAGTATAATACCGTGCGGGAGAGTTCGTGACGTCGTCTGGTCCCTTGATTGTGTGAAATATAAGGTAAAATATTTACAAAACCGGGACACGCTTAATATGGACGAAAAAAATAAATTTTAAAAGTTGTAGTAGTTAGATATTAACTAGTACTAATCAATTCAGTTACCGGAATTTCGAAAAAAGTGCACTTTAATGGTTATTTTTTAAATTTAAAAACACGAAATGTCATTTTTAACCGAAACTTGCAACAGTTCCTAACATAGCTGTCGGTCCTCTTTTGTTTTTTGTTCTCGGTTCCTAACATATACTCTCTCACAACATCACCTTGTGCCGCAGTGGGAGAGATAGATTCATAAGTCCGTCAGACCTGGATTTTTACTCACCCCTCCATACCCTTTCCTTTCCAGAACCTTTCATTAAAAGACCCTCCACACAGCATCCCCAAAGATGACATACACCCTGAGCGGAATTATTTTCCTCAGAGCCTGCTGTGTGGAGCTAATGTAAAAAAATCTGTATAAGCCAAATATCAATAAATCATTTTGAGGCTTATTTTGTGTCAAGCATGAAAATCATAATGAGAAAATGTGTAGAATGCCATAAATGATAACCAAATTAGCACTGTGCTTTGATATTGCCACTTGCAATAAATAAAGTGAAGAAAATTAAAAAAAAAATATCATGGAACATTAATTGGTGATTGATTGTTTGAGCTGCGCACCTAGAATCCTAAGCATGGACATAATAATACATGTCACAGTAAAACAGTTACCACAGTCGATAAAAACTAAAATATTTTAAGGAATATATCCTGACCGTCTTTGTTCATGTTGGCCTGGAAGCACTTGGCGAGACGGCAGGCGCGGCACTGGTTGCGGTGCGTCTTGTCCACGGGGCAGTGCCCCTTCAGCTCGCCCCCCGCCTTGCACGTGTACACGCGGTTGCGGTGGATGGACCGCTTGAAGAAGCCGGAGCAACCTGGAGGAAAATATATAGATTAGGAGTAAAAAGCAAAAGAAACCCAACCTAACCTAACGCAACCAGGAGGAAAATATGAAGATAAGGTGTAAATGAAAATAAAACCAACTGAACCTAACCCACTCTGGAGGTCTAGCACGGACGATCGATAAAATCATATGTTAATACGATATTGAATAAATCCGTAATCTACGGTCAGTTCTCAATATTTGCGGATCATGGTCGACGACAAATTTTAGCGCTATCTCCTGAGTGTCAGATAAGCTGTCAATATACAAATCATTTTGAAAATTTCATTCGTTATGCAAAATAACTGACATTTTAATGAAGGGAAGTGAACTAACGAAACTCTAAAAAATGAAAGAATTATCTAAGATGCTATCAATTTATTCCATAAAATGAAAAGTGGTTAAATTATGACTAAAAATCTCACTAAATAATTTAATCCCGTTCATTCTCAAAAAGTACTTGCGAAGATCCAATGCAAGTATTTCAATTAGAAACTGTCAGATTATTAGTATTTTTAATTTTTACGAAGTCGTTTGACATTTATGATATAAATCCATAGACAGATCCGCCAGAGTTGCCATCGTATATTGATTTATTTTTTATTTCTATCAATATCGGTCTGGGTATCAACAGTGCGGCTATGCTCGGGAAGATGGTATAAAATCATCGGTAGTTAAGCCCATCGATCCGATATTGTCCACCATAACACGGGCATGTGCCTAGTATGGCGGCCATAAATTCCACAATTGTTATATATTTACTATTCAAAAAATAAAGAAACATTAAAAAAAAAAAAAAAAATTGTAAATATATCGATTTCACTGTGCCTAAAATATAAAAGAAAAATATAAAGATTAGGCAGGTGTAATGAAAAAGAAACCATGTAGGACCTAATGGATTCTAAATGATCTAAATGAGCACTAAACCGTTGCCGAGATTCTGTACACGGAGAAAAATGTTATTCTAGAATACGATCATTTTATTCGTAAAAACGGTTAAAAACGGGACTGAAGTTCTTACAAACAAATTAACAGTGTTTCAATGTTTATTGGCGGGAAAATTTAAGAATAATTTGTTGGTATACGTACGAAATTACGTATACCAACAAATTATTCTTACATGTTCCCGCCAATAAACATTGAAACCCTGTTAATTTGTTCGAAAGAACTTCAGTCCCATTTTTAACCGTTTTTACGAATAAAATGATGGTTTTTTAGAATACCATTTTTCCCCGTGTAGGTAACAAAGATTGGCAAGGTTTTCAGGAGAAAGAGAGACGTAGATGCAGACCGAGGAATAGGTGGATTGACTGCGTGAAAGAACATTGCCTTGCGAACACTTGTACAAGTACCTATGTACAAGAAAATATTTTAAAAGCCGTGTACAATCACTCTGATGGATGGTTGGGTAAACGGATTTATACTGAGAAGAGAGACTTACCATCACAGCTGTATATTCCATAGTGTTTGCCTGAACTTCTGTCTCCACACACGTTACAAGGAATGTCTAGTAGTCTGTCTCCTAAGGAAAGAAAAACGTTTCTTGTATTATGGAAGTACATGGACCCATGAGTCACATTACAGTGATCTGTTTCCAAATTCTAAAAGCCTAAATCTCGGAAAACCAATTCTTGAAAGCTGAATTATAAAAATTCAATAAAAAATAAAGTTAATTGAATCCTCATTTTTTTATCAGAAAAACTCTCTTTTTAACTTTTGGAGGTTATTCCCATCAATGTAATATATCATTGAAGAAGAAGACAACAATAATAACCTAAATTAAAATATGAAAATGAACAAGACACCGAAAAATAATACAACATAATAGTCGCAACTGGGACTCGAACCCAGATATCACGTCTTACCGGGACGGGCGATCTAACCAATTCAGCCATTGCGATCTATTACGAGAATGTCGTATTTGTCAACTTCATATTTCAAATTTCAGAATACAATATTATCTTCGACTAACGTTTTTTTCTATTTTTTTCATATTATTGGCAGCTACAAGTATTCAAAGAATGTAATTGTTACCTAGATAGTAATGAAAATGAAAAAATATAAAATAATGAAAAAAGGTAAAATAATACGAGAGTATGGAATGTATCGGAAGCTTCTTCTACCCTTATTCTATATTCCTCTTCCTCTCCCCTTCCTATAAACTGTATTAATTTTAAGATGTAATAAAACTCCATCTCCAAGCTACATTAGCAAAAGAAACTTTTTTGGCTTGACTTCAATTCACAGCATATAACAAAAAAAAAATAAAACCCTCGATAGAAAAAAATCACACAGTAAAAAAAGAAAAACAAAAAAAAACATACACTTTTTTAACATATGGGTATGAAAAAATTCACAATGTTTCTTTATTTCTTTTTCTTTAAATGTTACGACATTTGTCGAGAGATTATTGCTCCATTTTGAACGAGTAATGTTTTATTTATTTATTTATTTATTTATTAAAGAATTTTATACATAGTGTACATATTGTGTTATTTCGCCCGCCATGCTAGGGATGTCCCTGTGTTATCGCGGGTGAAGTATGCAGATTATATGGGTAATGAAGTACATTTACTGATTATATAATAATTATGATAATGAGGTTTAAAAAAAACGTACATGAGGTTTACAGTTAATGCAGCAATGAATTTATGATAATGAAATTTACATATAATATAGTAATTGATGATAATGATGTTTACAGGTAATACATATAACAAGGAATTTATGACAATGAAATTTACAGATAAAATAATAATTGATAGATGAAATTTACAGATAATATAACATTGAATTTATGTTAACGAAGTTACAGATAATAAATTAATTGATGATAGTGTAGTTTACAGATAATATGACAATGAATTTATGGAAATGTGGGTTACAGATAAATAATAATTTATTTATAAGTTACATAGTATGATGGTTGATAAATTGAATTATAATTTACTAAATTATACAAATTAAATTACAAATAATATACATCGAGGTTTCTAAATATTTTGATAATAATAATTTATAATAATAGGTTAATTATAATATTGATAGATATTAGAGTTATACAAATAATTTAATTTAATAATGTTTTATATAATAAATGATATAATTTTTTATCATTTTTTTTTTTTTTTTTATCATAATTTTCGATTATCATTTATTAATATTAGCGCGTTCCTTCTAATATTCGTATTAACATATCTCCATTTCAAAACACCTTCTTCTTTTTTTTGAACGCTTTACAAAGCCTTAATCAAAATAAATGGAAAAGACTTTTTAAACCTTCATTTAAAGATAAATTCTTATGTTAATGTTAATTGTGCTCTATAGTCTTCCGAATCAATTGGTCTCCACAGCTAATAAGTACAACTATTCAGAGAATGGGAATATTACAGAACAATGGGAGAAACGTCCGAGGATTCAGTTAAGTCCTGGATTAAAGGGAAGATTTGTACGCAAGAAGGCTTTCTTGCCCGCAAAGCCTTTACCCAATATCTCTGAACTACAATGCTGATTAAAATACCCCGGAATACAATATTCTAACACCGTTAAATCATTGAAAATAGTACACAATGTTAGGAATAATTATTTTAAAATCATATAATTTCAGTATGGGAGGCGGGTATGGGCATTGCCGATCGGGATCCAACTAACTAACTAACCATCACGCCGCTGTTTCCCACAGGGGTTGGCAGAGAGGACGGACTGCCAAACAACTCGGTCTTGGCACACACTCCTTGCCTCATTCACATTCACACATCTTCTCTTACATATCTACCTTTCTATTATTCACGGAGAAAAATGCTATTCCAAAATACGATAATTTTATTCGTAAAAACGGTTAAAAACGGGACTACGGGACTAACGGGACAACGAAATAGTTGTAAAATGTAAAAATAAAAATTGAGACCCTGTTAATTTGTTCGTAAGAACTTCAGTCCCGCTTTTAAGCCCCAACCATCTAAACGGCCCTTTCTTAATCTTACTTATTACGCTCACGTCAGATTTGCATTCTTTTCGGATCTCCAAATTCCTCACACGATCATACATGGTTTTACCACACATACGCCTGAGGGATCTCATTTATACAGCATTCAGTCTACTTTCATCCTTTCTCTGCCAGTTCCATGCTTCACTGCCATACATCAGGGTAGGTAGATACCAGTACTCCATTGCGGACTGCTAGCTTCGCTTCTGTGGACAATTTTTTGTTGGCTCTAACGGCGTTCAGTCCTCCATTAATGGAGTTACCTGCATTTACCCTTCTTTTAATGTCCCTATCAACCTTCCCATCTCTCGTTAACATACTTCCCAAATATACAAACTCATCCAGCTGCTCCAAGTAGGAACCATTTATTGGATAACCAACTCCTCTGCCATAGGTCACTCCAAGTGGTTCGCTACGTTTGGTCGGGTTCGTGGGATGAGGTTTGTCTAGGTCTCGGAGACGAATGCGTTTTTCCGCGTATTGCGTGGCGGGCCGGATCGGGATAGACTGGTTGAGGGAGTCCTTTTGACCTCCCCAGCCGGACTCTCCACCCATCGCCTTGCACCGAAGCGAGACGGAGACGCGAAAATCTTAACTTTTTTATAATTTTTAAATCTCTTACTTTTTATAGTAACTCGAGCGTCGAGAACATTTTCTGATGATTAGGTATGTTATTGTTGACTATGGTTGTTTTCTGCTAAATATTTTTTAGGAATCTTTCTGCAGATTTTTAAATGTTTTTTTCGCGATCAAGAAATATATCTGATGGCCCTTACTATGATTTTTTATGTGAAAGCGGCTATTCTGGTTTTAGTAGAACACAGAATTGACCTTACTCCGTCGGATGACAACAATATCATATTTTTTTAATTAAAATTGTAGATTGGCCGGTTTCTACATAACTACGTCCAAATGATTTTCCTGTGCAAGGTATTTTGTGTACAAGCGACTAAATCGCCGCTACCCGCCTCCTGTCATATTATTTTGCTAGTGTAGCGCCTAGCGGCGTTTACAAACAATAATAATGCTCCATGGAAGAACGGCGTAACAGGTCGATATTAATTCTTATTTTATACATAGGCAGATTGCCTGTACTAAGGAACCAAATGCAAATGTATCATTGAACCAAATCAATTATGCTTGGTAGTGTATTATTCTGTAATTAGTGTGGTTCTTCAATCTATCTTTTAAATGTGTTATTGTTATTAATATAAAGAACCAATGAAAAATTTTAAGTGATATTCTGACATTTTTTTAGATTCTCCTCTACCCAAGCCAATTGATAATAAGTTTTTTGATTATCAAAATTACGCATCATAATATCTATATATTCACGAAGATCGTATTTTTTGTTGAGACCAAACATAAACATCCATGGATATTATTGTCTATTCACAGATCACAGCCTCCCCTTTCCCTTCTCCCGTGTCCGGACACCCGTGCCCCGTGTTGTCCTTACGTGCTCATAGCGGATTTTCGACACGGTGCGTGTTTGTCTATCGGGGTGAGATCGGACAAAATAAACGTATCGGGGCTTACGGATAAAGGGGGACCTACAAACGGTTGTATAAGATCGGGGAGATTTAGACCATTTTCTTATGGAGGCCGTTTTGTTTTGGTTTGGGAGGCATTTATTTGTATGTAAAATATACAGTAAGTACCTATACACCAGTAGAATATTTTTAATAGTAGTTACTATTCGAGCTCGACAAGTTATGTTGAAACTACTATTAATGCCGCGCTACCCCGCTCAAAAAGAAGAAGATGGAGAGATGCGACAATACGAACGTGGGAGCGAGCTCGCTAACATTAAAAACCATAAAATTCATGCGAAAATTGTGAAAATGTTTAATAAAAGGCCACTCGTTTGAAAAAGAGCCAAATTCTCGTAGGGGCTGTGTCAAGTAGCATTTAAAGAAATATTGTGAATTTTCTCATACATATAACATATAAAATAACAGAAAAAAACGTGTAAATAATAATTTTCGGAGCATACTTTGCGATTTATTTCTATCGAGGGAATTTCAAATAATTACCGTTTCGGCGTGGGGAATGTATAGATACTATCTTATGGTTATCTCGGTTTATTTTTTTAAGAACTTAAAAACTTCAAACGTTTAAGGAAAACGTGTAAGAAATCGGTAGAAATTGGCAGAGCGGCCCCGTTTCAACATAACTTTTTCTTTTAGAACAATAAATTGAAAACATGGTCAATACATGTTGTCATATTTTATTGATAGTTAATAATTGAAAATATACAGTGAGAAAGTTCTTCAAATTTCATATCATTAGATCTCACCGTTCGAGAAATTTACTACTTCAGATATCACACAAAATTTAACACAAATAATTATCATGATTTTGTAAAAGTTGTCATAATTAATTAATTGTGTACACATAAAAGAGTGTGCACGCCCATTTTCACGCCTTTCTCTGTCGCAGAGAATTATTACATTAGCTCCACCCAGGAGGCCTTGAGAAAAATAATTTTCCTCAGGCCCTATGTCATCTTTGGCGATGCTGTATGAAGAGTGTTTCTAAGGAAAGGAAGGAGAGAAGGAGAGGAAGTTCTGGGAAGGAAAAGGGTATGAGGGTTGGGTAGGAATCTGGGGTTCAGTGTGTTCAGATCAGACAAACCTCACCCGGGCACCCCTGCTAAGTCACGAAACGTAGCGAACCACTTGGGGTGACCTATGGCAGAGATTATCCAATAAATGGTTTCCGGGCGGCGATACCCATATCCTCCTCCCAAATTGAAAGTTTTACTTTCTCTTTCGCTTACGGTCATTGTAAAGTCAGTAACTGCGCGAGAATGGATTCTATCAAGTTCAGGGCGGCGTTAAAGTTTGGTGTGTACTATACATAACCATACTAAAACTATTAATACAATTTTTTCAAATGTTGTAGTGAAATATTCATTATATTTAACAAACCGAAATAAATAATAAATTTAATTAAATTATAATATTCATTGTCGCGCCACAGTTGCACACTCCAAGACCGAAACTTGGCGATTTTCCTTTCGTCGGCTAAGATCGACCGAGACGTTCCCAGCCATTGTCAGATAATGCTTTACAAAGCTTTCCCGGCCACTTTGTGTCTGGAACCGCTTCTGCCCACTACTTCGCTATATCGCCTATATTATACCATCTCTAGTCTACGGCAAAACGTCTCTGTAC
Organism: Limnephilus auricula; assembly: GCA_951813805.1. Classification (NCBI taxonomy): domain Eukaryota; kingdom Metazoa; phylum Arthropoda; class Insecta; order Trichoptera; family Limnephilidae; genus Limnephilus; species Limnephilus auricula. The sequence continues at coordinate 17,737,483 of OX638395.1, read as the reverse complement.
CGCTATACCGGGTATAGCCGCTATTGTACGGCTATGCCCCCGTCTGCCGTGGCCGCCCGAGCGAAGGGTCCGCACGACAAACCTACGAGATATTATTGTTCAAAGGGATTTTACGTCGATAAAAATGTGTTTTGAAATTTAATTTTCTTAGAATAATACTCTAATCCAGGGGTGCCCAACCCAAATCGTTGGGTGGGCCAAAGAAACCCCTAGGAAAGGAGGGGGAGGCAGTCAGCTGAACTGCTAACCATTAGATCCGTCCATGAAGACAGGTAAATGGCGAATATTATCTACCGTTAATTTGTAGCGGTAATTCCGAGTCAAAAATGCAATTATTGTGAAACTGTGAGCGATATTTGATTTTGGACCAGTTCATAACAAATTTAATAATATCTGAAAATAAAGAAAATTTCAGAAAATTTGCACTTCCTACTTTTGTAGTTAAATTTATACGATCTGAGGCCCTAGCACACTCGATCGATAACGATCAATAGAATAACTATCGGTAACTTTTCATCGTTCCCAAGGACAACTGCACATCGCTAACGTACAAACAACAGGTGTTGTCGAATATGTCAAGGACACTTAGTCATTATGAACTGTCACTTATTCGTTGGCGATCTGTAGTCATGCTAGGGCACGATGAGAAGTTACCGACAGTTATCCTATCGATCTTTATCGATCGAGTGTGCTAGGGCCTCAGGAGGGCAGTGCTTGTCGTAAAATACTTGTGACGATACTAATATTTACTTTATTAGGGACCCTTTCAAGAGACGACATTATAAGTTCTGTAAATTTTAATAGAGCTAAGAAAAGCGTAATTGGTTTAACGACAAAGAAATGCATGAGCTGAAATTATTTGAAAATTGATAAATTATTTTTAATAATATCAATGCTAAAAGACATAAACTGATGAGAGAATGATTTTTCTTTTCTTTTTGTATGAAAACCAAAATATAAAACATTGAAAGCTGAAAAATCTTCAATTAGGCGGCATGAGGCCTGTGGGCCGTAGGTTGGGCATGCCTGCTTTAAACACAGTGTTTATGTTATTTCGTAAATTCTTGGTTTATTTGTGGATGCATAATGGATCATATATTATTAACTCGGTATAAAGTCTTCGGATTTACGCTATATAATTCTGAGATACAAGAGTTGAATTAAACATGTAAATGGGAGAGAATAAGTCAACCAAATTCGAAATTATTTGCAACCAATCTATTGAGTGAATACAGGGTGTTAAGTTACGTACTTGAGTTACTTCAACCAGTGATTCCTGACATTATTTGGAGTAAAAAATGTAAATAAAATTTTGGTCTCCGGTGACATTTTTGATGTTTTTTTTTCTACAAAAACCTAAAAAATAGTAGGTGTTGGGTAGTTGGGGGCGGGGTAAGTGGTGGGGCGGTAACTCGTCTGAGTGACCAATAAGGTCATGTGAAAAAAAAATCATAAAAAAAGTCACCGGAGACCAAAATTTCATTTACATTTTTTACTCCAAATAATGTCAGGAATCACTGGTTAAAGTAACTCAAGTACGTACCTTAACACCCTGTATATTTTAATACAGGTGTAGGTATGTTCATAGGTATTATAAATTGACTTACAAAATTACCGCCTCAACTCAGGCTAGCCTAGTGGGGCGGGTTATGAGAACCTCAACTTATAACAAAAAATCTCTATTCTATATATATTACCTGTTGTTTATATGTATATTATTTTCTGTTGTTAACTTAACGTAATTTACAAAACCAATGTAACTATTAACATAGATCATGTTTTTTTTAGTTATAAAAGTTACAAATTTCTTTCAATAAAGATATTATTATTAACTACTTCATACCAACTAACATATTATTGTTCTATTAGTCTTCTTCTATAAAATCGGCAATTCTAATTGTATTGAAATACTCTTGTACATGTTTTAAATTAAGTAGACAGGTAGCTATCACGTTTTTTTAAATTTAATGTTTCTTTATTCTTTGAATAGTAAATATAACATTTGTGGATTTTATGGCCACCATAACACAGGCACATGCCCGTGTTATGGTGGCCGATAAATTATTACTAGCCATATAATCATATGTCTAACATAAAATTTTGAAAAACTAAGTTTATTTTTAATATACTAAGGTTATTTCGTTGGTCGTTGGTTACCGTTCAATTTTCAAACGATAGATTCTATTAAACAACACAAATTTCAAATCATATAATCATACAACAAAATAAATCAATACATAATCTAATCAACACTATTTTGAGAATTTTAATTTTAGTTAAAATAAAATCATTAAAAAATAAATCCGAGAACGTTCTATTTATTTAAGGTCTTATAAACTAAAATAAATCAAAAAAAATTTACACCCTTATTTTGTTTAGACTTTATTAAAAAATCACAAACACTTATGATCAAAAAATACTTAATAATTTATCATCGTGCGTTTTGAGCATTTTTATTGCTTACTTGAATGCAGGTATGTATTAAAGCAAGTTTTGAATGAAAAAATTGAATTAAAAAAAATAACTTTTTAAAATAAGTTTAAACAAAGTTATTTGTTTTAATTTAATTCAAAATGACGCCACAAGGTGATTTTGCGAAGTTTAAAGAATTTTTAATTTAACAATTTTGATACGGGGAATAATCGATCTTTCTCATTGGAACCTCCCCGTACAGTTGCAAGCATTTTTAATATTTTATTCTCAGCCGCTGGTCAATCGCTCTTAATACACTTTATTTGGCATTTTGACTGCATAAATTGAATAGAAATTACATTAAAAAAAAATTGCATTCTGATCAGTGATTCGTTATGATTTAATCTGTGGTAACAACATCAATTTCTTTTTTATATATTTCAACATCAGTTACCACTTGGTTCTTTTTTCATTCTTGGCGAGCATGAACACATTTAAAGGATTGCTTTTTCATTTCTTTCTAATCCCCATCTCTCGATAGGCACGGAAAAGGAATTAAGGGGATTACGCCAATCTCGCTAATTTCTTCCCTTTTTTAGTTTTCTTTCTGTTAGCGGAAAAAAGAAGGGGTGGAGTGTTTTTCATTGTGTTTCGGAGAAACGTATTAACAGACAGCAGGGAAGATCTCACTGCCTTAAAGTTGTTCATGAAAAAACGTATTAGCTTCTTACTGATTTATTATCTGGCCTCTTGAAATTTATAAATAAAGGGAGATCTTTAGACCCTATGTTTTTTAAAAAATAGTTATTGAAAGACAATAACCAAAATAAATATTTTTTAAATCTTAAAAAGTATAGATTAAGTCAGCGTACATTATAATTAGCATAATTATATCATTTATATCTTACTTATAATATAAAAACGCTAAATTTTGTATGGATATATGTGTGTTTGTTACTCTCACGCGAAAACTTTAATGAAACTTTACAATAATATAGCTCATACATCAGATGATGGACTTTAATGAAACTTTACAGTAATATAGCTCATACATCAGAATAATATATAGGCTACAATTTATAAAGCTAGCTATTTTACGTATATTACAAATAATAATTATTGTTTTATAGAAAATGTCAAATTTTGAGAATGACATTTTGAAAAACAACGATTGTTAAATCAAAATTCTATTTTAGAGAATATTTAAATTAGTGAATTTATTTGAAGTACTCACCCAATACTTTAAATCGAATCAAGAATTAGGCGCTCCGCTTACTGAGGCAACTAAAACTATCAACTGGCAACTGTCTTTGTATGGCAATGTGATGGCCCGCACACTACAAAATCACCGTTGTCAATGGTAACGCAAGTGGTGACTCGCGACTGGCGCTGCTGATTGCCGCGGCCGGTCGTTGCTAGTTGCCAGCTGTCAACTGATTGTTCTTCTTCTATGGTTAAACAAGCTTTTTGACCAATCAAGACATAGAAACCAGCTGGTTTTAGTTTAAATAAATATTTTAAATAAATAGGTTAAGAATTTTGGTATAAACATAGATGGAACCAAATAAAAGAAAATATGCTACTCGAAGTAGTAATCATAGAAGCTTGTAATTGTCACCAGATTTTATGTCCGGGTTAAATTTTTCCCCCAGGAAAAACTAAACCCTTCTACACACTTTTCCACAAATGATTATCTAGTAAATCCACGCTATGCAAGTGTACTAAGTATAATTTATACAAAACAATACAAGAACATATTAACCTACCAGACTATTAAATGGGAAAATAATTTACCGACTCTAGATATTTTCATATCAGAGGGTTCGGCTCGGTAGAACTCCTAACTGGACCGATAAATCCTACCGATCCCTCAATATAAATATTTAAAAAATCTTTCGTAATCCTACATGTATTTAAAATGACCGATTTTTGCATTTTTATATATACATTCATTGACAAATCTAATACGCCTAAATTTTTAATGAGAGAGCTAGGTATAATGCCAGTAGCCGAAATAACAAATGGTAATATTTTTATAGTCTGAGAATGCCAAATTCTTTTAATCTTATTTCCTAAATCGGTATATTTTCTTTTTTTTTATACATATAAATGTATAAAGTATAATAATTGTAATTTAAATATCTAATTATTATACTTTATTTTATTTATTAAAAGAATTTTATACATAGTGTAGATATTGTGTTATTTCGTCTGCCATGCTAGGGTGTCCCTGTGTTATGGCGGGTGAAGTTTGCAGAGGTAATGAAGTACGTTTACTGATAATATAATAATGAATGATAATGAGGTTTACAGTTAATGCAGCAATGAATTTATGATAATGAAATCTACATACAATATAATAATTGATGATAATGATGTTTACAGGTAATTATTACATAATTATTATAATATGTATAATTTATTTATTTATTTATTGACGCCCTATTGGGCTTTTATATATCGAATACAAATTTCATTTATAACAACAGTATAACATATATTTAAAAAATATTACAAAGTATATAAATAAAGCATAAACACAATGTGATAAATTAATAAGAATATATCTAAAGCTAAATCCACATGGATGACTTTAGAATAAAAACAACCAAAAAAAAGATAAGAAAGGAAAAGAAACAAAAGAAAATCGAAATAAAATAAAATGATTTCTCATTCATTATTTACATTTAAAAAATGGTGGACTAATTTGGCTTTAAATGTGGCGAAGTTTAAATTAAATATGTCTGCGACATCGGTTAGTTCATTGCCCAACCTATGTATTCTTTCTAACACAGAATTCATAGCGAATTTATTGATGTAGAATAAAATATTCCGTCTGGTATATTTTGGAGGTATATGTATAGATAGCAAATTTATAGCGTCCGGGCAGTCCAACCTTGAATGAACAATTTGTCCTAATAACAATTCGTTTTCCAAACATTCTTCAAACAGAAAAAAGAAAATCCAAATAGACACAACGATTACACATTTAAAAAAATCATCTTTGCGGAGCCATTAAAACGGCCACCATGCACCTAGAACCGAAAACGGGACGTACATATAAATTTAGAGACAGACGAAATGCAAAACTGAAACATTTAAAACAAGACTTCACTAACTCAGTCAATAAAATCACCATAGGGTTTTTTTGTGAACCGATTGAAATTCTTTTGAGCATTTTTGACAACTTAATTATAAATAAAAAACGAGCAAAGTCGGTTTTAATAGCCTAACTGCAATGGTTAAAATAAAATTGTGGTTTATTATAAATGATTAGAGTTTTTGGATTATTATACTTTGACCAGCTGTATGATACTAATTTAGTTTTCTATGAACATATTCGGTATTATTATAATAATGTTGGTACAGTTTTTTATGAACATATCTTGTATTATTATAATAATGTTGGCACAGTTTTCTATGAACATATCCTTTATTATTATAATAATATTGGCACAGTTTTCTATGAACATATCCTTTATTATTATAATAATGTTGGTACAGTTTTCTATGAACATATCCTGTATTATTATAATAATATTGGCACAGTTTTCTATGAACATATCCTGTATTATTATAATAATGTTGGTACAGTTTGCTACGAACATGCCCTGTACTTTTATAATAATATTGGTACAGTTTTCTATTAACATATCCTGTATTATTCTGATCATTCATTATTTCTTTTTAATTAAAAAAATTATCGCCATGTGACAGCTTTTAAGGACCACCTTTCTTGTTTTTTTTGTAAATCCTGTCTTAAATATAATTAAATAAAAAAATTAAAAGTTATAATTTTACAACATGTTTTGTTGTGTAAACATAGTACATATATATCTTCTATTATGTACATTCTATTTTATAAAATGAGCCAGCATTTATAATATAAAAAAGTTATCTTTAAAGTAGACAATAGGGAAAATACAATGGGGAAACTGAGAAACTATGGAGTGAAGTCTCAATTTTATTTCAAATACATATCACAATGACAGCGGAAATTTGAAATACATACTGTAAAGGACAAGAACACCAAAAATGAGTTAAACATATTTTTTCTCAGTGTTTTTCTCTTTCGATTTGTTTTGTCGAAATATTTCTAGGAAAATAAGTGCGTCTTTTACGACGTTAAAAATAAATTAAATATTGTTAATTGAAAATAAATTTAAAAAAAAAGTATTCTGAAAAATCTCTTCACTGATATTTTTTATAATAAAAAAATCATAATTATAGGTCTACAAAAACAGGAGATATGATTTTTTGAAAAATAAAATAACTTTCTTTTCGCTCTCCTGAACAATTAACATTTTGTCCTACAGTTACAGCATTTCAAATTTCCGTGATCGATAAAACTCAATTAGAAATTATGTTCGGCAAAAAAGGCCTACAAACTCACAATTATTATTGATGATTATTTGCACACACAAGTACCTAAGTACGTGGTAGGTTTAAGGGACAATTTTTTTTTATAAAATGAATAGAAGTGATTTGGAAAAGTAAAAATATAATTTAATTTTTATACCTGTCCCCATCCTCCTTATTGGAGCTGCTCGTTGTTTATCCCAAAGTACAGTTGTCATCACACGGTTATACAAACTAGAAATTAACCCTTTTTTGTCGAAGGCAAACTCATTATGAAGTAGGTATTACCAAACTAAACAATTACTTTTTTAATAAAAAAAACTAACACGCGATATTGTTATACAAGAAGGTAAAATAATATTTTTATTTGTTGGAAATATTGTAAAAACTTCACAATTTGGTTTTAAAACATTTAATTGATTGTAGTTATTATTAGCAGTTGGAATCAGGTAAGAATCAAAAGAGAAATATTTATTTTTAAGACTTTGTTTTTCTATTGCGTTATTTTTGACGTATCAAATTTGATTTGGTTTAGTTTTGACAGTTCCGTAGCCAGGAAGCGTTATCAGTGGACTAATTCTCCGTCACCTCTCTCGCAGCTTCCCTCTGCAGCCTGTGATTCCCCCCGCGACAGGGAAAGGGATGAAGCTATCCCGGCGGACCTACCCCCGGCAGAGGAAGAGGGATGACAGTACCGAAGCAATGCGACTTCAGAGTCTGCAGGCCATTTTGTCATGCCTCCACCCCCTTGGATGTGGATTCCCCCCATTTGGGTGCAGATTTCTCCCCCTTTGGGGCAAATATCACCCCCTGAAGGACGTTATGGGGTGGGAGAGGGTACGCCTCTTGTCTCTGCTGTTAACTTTGATATAAACTTATTAAATAGTTCAATATTTGCAGGCGACTCATGATTAAGTAAATAAAACTAATTTGATAAGATTTCTATTATTTAATGTTACTTATAGGAAGTCTTTTAATTGATTTATGTTGTTATTGCTGCTTTTTGGCATTGTGATTTACTGGACGAGGTTTTTTAGATTTCTTGAGAAACGTTGTAAAAAAAATTACTTTCCAAATAAATATTCTAGTGAAAAATAACCGTTCTCCAATCGTTATTTGTAACAACAAATGAACAAAATGATATTTCTATTTTTATTAAGCACCTACAAACTTTTAAACCGATTTAAGTTTTTTGGTAGGATTACAAAACAAAACAACTTTTTTCGTAAATACTTCTAATTATGTATATTTTACGGAATAATCGTTATAAACTATCATAATATAAACTTTTTAGTTAGCATTTTGAAAACAATTCTCTTCTAGTAAAATTTTAGTGCACAAAAAGTTAAAGAACTTTGTTTAAAATAGGTACCTACAAATTCTTTTTAGTGACAGACGAACTATTTCATCTACAAACCATTTTATCATTAAGTCTTTATTGATATCATAGGATTTATTCATAGTAATAATAAATTGAAAATCAAATGATTTTTTTATACATGCAGTCGATTTGATCTTTGAAACAGCCCAGGACAATGATAAACAAAGATACTGTATTTATTATTTTAAGGAAAACCGTTTATACTCATTATTTATTTAAAAAAAAAAGTTTTCTTGACATTTTTTCTTACATTTTTGTATTGATCACCTCAGAAGAGGCCCCAGGGAACTTCTAAAATAACCAACTTTAAATGAAATTTAAAAGATAAATAATTAAACTGCAGTTACCTATACTCTTCGTAAGAACTCAACCTCTAAATCAAGAGCCAAAATCATTCAATTCTATATTTAAAGCTCATGATCAATGCAATTTGTAATTCAGTAATTGCATCGAGTCGAGCTTTCAGAAGTCAAGGCGTCCCGACGTCAAGTCACACTCGGCGCCGATGGGCGGTGACCTCGCTCCGCCAGCCAATGGGGTACGCGCAGAGCTTTTGGGGGAGGGACTAAAGTCTCACTGTGACTTGGCGATACGCGCCGCTGACGTTTCTCGACCTGTCAAAGTTTTTTTGGCATGAATTTTTATGTTAGTTGAATGTTCTATTATAGATTTGGGTTTGTAATTAGGTTTTTATACACGTACCTACGTATATGCAGCGGTGTTTTGACGATAGTGGATTAGTTACGTACCTAAGTTTTATAAGTTATTTATAAGTTGTGTAAGTTATAAAAATTACGTTATGAAAATTTAAAGGCTCTTAGTTTTAATTTATTTATTAAATTATATAAATCTTGTCAGTCAAAGATTCATTGGCGAGAAATACTAACTTCAAAAATATTTATTACTTACCCGATTTTGTTTCCTAGCCTAATAATATTATCAGATATTCAATCAATTGCCCCTTAATATACGAACAAAAAAAAACTACGACAATTATTGAAAAAAAAATGTTTAATTTCGTTGTAGCACCAAATAATTTTTACCTATTCTTCGGTAAATTATGGTTTGCTTATAATTTCTTTTGTATTATGTATATTTTTTATTACTTTTATATATTTTCTAATATATTTTCTTACAAAATGACCATATCTCTTCTTATGAATAAATTGTCTTCTATATTGCCATTTAAAATGTAATAAAAATGTAAATTAAAAGAAAACTATTTAACCTTAAGTTAAAAGAACAAACTTAATTTTATTACTTTATACCTACCTACTTAAGATAAGAAAGTGAAATGTTAATGTCTTGTAACTTAATAAATGAAAAAAAAAGATATTTTTCATTGTCAATCGTTGTTTTTATTGATAGTTATTAGTTTCTTAATCCTAGTTTCTAACATTCCTTTGCTGAAATGACCCTAAGCACAAACAAAGTTAACATTGGAAAATGAGAAACTAAAAAAAAATCATGCGCCCTAAATGGAATAAATTAAAAAGGTAAACAATTTTGTCCTGGTGGGTTAGGTACTCAATATCATTATCTGATCGTAAAACGAATGATACTATTTATTATTGATAATGAATGACCTATGAGCGTTAAACGTTAGCCTCGTGCACACATTATTTTGTAAAACGTGTAAAATACACATTTTTGATTTCTTCTGACTGCACCTAACCTATATAGTTAAAATTAGTACCCACCTAACTAACAAATAGTTAATAGTGTAAGGGGGTTTCTCACCATCCTCATACTAGCTTATCCATACTATAACGAATATTATTAAAAATAAAAATAAAATACATTCAATAGTTAGAAAATTCGGACAACTTATCCAATATATAGTCACTATTCATAGGTTGGAGCACCGAATAATAAACTCCGACTAAATAAATAAACAATAAATCGTAAATCGAAGATAAACTTTTAGTATGGATTAGTTATTGGGAGGATAGTGAGAAACCCCCCAAGTTTCTAAAATGCACAAATATATATTTTAGATGTGTTTAGATAAACATAAATTGTAATCGTGAAAAAATTGTCGTAACAATCTTTGACAATAAAATAAAATATTTGAATTCCTAGTTACCTACTTCTTGGGATGTCAGATTATCTGCGCAAACCTCAACCCGTGAATCTAGGCACCCCTAACAAAGCGAACCGTTTGGGGTGACCTACGGCAGAGGTGTTTGGTATTTCTATAAATGGTTCCCGGGCAGCAGTACCTGTACCCGCCCCCCTTACAGGTAGGTGCATCAGCATAACATTTAGTTTGTTTTACAGGAATTAGAGACATTGAGAGGGAATTTAAGGCGATCCGCTCACTGAGGCAACTGAAAACTGTCAACTGGCAACTGTCTTTGTATGAAAATGTGATGGCCCGCACACTACACAATCACTCAAAAACCCGTTGTCAATGGTAACGCAAGCGGTGCCTCGCGACTCGCACTGCTGATTGCCATGGCCGGCCGTTGCTAGTTGCCAGCTGACAGCTGATTTTTCTTCGTCTATGGTTAAACAAGCTTTTTGACCAATCAAGGCATAGAAAACAGCCAGTTTTAATTTGGTTTCAGTTGCCTCATTAGCGGAGGCCTAAGAGTTTTGGATGATCATAAAGAAATGCTTTTAATTTCCAACTTTTCCAGTTAAAAAAGAAATATGATAATATATATGTAATTATAGGTATGATTTAAACAGGCTTCTGAAATTCCTGAAAATTCAACGTCATATTTGAACACGTAGGCTACATCTATCTGCTACCAGCAATAATGACATTGTAGGTATGGTATGTAATATGCAGTAGAGGTAGACAGTAAGCAGTAAGTACTGTACTGTGTACAGTGCTGTATGCAGCGGCTGCATTGCACCGGACATCAGGGAAATAGCCACGTAAATACGGCCGGGCTTGTTCTAAGCCATATAGGCAGCTCGCACGGACAATCTATTTGCACGTGTGTGACGGGTATGTCCATTTACTGCAGTGGAGTGCTGTCATTATAATAATATGCTTCTTCAAAATTAATGACCTCTTGAAAGTTAAAACAATTTTGTATAATTAAAAAAAAATATGCTTAAATTAAATTTAAAAGTTTTATTATTAAGAAAAATTGCCTTGCATTCTTTGCGGATCTTGACATTTCTCACATGACTATAGACCATGCTTTTACCACACACAAGCGTTAGTGATCTCATTTCTACAGCATAAAAAAATTATTAAGAGGGTATTACCAGAGAATTCTGGACATTTGTCCTTTTTAAATCAAATTCTTGACGTATAGACTCTTTTTTACAAAAAAACATAAATTGATTTCGGTAGATTTTTATTTTAATTGGTAAAGTTATGTTTTAACTTTTGAAAAACCATGTTTATTATTATAAAGTAAGGTTATACCTTTGGTCGTTGGCAGATTTGTTCAATTTTCAAACGAAATCTTACTAATATTATAAACGCGAAAGTTTGTATGGATGTATCTATTTTTGTTACTCTTTTAAGCAAAATTTACTGAATGGATTTTAATGAAACTTTACATTAATATAGCTCATACATCAGAATAACATATAGGCTATAATTTATAAAGCTAGCTATTTATTTTCAATACATTGGAAATAATAATTATTGTTTAAAGGAAAATGTCAAAATTTGAGAATGTCATTTTGCAAAACAATGATTGTTAACCTCTTGAATGCCAGGTGTTTTTGGAAAAAATCGCGCGAAATTATCTTCCCGGCTTTTGCTCAAATATCGTATAAAAACAAAGGAATTGTTTTTTTTTGTGATTGTTTTCTGTTTGCCAGATAATGTACCTTATTATTCATATATATTTCATGATAATATCGTTACAAGTTTTCCCAGAATAGCTATTTTTAACAAAAAAATGTGAAAATATTTCCCATTCGACAAAAAAATGTAAATAAAATATATTCATACGAAAAGGATAATTTTTTTTATTCCTTACAAACCTGAATAGACACCCTACATGAAAAAACCAATTCAAAGGTGTTTTTGAAGAAGTAATGACATAAATATTTGTTTGAAAATGAAATGACAGTTGAAAACCGTTTGTAAAAGTGACACCAAGTTGACCATAGATATTTATTATAAATTATTCAGATGGGTTGGCGCTATGCGGATTTTTGCTATGTCAAGACCGAGAACGGCGCAAGCGATTCTGACCTTGTTCTTCATACAACTTCTTTATACATAAGGAACAAAATCGCTTAAAAAAATTATTTTTTTTAAATTTCGACCCGCGGCCACCGGTGGGCGAACGGCAGTCGAGAGGTTAAATCAAAATTCTATATTAGAAAATATTTAAATTAGTGAATTTATTTGAAGTAATCGCCTAATACTTTGAATCGAATCAAGAATTTTATACGTATTTTAAATAAATAGGTTAAGAATTTTGGTTTAAACATAGATGGGACCTAGGAAAAGAAAATATATTACTCGAAGTACTAATCTTACGCAGACGAAGTCGTGGGCAGAAGCTAGTATTAAATATTACAACACACATTCCAAATCATACAGTAAAATAATCTAGTAAAGACTCATTACTGAATTTTAATTTTAGTTCAACTAAAATCATTAAAAAATAATTCCGAGAATGTGTTTTGTGACGAAAATACCTCAGTTTCTCTATTTATTTAAGGTCTTACAAACTAAACCATTTATAAAAATTTTCAAACTTATTTTGCTTAGACAATATTAAAAAATCATAAATACTTATGGTCAAAAAATACTTAAAAGAAGTACACGATATTAAAAACATGTATCATCACGTGTTTCAGCATTTTTATTGCTTACTTAAATGTAGGTTATATTAAAGCACAATTTGAATGAAATAAAGTCGATATTGGGTGTTATTAGTTAAACTTTTGGGTACGGAGAATAATCAATATTTCTCATCAGAATCGCCCTGTACAAGGCCAAAGACAGATCGCAAGTTGAAATTTAAAATCTCGGCCGCTGGTTAATGGGCCTTAAGACGATAGACTTCGCTTTTCGGCCCATACAAAAAGGACGCCCGGGAAAAAACACTTTTCTACATCGAAAATTGCACAAAATGAATATATTATTTTTATACTGCCTTCTAGAGGGTGAAAACTATGTCGGTATGTTTTCGAATTTTCGATGCGTTTCGTATTAACGTAAACATTCACTGTCAAACATGTACGATTTATCAAAAAATATTATTTAAGGAAAAAGTGCTGCTAACTCAACTCTCATAAAGAATTATAAAATTATAAAAAGCTACCGACGTAGCTTCTTCTTTCTAAAAAATATATTTTTTTTTAAATTTCAATTTCGTGAAAGTTTCGGTGTAGAAAAGTGTATTCTCCAAAAACCCCTTTTCGAGCGATTTCTGTAGGTAAATTTGAGCGTTGTCTCATTCGCACATTTCGCATTCGCATGTATTGTAAGTGCGCGTGAGCTTATTGTGAGCGGGACAGAATGACAGACGCGGGTGTTCCGCGTGTCGTTCAAAGTCTAGCCTCTTAAGTTCTGCAAGTATTTTAGTTTTTTTTTATTATTGCGACAACTGTGTCGGCTTACAAGATCATTTTCAAACTGTGATTGTACCACATTGAGACGTCTTATTTATACGATTTTGAAGTTGTATAAATTGATTTATTACCAGTTATTTTAACAGCTGTCGCAATAATAAAAAACTAAAATACTTGCAGAACTTAATAATAACACTATTAAATTTATTTAAATTAAATTTAACAAAAAAATTAAATAGAGTTCTACGAATTAAACACAGAATTCTATTTATTGTTTTTTGTGTTTAATTCGTAGAACTCTATTTAATTTTTTCGTTAAATTTAATTTAAATAAATTTAATAATGTTATTATTAAGTTCTGCAAGTATTTTAGTTTTTTATTATTGCGACAGCTGTTAAAATAATAAAAAACTAAAATACTTGCAGAACTTAATGATAACATTAATAAATTTATTTAAATTAAATTTAACGAAAAAATTAAATAGAGTTCTGCGAATCAAACACAAAATTTTTTTTTTTAAATTTCTATAAGGCAAAGCTTATATACATATACTTACCACAACTTATGATACAATACTTTGATAAAAGAGATAGTGCTAATAATAAAGTTGTATTTTCTAGAAATCTAAGCGTACCTACTTGTTTTTTTTGTGGGGGGGGATAAACACTCTAATCCCCCACCCAATTGAAAGGCATTGAAAAAATGTGAAGCGCGCCGACTCGCCAAGGCGCTAAGAAGCCATGGTTTAAAAGCACCAAATTCAGCGGCCATTTAATTAAAATAATAAAGTACATGTGTAATTTTATTTATCTCACTACTTCACTGCACTGTCCACTGAAAGCAGGGTTGTACACATTTATAATATAGTCTGTCCACTATACACTATACACCCTACACCGTGGAGCGCTGATCCGCATGTTCACGCCTGCCTGTATACACAAATACACATGGTGTACGCCTCACAGGCCCCACCGCCCGCAGGGTTGCGCCATGAGCACAGTATTGCACATTGTTCCGTGCACCAGTCCAGAGGATTATACCATTTAATCCTGTGGAAAACAACACAACTTTTCACAGATGTGTGGTATTTTAAAATATTTTCTCGGAGCGGGTTTTTATCCCGTAGAAAATAATTAGATATTTCAGGGCAAATTATCAAGCGTTATTAACATTTGTTAAAAATCAAAAATAATTAATATGGTTACATACATCGACCCCTGTGGTCGAGGGTAAGGATCTTGACAAGTAATCCGAAGGTTGCGGGTTCAACTCCTGTTATTTCGCAATTTAATCATTTAATAATAATGTTCCAGAATGGAAGATACTTTCAGCATTGTCCTGGTGAAAGACTAAGTTGAAATGGCTTTGTCCGTGTTTTGTGTCCAGATCTGAATTGCCAAGTACTCTCCATCTTCCTCTTCCTCATCTCATTCCCCTCCCCTCTATCTTCAGCCTAATAATATACCCCAATTGGGGATGCCATAGTCTCACTGGCTCCAGACGGTTGGGAGCTGTTGGAACTCTTGTGCGGTGTTCACATTAAAAAAATGTAAACAATACAACATTATTTATAGTATTCCGAAACCAATTTTCATGTGACGTTTTTTGATATATATATAAATATAACCGAAAAAGTGAAACCTACTAGTTTCAATAGAGGTACGTGCAATATTGGATATTATGATTCAGTTTAAATCCAGTTTAAATTCAGTTTAAATTTACACATCCATTTCCACAAAGCTTTTATTTCATAAAATGTAAAAAATCACAAGGTTAGTCCAGGTTAGGTTTTCAAATATTCTTTGATTTTACTTGCTTGCAAAAAAGTACAGAATAAAACTGGACGTTTACTGAAAAATATCTATCAAAATTAATATATACATATATTTATATCTATAGATCTCCTTGTGGCAGCCCTGTTTAACCCTGCAATAGTGCAGTAGCGAGTAGCCATGAAGCCCCCAGGTTGATCGCGCAGCCACGCGTGGTGTTCCCGCAAATGATGCCCTCTGTTGGTCCGCGTGGCGTGGACGTACTACCTACAGTACCTGCCTACTACAACCTATCTATTGGGCACTACCCTTTACCCACTACTCACTACCCACTATCCACTACCCACTACCCCTACTATCCAGAGATGTACTTTATTTCAAATAAATCCATTTCAAATGGAAATGCAAAATGGTTTTTTTTTTCAAAAATACCTATTTAAATTATAATGGTTTTTTTTCAAAAATACCCATTTAAATTATAATGGTTTTTTTCACTCGTTTCCATTTGGTGTTTTTAATACATTTTGCATTTTAATTGCATTTTTGCAACATTCTTCCTAATATCACAACACATTTTTTTTCTTCATATTTACTCTGTCAAGTTGCTCCCTGGTAGAAGCCCTGGCAAAATAAGTGATACCATTACAAAAAATGGGCCATAGACGCTCTAATATTAAATTTTCGATAGTAGTTTCTATTTGTACAAGCTGGTAACATTATTTCCGGGTAAAATTTGGCGGTTTTTGTCAAACTGTCTGTTTATGACTTTTTTCTACTCCTAATTATTTGATAATTTTAATGGGCACATTGTACATAAGAATATCCACTAAAGAGCCTCGTATTTGATACATATTTAAACTTCACAAATATTAAATCCAAACAAAAAAAAAGGCGGCAAAGGGACCGTTTTATACCAAGGATCTTGGTTTTATATGAGAAATTTTGAGCTTTGGTTGAGTAAAACTGGAATTGTAATGCAATTTTTACTATCTTCTTCTTCTTCTTTGCCCTGTACCAACTCATTGCCTAGGTAGGCTCTTGAGGTCGGCTCTTCTCGTTCTCAGGTTGTAGCTCCTTCGGTTCTGAGAATCGCTTTCATTAAGGCCGTTTCTCTGTAGACTTTTGGAGCATTGAGTCGTCCAGGAGTTCTTTGGTCTACCTCTGGATGACTGTCGAAGAAGCTCCATAGACAGTGCCTCTTTCACTTTGTGGTCTGGTGTGCCCATACCTCTCAACATTCGTTTCTCCAGCTTACTGTTTATGTCCGCGACACCCAGGCTACCACGAATGCGTGAACTTTTGATCTTATCTTTTAATGATACTCCTGCCGACCATCTAAGCATTCGAATTTCATCTTATTCGAGTTGCCTAAAGTGGGGATTGTATATAGTCCAGAATTCAGAGCCATACATTATCACGGGTTTACCTATAGTCTGGTATATCTTTCCTTTAAGTTTTATTAGCATTTTCATGTCGCACAAGATTCCTGTTACGGATCTAAATGTAATCCTTCCCACACCTACGGTTGACATCCGCTGCACATCCCCGTATCTGTGAACAAGTGAGCTCATATTCTTAAATGAGCCACAGTTAGCTAATGTTACTCCATCCAGTTGCATCGAAGGAGTTACAATACTGTCTTCAAATGGCAAGGACAAATATTCCGTCGTTTTCTTGTTAATTTTTAGGCCATTATCCTCTAGGATCTTCTCCACCTTTCCGGGGAATTATGTAAGTAACAATGATTATATGCTATCAGTACTACATCATCTGCAAAAAGAATAGTCTTGAGAATAGTGTTGTTCATTTCTTGAATCTTTAGATAATTCATGACCACTAATGAATAGCAGTGGGCTGAGGACAGATCCTTGGTGTACCCCCATTTTAATTGGAAATTTTGGTGATATCCCTGATGTGCATCTTACTTCTGTTTCTACGTTTGTATACCTATCTTGAATGGAGAGCACATATCCTTCTGGTACGGTTTTTAAAATACGTACGGCAATTTTTACCATCTATCCAAATATTTACCAAAACCAATTACCAAATATGCTAGAATACAATGCTACGTCAGTTTATCCAGTTTTTTTTTTACTTTTTTTTACTCTTTTATTATTTGATCTGAGAAACCATTTTGCATTTTCAATGAATTTTATAATAAGTATTTTGCATTTTGCATTTTGCATTTGAAATGCTTTTTTAAAATCCATTTTCCATTTTCAAATGGAAAAGTTCTATCCATTTCCATTTTGCATTTCAAATGGTTTTATGGAACCCATTTTGCACATCTCTGCTACTATCCGCTAGCCGCTAGGTGATGTGCACGCGAAACCAACCGACATTATTGTCACGTAATCGGTTACGCGGTGGTACGCGCATTGGAGAATTACAATTTTCATATTTCGTGATGTGGTATGAAGCGCATCCAAATTTTATTTGGTTTTACGCGTAAGTTTCAAAAAATTGCTTAGTAAGTTTATTTATAAGCAAGTTCTATTGTGTAATTATTTTTAATTTTTTTTTTTTTTTTTTTTTTTTTTTTTTTTTTTTTTTTTTTTTTATTTAACATTCTTTTTTACATATTTGAACATTAAGTCCCGTTAAACTGATTTATATCAGTTTGTCAACGGGTTCTTTTACAAATAATTTTTACAGAATTTATAAAATATACATTATATATACATACATTCACATATTTTTACATATATAAAATAAAGAGCAGAGGAAAAACGAAAGAAAGAAGAAGAAAAAAGATTATAAAAATGGAAAAAAACATTAAAAACGAAAAATTAGAAATACGGACGTTAGTACAAAAAAATTCTTTCACATAACCATTTTTTTAGCATACATTTTCTTCTGAAAGTCAATTCACAGTTTTTTATTGAATTTGGTAACATGTTGTAAATTATTGGTACGAGGTATTCTAGAGTTCTTTGACCGTATTTATTTAGGTATCTGGGAATAACAAGTCCATTGTTTGCAGTTAGTCTTGTATTATGAACATGAACCACTATTTTATTATACTCAGATTGAGATGTATGCTGATTCGCAATTTTGAACCACAATATAGCACGAACAGATAATAAATTCACAGAGTTATATAGTAATGATTTTGATACATCATGTCTTTGTTCGTATTCAGCTTTGTTTAATAATAATTTTACTAAGGAATATTGTAAATTTTGCACTGAAAGAAGATTTGTTTTTGTTGAATGTCCCCATGTAGTTATTCCATATCTTATTAGGGATTCTGCCAATGATAGATATATTATTCTAAGGGTATTCAGTGGAATAAAAAACTTCAGTCTATAAAGTTTGCTCACTATAGCTCTAAGCCTTGTGCAAACTTTTTGTATATGTAAATCCCATTTAAAATTACAATCTATTGTTAAGCCTAGATATACATATTTTGAAACAAGTTCAATACTTTTACAAGAGCATGGTTGTATTACAGAATTATGGATGCAATCAAAATCATGAGAAACAATTTTAGGAGTTATGGTGATATTGGCATGAGGAGATCTTATGTGCATAAGCTTCGTTTTTTTAGCATTGATTATTAATCCTACATCATGTGACCATTTTTGAAGAGTGACAAAGTCAATTTGCAGTAAAATACTCGCCATTAATAAATCCTCGTGTGAAATAACTAAGGCAGTGTCGTCAGCATAAACATAATGTTTTACATACGGGTTAAAGCTTTTTCGCCTGCTGAAGGTATTGTCAAACTGGGAAATAATACAGAAAATAGGGACACATGCATAATACGCACATTTTATGTTAGATACAATTTGTATCAGTTAGACCATTATGAGAAGTAAGTTTCCGGAAAAGAAATATAATTTTTATTTAGTTGAAAATTCGGTTAATTTGATGTATTTTCTTCACGCCATGTTTTAATAATAATAATATAAAAACATTTATTTGTTAATAGATTTTTACATACATATTCCTACATCTTATTTTCTTCTATTCTTATATTTTTTGTTTTATAACATTGATTCTTTTGACAAAAGGGTCACTGCTCAGCAGAACACATTCAAACATTCTGAATTTTTCGCTTGTTTTCCGCAGTGCCTCTAATATAATATAATGAAAATTAAATTAAAATAAACTCAAACCAAATAATCCAAAATCCAATTAAAGCAAATATTAGAATTCAAAATAAATAATATAATTAGAAACACAAGTAATTTATCCCTTTGTAAATTCTATTAATTATGACATTCGTCGCAGAGCTTCTTGAAGCACTGCAACGATGTCGATAATCGTATAGAATAGACAATGGTAAATTGGAAATTGCCAAACAAAATGTAAAGAATCTCATAATAATATTTGATATCCGTTCATTTCCTACATTCGAGACTTTGGCAGGGTTCCACGACAATTCAACACCCCTATAAAAAGTCATTAAAGGTTTTGATTTTTTTTTAATAGCCTTTAACCTAACCTAACCTATTTAACCAACTTTTTCAATACTTTTAAGGCGATCCGCTCACTGAAGAGACTGAAACTGGCTTGTTGCTATGCTTTCCAACCAAACTTTCTACTCAATTTTACGATTTAAATAATTATCTCAACTTGTTTAACCATAGACGAAGAACAATCAGCTGTCATGTCACACAACTGGCAAGTCGAGTCGTGAGCTACTGCCTGCGTTGCCATGTACAACGGGTTTTTGAGAAGTTGTGTAGAAGTTGCGGACCATCATATTTACATACAGAGGATGGCAAGTTTAGTTGTAAACTGTTTTTTTTTTGCAGTTGCCTCGTGAGCGGAGGCAGAAAGTCTTTTCAGGGGAGGTGTTGAAGTTGCATGTTTCTGAGTTGTCCCGTCATCCTTTGGAAGCAGTGAGGCGGTTATAATATTTTAAGAGAAAGTATTACGGGATACCTATCAGAATTCTGAAAATGTAGAAAATAAACCGATATTACATAAAACATGGTACGTAACTATGTAGCAGTTCTAAGCGATACCACAAATACACAGATCGTTACAAAATGTATCTGACACCGTTCTATGTTTTCTTGGGATCTTGTAAAATAATATTGCGCAACTCGACCATTGTTCGTAGAAGGTAAGAAAATGGGTGACATTTATACACATTTCTTTGATCGGATTTTCTGTCAAAGGTAACTTCCGCCCGTGTGACCGAAGGGATAAATCAAAATGAATATACATATACGATATTTATTGTATGCAAGGGCAAAGCCCTAAGCCATAGCATTTGCTTGGGGGGGTGATCCTGTGGGGGGGTTATGGGGGGGGGGGGGGGGGCAATTTATTAGAACGTGTTTTGTACTTTGGACCTCTACTAACCACAACTTATTATTTACATCAATATACAATACTATCAAATTTATGTTTAGAATTAACCTCTCGACGGCCGCCGTCCCCCCGGCGGGTCCGGATTTTTGAAGTGATTTTGCCCCTTATATAGAAAGAAATTGTATGAAGAACAAGGTCAGAATCGCTTGGGCCATTCTCGTTCTTGACATAACGAAATACTGGATAGCATTTAGCCACTCCGAAATAAAGGAATTTCTTTGTTTGTGTGAAAGCACTACGAAACCATGCATGATTTTACTTCAATTATAATGTTATTTTATATAATGATGACAATTCTTTCTTCTTCTGAAAAAACCCTCGGATCTGTGCAGAAACAATCGGTCTGTTTTATACCTATATTCTAAGGGATTTCAATCCTTAAAGTAAACTTTTTCGTCGGGCGGGAATGCTGTCCTTGTTATTCCGGTATTTCAATGGAAAATGCTCAGAGGAAATAGCGTCATTCATCTCCTTGGCACCGGTGCATTGTCGGGAAACACACCAAATACGCACCCACATATGTACACAGTTGACATTTGTCACATGAGAACGGGTCGCTTCTACGACTCGTTCTTGAGTTCAACAGCTCATCTGCGTTTCCTCCCCATGTTCACTCCTTCCTCTTCTCTAAAAAAATCCTCCACAAATATGACATAGGCCTGTGTGGAGTTAATATAAAAATGGTTACTTTAGGTCCACTTTTCCGCATTTGTATATCTGCCTTTATCTGTTTATTGTTTCTAAATAATCTTTTTTCTTTATTATCACAAGAATATTTGAGGTGGGTGTTACGTTATAAGCATTATCAATAGCAATTAGGAGTGTCAGTTGTCAGTTGACTGGTTTTGCGACGTGCCTGTGGCGCTCTATCTCGCTTGGGAAAGTTGACAGCCGTCTATTGGTCCACCCATCGATATGTAATAACAATAGATCAGCCCTCTCATATTAATTTCAATCTAAAAACTATACCCCCAAGAGTAATTTCATAATACAAATTCCCATCTTGATGTACAAGTTTTGCTAGAAAAAATTGTAAGATTTTTACCAATTAATAAACTAAACTTATTAATTTATACTCGACAACTCAACAAAGTGGCATTTTTACACCCTTTGAAAAGTCATTAAAGGTTATAATTTTTTTTAATAGCCCATAAACCAACCATTTTAACAATTTTTTTTTCATCACTTTTCACGACTTTTCACGATGAAGTAGCATATTGTCGAGTTGTCCAGTCATAATTTTTTTTCATATTCGTGTAGCTTATTAGTCCATATTATTAACCTATTAAATATTTCTAACTGCCTCAAAAACGTGTTTGAAAAATGATCTTCACAGATAGTCTATTGAGCTAACTTGCTGAAATACAAATACGCTTTGCGCAGACTTCAGAACATCAAAAGGTAAAAAGCGGTGCTCTTTCCGATCCTGGCGTGCTAGCATGGTCGATCGATATGAAGTTACCGACCGATTGTCGGTAACTTCTCATCGTTCCCTAGGACAACTGCAGATCGCAAACGAATAGGTAACAGTTCGCAATGACTAAGTGTCCTTAATAAATTCGATATCAACTGTCGTTTGTACTTTAGCGATCTGCAGTTGTCCTAGGGAACGATGAGAAGTTACCGACAATCGGTCGGTAACTTCATATCGATCGACCATGCTAGCACCCCTGGAATTCATCATTGGCTGCGAAATAATGCTCTTTCTCTTTGATACGTGTTTTCTTAAACCAACATCTTTGGTTTCGCTGTTTATTTTAAGGTTCACACGACCTATCTAGATAATACGCGGTCGATGGGTTCACTCTATAATACAATGTGATCTCTACTAAGCTACAGGATGCCTCGAATGCATGTTTACACCTTGTACGCATATATTAAAGTCAATGGGTTTGAAATTAATTTAAACTTTTTACCTTTCTTCTCTTTTGACAATATTTTAGTGGCTCTCGTAAAAACGAGAG
The DNA here is from genome assembly GCA_951813805.1 of Limnephilus auricula. Taxonomy (NCBI): domain Eukaryota; kingdom Metazoa; phylum Arthropoda; class Insecta; order Trichoptera; family Limnephilidae; genus Limnephilus; species Limnephilus auricula. The sequence continues at coordinate 17,714,764 of OX638395.1, read as the reverse complement.
CCACAAAAATAATGTAATAAAAATTATGCCACTAGTAATTGTTTTCATGTAATACATCCCCTCAGACTAAGCCTCACGACTGGGAATCCGGGGGTCGCGGGTTTAAATTCCGGCGTGCGCCAGTAAACTTTATTCCATTAATGTGTGTTGTTTCACAATTAATTCATATCAACTAATAATTTATTTCCTTTGTGACTTTTATATCCGGGTAAAATCTTCCCCACAGGAAAAACGTAACCCTTCAAACTTAATATTAGCGAAACTCAACTGAAAATCTGAAACAAAATATTAGAAAAAGATACGGATACATCTGGGACTCGAACCTAGGACCTCCGGCTTTCCGGGCAGATGCTCTGACCACTGAGCTAATGTATCCCTTTCTGATTCGGACAGAAAGCCGAAGGTCCTGGGTTCGAGTCCCAGATGTATCCGCATCTTTTTCTGATTTTTCTATTGCAGATTTTCAATATATAATAATTGTAAAATATTAGGACTTTGGTAAACAGAAGTGGATGATTGTTTTTATAAATGAAGCACTTTTCAAACAGTTGAATACATCGTTTTATTGCTATGCTCTAAATTTACATTGTTTTTATTTAATTTACATTGACGTTAGTTTTATGGTGATAATCACCCACCCTAAGAGTATAAAAAGGCACATGTTTACTATTCAAGAAATGATCGAGGAAGAGGAAGTTTTAAACCGGAACAGAGTTTTTATAATCTCATACTCTTTGTTTGTTGTGGTGGTGGAGGAAAAACGCAATAAAATTTATAATATTGTACATGAATAACACAACACCAACGCCATCTATGAATTAGATCTATGAAATAGGTCAATTAACTCGTATTAATTATTCATAATAGGTTTGGAGCAAAAACTGAAACCTCGCTCAATTTTATACAATAATTATGCATGTCTAGTATATTAAGCGCCATTCACATGGTTCACTAATCGCTCATTTCCGCATTTCATTCGGCCTAGTTTACTCGGAATGACACGTCTGAACATGAAATGAATCGAAAGTGCCGAACACTGCCGAATGAAATCTTCAAGTGAACCGATCCAACAATGTTGGATATTTTCATTCGGCATCCTTCACTTGCGCGCGCATGCGCGCGGAAGAGAGCAAAATGACACAGTGTCATGTTTGACAAAATGACACAGTGTCAATGTCAGTTTCTCTCGCGTCCTGTACGGGAAGGACCATGAAAGGACGCTATCACATCGCACGCAAAAAGTCAAAATGGTATTCGTTCGGCTAATTTGTTTGCTTTTGGGAACACCTCTCATATAAATTTTTGGGTCTCCCTTATTATCCATGTATTTTATATGTTTTTTAATATATGTAAGATTATTAATTTGTAGGAAAATGTTCGTAATAAAAAAAGTAAAATCAAATTGTGTTATTATGTCATAAAAAATAAAAAGGTTTATAAGACGAAACAATACTGTTTTTTATATTTATTTTATTTAATTGTGTCAAAAAATTTTCGTAAAAATCGATGCATCTGACATGTTTTACCTTAAAATTCCGGGCCGGACCGCGCTGGAAAACAAACGAATTCCAGCGCGGTTGACCTCGCTCGGCGACGCTGTGGTCGGAATGGACGAGTGAACGCTTATTTCTATAGCGCCGTGTGAACATGGAATGAAACGAAGATGGACGATTAGGCCGAAAAAACATGGCGGAAACCTTCCCTCGAGTGAACTGTCTGATTCCAGCTTTACGGTACTTTCCAGAGTGTAAAATACTCTCGGTATCGGCCTGGTGAAAGACCACCATTCTGAAATTTAAAAACAATAATTCTGAGATATCTAAACATGAGAGAGAGAGCGGCCACTATTCCTGGCTTTTCCTGACGAATTTTATTCTTGGCATGCTCGGTTTTCACTCCTCGCATCTCAAAAGGGAGGGGTATGTGGCCACCCACTTAATAAGACTGCTGCGAGGCTATATTGAGATCTCAACTATTTTGGAGCGCTTGAGTCTCTATGTTCTTCATGATTATCTTAGACAGCCTCATCATAGATTATTCTTTCTTGCTACTTTTAGGACCAACCTGACAACAGTTCTCCCGGTGGGGAAGAGTATATTACTCGATATCGATATGTTGCGTCAGCGAGAAGAAATTCAATATTAGTCTCTCCTCTAACGACGCGAACTTCACCACTGCCTGAAATTACTTTGAAATCTAAAAAAAAAATTGCATTTTTTAAAATATTTTAAGACTATGTAATTTCTGATGATCAAATTTAAAGATACGTTTTTAGATTTTCACGGCCAAAAGCATTTTCGTTGTTTGTTTTTGGGGTGTTATGCCGTGTTGCGCTACCTCCTTCTTTAGCCGACGTTTCGGACAGCGTTGCAGTGTCCATCATCAGAGCAGATCCGGCAGATCCGACGATGTGGCAGAATACTAATAAATCTAAATGAAAATATGAAAAAGACCAAGACACAGAAAAATAAAAAAGCTAACTGTCGCAACTGAGACTTAGTATATATACACTAATAATTTTTTTTTAAATATATAAAATACATTGTTATTGAATATTATGTTCGGAAAATTGGTAGAATTATTTATTTTTAAAATTTTAATGTTATTTGTGAAGTTTTTTTAATAGTTATTACAATTGAATCGTCGAGTTCCAAAACCCTACCTAATGGATTTTCATACTTTTGAGTAAATCAAGAAAAATGTATGGGCTGATGAGTTTCAAGATTCCATTTTTTTTTTGTTTTATTGAGAAATTAATAGAAAGCATGACAAAAATCAATCAAACGACCAAAATTTGTACGGAAAATAACTGGTGATCATTTTGTCTTTATTGAAATACTGACTTCTGATTCAAAATATTCCGTAATTCGTCTCAATTAAGGAGTATTTTGGAACTGAAAATTTTGGAAGGTCGATGTTTAAACACGATTTATAAAGAAACTAGGAGGAATTTGGAAATAATAATAACAGCATTACATTCCTAGTTAGAAAACGCAAAATATGGCATTCACAACTCATTTTCAACAAAAAATCATTAGGGAGGATATTGGAACTCAACGATTCAATTGTTCGATATTATTTTTTTAGCGAAGCTAGCAGTCCACAATGGAGTACTGGTACCTACCCTGATGTATGGCAGTGAAGCGTGGAAATGGCAGAGAAAGGATGAAAGTAGACTGAATGCTGTAGAAATGAGATCCCTGAGGCGTATGTGTGGTAAAACCATGTATGATCGTGTGAGGAATGTGGAGATCCGAAAAGAATGCAAGGCTGATGTGAGCGTAGTAAGTAAGATAAAGAAAGGGACGCTTAGATGGTTTGGGCATGTTGAGCGAATGGATGAAGAAAGGAGTGTAAAGAGAATTTATGACGCGAATGTGAACGGTAGAAAAAGGCGAGGACGCCCAAGGAAGACGTGGCACGATCAAGTAAATCAGATACTTGAGTCGGGCCATGTCAAGAGTCAGAATAGTAGAAGAGTATGTATGAGAAGATGTATGAATGTGAATGAGGCAAGGAGCGTGTGCCATGACCGAGTTGTTTGGCGGTCCGTCCTCTCTGCCTACCCCTGCGGGGAAACGGCGTGATGGTTAGTTAGTTAGTTAGTTGACGAATGTCATTATGGAAATGCAAGGACGCAGTAAATGGGCCTTGGCTTACATCTTTCTAGGGCTCTTACCAAAAAAATTGAAATATCGGGTCGTTGTAAGGAAAAATGAATTCCGGTGAATAAAATTCAGTAAATAATCAAGAGTCAATTTAATCAACAGTATTCATAATAAATATGTATGGGACAGGTGTTCGTTGTAGGTATCAATAACAATAAAACAAAAGATTACCGTTTTACGAATTTAAAAAAAATAACATAATAAATCCCCCGACATAAACAGTTTGTCAATCCCTCACACCCCTGCATTGCAAAACAGATTCCCGTTTACAAATTGCTCCCCTGCATAATCGGGGTCGCGGCCCGAACCGGGGTGAAACTTGCACCCACCGTGTCGGGCGATAATAGCCATTCGATGGAGGCTTGATGACAGCGGGATTAGTGTTGCGATTTGGCGACCCCTGGCTGTCGTGGGCGCCGGACCGCGGACCGACGATTGGCGACCCCTGTTTCAGCGACAAAGCCGGCTTGGTGATGAATTAATGTGGGCATACAGGGGGATTGGGAGGGTACGTACTACCCCAACGCGAATTATAATCTTTTATGAAAATAATGTGATGTAAACAATTATTTGGGTCAATCAAATGGTAGAAATATTCGTATTTGGTTTTGGTACAGTTAATAAGTACAGAACACGGTCGATTATCAACACGATATAATTTAATGTAGCCTATAGGTGAATGACAATTGTTACGTCATATGAAAAACCATCACCATTCAGAAACCTTTTTTTTTTTTTTTTTTTTTCGTTTAGATTTAGGAATAATAATTTTATTATGACCTTCTTCAATGATGAAATAGCCCACAACAATAGAAAACAAGGGACCCGTTCGAGAAATGGATTTTATTTAAACCAAAATATTTAAAAAAATAATATGTTCTTTGAAAGAATTTTTGAAGTAAAACTTCTTTACGCACGCTTGACTTGGGGGGTAAGCTGGCGAATGCGTTACGAAAAGTGTAATGCGTTACGGACGAGGCGAACGGGCTGTATCACACTGTAGAAGCAAGAGAGAGCAGTGCGCTCGCACATTTTCTTTCTCTCTTCCTCTCACAGCCAGTGCATGAAGATTATTCGTAATTTTATTTCGTTCTTGAACACTTTTATAAATACTGTAGGAGCAAGAGAGAGCGAGCAGGTGCAGTTTTACTTCAGTCATGTTGTCTAAAGCACACTCGTTTTAAAATTTGGTATATCACTCACCACACCCCACACGGAGAAAAATGTTATTCTAAAATACGATCATTTTATTCGTAAAAACGGGACTGAAGTTTTTACGAACAAATTAACAGTGTTTCAATGTTTATTGGCGTGAAAATGTAAGAATAATTTGCTGGTATACGTACGAAGTTACGTATACCAACAAATTGTAACATTTTTCTCCGTTCAACTATAAAATTATATCCTACTGTGAAATAGGATTCCAGAAATAGAAGTTAAGATGAAACCCGGTGGTGGAGAAATTTTAAAAATAGATTTTACTAAATTGTTTCTGTCACTGTTGCTCTTACTCCACCCAAAATTGAGCGAAAGGGAAAATGCACCTCGGACTACTAATACCTAACTAAAATCAAGGTTTTGTTTTCCCCACTTTTCTCCTCCAATAGTGGACTGATTTTCAGTACATAAGAAAAAACTATTATATCTCTGTACGTTTACTTTAAAAAAAAAAACATTGTCTAGTTTGCATACTGAACGTCTTTTGACGGCGTTTAAACCAGTCAATTTTATTGATTTTTGGAAGATCATAACTTCTATAAAAAGTAACTTATCAAAAAAAAAACAAAAAGTACCCGCACGCTAGTAGATGATATCTATTTTATGTAAATACGATATTTTCTCTAGGGTTAAAATCCAGAGAGATAAATAGGGAATACGTTTGTATGGAAAAATCACCGCCTGGTATCCCCCTAAAGTCAGTCTTGCACCATTTAGTGACGTTTATGTGTAAAAAATATAAGAATAGTATTATGTTACAAAAAAAATGGCTTTCCTTTGGTATAAATCATTACAAAAAAAAAAAAATTTGCGCATCTCTAGTGCCAAAGTGTTCATTTTCTATGAAATATTCATCACTTATACATATGGTGTTAAGGTACGTACTTGACTTAATTTAACCGATGATTCCTGACATTATTTGGAGTAAAAAATGTAAATGAAATTTTGGTCTCCGGTGACTTTTTTGATGACATTATTTTTTTCAAAAATGATTTTCTTCAAAATCAAACAGATTTTCCACATGACGTCACACTGGTCACTCAGCCGAGTAACCATTCCACCACTTACCTCGCCCCCAACTGTCCAACATCTACTGTTTTTTTAATGTTTTTGTAGAAAAAAAAATAAACATAAAAAATGTCACAGGAGACCAAAATTTTATTTCCATTTTTTACTCCAAATAATTTCAGGATTCACTGGTTAAAGTAAGTCAAGTACGATACTTAACACCCTGTATACCAGTATATGTGATACAAGTATGATAAGTTTATGTGATTCAAGTATATTTATATGTATTTTACATATAAAGCGAATTTTTTATATTCCCTACAATTGGGATCCCTCACGAAAAGTTTGGTGTACAATATTCACTTCAAAATATTTGACAGCAATGTCTTTCCAGGCATTCAAGTATGAACGGCATAAAAAAGTAGAACTACTCTTCCCGCCCAGAGTGTGTTAATTTAATCGTAACACGACAATTTTTTCGAAAATATCACATTCTCAAAAGCATTAAAGTGATATTAATGGAGTGTGGCAGCAAATAATGTCTTGCTCTCTCACAATAATCCCCTAACCTAAGGGCTGATGGGGTGGTGGGGTGCTGTAGTGGGGGTGGGTGGGATATTAGTGTTTGACGACTGCGGAAGCGCAGACCCGCGGCACTCTCGGCGAACAAAAGGCAAGCGATTGTCGCGTGAGCTTAAACCAGCTCGAGTGCTAATCTGTCTTCTGAAAAGGGCTGGAAATGGATACGGTGGGGTAGAACCTAATAGATTCAGAAATGATGGAATTCAAAAATTATTTATCATCTTTTAACAATTAAACTAACAGATATGATTTGAGATTTTCACAGCGAAAATTATTTAATAATTACACATCTGCGTTGATGATGGACACTGTAATGCTGGTCGAAACGTTGGCAAGAGACGGAGGAAGCGCAACCCGGCATAAAACCACAAAAATTAAGATGAAACCCGGTGGTGGAGAAATTTGAAAAATAGATTTTACTAAATTGTTGCTGACACTGTTGCTCTTACTCCACCGGATATTGAGCGAAAGGGACAATGCACCTCATGCTACTAATACCTAACTAAAATCGAGGTTTTGTATTTCCCACTTTTCTCCTCCAAAAGTGGACTGATTTTCAGTTTTTTTTTTTACCAACTATATATGAAAAAACTATTCTATGTCTGTACGTTTTGCTTTTTTTTTAAAAAAAACATTGTCTAGTTTGTATACTGAACGTCTTTTGACGGCGTTTAAATCAGTCAATTTTATTGATTTTTGGAAGGTCATAACTTCTATAAAAAGTAACTTATAAAAAACAAACAAAAATTACTGACACGCTAGTAGTTGATATATTTTTTATGTATTGACAATATTTTCTCTAGGATTACAATCCAGAGAGATAAATAGGGAATACGTTTGTATGGAAAAATCACCGCCGGGTATCCCCTTAATCACGATAATTAAACTAACTGTTTTAAACTTACATAAATTGATCAATTAGACAAGCGTACATGTAAACATAAAGACTCCGCCAACAGGCACAAGCTTTGGACATAGACTTGAGAAATACCAGGCCCTAAAAATAATTTTCAATCTTTCATTCGATACATAAAAATGGTGAAACGGTAAACTTTTCAAATTTACAAAGATAAGATTTGAATTAAGATGAAGCTATACGTCAAATCACTATTTAGATTTATCTTTACCATGAAATAGGTTTACATTATGAATATAAAAAAAATATGATATGGATACATTGAAGCTTTTCCTACCTTTTCAATTTAATTAAAATAAAATAATTAATTACGTTACAAAAAATATAAGCGCAATTTTGATGTGTTCAAGTTAGATTTTTAGGTAAATAAATACAATTACCTTTTCTTCTTTATTTTCCTCTACCATTTCGGTCAACCGCATAATGTTCCCAAAGTGGGAATGCCTTAGTTGCACTTGCTCCGAGCAGTTTGAAATCTTTTACAGTATAACGTAAAAGAGTACTTATTATCTTATAATGGTCAAAAAGTGGGGTAAAAATCAAAATGAAGAGAAATGAAAACTCATTTGAAATTTCAATATATTTCAATTCGTTGATATTGATTTCAAGTGTTTTTACTTAGTAGATAGAGTACTAGTTAATATCTTTTAACTAGTACAACTTTTTAAATTTATTTTTTTAGTCCGTATTTACTCTTATATTTTACACAAACGGGGACCAGATGACGTCACCCATTCTCCCGCGTCTTACCGGGCGTTTTCGCGGGCTTAATAAAATTCAAACTTGTAAAATTAATTTAATTATAAAAATAAACTTAAAAAAAAAAAAATTATAAGTCTAAATTATTTTTCACTCAACTTCCTTATTGGGGGTGTCATAGTCTTACTGGCTCCAGGCGGTTGGGAGCAGTTTTGTGCGGTTTCCCCATTTTAACTTTATTCGAGGTCAATCTTCATATAGATTCATGATATCGTATTCTTTTAATAACAATTTTGCAAAGAATTAGAAACGAAAAGAAAATACTAAATATAAACAATGCTGAGAAATGCATATTTTATTTTTTAAGTCTAATAATTCTATACTCTAAGAAGTATTTAAAGAATAAAAAAAATCTTAGTGGAATTACCTACTCAATTGCTGATTCTCATTTCCATTTCAATCCCTGCGCTAGAACTACCCCCAATTTAAACCTATCCGAGGTGTTTATATTAGGCGTACCATCTGATGGGTGGAAGGGGGGAAGCGGGGGTGGGGGTTTCGAGGGCGTGATTTTAAATCAACACTTTTATCAAGTGTGCTTTTTAAGTTTTAATTCGACCTTTGTCATAGGCCATTGTTAAAAGATTGTGAATATGCAAGAACCATATGCGACTGCGCTCCAAAATTCCGCTTGAATTTTATTGTGTTTCAAGCCGCAAACATTAAATTTGGTTTCGATTCTTCTTTTGTGATCTTCGTTTCTCACTATAGCTGGGGGTCATCGTGAGAAAAAAGCTTGATGGAAATATACATATATTTTCTAATAAAAGAAATAACACTGTTTATTTAAATTATCCAAACAATTTGATAGCGACAAGAGTTTTTATCAAATTTAATAAAGTTGAAGAAGAAAATTTTTATTCAAAGCAATATAAAAGGTAAATAAAGTAGATACTATTTCAGCAATAAGATAAAAATAAATATTAATTATGAATATTTTATTTCAGAAAAACCACTATGTCAAAAATGAAATTGGTGGTTTTTTTTGTCGCTTTGTTTGAAGTTTTCAAACAAATTAAAAAAAAATGAAAGAACTGAAGTTTTGTTTATTCCCGAGCTTCCTACGATTTTTAGATAATCTAGATATTAGATATAATAACATCGCGTGTTAAACTTTACGTGAAGGTTCAAGTAACATTTAAATAACAAGAACAAAAAAAAAGCACTCTCTTTGGGGTGAATTGTCGATTAAAAAAAAAAACCTAGTCGTACCGTACGTTAGGTAAATTTTAAGCAGTTGCAAATTTTAAAAAGTATATAGACACATAATACAAAGAAGCAAAGTTTCCTTCATTTAAAACACATCTATAATTTTATTTTATCGATAACCATTTATTAAGTAACACCAAGGTTTTCATGAAAATTCAGCTATGCGTCTAACATTACCCGAACTTATTTACATACCTGCTCTTTAAAAAACGGAGAAAAATTTCTGTGGTACTGTTTCTGTACAAAGTTGTGAACTGCCTCATTGACTCCCCAGCCCTATTAGAAAAGATTGCATTTCGTTGCCCTGAACGTAATACCAGATCGAATACATTATTTTATATACAACATTTTAAATCGAAATACGCACAAAACTCCTTACTCGGGCGTTTCTGCAAATCTTATTTTCCTCTGTACCCTTAAATCTTTTAAATTCAAATTAACTTTACAATGTACTTAAATCAAAACTATGCATTGTTTATATTAGTGTACTTCTATATTGTTTATTATTTTCTTTTTAATATTTTTTCACTCAAACTATATGCTTTTATAACTTGTAATTAATTACTTCCTAATCAGTATTCACAACAAAAATGTATAAATGGAACTTAATTGGTTGATGTTATGTTCACTATCTTATGTTAAATGATCTTTTACACAACTGTATGTTTCCTTAATAGACTTAAATAAAATAAAATAAAAATACCTGATTTAACATTTAGCTGTTTTCATTGAAGTACACGCGTGAATTCATGCTCGACAGATAGAGATGGTGCACACTTGTTCGAATGAGCGTAAATCCACCGAGCATGAACGAGCTTGTGTTGTTGTCTTCTTTTTTTTTAAATATTTAAAATTAAAAAACATTTTATTATTTACTTTGTTTTTATTAACCAAGCGTTGCCGATTAAGTAACATTACATTTAAATTAACAATTTAATCAACAACACCCCTAATTTCGCAAAATACACAACTCTAAATCATTTTATCTTAATTTCCATCAATTCATAACCCCACCGTGTAACTATTTTGAACATCATCACCGCATTATTCGTCACCTGATTAATTAATTGAAGTTTGTCACGCCGGCGGGTACACCTTTAAATAGAGCCCGATCCATGGGCGCAGCTTTATCCGCTAATGTGCCCCAGGGCGAGGTGGAGCCAGAGCCAGGGGCGTCCATTAGCACCGGCAGCCCCATCAATCTATGACGACAGCATTAAGTCTTGGCACCATCTAAATATCGTGCTGAGTGCCTTAATATTAAGCTCGGCGTATACGCATTTATTAGCTCCAAGAGATCCATACATAACCATGGGGCGTATTGGTAGAAAATCTGAAAAGTTTCTTTGGAAAAATACACGTGCACAAAATGCTAATTTATACCTACTAGATTAATTAGGAATTTCCAGGTAATCGGTACAGGATTTCCATAAACATGGGTGCACTGATCTATTCATTCCGAAAGAGAGCGATCCAAAGAGGCTGTCAAATAATGTCTACCAATAATGTCTACCAATAATGTCTACAAAGAATGTCTACCAATAATGTCTACCAATAATGTCTACCAATAATGTCTACCAATAATGTCTACCAATAATGTCTACCAAGAATGTCTACCAATAATGTCGTATTATAATGTCGATAGTTCGTTGGCATCCGCATAGATGGCTCTAGTGCTAATAACTAATAAAGTTTATAGAGTTCTACAAAAGATGTCTCTTGTGGATTGGTTTGCCTTCCATGTTCAGAACCGAGATGGGCCAGTAATTAGTTTTCTAGCAACAGATATTTTGAGAACTTAACAAAGAGGCCTCCGGTGCAAGGCTCTCGATCAGCGACGTGGAGGTCGCGAGTTCAAATCCCGGCGTGCGAGAATACATTTTATTTGATCGACAAAAAAAACCACCAATTTCATTTTTGACATAGTGGTTTTTCTGAAATAAAATATTGACTTGTGTTTTCAAATATTATTAGGTATATTTGCGGCAAGTTCCAGAGTCGAAAATACTCTCAGTATCGTGCTGGTGTAAGACCACCATTCAGAATTGAAACGTGGCTTGAAACGGCTGTTAGCCGAGTTTGGTGACTAGATCTTAATAGTAAAGTAATAGTAGTACTTCCGTACCTTATCTTGTCACCCCAATTCGAGATGCCATAGTCTCACTGGCTCCAGACGGGAGCTGTGAGGTATTCACGTAAATAAAAAAAGGATGTTGGCCTCGAGGCCGACCAACACACTCGTTTCCAATTATAAGAGTTTTTAGTTTAAATTTGTTGCGAGTAAGGCATTATTTGGTTTTAGGTTTTCACGTCCAAAAGTATTTCGTTTTTATTTTTGGGGTATGTTGTGTTGCGTTACCTCCACATTTAGCCAAAGTTTTGGACAGCATTGCAGTGTCCATCATCAGGGCAGATGAGTGATACGTCTGACGAAGACTAAAACAAATTGGGAAAACGTCAAAAGGGAGTTAAAAATTAATGACTGGACAAGCCTTCTGGAAAAAGATGATTCTGATACTGCTTGCATATTTATTTATTTATATTTTATAGAAATTATATAGAACATTAATCTACCGAATATCAAAACCACAGAAAAAAATGTAACCCATAAAAATATGCACATTAAAACTTGGATTGGTCAGAATATTATAAACTCAATCAGAAAAAGCGACGAAACTGCACAGAACATCAGTTAAAAAAAACAACCCTTATGATATCCATGATTCTACAAGACATCGTATAGATGTAATACGTTATGCTAAAGAAACATTCTATTAAAATAAAATTGATGAATGTAATAATGATTTCTGTAAAATCTGGCAGATCATAAATGAAATTACTAATGCTAAAGACTCGCACAACCATTAAAGAATTAAACATTCGGCACATCTTTTAAATAACGCCCAGATAAACTTTTTGATTATTTTTGCAATATAGGCAAATAAAGCTAATCAAAATTATATTACAAAAAAAAAAAAAAAGAGGAATTTTTCAAGGAGACTCGTTGAGTCCTCTTTGGTTTTGCTTAGCATTAAATCCTCTATCTAAAATGTTAATAAAAAGCAAGTTTGGAATAAAAATTAAGGGAAATATAGGAGAGAGTAGTACAATTTCGCATCTATTATATATGGATGATATAAAATTATTTTCAAATTCTGAATCAAATTTAGAGAAAATGATTAAGGTAGTTAAAATTTTTTCAGATGATATTTAAATGACTTTTGGTTTAGATCAAGGGTGGCCAACCCGCGGCCCGCGGGCCGCATGCGGCCCGCTGGGCCTCTACTTGTGGCCCGCGGAGCATATGATGTCTTTTAGTGTATATAAAACCACCAAAAGAACATTCTTTAGTGCGTAGTTCGTATCATATAAATATCATATTTGGGGAAGTATCTCAGTACATAAATTGAATTATTTTTTCGTGGAATTTAAAACAAAGTAATTATGCTTGATATGCAACAATTCTGTTTCTGACTTGAAAGAGTATAACATTAAACGATATTACGAGGCTAAGCATGCAAATAAATTTGAAAGTACGAAGGGCAATTTTGACAAGACCAAGTAAATGATTAAAAAGAAAACATTCTGCACAACGTCGGATATTTACTAGAGCGGCTCAAGAGTCAGCATGCTATGTAAAAGCTAGTTATGCAGTAGCCATGATACAATTAAAAAAAATCGAAGCCATATTTAGATTGTGAAATGGTTTAATAATGTTTGGAGAGTGTCGTTGAAATTCTGTGCCTAGAAAAAAAAGGATTTCTCAAAAGTAAGCCTGTCTCGTCCAATTATTTCTAGGCGTGTCGACGACTTGGAAACCATATTGAAGATAATTTGAAAAATCGAGCATCCAAGTTCATATTTTATGCTCTAGCATTGGATGAAAGCACATAACCAACTGATACCGCCCAAATGGCTATTTTTAAAAGGTGTGTTGATGTCCATCTTAACAAAATAGAAGAATTAGTGGCACTGTATCCACATAGAGATACTACTTGCTCACGAGATTTGTTAGGAGCTGTCACAAAGACATTGAATCGCTTTTCGTTACAACTCAACAACCTATCTTAACAACAGATGGTGCTTCAGCATTGGTTGGGAAACACAAAGGTTTGGTAAAATTGATTGAAAATGAGGCCTGCAAAGTTGGTAATAAGTCGAAAGTGTTGAATCAGCGTCAGTTCCAAGAGTTTCTCAAGTCTTTGGATTCACAGTATAGTGACTTACATAATTTTATGTAGAAATAAGATGGCTGACCCGTGCCAAAATATTGAAAAGAGTGTTTGATTTGAAGGAAGAAATGCATCATTTTTTTGAAAGCAAGTCAAAAAGTATCCCAGAATTTGAAGACAAGGAGTGGGTTAGTGACTTTGCATTTCTGGTCGATACGGATACATATGTTGTTAATATTAGTCTACAAGGGAAAGATCAACTAATTAATAACATGTATGATCTTATTTTCGCATTCCAAATGAAACTAGGGCTTCGGGAACAACAGTTAAGGACAAAAATCTTCACTCACTTTCCTACATTGTTATTGCAGCCAGACGACACATAAATGGCGGCGGATAAATATGCCTGGTTGATATCCGACTTGAACGTGGAATTTGAAAACTGACTTCAAGATTTTAAAAGACGAGTGCATCGTGTGATTTTTGCAGCAATTTTACAAATGGAACATTGTGAAATGTGTTGTGATGCACAGTTAAAGGAGAAATTCAACCACGTTGGTTTGGAAGAGTTTTTACAAAATATATTTTGACAAGGAGAAATATCCCGCATTTCGCTATTTGGAAACAACACGTCTGAACAGCTTTGTAGTGGAATGAAACACATTAAATCTCAAATGAGAACACAAATCACTAATGAGCACTTGGAAAACTGTTTGCGTGTAGCAACATCAATCGTTTTCAAAATTGATGCACTTAGTTCTGACAAACAAAATCAGACATCTCACTAAAATTTATTATTTTTTGTTAATTTTTTATTATTATTTTTGGTATTGCCTAACACTAATAAATATGTTTGATTCTCATTTTTGTTATATCTTCTTAAAAAAACAATATATTTCTTGTTTGCTTGGAATAATAAAAGAAATTTTGTTGTACGGCCCGGTAGGAAATCTAATTTTTAAAATCTGGCCCGGCTGCTGAAAAGGTTGGCCACCCATGGTTTAGATAAATGTAGAACGATCCATATAGAGAAAGGTAAAATTATAGATGGAGATGAGGGTATATTTAGAAATTTCAAAATTAAAAGTATGAAAGGGGATGAGGTTTATAAATACTTAGGATACCCGCAATCGAATAGATTAGATCATACTAGTATTAAAAATGATATTAGGATTAAATTTCAAACTAGGATAAAAAAAAATTTAAAATGTAATCTATCTGCTAAAAATTTAGTAAAGGCAATAAATAGTTGGGCAATACCTCTATTAACGTACTCATTTGGTATAATTAAATGGTCTAATACAGATTTAGATAGCTTAGAACGATTAATTAGAACTACGTTAACAAAGTTTAATTGTCATCATCCAAATTCAGCTATAGAACGAATTAATTTACCTAGAAATTTAGGAGGTAGAGGTATAGTCAAAATAACTTCTTTAAAACAAAATCAGGTAGAAATGTTAAGAAATTTTTTCCATAGAAAAGCTAATAGCTCAGAGCTGCATAAAATAATTTGCAAGGCAGACAGAAATATTTCACCTTTAAATTTATACGACGAGAATGCCAACATTTTTATAAATACCAACCAGGAATTATTAGATTCCTGGTCAAATAAAATTATTCACGCAAAACACTTCAATTATCTCAACCAAACGTATGTTGACAAACTTTCGTCAAACAAATGGTTGAGTATTGGAGAGTTGAGCGCAGAAACAGAAGGATTTATGCTTGCTATTCAAGATAGAGTCATTAATACCAAAAATTATAGGAAGCATATTATCAAAGATCCAAATCAAATTGATGATTTATGTAGAAAATGTATGGCTTTTCCGGAAACTATAGAACACATTATATCAGGATGTTCTATATTAGCGCCGTCTGAGTATACATTTAGGCACAATCAGGCTTTAAAAATAATTCACCAAAGTTTGGTAATTAAACATAACTTGATTGACTGTCATAATATTTCATAATAATAGTTCATATTATGAATACGAACCAAATTCATTTTTAGAAAATAATATCTTTAAAATTTACTATGATAAAACTATACTAACAGACAGACCAATTGGTCATAATAGACCTGATATAGTTTTACATGACAAAATTAAAAAAAATAACTTATATCATTGATGTAGCTATTCCAAATTCCTGTAATATTCAAAAATCTGTTTCTGAAAAAATAAGAAAGTATACAGATTTAGGAAATGAAATTAAAAGAATTTGGCATTCTCAGACTATAAAAATATTACCTTTTGTTATTTCGGCTACTGGCATTATACCTAGCTCTCTTATTAAAAATTTAGGCATATTAGATTTGTCAAAGAATTTGTATATAAAAATGCAAAAATCAGTCATTTTAAATACATGTAGAATTACGAAAGATTTTTTAAATATTTATATTGAGGGATCAGTAGGATTTATCGGTCAAATTAGGAATTCCACAGAGCCGAACCCTCTGATATGAAAATATCTGGAGACGGTGAATTATATTCCCATTTAATAGTTTGGTAGATTAACGTGTTGTTCTTGTATTGTTTTGTATTAATTATACTTATATAATGCACTTGCATAACGTGGATTTACTAGATGATCATTTATATGGAAAAGTGTATGAAAGGGTTTAGTTTTTCCTATGGGAAAAACTAAACCCTTTCCTGTAAATCTGGTGAATAATAAAAAAAAACAGGATTGAAGATTTAAATCATGAAAACAGCCTTAATATAGTCAATATAACAAGTGATGAAATAAAAAAAAATATTGTAGCCTCCCTCAAAACAAATACTTTATCGGGAAATGAACTGGTCAAGCAAATAGATTAAATACCTACGTAATGAGTAAATCCTCTCACTGACGTACCTAGTAAATCTGTCAATATTAAAAGGTCACAATCACCCCAATATATAAAAATTGTCCCAAAAATGATATGTCTAATTATCGTCCAATTAATCTTTTAACTATACTATCGAAAATATTGGAAAAGTAATAAAAAAACAAGTGCTTACATTTTTGGATAACAATAAAATATTATCATTAAGGGGATACCCGGCGGTGATTTTTCCATACAAACGTATTCCCTATTTATCTCTCTGGATTTTAATCCTAGATAAAATATTGTTTTTACATAAAATAGATATCAACTACTAGCGTGTCGGTACTTTTCGTTTTTTTTGATAAGTTACTTTTTATAGAAGTTATGACCTTCCAAAAATCAATAAAATTGACTGGTTTAAACGCCGTCAAAAGACGTTCAGTATACAAACTAGACAATGTTTTAAAAAAAAAAGCAAAACGTACAGACATAGAATAGTTTTTTCTTATGTAGTTGGTAAAAAAATTGAAAATCAGTCCACTTTTGGAGGAGAAAAGTGGGGAATACAAAACCTCGATTTTAGTTAGGTATTAGTAGCCCGAGGTTCCGGTGGAGTGAGAGCAACAGGGATAGCAACAATTTAGTAAAATCTATTCAAATTTCTCCACCTCCGGGTTTCATCTTAACGTAGTACGGTTTTAGGGAAAACCTGGGTACTGGTGATGCTGTATGCCAATGTAACAAATAGAATTATAAAAAAAACTGGATGATGGCAAAAAATGCTTAGAAGTTTTCATTGATCTTCACAAAGCTTTCGATACAATTCTCCATGAAATACTGTATCTGTAAGCCTAGAAAAAAATTAAATATCAGGCCTATAAAAAATGCTTTATAGTGCAAAATCTCCAACTACTGAACCCTTTTCGGATAATGTTTTATTGTATAATGTGGCAAATTAAGTTCTTTAGAAAATGATCGGAAAGCTTTTAAAATTTGTGCCAGAATTTCACAAAATATAACAAAACACTGCAATTTCGCTCAATTTTTTTCGGCATGAATCAAAATGGGCGGCGAATTTTTAATTGAGAATTAAATCTAATGCCATTCGGCATAAAGGCTATCTTCTGCATTTTGTATCAGTTAACTCCCAAATACAATTAATTAGGTTGCTTGGTTCCGTGAAATCGATTCTAAATTTCCTTCGTATTTAATGTAAGAAGGAAATCATCACTTGTTATATTGACTATATTTAGGCTGTTTTCTTGATTTACATTTTTTTATAATAATAATAATAATAAAACATATATAACGTTTATTTGACAATAATTTGTACATGTTTGCACATATGTGATTATACATTTAAATGATTATATGGCCAAAAGGGCCACTGCTCAGCTGTACATTCCGGATTTCTCCGGGAATGTAGCTGCACGGAGAAAAATGTTATTCGAAAAAAACGATAATTTTAATAGTAAAAACGGTTAAAAACGGGACTGAAGTTCTTACGCCAATTTTTTTAAGGGTTAATATTTTTACGTAA
Organism: Limnephilus auricula; assembly: GCA_951813805.1. NCBI lineage: Eukaryota > Metazoa > Arthropoda > Insecta > Trichoptera > Limnephilidae > Limnephilus > Limnephilus auricula. The sequence goes on along the minus strand of OX638395.1, from coordinate 17,696,880 downwards.
TTGATTGGCGTTTAACATTTCGGAATGTGAATTCGTTTACAAATCCACCAGTGTTGCCAGCGTATTTCGATTTCTTAATTAACAGTGAAACCGTGCTCAGTTTATCGATATAAAATCGTCGGAAGTTGCGCCTATCGATCCGATATTGTAATTAATAATTATCGATATCTCTGTGCTTCACCCCCTGGCATATCAGGAATCACTGTATTGGACAATTAATTATTATTTCTTCAATATTTGCAAAATGACTTTGTGGCATCATTTTAATTAAATAAAACAAATTACTTTTTTTTTTATAGAGAATACCTCACAAGAGTCCCAACTGCTCCCGTCTGGAGCCAGTGAGACTATGGCCACCCCAATTGGGGTATGTTTTGAGGCTGAAGGAAAGTGGGGAAGGGAAGGAGATGGGAAAGAGGAAGGTAGGAAAGTACCTGGCTATTCAGATCTAGTCACTAAACACGGCTAAAGCCATTATTAAGCAACGTTTCAATTCTGAATGGTGGTCTTACACCAGGGCGATACTGACAGTATCTTCCACTCTGGAACGTGCCGAAAATATAGTATATATTATTTTTATTAATTAATTGTGAACTAACACAAATTCATCAAATAAAATTTATTTGCGCACGCCGGGTTCGAACCCGCGACCTTCCGATTGGGAGTCAAGTGTCTTACCACTCGACCACGGAAGGTTGTCAATATGTATAGATATTATAACATTTGATTAGTGGTTTACACCAGGTAATTTGTTTTATTTAATTTATTATTAGGCACACAATATTTCTCTAAACTCATACTCGATGCATCGCGATTGAATCCTTGGTGGAAACAGTTCTAGTGTCATTTTGGTATAGATTATAGTTCGACCCTGCCTTACGCCTGGATTTCATAGCGACCAATTTGAGCTGTCAAGCTATTCTACTTGCTCGCCTCAGGTAAATCGTTTTATGCTGAAGAACACTGCTCACTGCTCAGCAAGTATGAGATTTGAGCACTTTAAATCTGCGCCGACAAAATGTATGAAGATTAAGTACAGGTAAATAAATCATGTTAAAGAGAGCGTTGCTTGTGTGGTGGTGTATTGGATGAATAAAAAAATCTGGTTTTGTTTGTACTTCTGTACAAAAATTAAACTAAAAAAACTTAAAAATAACGTTTTTGAAATGAATCGCGAGTCTAAATTTAAAAGTAATTTGGTAAAGGTCAGCCATTAGGGTTCCACGTCTAATCGGACTATGAGATCTCAGCGTCTGAATTTCCCTAGTAAATTTATTCAGGCACGATACTTCCTCTCATGATAATTCATCACATCATAACTCACATTAACCTACCCTTCCATTCTCCCCCCCCCCCTCACCTAACCTAACCTAACCTAAGGTTAAAAAACCCCAATTATCAGTTTTCGACGCTTCGAGACATGATGAGTTATCATGTGAGGAATTAAAATCCGATGAAAAGTTTGTACTCAATATTCATACATTTAAAAACTTTCCATTGAGTAGACCGGTCACCACACGGAGAAAAATGTTATTCGAAAAACGATCATTTTAATAGTAAAAACGGGACTGAAGTTCTTACGAATAAATGAACAGTGTTTCAATGTTTATTGTCGGGAAAATGTAAGAATAATTTGTTGGTATATGTACGAAATTACGTATACCAACAAATTATTCTTACCTGTTCCCGCCAATAAACATTGAAACCCTGTTAATTTGTTCGTAAGAACTTCAGTCCCGTTTTTAACCGTTTTTAGTATTAAAATGATCGTTTTTTCGAATAAAATTTTTCTCCGTGCACCCATTAGGTATCTTTATGCATTTGCTGGCTAAAAGGGCACTATGGTTGTTCCACAGTAGTTCTAAAAACATTTTTAACAAAAATACTCGTACGTTCAAACGTATCCCCTTTAGAATTATGGTGACGGGATAACTCAGAATGAATTCAACTCAACATCTCCTTTGAAGTCACTAAAAGTGAAGAAAAAAAATATAAAAAATTGGTTGAATAGGTTATGTTAGGTTAGGGTTTGGGATATTTTTCAATATCTGTTTTTTATAGCTTTTAATGACTTTTCAAAGAGGTGTTGATTTGACTTGATTCTGAGTTATCACGGAACCAAAATTATTTGCCTGTACATTGATAGGTACCAGCTACCTGCCTGCTTTTTATTTCTTGGGTGTTTTGTAATTTTGGAATTAACCTAGATTCTCGATGATTTTTTTTCTGTTAAATTTTGTGGTTTGGTAATCTAGTGGTTGTTTAAATGTTATATTAATCTCGAGTAGGCTGAACCGCAGTTTTATAAAGGTTTTTACAAATGAGAGATAATAATGTAGACATTCTTTTATCCGGTAGAATGTAAAGCATCGGTCACACACGGCGCCGTGGGATGCTTTTAGACGCCCTAATAAAGTGTCCATTAGCAATCTGGTGAAAGCTTTATACCTTTCACGAGGAAAGACCTCCCGTAGAATGAGAGAAAAATGCAAAAAGCATTCATAACAATGTCTTAAGTATCTAGGCCGCATATGGCGAATATTGTTGGGAACTCATATATATTTAATTATTTGTTAAGTACACTTATTCTACCCAATGTGTTATGTAAAGGGTGAAACATACATTATTACAACCGTCAAAGGAAAATACTACTAGCCACTGATGTACATTTTGCCATTTTATATGAACGTTAAGAGGCTATTACCAGATAATACCGGAAATTAGTCCTTTTTAAATCAAATTCTAGACGTATTGACTCTTTTTTACAAAAAAACAAAAATTGATTTTCAAAGATTGTTATTTTATCTGGTATACGCAGATTTAAAATTTCGGTATTTTTAAAATACTAAGGTTATACCGTTGGTCGTTGGTCGTTGGGAGATTTGGTCAATTTTCAAACGATAGATTATATTAAACAGCACAAATTTCAAATCATATAATCGTACAACAAAATAAATCAACACATAATCTAGTCAACACAGTTTTGAGAAAGTTAATTAAAGTTAAATTAAAATCATTAAACAATAAATCCGAGAACGTGTTTTGTGACAAAAATACCTCAGTTTTTCTATTTATTTAAGGCCTTACATACCAAAATATTTCAAATTTTTTTACACACTTATTTTGTTTAGACATTATTGAAAAATTATAAATACTTATGATCATAAAATACTTACAAGAAGTACACGATATTTATTAATGTATCATCGTGCTTTTTGAGCATTTTTATTGCTTATTTGAATGTAGGTATATATTAAAGCAAGTTTTGAATTAAATAAATCGTTATTAAATATTTCATTTTAAAAAATTGATAAAGGGAATAATCGATCTTTCTCATCGTACACACCTCCATGTACGGTTGCAAGCATTTTTAAACTTTTCTTCTCAGCCGCTTGTAAATCACTCTTAACTACTTTACCAGTTTTACTACCAGGTTTCGCCCATGATTTTGAATTTTTTAAATATTAATTTAAATTGGTGCATTTATGTTTAAAAAAAATTATGCTTGCAAGATAGAACCCCAATGTACCTAAGTCAGTCTCAAGGTATTCACATACATACAGAGTACTGCAGTATCTATCTTACGAACTCTCTCAGAGTAAACTCTTATTAAATTATCGGTATCACGATTATGAATAAATAAAAAATCTCAACTTAAAAAAAAATGACCATTTAAATGCATTTTTTCGAATTTCCGGTAACCGAATTGATTAGTACTAGTTAATATCTAACTACTACAATTTCTAAATATATAAATATATTTCTATATTATTATTCTTAGAATTAATTAAACGTTCCTAAAAAAATGTTAAAAAGGTATCAACTAAAAACGCTTCATGTTTGTTCGAAAGAATTCTGACGTCATCTGTACCCTGGTTTATGTGAAAAATAAATATTTACAAAACCGGGACACGCTTAATATGGACTAAAAAAATAAATAAAAACAATTGTAGTAGTTAGATACTAGTACTAATTAACTCAGTTACCGGAATTTCGAAAAAAAAATCATTTTAATGGTTATTTTTTAAATTTAAAAACACGAAATGTCATTTTTCACCGACTTCCATGAAACTTGCAATAAATAGTTCGTAATACGGTGGTCGGTGAAAAATGACATTTCGTGTTTTTAAATTTAAAAATAACCATTAAAATGCTTTTTTTTCGAAGTTCCGGTAACTGAATTGATTAGTACTAGTTAATATCTAACTACTAAAATTTTTTTTTTTTTTGTGTCCGGTTTTGTAAATATTTACCGTTATTTTTCATACAAATAAGGGTACAGACGACGTCACACACAAAAAACTTTAAAAATACCAGTATTTAAGTTTGTATGTGAACATTGATAAATTTTTTTTTACTTAACTTCCTTATTGGGGGTAGATTGTGTAGTTAAGACTCTTGTGCAAAATTCACATTAAGGGTACTGCGTAATAAGGTACTGCAGTACCTCCCTATGAACTCCCTCAGAATAAACTCTTATTAAACAGCTGGAGACCAAGCCGTAAGCGAGAAGATGGCAACACAATACAAAACTGTATGGAGATAAGTAGGTACCTGGTCATAGGAAATGTACCTACCTACACCCGCAGCCAGAAACCAAGAAAAAACCTAGAAGTTTTCCGCGTATAAAACACAAAAGCGCAGCAAGCTTCTCGTTTCCCCGAGCGTGAGTACCGGGTACCTACCTCGTGTATATGTATATAATAACACAGCGCCCTCTATAGTGCAGAGTTTGTACTGAAGTGGAAAAATGGCGAACGAGCTTGTCGCAACAAGGTTTTAGGTTGTTCTTTTTGCCTCCTGCGGGGGACGCTTCCTTTCACGTTGTCAAGACACTCCGCAACAGGGGAGAGTGAGGATAAACTATGTTACAGGGACAACAAATGGAGCTGAATTTTATTATGTTGGGGAATAACACCCGGGGAATGGATACTCGTACCTGCAAACCTGCGGGAGAAATAGAAAAATTGCAATTTATGGCAGTTTAGTTGGAAAATGGTTACACACATACCTAATAATATTATTATTATTTTAATTGATAAACGAATGTTTAAGACAAGAATTTTTATGCATATTTTTTCCTGCATATTAATCAGAGGGGTGCGGGTTCGAGTGCCGTCGGCGGCATGTATCTTTTCTCGGGAGATTTTTTCAATATAGATGAGTGTTTCAGGCTAATAATTATTGCTTATAATAATTAATAATATTTTGTTAATGTGTGGGAGTGTGGGGACCAGAAAATTCTTGGTATCTGCCTATTAATGCATGGAGCTCACACGGAGAAAAATGTTATTCTAAAAAACGATCATTTTATTCGTAAAAACGGTTAAAAACGGGACTGAAGTTCTTACGAACAAATTAACAGTGTCTCAATGTTTATTGGCGGGAACACGTAAGAATAATTTGTTGGTATACGTAATTTCGTACGACATACATATAGATGGAGCTAAAGAAATATTTACTTCAGTCGTGTGGTCTAAAGCACACTCGTATTTTTTTTTGTTCTTTCTCATTTTGATTTTATGCATATTGTACACTTTATATTGCTTCATTCAAGTGTGCAAATTGTTAACCTCGATACAGACTTAGTCTCTAGTGAGGTTGATTTTTATGTGAAAAATCATGCTTATATTCTTCGGAAAGCAATAAATAAGACTATAAAAATATTCCAGAGTTGTTTCTCGGAGGGCAACTCGAATCCCGTGAACGTAAACCTACCTTTAAAACCACACGGGTGTCTCCTGTGTGCCTGTGGGGTGAAAAGGTAGGTTTACATTCCATTAGGGAGCGATGTAAGGAGTTTTTTTTATTATAATGTCTAACTGGCTCCCATTAAAAAAGAAATATCTCGGTTAATGTTTGATGCTTAACCGACGATCTCCGTTCAAACACGTATCCGTAGACCGTGGGTTCGAATCCCGGCGTTAGCAAATAAATTAAATTCACGTTTTTAGGCACATAGAATGTATTTTTTTCTAAAATAATAAACTAGTAGCTACGCAAATATGCAATAAAAAGTAAATCAGGACGCCTTCGATTGAAATTTTCAACAGCTTTGACGTACCAAATGTACAACGAATATATGCCAAAAATATATTATTGAAGCCATTCAAAAATACTGAATCTTCTACTAGACAGTGCATCCATCACACTAGATCATACAAAAATGAAATAAAAAATATTCCAAGCTATAAAACCACATTTGGACAAAGAAACCACACGTACTTTGCAACAAAACTCCACAACATTCTTCCCCAAGACATAAAACTGATTAAAAGTTTTAATGAGTACAAATCAAAAATAAAAATATGGCTGAAAGAGGTCGATGAAAAAATTCTAATGAAAACACTACAAACTACATAGAAGAAAACACTACAAACTGCATAGAAAAAAAAAAATTATAATTAAATAACTTTAGTCCGCCTCGGCACAGGACTTCCTAGTGAGGAGGACTAAGAAATACAATATATTATATACTTAAATTCACCTTTATATTTTGTATGTACAATTATTTTATATAGTCGCTTAAATAAAAAAATATAAAAAAAATAAAAAAATAAACCACCCCCATCCCCCTTTCCCATCCCCTTAAAGCACTACTGCTGAGGGGTGGTTTTTTAAAAATCTCGTATAGATAGTTAATACCTACGTATTTTGATACTTTTTAATGAAATTTTGCACACATGATTTTCAAAACAAGAGGAAAATTAGATACTGTCTACATTTGATTAAAAAAAACTCTGCAACGCCGGGGACTTCAGCCTTAGTTATTAGTGGTTCACGACGAGTTCATCGAAAACGAGTTAATCGAAAACGAGTTCAACCTAACCTAACCTAACCTAACCTCTCGTTGTCGAAAAATTTGCTTTCGATGAATTGATTTTCGATAAACTCGTCGGTTACCGTTATTAGTACCTATTTACATTTATGAAGAAATCTCCCGGTGCATTGGTTTTTATACAAATCTACGATTTTAGTCCGAGATTGGTGAAATTTTGCATACTTGACCTTCAAAATAACCACTGGAGCGACAGAGCAATTTAAATCTTTTTCCTCGGATTGCTAAAGGAAATTTTTTCGCTTACATTAAAAAAAATCATACCTCCGAATTTGAATATGGAGACATTCAAACTGATTATAGTTCTGTATAGCCAATGAATTCATTTATCTTTTGTCTATTATCACATGTTCGTAGGATTTATAAAAAAAAATATTATTAAATCGTTAACTTAAAAAACATTTTAAAGATTCTAGAGAATATTTTTGTGTTATATTTTGAATGTACAATATTGTATAGTAGCTTTAATAAAAAATAAAAAAAAATTGTCACATTTTGGCAACAAAGCAATCCGTGGTTGTGGAAATAGTGCCATATTGTGGCAAAAAGCGCTCGAGTGGTTATGAGGAAGGTCACTATTTATTTAAGATTTTATAAAACTATCCCCATCACTTATTCCCACTTCTTTTTCGCGTAATGTTGATAATTTATGGTGAAATTTTGCTCACTTGACGTTAAAAATGAGAGGAAAGTTCTGTCTACATCTGATTTCGAAAAACTTTGCGTAAAGCCCGGGCAATGCCGAATGCTTCAGCTAGTAGGTACTATTATAACATAGAAATGAAATGGCCGTCCGCATAATAATAAGGAATAATAATCGTTTAAAAGTAAAATGGCGTGACAGGGGAGAGTTATTATTTTAGCTGCGTATAAAAATGAAGGAGACTTAGTGAAATATTTGCATAAAAACAAGAGCGCTCTTTCAACCTAAGAACAAATCAAACTGTTCTGGAATAATATAGGCCACCCGCCTTGAAACCACACTCATAATGAGAGAAATAATGCCGCTTTTTCTATAGGTACAGGGAATATAAACGAGTGCTGCCTGGTACGGAACCAAAATACTTTTATTATAAGCAATAATTATTAGCCTGAAACACTCATCCACATTGAAAAAATCTCCCGAGAAAAGATGCACGACCCGACGGGACTCGAACAAGTGTCTTAACAAAGAAAAATCTGAAAAAAGACACAGAAAATAAAAAGGTAACTGTCTCAACTAGAAATTGGATCCAATCGTCTTACCGGGAAGAGCAATAATTCTTATGTTTTCTTCCTTTTTATGTGAAAACCATGCATGAATCCCAACTGTACGAAGCCAGTGGGACTATTGCATCCCCAATTGGGGTATGTTGTGAGCAGTGGCGGACACAGAAAAAACTCTAGGGAGAGGGGGGGCTAACGATATTTTAAGCTACCTTTATCGGCTAGCATCTATGTGCCATATATACACGTATAAAATGCGATGAGGCGGACGCGCGCGCGTGATACATACGAAAGTATAACTACTCGATAACTCGACTCGTCGACTGACGAAAGAAACGAACGAATAGCGTGCGGGCTGGCGGCCCCGCAAGGGAGGGGAGGGGGCGCCCCCCGCGTATCCGCCACTGGTCGTGTCAATCAAATTCTAGACGTATTGATTATTTTTTATCAAAAAACGTAATTTGTTTTCGAAATATTGTTATTTTGTCTGGTAAAGACAGTTTTTAAATTTAAAAAAAACGAGTTAATTTTTAATATAGTAACGTTATACCGTGGGTCGGTGGCAGATTTCTTAAATTTTTTAACGAAATATTGTATTATACACACATTTCAAATCATATACACAGTAAAATAAATTAATACATTATCTAGTAAAGCTAATTTCAGAATTCAAATTTTAGTTCAAATAAAATCATAAAAAAAATCCTAGTATGTGTTTTGTGACGACAATACCTCAGTTTGTCTATTTATTTACGGTCTTACAAACTAAAATATTTCAGATTTTTTACACACTTATTTTGCTTAGACATTATTAAAAAACATAAATACTTATAATCAAAAAAAATATTTACAAGAAGTAAGTACATTATATTAAGAAATTAATCATCACGCGTTTGAGAATTTTGATTGCTTACTTGAATACAGGTATATTTTAAAGCACATTTTGAATGAAATAAAATGGATATTGTTTGATAAATCTTTCTCATCGGAACCGCTCTGTACAGTTGCAAGGACGTGCTCTCTTACATTTTCCTGGCTTCTTATTTCGCCATCACTTTTGAATTTCATAATGATGTTGAAATTGAAGTTTTGTATTGTAAATTTTAAACCCATTTGAGAAAGTCAGAGGCCTTTGTCCAAAAGACACCAGAAACCTCATATAAACTAAGGGTTTATCTCCCTAAAGATGTCATAGGCCCAGAATATAAAAGTTTTATCGATAATGTCGGAAACTTCTCATCGTTCACGACCATGCCTGCAGGTTGCCAACGGTAAACAAAACAACAAACAACGGTTCACGACGACTAAGCATTCATAATTTATTCCACGTTTTTTATTGGTGACCTGCTGTCGTGCTAACATAGCAAGGTCGATGAAATCTCGTCAATAATGTTGGTAACTTTTTCTATATGTGAATACCGCACAAGAGTCCCAACTGCTCTCTTCTGGAGACAGTACGACTATGGCATCCCCAATTGGGATATGTTGTAAGGCTGAAGGTAGTGGGGAGGGGGGAGGGGATGGAGACAGCGAAGAGGAAGGTGGGGAAGTACCTGGCTAGTCCCCAAACACGGCTAAAGCCATTTAAAGCAACGTTTCAATTCTGAATAGTGATCCTACAACAGGCCGATACTGAGAGTATCTTCCACTCTGGAACGTGCCGCAAATATACTATAAATAATTTTTTCATTAATTAATTGTAAAATAACTCAAATTAATCAAAAAACATTATTTGCTCACGCCGGGTTCGAACTCACAACCTTTAGATTGCGAGTCGAGAGTCTTACCCTTGAAAACTTGTCAAGAACATCAATTCGCGTAGACTAATGTGATTAATTTGTCGACTAAATGTGCTTGGGTTAAGCGACATCAAACGACGTTACACGACAAGTTACCGAAATTATCTACGAAAAATAAAGTGTGCTTTGGACCACACGACTGAAGTAAAACTTCTAGAGGGAAAGAAAATGTGCGCGCGCATTGCTCTCTCTTGCTCCAACAGTATTTATAAAATTGTTCAAGAACGAAATAAAATTACGAATAATCTTCATGCACTGGCTAGGCTATGAGAGGAAGAGAGAAAGAAAATGTGCGCGCACACTGCACTCTCTTGCTTCTACAGTGTGATACAGCCCGTTCGCCTCGCCCGTAACGCATTACACTTTTCGTAACGAATTCGCCAGCTTACCCCCCAAGTCAAGCGTGCGTAAAGATGTTTTACTTAAAAAAAAAACCTTTATCGATGTGACCGTGCATGCAATTCCCCAGAGGAAAAAACTTAGAGACATCATGAAGAATATAAGTTTTTTTCACTTTTTTCTCTTGCGATAATAATAATGAACATATTTAGTTTGGAGCCAGGCAGCCTCGGTGTGACAATCCGGGCAAACAGAGGGCTCAGAGGCTTCCCGCCGCGCCGCAGAAAAAGTCTCGCTAAAAATGTTCGATCACGTTCTGCGCCCTAACCCTGCCCCATTAGTTTATAAGTGGCAAAATGTTGATTTACAGATTTCCTACGGTTAATTCTTTCTCGGCAAGGGACTCGTCGCTTTCAGCGGGGCGCTCCAGTGAATAAGCGACGGCAGATGAGTGTTTGCTCCTATCTATACCAAGAATAATAATATTATTATTTTATGTTTCGGCTACTCTCTCATTAAGTATTGGAGAGTTGAGCGCAGAAATAGAAGGATTTATGCTTGCTATTCAAGATAGAGTCATTAATACCAAAACTTATAGGAAGCATATAATCAAAGATACAAATCAAATTGATGATTTATGTAGAAAATATATGGCTTTTCCGGAAACTATAGAACATATTATATCGGGATGTTCTATATTAGCGCCGTCTGAGTATACACACAATGGCACAATCAGGTTTTAAAAATAATTCACCAAAGTTTGGTAATTAAACATAACTTGATTGACTGTCATAATATAGTTCCATATTATGAATAATATAGTACCATAATATATATATAGAAATTCATTTTTAGTAAATAATTTCTTTAAAATTTACTATGATAAAACTATACTAAGGGACAGACCACTTAGTCACAATAGACCCGATATAGTTTTACATGACAAAATTTAAAAAAATAACTTATATCATTGATGTAGCTATTCCAAATTCCTGTAATACTGAAAAATCTGTTTCTGCAAAAATAAGAAAGTATACAGATTTAGGAAATGAAATTAAAAGAATTTGGCATTCTCAGACTATAAAAATATAACCATTTTTATTTCGGCCACTGGCATTATACCTAGCTCTCTCATTAAAAATTTAGACTTATTAGATTTGTCAAAGAATTTATACATAAAAATGCAAAAATCAGTAATTTTAAATGCATTTAGGATTACGAAAGATTTTTTAAATATTTAAATTGAGGGATCAGTAGGATTTATAGGTCCAATTAGGAGTACTACCGAGACGAACCCTCTGATATGAAAATATCTGAAGTCGGTGAATTATTTTCCCAATTGGTTATCAGAAAGGTTGACATATTGTTATTGTATTGTTTTGTATTTATTATACTTATATAGTACAATTGCTTAGCGTGGATTGACTAGATAATCATTCGTGGAAAAGTGTGTGAAAGGGTTAAGTTTTTCCTGTGGGGAAAATTTAACCCGGACATAAAGTCTGGTATATTTGAAATGACATAGTTAGGTGCCTACCTACTGCTAAATGTTATATATTTAACCTTGTTTATAACTATTAAAAGGTTATACCGTCAATGGAATATATCATCGAAGAAGGAGATTATACTATCTAATAACTAATAAATCCAAACGAAACATGAAACAGGACAAGATATAGAAATATAAAGGTAAGGTATTTGTTGAGGATAATATTGTAAATTCTGAATTTGAAAAATGAGATCGACAAAAATGAAATGATCGACAAAAAGGCGGTATGTTCCGGTAAGACAATAAATCCTGAGTTCGATTCCCAGTTGCGACGGTTACCGTTTTTTTTTTTTCTGTGTCTTGTTCTGTTTCACGTTTCGTTTAGATTGATTGATATTATCTTCTTCTTCAATGATACGTTATCAAGGCTGCCCAACCCCATGGGTCTCACGGAAATCATTGTGTCTCCCTTACTATCATAGTGAGAAGACTGACAAGTATGATTTAAACGGTATTGGAAAGAGAATACAACACGCTATATATTCAAATCTAAAAGTAAACCACAAAAAAAATTACACCTTTTTGAAACCAAAGATTCTGAACGCAATTTGAAAAAAAAATGAAACTTTTTGATTTTTTTAAAATTTTTTTTTTACAAAAAACAACAAAACAGTGAGGAGGTATTAACGTTTATAATTCATTTGTCATTATTATTTTTCATTATCAGTAATTTTAGTTGGAAAAAACGTAAAGTGAGCCATTTTTTAAACTTTTAAATATTTTTATCCAAAATTTTTATATATAAAAAATTACATGCCATGGTTATTTCTAGTAATAACATTTGAAAGCCTATCTATCACCTTTCGAAATCGTTTATAAATATTCCATTTATTTGGATTTTTCATTCTTGTTACTTTTACGTTTTATTTTTAAGTTTCCACCAATACCAGATTTCTAGATGCTGGGATTTGTTTTTCAGTATAGAAGTTTGGGACTAACTTCCATAATATGCATGTGCTTCTCATTGACCAGAAAACTAATTGAAGGGTTATAATGTGGATTCTTTATTGGACATTTTCAATATATCATTTAATTAATCCAAAATATTGTTGCTGGGACAGTTAAGTTACGTACAATAGTAATATAGTGTGTCCGGGGGTAAAGTGCTTTAACTTCGGGTGGCGATCTACATAATGGTAGGAATAAAAATAAAAATAAAACTTTTTCCGAAATTCCAACTTTTTTCCATACAAAAAGACGTGTCTATTAAAAATCCTTCCTTTAAGGTTCAAACTTACCCGATCAATTTGCTGTGAGTCAGCCGCGCGCGATAGTGACGACGTTGGATGCTTGTGATTGACCCGCATCGTAACTCTTATTATATTATTAACAAAATATTATAAGTAGACGCAATAAATAAATGTGTCATGAAGAAGCGTGATTTTTTGCATAGGGATAGTTGGTGGACTGGTTGGTAAGTGATATAAGCTATTTTCATCTCGGAAAATCATTTCATTCCCGAAAATTCTTTGTACGGTAATTTCTCCCTAATATCACGTGCGCGAAGCCGCGGGTAAAAGCTGTGTAATCTTACTATCTTACTAAAATTATAAACGCGAAAATTTGTATGGATGTATGTATGCTTGTTACTCTTTCACGCAAAATTTACTCAATGAATTTTAATGAAACTTTACAATAATATAGCTCATACATCAGAAGAACATATAGGCTATAATTAATAAAGCTAGCTGTTTATTTTCAATGTATAGAAAGTAATAATTATTGTTTAATAGAAAATGTCAAAATTTGAGAATGACATTTTACAAAACAATGATTGTTAAATCAAAATTTTATTTTAGAAAATATTTAAATTAGTGAATTTATTTGAAGTACTCGCCTAATACTTTGAATCGAATCAAGAATTAAAGATATTTTAAATAAATAGGTTGAGAATTTTGGTATAAATGAGATGGGAAAAGAAAATAGATTACTCGAAGTACTAATCCTACGCAGATGAAGTCGCGGGCAGAAGCTAGTAATATTATAAATGCGAAAGTTTGAATAAATGTTTGTTACTCTTTCACGCAAAAAATACTGAATGGATTTTAATGAAACTTTACAATAATTTAGCAAATACATAAGAATAACATATAGGCCATTGCGCTCTGGCATTATGAAATTATTTCCTATACTATTTATCCGATTGCGATGAAAATTTGGTTTGGTGTTGTTGTGAACATGCCTGCGAAGGTTTTGAATATAGCGGGTTTTTATATTTGTGAGCTCTGGCGCTATGAAATTTGCGAAAAAAATCAATTGGTCACAAGCGAGTGTTTGAAAATTGGGTGTATTTTATGGAGTTTGGTGGCATGGAAAAAAGCGGGAGGGGGAGGGAAATCCGGGAGGGGCTTTAGGCAATTAAGGAGGGGGGAGGGGGTCACGGGTGGGTTGACAAGGGAGAGGAAAGACGGAGAAGGTGGAAGGGGAAAGCAGAAGGATATGCGGGAGGGTAAGGAACAGGTCGAATGGGAAATGACATCTTTATTTAAGTTGCATTGCAACGCATGCCGGGAATCAGTTATTGTTTATAATTTTATTAACTACTAGCTTCTGCCCGCGACTTCGTCTGCGTAGGATTAGTACTTCGAGTAATCTATTTTCTTTTCTAGATCCCATCTACGTTTATACCAAAATTCTTAACCTATTTATTTAAAATATCTATAATTCTTGATTCAATTCAAATTATTAGTCGGGTACTTCAAATAAATTCACTAATTTAAATATTTTCTAAAATAGAATTTTCATTTAACAATCATTGTTTTGCAAAATGTCATCTTAAAATTTTGACATTTTCTATTAAACCATAATTATTATTTTCAATATACTGAAAATAAATAGCTATCTTTATAAATTATAGCCTATATGTTATTCTGATGAATGAGCTATATTATTGTAAAGTTTCATTAAAATCCATTCAGAAAATTTTGCGTGAAAGAGTAACAAACACACATACATCCATACAAAAATATTCTTAAACCTCTAAAAACTGTGCTAAAAAATAATAAATTTGGTCACGGAATGGAACTAACGGATTCTATACAGTTTCTTCTAGTAATAAGCTTGGAATCAAGTGTTATTTAAAAAGTGCTGTCGGAATATGGCAACTTTACCCGAATTCGTACCAAATTCGTCAGAATTTTGGAACACGAAACACGCCTACATAACATTAGACAGCTTTTTCGAACGTTCATAACTTCCTATCGTCAATTACTTTTGCGGTATAGGTACCGTGTTGCGCTAAATCCTTCTTTAGCCATCGTTTCAGACAGCATTACAGTGTCCATCATCAGGAATGGAATGTTAATCTAATATATAAAAATTAATGTTCGTTTGTTCGTACGTTATGCGCGGTCAAACCGTTCATCCGATTGCGATGAAACTTTGGTAATATGATGTGCGCATACCCGGGATGGTTATAGGATAGTGAATACTTCTGTATATATATACTGGTGAGCTCTGGCATTATGAAATCTATAATATAAAAATTAATGTTTGTTTGTGTGTTCGTACCCTATGCGCGGCAATACCGTTCATCCGTTCAAAATTTTTGAACATGATACACGCATACCCGGGATGGTTATAGGATAGTGAGCTCTGGCGTTATAAAATTATTTCCTATACTATTCATGCGATTGCGATTAAAATTCATCCGATTGCTGTTCATTTTTGTTTGAATTGTTGTAAATATGCCCGTGAAAACTTCTATATACATACTGATGAGCTCTGGCATTATGAAATTTAAATAAAAAATTAAATAGGTCACGCGAGTTGGAAAACGGGTGCATTTTATGGAGTTAGAAAGGCTGGGGGATAGGGGTATGCGGGAGGATCGGTTGGGGGGGCTTCGAGGGAGGTGAGACCAGGTAGAGGGGAATGCGTGAGGGGGGGGGGGTTTGCGAGAAAGGGGAGAGCGTTAGAGGGGAGGGGGAACGCGGGAAGGTGAAATGGAACGCGGGAGGGGAATGGGAAGCGGAAGGGCAAGAGGAAGCGTCGGAAGGGGAACGGGGAAGAATGAGAGATGACACGAAAGGAAAAATTATTTAATTGGCATTGCAACGCATGCCGGGTATCAGCTAGTTAAAAATAAAAATAAAATACTTGCAATAGTTAGAAAACTCGTCCAACTTATCCAATATATAGCCACTATTCATAGGTTCGAGTACCGAATAATAAACTCCAATAAATAAATAAACGGTAAATCGAAAATTAACTTTATAATATTGATAAGCGGCACTTGTGAAATAACCTGGAATGTATGGGAGTGTCAATAAACGTCATAATAAGTCAACCGTCTTCTTACTGATTGCAAATCCCAGACATTATAGTGAGAAACCCCCCTATTATTTTATTAAAGCGTTTGGCTCAATTACTAATAAAATCTCCAGAACAACTACTCAAGTACCTAATCTAGAAGGAATTAAATGAGTAAGAAAAAGATTCTTGTTTTAAAAATCTTTGTTCATTCTACTGAAAAATAAAACACCTAGAATTTTCAACAGTCACTGAAAGTGTTTTCACAATCATAAATAAAAATATATCATCAACACTGAAATGAGTCATTCTGATGACTTATACGTATACTACAATGAATTTAAGGAATTGCAAAAACAAGTTAAAAGGGATAAAAAGGAATTGAGTGTTCAAGAGAAATGTAAAATAAAGGATTTGAAGGAAAAGATCATTCACAACGTAAAAATATGCCAAGAAGGTGCCACACAAATCAAACTGATGGGCATTGTAGCATTTGTGAATCATGACTATGCCAAACTTTCGTTTGTTAGCGATACTGAGAAGGAAACCATTGCACTAAGCACCATTGATATGCTTAAACCTGTTGCATCTACAGATGAGTGTCTATATATTTACTTGAAACTTATCAATTTCGCTTCATTTTTATTATTAAAAACTGACAAACTTTCTTTGCCACAAAATTTACTCGAAGAAGCAGAGGCAATTTATTTTAATAAAAAGAAAGAGAATGCAAAAAGTTCCTATTTCGTAACGGGAGAAGAGTTATTCAAAAACACTCAACCGAATTTCTTAAGCGAAAATCTTACCCAAGTGTACAAAATCGTCACCAGTAATATTCAAGTACAAGCATACATTTACTACAAGGTGGGAAATTATTACAAATTCCAGTTGTACGAAAACATGGTTTTACAGCGGCAGTTGGAAAGCGCCGATGGAAGTCCAGTTCTGTGGGCTAAGAAAGCCACTAGCCTGGCTGCTCATTTCCTCTTCAAAGGAATGTTTGTGTAAGTCACAGAAATCAACAATTCTTTCAATTATCACATTACTTACATATAAAATGTTTTGTTTTTTTTTTTAGGGAAGCGCGGCATCATTTAGCGGCAGCCTATGTCGTACTACAATACTGCGAAGCTGACATGAAAAAGCAGGGTCCTAACTACAATGGGAAACACATCAATCTTTATGTTACTATTACAGAGCTAGCCAAAATGTGGGTCAAGTACGGCATCACCCTTTTCGAGTTTTCAATGGAAAATCATTCAAGAAAACATGTAGAAACAGAACTCATTCCACAGCTGGACAGCGAGAGTTGTGAAAGCAAACAGCCGAATTCAACCAACTCCAAAGATCAAACAATCTTGTCTAGCTTAGCCAGCGATGTGAAGGTAGATGACAATGATGAGAATGCTTACGGTGGTAAGAGCAAGCCCCATGAAGATTACAGCAAAGGTGATGCGCAAGAAGAAGAAAAACAGAAACAAATATTGTTCCACTCCCTGAACTTAGAAAGTGTGGAAAGTCAGGTGACAGCGGAACTGATAGCAGACACGGAGCAAGCGCGCACCCTCTTTCAGTTCTCGTACGCCTGGCTCCTCAAGCTGAAGTCCTACCACATGATCAGAAACCTGATCACAGGACACACTGACTGTATGATGTATCTCAACGAGCTTTACAAATATCTGGCGCATTATGAAAAGACTGTTGAATGGTTGGTAATTTCATGTTATTTTTAAAAGCTTGTTAACTACGATCACCTTGAGCTTTGTCTCCTTTAGACCGTGCCAAATGCCTCAAGCGCAGTTCTTTTACAGATAACTTTGATGTATCATATAAAAGACAATGACATAGGAAAAACTGTAAAAAGGCAAGTACATTAAAGGAACCTTTTGTCGTCCAAATAAACCCATTTATGAAACATTATTCTCAAACATTCAGGTTTTTAAGCCGAAAAATGGCCAAAACTTAGCTAGTCTCACACGAGCGCTATACTCACATAATATTTATGGGCTTGACCTATTTCAATATAAGACTACTAAGGTTTAAATAATTGAATTTTTACAGTAAATATAGTGTTCTGAAGAAGAGAGCAGATACTTTGGACAGCCTGATAGGAGTGCTAAGAGAGAATAACCTTCCCCTGAACATGCAATTGACAATTGAATATCTACGAGAACTTTCAGAGGTTAACTGCGTACTTATTGAATAATAATATATCTTCTTACTCAATACATAACTTCACTCACTATTCATGTACGAAATCACAATTTTAGGTTCAACTGGAGCTTATTCTGTTGAATATAAATAAGTTATCGTTGGAAAATACAAACACAGAGAATGGGATAGACATACAATGTGGAGATTTAAAGATGCTTACGATGGCGGCTATTACACGCATACATTCCAAGTAAGTCGTGGTGTGAAGTAAATAATATGTAAATATAAAATCATTCTGCAAATTTGTTAATAATTATAGCAATACATACATCTATATTATATGCGTAGTTAAAACTTTAGGAGAATATGGTCACGAAAAATGCGGAAAGGAGTATGGAACTACGCTGTGCGGCGATGTTTGTAGGAATCCTCCAATTACCTCCAAAACTTTTTAATAATAATACAAAAACAAAAAAAAAGTTAAATTTCTTTTTAATTCTGGTATTTTGATATTATTAGTTTATTATAACGTTGCTCACATTATAACACCACCTATATAAAAAAAAAAAAAAATTATTTTAAAACTACACATTTACCATAACGGAGATAACGACAAACAAATGTTTAGACCAATCACGCTCGTTTCATACACAATTTTGAAACAAAATAATTATGATTAGCAGTAAATGTATGAACAAAAGTTTTATTTAGTAACTAGCGAGTACCCGGCATGCGCCTAAAGAAATAAGTTGTTTCTCCATGCATGTCCTTTCCCATGCGTCCATGTTCCCGAATTCCCTTCCTTCCCGCATTTTCCTCCCGCACTCCTCTTCCACCTTCCTGCGTTCCCCCTCCCGCCAAAATTAAATAGGTATTCAAAAGATATTTAATGTATCAATCAGTTTCACTTATTCCAGCCAAACTGTTAAAAATGGTTGCGCAAACAAATCTCTAATACCTACTAAAATACTCCACTCGCTTCTATTATGCTATTTAAGCATTAAAGCCATTTTTGTGCGTTGGATGCTTTTATCAAATGCGTATTCGGCATTAGGCAAACCTAGGCAGGCAGGACTAAATGCGCATGCGAGCATATCAAACTCTTTCTAGCTTTGTGGATACGGAATGAAGCAAAGAATCCACTGTTGCTAGTGTTGGTATGTTTACGCGACACCCGAGCATTAAAAAAGTTATTAATAGTATTTCGACCCTTTCCGCGGGTCGCGTTTTGTTTTTGGCCTCTGAGGTTGGGACTGTGTCGTTAAATTGCAGTATCCATTGCCGTTTACGGCTAGAAAAAAATAAGACCAAAGTTACTTTTTTACCAAATGAAACAAATACTTAGTTTTAACTTTTTTACTTTGTTTACCTGATACTGTTTCTCTGTATTATGATTTAGTTTATATTTTATTGTCCTGATGCAGATTGAGTGCAACCGGTCGACACATAAATAAAAATAAAGTGGTTTAAAACTAAGTATTTGTTTCATTTGGTATAATGTCAAGCCACAAAGTGTTTGCTTTCTTCGATAATTTTTAATTCGGAATAAATAAATAATAACTCATATAATATAAATAACATATATACTTTGTCAAATATCAGTAGAAAATATTAAAAATAGAACCAAAATTTTTGTAGGCTGACAACATCAATTAACTGTTAAATTCACCCTTGGAATAACAAGGTTCCATCTGCCTTGGTAACGTCGTGCGATAATGGGATCTATAGTAAGCTACTTTAGAGTTCATTATCGCATGACGTTACCGCAACAGATGGAACCTTGTTATTCCAAAGGGTAGAAATATCAATCATATTTTGCTACAGGCATTTTGACCCGCGTTGGCACATGAGTTGTTAAGTGATATTATATTTAAATTGACTTTTCAAATTGACATCGTCATGAATAAAACCATAAAAAGCGGCGCTAGTGAGGTAATTTTTAACGTTATTCAACATTGTTTGGAAGAAAACAAAACTGAAAAGTTCTCAATAGATATAACTTACGTTTATAGGCGAACTTCTGAGTTAAGTGGTTTGTAAAGATGTTTTATTTATTATTTTTTAATCTGTAACATTTAAAGATGATAAGAACATACATATTTTGTTGAGAACTGTTGCTTTAAAACACTTTAACCACTTGGGCACATAAGCTTGTTTTCACAACAATTTAACGTAGGTAGACATAGGAATGACGTATGCCCCGGACCCGAGTTATTAAAAGAACTTTTTATTTAAGGTTATGTAATGAGAGTGTATATGTAGAATAGTGTAAGCAACATTTTCTGTAAAAGCATTTTTTAATATAAATATTTTCAGTTTTATTTTAATAATAATAATTTTAACGTGTGACGTTTTATTTTATGATTTTATTTTTTTACATCGTGTCGTCTGTATGCAACACTCAACGATTGAACTAACAAAATTGAGCAGACTGTAGGGGGTTTAAGATAGGGGAATCTTTTGGAAGTATTTTGGGCTCCAGACCAGAGGTGGCTTCCATATTCAAGGGGAGCACTTGTAATATGGACAGGGCCAGCAGTTGTGTACCATCTGCAGTATCTGCACTCTAGATTATGTCCAGCTTCTGAAAGGCTAACTTGACTCTGACTTCTATGGAGTGGGGTGTAAAAGGTTGAACTACCCTTCGCTATAAGTTAGTGTGTATATTAAAACCATTGGAATTATGTTTTTTGATTGCAGATTGGATTTGTGCAGTAGAACTTTGTCAGAAAGCGCCATATTTACAAACGATCAGAAGAAAAAGGAGCAGTGATATATTTTTAGAATGTCTAGAATAATTGTTTTAATTTTGATGATAATTTTCGAATTGATTGCTGTTATGTATATTTCATGTACAATGAAATCTCCTTGTGCATTGACTGCTTTAACTGTGATGTTTCTGTTGGCTGTTTAATTTGATTATTGTGATGGATTATTATTCAAGTTAAATTAAAAATTGTGGTTAACAAAAAAAAAAAAACATTAACTTTTTTTAGTGATTTGCAATGCATGAAAAATATTAATCTTTAGCAAGCAATTGCACGGAGTTCATAGTTGATTTCAGCTGCACGAGAATAAGCACTTTCTACAACTCGTTTTTGTGTAAAACAGCACTCATGTGGAACGAGCTACAGACGTCTTTCCGTCCTCTCTAACTCGGGGTCTTTTTATGACACCTATCGACAAATCAATTTCTAAAGCCCCTTCCTTAACACTTCTTAACACAACTTCACCCAACCTGGACAATTCTCCATAAAAAAATTAATAGCTATTACTGCCATGAGATAGATATGTATAAATAAAACATGTTCTTCAAAATACACATTATTTAATTATTGTCAATCAATTAATTAAAAAGATATAAACATTAAAAAAATAACAAGAAATAAAATTATATCATTACAAACAGTGGTGAATCCTTGATCAGCATGGCTAAATTCACTTAAATAATATTTCATTATAAATATTCATACATAAATAGGTATCAGATACCAAATACAAAAAATAAATAACTTTTAGAATACATAAGTGAAAATACAGTATGTAGGTTTATGGAAAGTTTTTTTTTTTTTTTTACAGTATTTAAATCGATATTGTTGAATATAATTATTGTTCCTGCATAATATAAGATTCAATAATATCTTACAATGCAAAACGCAATAGAAGTTATATTTATTTACAATGATGTTTTACATGTAGCTTAAAAGCAAAAACGCCACTCTCCATAAATGACGAAATTGAGTTATAAATGCCAATCTATGCGCAATGTCCGTAACTACAAGATGGTTTTTGAGAATCTTAGAAAAATCAACCGCAAATCATGGAAAAATCGGATTGAGAATGGGGTGATGAAAATCACCACTCTCCACAGCCATTGGCAAGCAAAATCACCACTCTCCACGAAAGCCAATCACAAGCCTTAATTCAAAATAAATTCAACATGACCAATGAACACATTATTACAACATTTTTTATTATAATGTTTCACTTTAAATTATACTTTTTAAGATTTTACTAGAAAATCACACGAAAAATGCGAAGCATTCTTTGATCGGTTTTTTGTCATTTACCGAAAACAGCACTTTTGGAGAGTGGCGTTTTTGCTTCTAAGGCCCTCACATTATGTCAGTGAATTATGTCACTATGAAGTAAGTCAGGACATAAATGAACGGGAGTTGACGAAATTGGGTAAAACGGTGGGTTTAAACTTCTTGTGGATTCGAAAAAGATTTAGTTAATTATGCATTGGCAACGGCAGGTATCAACTTCTCATAGATATCTATGCCCTTGAGGAAGACATCCGCCTGCAGGAACTCGTCATGGTCGTGTAGTAGAACAGGCGTGTTGGCCATGGGCGAGAAACCGATGGCCGGGAGACCGAGTCCTCGGACGTAACGGCTGTCAGTTCCTCCGGGGAAGATGCGCGGCAGAAGGTTGATGTTCCTGGAAAAATTACACAAAATAATGTTGGTTTTTATTTAATCTAGATTTTAACCTTCACGACTCTGGCCTTTTCAATGCAATCTTACCCATCACAAAGTACATTTTGCATAATGTACCATAGAATGGGGTGATTAGAAACTCAGTGGTGAATAGAAACAAATTAGAGATATAACTTTACATGCCTCTATTTTTTTTTAATCATTTATAGTAATAATAATAACAAAGCATTTGTATAGCGCAGTTTTGTGATGTTTCACTTCAAGTGCGCTTAACTATAACAAGATTTAAAAAATAATCCTACAGTGCTCCTTAAAGTCCTTACAAAGTATTGAAAAGTAATTTTAAATAAATAATATACAGTATACGAGTATACAAGGCAATAACAAGGGAACAAAATTAACAATAAGAGTGCTGTTATAGCATAGGACAATATTAGTAAAAAGTAACGGTGCTATTATAGCACAGGACAAAACAAATACATTAAAACTAAAATATAGTATAAAACAGGCGCAAAAATAAGAATCATTCTGAGTGGAAATTAAAAACATTTAAAAAAACATAAAAATACAGTAAGGAGGAAACCGAAACCAAACAATTTCCGAGATGGCATTACAATATATTGAAAAGAGATTAAGGTTAAGATGAATGGTATGAACTTTTAAATAATTTTGTTTTTAAAGCCCGTTTAAATTCAGTCAAATTCTGAATATTGGTAACAGCTGAGGGAAGTTTATTCCAAATGAGCGGGCCAGATACACGAAAAGAGCGATCATAGTAAACGGCTCGATTTGAACTAGAAAGTTTTATGTTTTAAACTTTCACCATAATTTGGCAAAACAATTAATATGTTTCCCGGCAACCTGAAAGTACTTTTGGCACGATCGAGGTACCGAATTTCAAGCATCTTTGTCAAAACAGCTGTTTGTGTGCTATTTTGGTCCGCAAAAGTAAGTAAATTCCTACTGTTTCCAGTCATAAATTCAGCCTCTGCTTCTCATTTTTTTCAAAAATATTAATAGATTAAACGTGAAAGGTAAGCTGTATTTCTTTTATTAACTGTAAAATTTGAATTTGTATTTTTATAGGTGAATATCAATAGTATTATTACAATGAGTATTTTAAGACAATGGACTGACGACAGAGTACTGATGAATAGGACATTAATTTGAGGTTATACTTGAAATTTATATTTTTATCTTATTTTTAATTATCAGAATGATATATTTTTGCTACTCACATGAAATCATGAATAAATTAAATTGTGGGAAGAGGAAAGGTGAATTTATATTAGGTCCTTACATATGAAATTGGCGTTTTGCCATACTGGCAACTTTGATCTCATGTATCTTCTCTTTGGTTAGGAATCCCAAATTCAAATTTATAACAGCTATTTACTCATGTGTTTGTGTTTCGAAATTTATAATTCATTTGTTTTTTCTTTAATTGTTTTTTTTCTTTGTGTCACTTAGTTTACAAAATGGAAAACTTGAAATATCGCGTTATTTACGAGTACGAGTTCCACCGTGGCACCAGTGCTGCAGAAACGGCTCGAAGGATTAATGATGTGTATGGCAACGGTGCCGCAAAAGAAAACACAGTGCGTTTTTGGTTCCAACGTTTTCGACCTGCAGAACAAGCCCCGTGGACGGCCGGAGACCAAAGTTGATAATGAAGAATTGAAGGCTATTGTGGAAGCGGATCCATCGCAAACCACGTCCGAGTAAGTTGCAGGCTGCGGTGTTAGTGATAAAACTGTTTTAAACCACTTGAAGCAAATTGGGAAGGTGAAAAAGCTTGAAAGGTGGGTACCTCATGAATTGAGTGAAGCAAATCAACAAACGCGCGTTGACTGCTGCGTTGCATTACTCAACCGGCACAATAATGAAGGGATTTTAAATCGAATCATTACCTGTGATGAAAAGTGGATCCTGTACGATAATCGAAAGCGCTCATTGCAATGGCTGAACCCTTCCGAACTAGCCAAACTATGCCCCAAGCGAAAATTGACTCCAAAAAAGTTACTTGTGAGCGTTTGGAGGACTAGTGCTGGTGTCGTTCACTACAGCTTTCTTAAATCTGGCCAGACGATTACGGCAGATGTCTATTGTCAGCAACTGCAAACCATGATGGAAAAGCTAGCTGCTAAACAACCGAGGCTGGTTAATTGCTCTAGGCCACTGCTGCTTCATGATAACGCTAAACCACACACTGCACAACAGATGGCTACCAAATTAGAGGAGCTTCAATTGGAATGTCTTAAGACATCCACCGTACTCTCCAGACCTTGCCCCAACAGATTACCATTTTTTTCGAAATTTGGATAACTTCTTGCAAGGGAAAAAATTCAACTCCGATGGGGCAGTCCAAACCGCCTTCAAAGATTTTATTGATTCCCGTCCGAATGGTTTTTTTAGTAAAGGGATCGATGAACTACCTATGAGATGGCAAAAGTGCATAGATAGCAATGGTATATACTTTGATTAAATAAATATATTATATTTAAAAAAATCGACTTTATGTTCCTCCCATACAAAACGCCAATTTCATATGTAAGGACCTAATATATTTTTAATGTTTGCATGAAAATATAAAAAAAAAAATAGTATTTTAGTTAGTGTGAAGAAATCACTGAAGAATAGATAATAATAGAACATACATTTCTTCAGCTGCCTTTTTGAAAGCCATCCAGTAGATGTTGGATTCATCTAATCTGGTAGCGCCCACTTTAGGATTCTTCTGTTCAAACTCTATTGTCACACCGTCTCCAGCTTCTTTACACCATCCTAGAATCTGGAGAATAAAAAAGGCACACGATTAAGACAACAAACGGTCACTGAAATAATTTTTGTATTTTTCTTAAAAAATCAAATTTTTGGGTTTACCATATTTTCGAATGCCTCATGATCCACGTCCACTGTAAGGCGGACATCAAACACTACAGTCAAAGTCTCTGGAATCACATTAGTCTGAACGCCTCCCTAGAATCAATATTTCAATACAAAGTTAGTCCACATGAAAGACGATCATACAAAGCTGGCCTTTTACCTTTTAGTGAAAATTCACGGATTACACATGCGACAGCCGTGTAGATAAGGTTAAATAAATTTAAGAAATAGTCATTAAAAATTAACAGAATAAAACAACTATAAATAGGTACCTACATAACATCTCACCGTATATAGTAATCCTTCAAGACATAAACAAAAAGAAATACAATTTTACATGTTTGGATTTGAAATGAGAATATACATAGTTCCTACCTATGTCCTAGGGAAATCATTTATCCAGTACCTAGCTTTCTCTAACCACATCACCCTTCCGGAAAAGCATTTTGAATTTGGAACAATGTCAAGAAAATTACTAAATTCAAGTGCATTTGTTTTTGAAAAACAGAAGAAGAATTGGATCGTCTTAAAACATAGTGAACTAAATCACTTTTTGGAATTTCTGCTTAGGCCGGAATCAGACGGTTCACTCGAGTGTAGGTTTACTCTATGGTTACTCGAGTGAATGTTCCCATCTTCGTTTCACTTTTGTTTCCTTTCATGTTCAGACGTGTCATTCCGAGTAAAATAGGCCGAATTAAATACAAAAATGAACGATTAGTGAACCGTCTGATTCCAGCCTTAGAGCTTGAAATGAGGGCTCCAAATCATCATCTATCTCTGATTGGCAGAGCTAGATTATGATTTGGAGCCCTAATTTCAAGCTCTAACTGAGAAATTCCAAAAAGTGAGTTAGTTCACTATGGTTTAAGACGATCCAATTGGGACTACTTTGGAAGCAAGTCTTAGCAAGTTGTTGGTGTTTTTGCTTTTTTGTTGGTGTTTTTGCTTTTTCCGCTTTTATGTGCTGCCACACTTTTTTTAAAGAGAGGTGGGGGAGGGGGGGAGGGATTTATTAACAGTAAATACATTGTATGGTATGTACTTACATAAAGACGGGTGAGGTTTACTGATGTCACATTGCCGATAGTGAAGTTAGGGTTGGCCTCCAGTCGCTTCTTCTCTTTGGCACGGAAGTCCATAAATTTATCCACAATATAGCGAACCTGTAAAAACATGTCAAAGGACGCATTTAGATAAGTCCCACTTCATTATTTTATCAAACCATCTGAAAATAAGACCTGGGGACCTCTCATGAAAGCCAACATCGACACAATAAATGTTTTTATCAACATTATAGATTTTTAGTCAAAATTCGAAAGTAAAACAATTGTATTTGACAGTTTTCTCAACTAAAATATTGTTAATTTTTCGAGCCCATTCGCTTCCTAGATAAGCTTGTCTACATGTCAATAAATATTGCGAAATAAATTTGGCGCAGATACAAATGGCTGACGACCGTTGTCAAAAAACAATCAACAATGCCTAAAATAATTTATAAAATCACATTTGTAAAAGAAATACTTATAATGTGGATATCTACGAAATATGTACATAGAAATACATCAGCGTTGCCATAGCGGGGCGTTTTTTCCCCTCTTGATTAATTTATCGACAGCCGTTTATGCTTGGAACATCGATAAATAAATAAATGTGGACAGCTAAGTTTATTATACCAATATTGCTATATTATCAATACGGTCGTCCCAGGCCTGCAAGGTTTGGTTCAATGTTGAATGCTTTCTAGCAGAGGGCTTTAGGCGTATTTGTACAATAAGAGAAAACCCACCTTTTCTCCAGCTGTATTCTCCAGCAGGAGAGAGCCATGTCCAGGAGGTCCAGCACAGGTGACAATGATATCTGAAGAAAAAAACCATATTAATTATTCACTCAAACTCACTAAATAAATCAATAACTCCATTTAATTTAAAGTTCTTCATTTATACATATGTATTCAATAATATTCAATTTATAAAAAAACAAATTACATATTTATAAAAACGAATTCTGCTTAGTTACGCTTTCAGAAGACGAAAAAATACAAATGTCATGCGTAATAATAATTGCTTAACCACTCGGAGCACATAAGCTTGTTTTCACGACAATTTAACGTAGGTAGACATAGGAATAACGTATGCCCCGGACTCGAGTTATTAAACTGTTTTTTTATAAATTGAAAAATAATATTAATGAATATATAAAAGAAAAACTTGGCAATGATACTTTTGTACTGCGGTGATAAGTAGTTTATTATTCCGTGGCAAAACTCATTTGCAAACTGACGTGTCGGAAGAAAAAAGTAGGCAACGCACCTACAAACAATTGGATCGCAAAATAAAATCGGCGACGCCCGGGCAATGTTTTCCAACTCGGATGTTTGATCCAATAATCGGGCCGGAATCGATTTGATGTGTACGGACTGTTTCAACAGATGTATGGTGAGAAACCCTTCCGATAGACTGATCAGACTATCTGAAGTGACTATCGTATTGAAAAATCAGACATGTAT
Source organism: Limnephilus auricula (assembly GCA_951813805.1). NCBI lineage: Eukaryota > Metazoa > Arthropoda > Insecta > Trichoptera > Limnephilidae > Limnephilus > Limnephilus auricula. Next base: position 17,668,907 of record OX638395.1, on the reverse strand, counting down.
TCTCAGCCTAAGGAGGAGGCCCAACCCACCCAGGTATGCAGCTAAAACAATTATTTGCACTAACGCCAAATGTTCCTTTCTGCGTAGAAAAGCAGATAGTCATCAGTGGGGCTCGCAATTCCCTCGTCCAGTGCCACCCCCACATTCAGGGCCCTGAAGTCCTCCGTGTGCACAAACAACGCCATGCCCTGCTGCCCTCCAATCTCCTCATCTGAAATACAAACAAACAACAACATTTATATATGTGTAGGTAGGTAATCCACTTGCAATGATTAAATATTATAATGAGATTTATAAGCTTCGATAAGTTAACCTTAATAAATAGAATATAATATTTATTATATAACCTGGAACAAAGCAGATATGTAGAGTCCTCCGGAGCGCGACTCCTTTGGACTTCAGTCTCCGCACGGTCTCCATGTATTGGATGCCCACACACTTCATGTCCTGCGAGCCTCGGGCAAAGATCTTCCCAGCATTGTCAATATGGGCGCTGAAGGGCGGGTATGTCCAACTATCCTGAAAGATTACATTAATTATTAATGTTTATCTGTAAAACATGAGTTATTATTGGTTGTTCAATTATTATTGGTGACAGCTGTTTTGTCATGGATAAAATTTGGAAAACGCAAGCTTGACATTCCCATTTGAGGAATGGTGCGAGTTGCCAAATTCAAGCAACATTACGATTCTGAAAGGTGGCCTCTCTCCAGGGCGATACTGACAGAATCTTCCACTTGACAAACATTAGGTTACGATTAACGTGCAAAATATTTGAAAATCTCATTCTATTATTAAATACCATTGAATTTGACAAACTAATATATAGTGGCAAATCATAGAGCTTGATTTTGTTCTTTGAAATTAGTCAAAATAACGGCAGATTACAGTAGTTGTAAGATTGCTGAGAGAGTACTATACATACACATACACAGCTTCTGGAAACATGTAGTACAAGTGGGAAACTGGTATATGTCACATTTTGAGTCGATTTTGTGGTAACTTTTTTCGATTTAAACATTATTTGAATAAATCGTGCCCAAAGTAGGAATTTTTTAGGTCAAATATGAAAGAAATCAACCGCTGGGATGATAACAGCTGTTTAATGTATTTTAAAATGTATTGAAGCGTAGATCCGACTCCTAAAGATGGAAAGTAAAAAATAGCACAGATTGAAAAAAAAAATATGTATTCTCTATGCGCTATGCGATGCAGATTTTTTGTACCAGTTTTCCGCTTGTACTGTGATAAATATGGATATATGGATAAAGTGTATATTAAATAACATTTTATTTGTTAATTGTGGATTTCAACCTAGGTTGGGAATCACTGGTTAAGTTAACAATAATAAAGATAAATTAGAATTCTGTAAATAGAGACTGCATGACTTGACAGATTCTTGAGATCAGTGTCTTCATGAGATTAAAAGAAATATATACAGTAATTAAATTATTATTTTATTACCATTGTTTATTTTATTACATGACAGATTAAATGTTGATTTTGCAAAAGATATTCACCTGAAGAGACAAGATAAGATAAATACCTGGTGAGAAAAGGTGCACTATAATAATGGTATTCTGAATGTCTTTAGCTAGTTATTCTATAAATATATTCACGGGAAACACGGTTAAAAGGCTAATCGTTATTCTGAACGATGGACGATTGTTATGGAATGAATGAAGACGATATGATTGGACTTACTGGGAAAACCGGCACCACGTCCATGTGGGAGTTGAGGAGGCACGAGGGAAGTTCGGGTTCTGTTCCCTCCCATGTCAGGATCACGATGGGCTTCTTGGGGACACATTCGTACACGCGGTAGGACAGACCGATGTCAGCTGCCTGCTTTTTCAGGAACACCAAGCATTCATCTGGAGAGAAAAAGAAAAGTCCATTCTTAATATTTTGTCTTAACCACACATCTGTCGCTTGGACACAATATGTATATATATATGTACACAATATGTCCGGATGACAGATAAGAGGTTATTTATTTTATTTATTTATTTATTTATTTATTTATACGCCTATTAGGCTTTTACATACATAGTTATAAAAAATATTCATAAAATTGTAAGTTCACAGTTACAGTAGTAATACATAGTATAATCTATCTATTTAACATATTATAACAGCAAGTAACTAGTAATGCATAAGATGATTATTTGTAGGTAGGTATAAACCTGTTGTACAAAAATAAGAATGTGCCTACTCCTAAGGTTAACAAACGTAATTTAGCTATAAAGAAATGTAAAGTTTATATGTACATAGTAGACAGTGAGAGCAGTAACATGGTATAATACGACATAATAGTATAGTGTATAATATGAGGCCTTTGAATTAGAGAGTTTACGAAATAATTGTTGGCGGTATTGTTAACATAATATACCTAGATCGTTTGACCAGTTATCGTGGCTAGTTAAATCCAGGGCGTTCGCTCTGCCATTTTACATAGTTTTTAAAAAATATTATACACAAAGATTATAAGTATAGAATAGTAAAAGCAATAATTTAACCTTAACCATTTGACACATAAAAGCAAGTAAAAATAAAATGAAAACATGATAGTTTGTAGGTGTAAACCTGTCGTAAGAAAATAAGAATATGCATACTTCTAAGGTATAAAAACCAAAAATTGCTTATAAAAATGAAGTTTATATGTACATATTAGGTAGTAGTAGTATTAACATAATATCTATGCGACACATAAAAGCTAGTGTATATATTAATTTATTCATTCACTAATCTATTCACCAACTAGCGGGCTCCAAAAGCCAGCCAGTTTGTAAATTGATAAATAATTAAAAATAAAATAACATTTTTACTAAATGGTTACAGTAATTACATGTGAAAAAATAATGCAGTTGTAGTAATTGCAAGAAGTCTACATTTATTATTGTGTCAAACATGAGGAAATATTCTGATCAGAGGTGCAATAGCTAAATGTTTATTGTTTTATTATAAAAGTTCTAATATACTGGTTTTAAATTTGGAAACCGATTGAAAACGATAGACATCAATTGAACTATATGTGTTTCCAAGTGTATGAAGCCTTTGAATTGGAGAGTTTATGAAGTAATTATTGGCAGATTTGGTAACAAAATATAGAGCGTTTAAACGAGTATTGCGGGTAGGTATACGTAAATTAATTAAGCTCGTTAAATCGAGGGCGTCCAGGCTGCCATTTGATATATTGAAAAGGCAAACTAAATCACTCACTGTGCGTCTTGTAGTTAAATCACTTAGGTTTAGTAATTCCATTAGACATGTATAATTAAGTTCTTCAATTGGTATTCCAAGTTTGTAATTAATGAACCTAAGAAACTTATGTTGTACTCTTTCGACTTTTTGCTGATGAGTCTTATAAAATGGAGCCCAGATTATTGAGTTGTACTCCAAATTACTTCTCACCAATCCAGTGTAAAGCAATTTAAAGGAATTAATTGTTTTAAATTCTTTTATCGTCCTCAGAATGTACCCCAGGCATTTCATGGCCTTGTTGGTTATTTCATTTATATGAGGAACAAAAGTTAATTTACTGTCAAATATTATGCCAAGGTCCTTAATTTGTTTAACTCTTTTTAGGAAATTGTTGTTGATGCTATATTGATATTTAATGGGATTTTTGATTCGAGTAAAAGTTATTGATTGACATTTTTCAATGTTGAGAAAGAGTTCATTAAGGGTGCACCACTCGTGTAGCCTCACAAGATTTGATTGCAATATGCTACAGTCATTATAATTAGTAATTGTTTTGTAAATTTTTAAATCGTCCGCAAATAATAGTATCATAACTCCATCAAAGATGGAGTTATGTCGTTTATAAACAAGGAAAATAACACTGGGCCCAGATGTGACCCCTGTGGGACTCCGGTAAAGATTTCAAACTGATGTGAAAAATGTGAATTAATTTTAACTGATATTTTTCTTTTGTGAAGGTAGCTTTCGAACCATCTTAAAATATGCCCCCTTATACCTAGGGATCTTAGTTTGTTTATAAGAATTTTATGTGAGACTTTGTCGAAAGCCTTACTAAAGTCTGTATACACTACGTCTGTTTGAAGACGATTGTTCATAGAATTAGTTATATATTCCTGATATATCATTAAATTTGTTAGAGTTGATCTTTTTGCTATGAAGCCATGTTGTCGATGTGAAATTACTTTATTGATTTCGGGCGAGAGTTTAGAGAGCAGAGCAGATTCAAGTATTTTCGGGATTGACGACTGGATACATATAGGTCTGTAATTAGATATATCAGATTTATCACCCTTCTTGAATATTGGAGACAGAAAGCTTGTTTTCCATTTTATCGGAAAAATGCCAGTTTTTATGGACAAATTAAAAAGTTTAGTTAGAGGATAAGTCAAGACTGATGAGCATTTCGATAGGAAGATTGGTGGAATATTATCAGGACCGGCCGATTTGTTAAGATCAAGGGATTTTAATTTAGTTTTTATATCATTTTCTTCGAATATGCATTGATTGAAATCAATGTTATTTTTATTTGGTGTTGTGGTGTCGGACATTGGTGAGTTGTTTGTAGAAGCATAGATTTTACTGAAAAATTCAGCAAATAGATTAACAACTTCTTGTGGATTATCAGCCGTTTTATTATCTAAATACATGTTGTGGGGAATACCGGAATCGTTGTTGTTAAGCAATTTTGAGAATTTAAAGATGTTTTGGGGGTTGGCAAGAGCCAATTTTTCACAGTTGTCAATACACTTTTGGTAACATAACTTAGACATTTTTTTGGTGGCCTTTCTGAGTTCGTTAAATTTTGCGTAATCAACTGGATCGCGTGTTGATTTGTAAATTTTATGGGCTATTTTTTTTTCTCTAATTATTTTAATAAGATCGCTACTGAACCACTTTGGATAGTTACTTACGTACATTTTTGAAACGGGTACAAGCGAATCAATAGTTTTATTTAGAATTGAGTAAAATTTATCTACCATATCATTTATGTTTTCTTCAGAGTCCAAAAAGTTCCAGTCAGTTGAAGATAAAAGATTAGTGATTTGATCATAATCGGCTTTGAAGAAGTTCAATTTTATTGATACTGATGGATTTATTTTTTTTATTGAACTGTTGCATTCGATCAGTAGAGGGGGGTGATATTTGTCGATTGGGAGGATAGATTCAGTGGATGCGGATACTTTAACAAATAAAGAATTTGAGAAAACTAGGTCAAGAAGACGGGAATTAATGTTGAATGCATAGTTTAACTGTAGTAGATTTAGAAAATTTGACATCTCGATTATCTCATGAGAACCATGGTTGATGCTGTCCGTGGTAGAAGTTTTATTGTTATCTATGTCCCATATGACATTTGGCAGATTGTAGTCTCCTGTCATAATCATGGTGGCGCCAGGAAATTTTCTTATGATTGTTTCGATTTCGAAGTAGTGGTCCTTGTATACTTGGGCGTCTGAAGATGGGGGAATGTAGATACAGCCAATGATAATTTTTTCACTTTTGGTGGACACCATGATGAATAATTGTTCAAGATGTGTATGTATGCACTTGAGTTTTCTTGATTTGAGTCTATTGTTTATGGATAACAATACACCTCCTCCTTTGGTTTTATTGCTTACGCTTCTGTCTTTTCTGTATACTGTGTGATTAAAGAAGCCCAGTTCGAAAGTGTCAATGTTTTTATTAAGCCATGTTTCAGTGAAGGCGTAAGAGTCGTAGTTCAAAGTTGGTAAGTTTGATTTCAGGTCCTGTAATTTTGTTCGAAGTCCTCGTACATTTTGATAATATAATGAAATTTTGGTGTTTAGTTTTTTGGGATCGTTTTAACGATTGTAGGATTGTTATTAATGTATTTTATTGTGATATCCGTTTCGCCTGAAGACTTCCTTTTTTCTAGTTCTTCTCTTAAATCTGTTAAATGTTTACGTTGTAGGAAAGACTGGTCTTGATAAATTCGGATATGATTTTTCAGAGTGTCTTTCTTTTTTAGTAGAATTTTCGGCCATTTAGCATCCGGAAATTCGACTTTTATACTTCTCGGTTTGTCAGTTTTCCGAATACCCAATCTGTAGATTTTTACATCAAGGTTTGTTGTCGAGGCATCCATATCGGAGATAATTTTCTTAACTGCTGCGATATCACTATTTATTGATTCAGTCTGAGATAATGATGTATTCTCCGGAATGTTGTGAATAATTAGATTTTTGTCTCTGTAGCTTTGTTCTTTCATTTCAGCGAGGATTTCGCAAACGGTTTGAGTTTGGGCTGGTGGGGAGCACACATTTGGAGTTGAACTTTTTAGAGCCGTTAACTCGCCCTCAAGGTTTGCCATTTTTACTGCCATTTGGGCAATGGTTCCTAATATATCATTAGTTCTAGGTATTATTTTAGCGATCTGCTCTTTTGTAAATTTATTATTAGGCTCCATTATCATATTGGTCAATAAGTTGACTGCGTCCTTCGCCAGAGAAATATAAGCCTGAGCATCCATATTAATTAAAAATTTGTAAAATTTTACTTGAAGAGATGGCTGGTGGGACTGCCTAGTTTCCGCCGCGCTTGTAGTAAACGCTATGAATGGTAGCGAGTAGGTACCTCTGGCCAATACACTATGCACTGTTTTTGCGGAGAGCGAGTGGTAACCGCTACCCACACAGTTAGCGTAGAATAATGTCACAAATTTATTTTAGGCACTTGACTTTTTGATTATTCGTTTTGAGCTATAATATGATGATTAATCGTGAACAAAGTAATGCACTATACTGACTTTGATGCTTAAGTATTTCAAGGAATGGAATTTTCACTATAACTTTCGGTAAAACTCTTTGAATTTAGTTTTTTTTGCGAGACAGAATATTATGCGTGTGAACTGTACAAGTTATTGTTGTTAAAATAAAATGCGATTTTAACCCTTATGTTTAAAGAAACTGTACATGGACAAGGTCAGAATCGCTTGCGCCAATATCATCCCAGACGTTGCTTTTTATTTCAAAACTGTAGCCTCTCGGAATGCTCTGATATTAATTTTCTACGGAATACGGCCATATGTGGGCAAATATCATCCGACATTCAAGAGGTTAAGGGGCCGCTTTGCCAATTTCTACCGATTTCTTACATGTTTTTTTTAAACGTTTGAAGTTCTTAAAAAAATATGTGTTATTCTTTAAGATAGTATCTATACATTCCCCACGCCGAAACGGTAATTATTTGAAATTCCCTCGATAGAAATAAATCGTAAAGTATGCTCCGAAAATTATTATTTACACGTTTGTTTCTGTTATTTTACAAGTTATATGTATGAAAAAATTCACAATGTTTCATTAAATGCTACTTGACACAGCCCCCACGAGATTTTTGCTCTTTTTCAAACGAGTCGTCTTTTATTAAACATTTTCACCATTTTGAATTTTATGGTTTTTAATATTAGCGCGCTCGCTCCTACGTTCGTATTGTCGTATCTCTTCATCTTCCTATTTTTGAGCGGGGTAGCGCGGCCTTAAGCCTCACCCCAAAAAAACGGTCCTAAATATCACTTTGTAGTCCGCTAACTCAAACAATTCTATAAATTATGGAGAGTACTGCCTCAAACCGTTTGTGGTTTTTATGCTATATATATAATCGATAAACATACTCAAATCATACAACAATATTTTTACCGGGTTCACAAAGTGTGAAGGAAATAATATAATAAATAATGATATATAATTTTTTAAACCGAATTGGTTGCATTTTTAATGAGTGCCATTACACAAAATGAACAATCATTCTGTTTACCTAAAGGCTGTTGAACTAAATTCTATTTTACGTTTGTTTGTGCCAGAAAATTTTCCATTATAAACAAATTAAAGCAAAGGGGGGAACGAAGTGGAGAAGTGGAAAAGTAGACCAGATGTCCCTTGTTGCCTTGTTGTAACGAGTAATCGGAACACAGAGGAAGTCATCAATTTAGCAACTTGTTATAATCAATTGTAGAGTTTGCAACATTGAGGTTTGGTCACACGACTGCACTGTGAGAGAATAAAGCGCTTACAGTGCAATAAATCATGTAAGATATTTTTACAATGCTGCTTGGTGTAAAGATCGGATGAAAATTAAAAAAATAACCTTTAAGAGCTGTTGACCAGCGGCTGAGAATAAAATTTTAAAAATGCTTGCAACTGTACAGGGAGGTTCCAATGAGAAAGATCGATTATTAAAAATTTTATGTCGTTTTATTTAATTCAAAACTTGCTTTAATATATACCTACATTCAAGTAATTTTTTTAAATTAAAAATTTAATATCGATTTATTTCATTAAAAACTAGCTATAATATATCCCTACATTTAAGTAAGCAATAAAAGTGCTCAAAACGCACAATGATAAATTAATAAATATTGTGTACTTCTTGTAAGTATTTTTTGATCATAAGTATTTATGATTTTTCAATAATGTCTAAACAAAATAAGTGTGTAAAAAAAATCAGAAATATTTTAGTTTGTAAAACCTTAAGGGTTAAAAAATTAACCTAAAAAATTAATTAAGTTAAATTTAAAATTAAAAATTAAGGGTTAAAAAATTATTAGTTATTAAATTAATTAAAAAATTCATTAAATTAACCTTATCAAAACTCGGCTTTACTGCAGTTAGGTATTTTTGGTACTTGTACGGCCCGCTTGCCAGCCGCATTTTCAGCCGTCTTTTTGGAGCAGGCTCGGGTAAGATTGACACCAAATTGATAAACCATTCAGCATTTTGATAAAGTACGAAATAAAAAATACACTTGCTCTATAAAATTTAAATTTGTTTACTAGATAATGGATACAGCTTGACAGACCAAAAATCATATTAGCAATAGAATGGATACATAGAAACATCTCTTACGCCCTGAACCTTTTTTGACGTCTCAGCTTTTTACTCAATGTGACTTTAAATCTAATGGTGTTTTGACGTGGATTGTATGGTTTATATAATGGTAATAACTGTATTTATAATATTACCAGAAAATAATGGGTGTGAATAAAGGGAGATCATAAAATAAAGTTGGGACAAATATTTTTAAGTACGTGCGATAGAAATGACAAAAGATGGTTTTGTTTTTGAAAGTTTATTTAGACAAATTTTTTCGTACTTAAGAAAGAATATATTTCAAAATATTAGCTCAGATAAACAAAAAGTAGAATGACGCACATAAACGAAAAAACACAAAATTTAATACAAATTGATATAAAATCAACTAAATGTAAACTTGGTATGCAAATATTCAGCATAATATCCTACAAAAATTGCCAAGACTTGTGGATTTTAGAATGATATTAATTTTATCTTTAGTACTTGTGTTAAATAGCGTTAGTCGTACGGAATTTTTAAACCTCTCAACAATAATAGTCTCTTTTTTTTTATATAACTTCGCACAGGAGGCCCTGAAGAAAATTGTCTTGAAGAGACCCATATTGTATGAAGGAGGAAACACAGAGGCCGGCAAATCGTTTCACTGCTGAGCTGTTGAACTCAAAAACGAGTGGTAGAAGCTATCCGTTCTCATGTGACAAATTTCAACCGTGTATATATGTTGGGCGCGCGTTTGGAGTGTTTCCCGACTTTGCACCAGTGCCGAAGGGATCAATGACGCTAGCTAGAAATACCAGTAGAACAAGGATTCCATCGCGGTAGACGACCCTGAATAATTCTTGAAGCGCATGTGCTCCTGAGGCTGTTCTTTCTTATTGGCAGCTCGTGTACAAATTACCCAAAATTTATTTGACTCTCCCGACTCATCGCCTTGCCCCGCTGTGGGAGAGAAGGATTCATACGTCCGCCACTCCTTTTTTTATATGAATACCTCACAAAAGTCCCACCTGCTCCCGTCTGGAGTCAGTGAGACTATGGTATCCACAATTGGGGTATGTTGTGTGGCTGAAGGTGAATGGGGATGAGAAGGAAATATTGTAATTATTTCTACACATCTCATGACGTCAGAGCTCTCCACTATATGTATACAGAATACTTCGTGGGCGTGTGCACAACAAATCACCTATTGTTTCAGCGCAATCGAATGAATGGTATAGGAAATATTTTTATAACGCCAGAGCTCAGCACTACATATAGAAACCATTACAGATATGTGCACAACAAATCACCAAAGTTTCTTTGCAATCGGAGTAATGCTTTAGGTACCGTATAAGGAATTACGAAGGTGTGCATTTAACAACAATCACAAAAGTTTCATCACAATCGGATAAAGAGTACAGAGCTCACTATTATTTATAGAAACATTGGCGGGTGTGCACATAACAACTCACCAGAGTTTCATCACAATCGGATAAATGGTATAGGAAATAATTTCATAACGCTAGATAGGAAATAATTTCATAACAATTTCATACACGACAAGCACGAGGAACAAACAAAGAAACATTCATTTTTATACGATAAAATAATGAATTATTTAATTTCTACTGGCTGGTTGATTGCTTGTATAACACCCATTTCCCCATTCATTCCTTGTATAAAATATGTGAATAATATTTTCGTCAGCGGACGGAACTGCAATGCGAGCGCGCGACCTCTCCCCTCAAATTTCCACTCATTACTGAATAAATTCACAAATGTTACGTGAAACCTGGCTCTTAAATAAAAATAGAAAAATTGAGGTATTTTCGTCACAAAACACATTCCCCGATTTATTTTTGAATGATTTTAATTTAACTAAAATTAAAATTCTGAAAAATGTGTTTTGTTGCATGATTATATGATTTGAAATTTGTGTTGTATTTTACAATATTTCGTTTAAAAATTGAACAAATCTGCCAACGACCAACGGTATAACCTTAGTATATTAGAAATGCACTTAGTTTTTCAAAATTTAAAAGTGCGTTTACCGGATAAAATAACAATCTTAAAAAATCAATTTACGTTTTTTTTGTAAAAAAGAGTCAATACGTCTAAAATTTGATTTAAAAGAGACTAATTTCTGGTATTCTCTGGTAATACCCTCTTAACTACAAAGTAAACTACAAAAACTCAAAGTTAACTACTAAAATTTGTAGTTAGACAATCTAATCAATTAAATCTAAATAATCCTAACTAGATAGCAGAAAATCTGTTGATGTCCAGTTGATTTGTCAATCATCTCCAAATATTGAGTTTTGAGATAATGAGGAGAGCAATATTCTAATTCTCAGGATAAATCAAATATTATTTAAACGCATCTGTGTTTTAGATATTAAAAATGCTATAAAATAACACCGGGAAGCATAACGGTACAGTATATTATCAGACATTTTCAAATTTCTTACTAGCAACCCAAAAAACATCAATTATTTACTACAAGTTTTGTGCATTATAATTGATTCGGTGGTGTTTAAGAGTAATCTGAGTATTGTACCATTTAGAGGTACACTTTTACATTATAACTGCATACTCAACTCAAATTTCGATTTTTCGGAGATGTCTGAGTAATCATCTGGATGAATGATATCTAAATCAGAAAACTCTTGAACTGGGGGTTATGTTGTGGTCATGAAATGTACATGCTGCATTCATACAATTTTAGGATAATGTTACCTTTTTTTAGAAATGTCATTTCCATCATATATATATATCAACCTTCGAAAAAAAATAAGCTTAGCGAAAACTCACACGAAGGGTGTTTTCCCAGGATAATTTTTTAAAACATTTTTTTTCCATTTTTCCTACTGCCTACCCTGATTACTAACTTTCCGCACTCCACTGCTTTTTATGTATACATATACAGCTATTTATCATGGCAGTAAAACATGTTGTAATGACCAAAGGATAAAGAAATAGAGAACATAAATTTACAACATGTAAGATTCTTATTACGATATATCGTCGTTGCATATAGAATATGAATCATGTGAGGCTGAGTAAATTCTGAGAAAATCGTTAAAAAAAAAAACGTAAAATAACGATTCTATTTTTTTACAAAGTAGGAAAAATATATTTCGTTCATTATAAGAATATATTTATGGCAAACATTAATTATTTTATGCAAGAAAATTGAATTTTAAGGCGTTTTTCTCACATGCTTCATATCCTATGCACAGTTTTTCTCACATGATTCATATCCTATGCACAGTTTTTCTCACATGCTTCATATCCTATGCACAGTTTTTCTCACATGCTTCATATCCTATGCACAGTTTTTCTCACATGCTTCATATCCTATGCACAGTTTTTCTCACATGGTTCATATTCTATATACAGTTTTCGTCATAATTTTAAATAACATAATAATGTCAAAATATTTCATTTAAATTTATTCAAATTTGACAGCTGGGCATCACAAAATGATGTTAATATTATGTACATAACAAGGCAATTGAATTGTGTAGTGGTCTGCAGAGGATATGACTTTTTTATTATGTACTATTTTGATTCTCCTCACATGGTTTATTTTCTATCGCCTTAAATATTAGATTTTTTTATATGGCTCAAATTGTAGAAGATGGAGAAAAAAGAAGAAAAATAACTGTATATTTAACTCATTTTCATCAAAATCGTCACATTGTTCATAGTAAATATGCAACGACGATATAATATTTGGTAAATTAAAAGTCTGAATGAAGATAAGGTTTGGTGAATTTATTGTTGTTTGAAATTTGATAAGCAACCAAAGTTTAGGTAAATAAATGATAAGAATGTATTAGATAAAAATACTAAGTAACACGTGAAATAATACAATTTATATTAGCTAGCATGGTTAATTTAATTCAAATAAAGTAATATATATTTTATGTCTACCGCATGATTAAAATCACAATTATTACAACAAAATATTCTGAAATACTGCCTCTAATAAATACTAGGTATGTGCAGAAATTATTTTATATAAAGCCGTTTTGGTGGTTGTAAGGAAATGTTTTTCTGGATAATTTTCCAAAAATTAAATTTGGAGCCCTTTCCCAGAAAATCAAACAGAAAAATCAGAATTGACCTTTTGAGAGAATTTTGAGTTCAGTTTTATGCATTTTTAATCATATGTGGATAAGTGATATTTATGGTGATTTATTTCTGGGGTAATTGTCATAAAATACCGATATTAGTTATTGTAAATGGTTGTCAGCTGTCATCCCATACGTTAAAAGCAAATTTTCATTTTAAGTAATTGCAATTTTAAATGCAGTATTTTCCATCGCTCCGAATGCAAATAATTGTTATTTATAGTACCTAATTAAGCTGAATCAAAAAGTTTTTCCTAAAAAATATTTGTATTAAGTGTGTCCAGTCGTCCCGAAAGTTTACCACAAATTTTGAAAACATGTTTCTCCAAAATCTGTCCATTCAAATATTTATGGATAGTTGCCAAATTTTCCTGAAGAGGCAGAGGTCATTTTAAATATTTGAGATCAGGGGGCCTAGTCTATATCTCTCACAGCGCCCGTAAGTGAGCGTTCACATTTCCGTTTTAAAAACGGAGGCGGGTCCCGTTTTAAAAACGGATGTCCTAGCGGCTGTAGTGGATGTATGGAGCTGTTCACACTTGTCCGTCTCCGTTTTAAAAACGGATCCGTTTTTATTGTCGGAGAGATTGCCAGCGCAGCGCATCCGTCGTAAAAACGGATGTGTCTCGCTCGCCCATAGGTTTGCATGGAGCTGTTCACACTTGCCGCCTCGTAGCTCCGGCGAAACCCGCCACGCCCCGCTCCCCAGCCCGAACGCTCCCAGTCGCGAGGAAGCAGGGGAGTTGCGTGGTCGCATCTGTTTGTTTTGATGAAGTTATACGCCAAATCACTATTTAGATTTGTCTTTACTACGAATCGGTTTACATTATGAATATGAAAAAATATGCTATTTATACATTGAAACTTTTCCTACCTTTTAAATTTATTGGAATTAAGATAGATTTATTAATTACGTTACAAAAAATATAAGCGTAAAGTACTAAATATTTTGTTTTTTCATTACATAAATCTGAAGTTATACAAGAAACAAATTTTAAAAAATACCCCTTTATGGCTAAGATTATTTTTGACTCAATCCATTGACTAACTTTTTTTCGTTCTTGTAAAACTATTCATAAAAATAATAAAAACAACTTTGGTGCTACTTTCCTTGTGCAGATAATAACACGCGGAGGGGTAGTAAAATATTTTTGGCTTTTCTATTCCTCAGTTCATAAATTAAAACTGTAATAATGGACGAGAACTACCAAATATAGAACCTACCTAAACACCTATCTAAGTATCTACCTAAGTACCTAAATATGAACCTACACAAGTATCTACCAAAGTACCTACCTAAGTATCTATCTAAGTGCCTACCTAAGTTCCTACATAAGTACCTATCTACATAAGTGCCTATCTACCTAACAACCTATCTACCTAAATACCTATCTACCTTAGAACCTACCTATGTACCTACCTGAGAACCTACCTAAGTATCAACCTAAGTATCTACCTTAGTAACTTACTAAGTACCTACAAAAGTACCTATTTACATAAGTCTACCTAAGAACCTATCTACCTAAATACCTTTGAACCTACCTAAGTACCTTCCTGAGAACCTAACTAAGTACCTTCCTGAGAACCTTCCTAAGTACCTACCTGAGAACCTACCTAATTACGTACCTAAGTGTCTACATAATTACCTACCTAATTACCCAAATACGAACCTACACAAGTACTTACAAAATAATCTACCTAAGTAACACAAGTACTTACAAAATAATCTACCTAAGTAACTTCAAAATTTTATACCTAAGTATCTACATAAGTACATATCTAAGTACCTACCTACCTTAGAACCTACCAAAATACATACTTCAGAACCTACCTAAGCATTTACCTAAGTACCTACCTGTGAACCTACCTAAGTACCTACCTAAGTATCTACCTAATTACCTAACTAAGTACCTACCCAAGTATCTATCTAAGTGCCTACCTAAGTTCCTACATAAGTACCTATCTACATAACTATCTACATATATGTACCTAAGAACCTATCGACCTAAATACCTATCTACCTTAGAACCTACCTATGTACCTACCTGAGAACCTACTTAAATATCAACCTAAGTATCTACCTTAGTACCTTACTAAGTACCTGCAAAAGTACATATCTAAGTACCTATCTACCTTAGAACCTACCAAAATACCTACCTAAGGTTCTACCTAAGTACCTACCCGAGAACCTACCTAAGTACCTGCCTAAGTATTTGCAATTTGGGAGCCGGGAATGGGTACCGCCGCCCTGGGAACCAACACCTCTGCCATAGGTCACCCCAAGTGGTTCGCTACGTTTGCTGACTTAGCAGGGGTGCCCGGGTTTATGGGGTAAGGATTATCTAGGTCTTGGCGGCGGATGATCTAGACACACTGAACCCCAGATTCCTACCCAACCCTCATAACTTTTTCCTTCTCAGAACTTCCTCTCCTTAAAAATACCCTCCACACAGCATCCCCAAAGATCAAATAGGCCCTGGGGGAAATTATTGTCCTCGGGGCCCCTGTGTGGACCTAATGATAAAAAAAAAGTATTTACCTAAGTACCTAACTAAGTAAATACATAAGTACCCATTCACACAAGTACCTATCTACATAAGTGCCTATGTACCTAAGAACCTATCGACCTAAATACCTATCTACCTTAGAACCTACCTATGTACCTACCTGAGAACCTACCTAAGTATCAACCTAAGTATCTACCTTAGTACCTTACTAAGTACCTGCAAAAGTACATATCTAAGTACCTATCTACCTTAGAACCTACCAAAATACCTACCTAAAGTTCTACCTACCTACCTAATAACCTATCTACTCAAATACCTATCTAACCAAATACATATCTTTGAACCTAACTAAGTACCTACCTGAGAACCTACCTAAGTACGTACCTAAATATTTACCTACGTACCTACCTAAGTACCCAAATACGAACCTACACAAGTACCTACAAAATAATATACCTAAGTAATTAAAAAAATAATCTACCTAAGTAGTTACATTGGTACCTATCTACCTTAGAACCAACCAAAACACCTACTTGAGAACCTACCTAACTATCTAACTAAGTACCTAACCAAGTACCCAAATACGAACCTACACAAGTACCTACAAAATAATCTTCCTTAGTAACTACAAAATAATCTACCTAAGTATCTACATAAGTACCTATCTATCTTAGAACCTACCAAAAACCTACTTGAGAACCTACCTAAGTATCTACCTAAGTACCTAACTAAGTACTCAAATACGAACCTACATAGGTACATACAAAATAATCTACCTAAGTATCTACATAAGTTCCTATCTAAGAACCTATCTACATAAGTATCTATCTACCTAAATATCTATCTACCTTAGAACCTACCTATGTACCTACCTGAGAACCTACCTAAGTATCAACCTAAGTATCTACCTTAGTACCTTACTAAGTACCTACAAAAGTACCTATTTACATAAGTACCTGTCTACCTAAGACCTATCTATCTAAAAACCTTTGAACCTACCTAAGTACCTACCTGAGAACCTTCCTAAGTACCTACCTGAGAACCTACCTAATTACGTACCTAAGTGTCTACATAAGTACCTACCTAAGTTCCCAAATACGAACCTACACAAGTACTTACAAAATAATCTACCTATCTAGTTTCTAAATAAGTACCTATCTAAGTACCTATCTACCTTAGAACCTATTAAAATACCTACTTGAGAACCTACCTAAAGATCTACCTAAGTACCTAACTAAGTACGTACATAAGTACCCATTTACATAGGTACCTATCTACCTAAGAACCTCTCTACCTAAATACCTGTCTACCGTTGAACCTACCTAAGTACCTACCTGAGAACCTAACTAAGTACGTACCTAAGAATTTACCTAAGTACCTACCTAAGTACTCAAATACAAACCTACACCAGTACCTACAAAATAATCTACATAAGTTTCTACGTAAGTACCTAAGTACCTACATAATTACCCAAATACGAACCTACACAAGTATATTCAAAATAATCTACCTAAGGATTTACATAAGTACCTAAGTACCTACCTAATTACCGAAATACGATCCTACACAAGTACCTTCAAAATAATCTACCTAAGTATCTACATAAGTACCTATCTACCTAAATACATATCTACCTGAGAACCTACCTAAGTACGTACCTAAGTATCTACCTAAGTACCTAAATATGAATCTACATAAGTACCTACCTAATTACCCAAATACGAACCTACACAAGTTCTTACAAAATAGTCTACCTAACTAACTTCAAAAGATTATACCTAAGTATCTACATAAATACATATCTAAGTACCTATCTACCTTAGAACCTACCAAAATACCTACCTAAGGATCTACCTAAGTACCTACCTGTGAACCTACCTAAGTACCTATCTAAGTATCTACCTAAGTACCTAACTAAGTACCTACCTAAGTACCTATCTACATAAGTATCTATCTACCTAAGACCTATCTACCTATCTACCTGAGAACCTACCTAAGTACGTACCTAAGTATCTACCTAAGTACCTAAATATGAATCTACATAAGTACCTACCTAAGTACCTACCTAAGTATCTACCTAAGTACCTACAAAATAATCTACCTAAGTATCTACATAAGTACCTATCTAAGTACCTTTCTACTTATCTACTCTATCTACCTAAATACCTATCTATCTTAGAACCTACCAAAATACCTACCTGAGAACCTACCTAAGTATCTACCTAATAATCTACCTAAGTATCTACCTAAGTACCTAAATATGAACCTACATAAGTACCTACAAAATAATCTACCTATAATGTTTTGGTTAAATTGACAATTATTTGTTTTCGTAGAGTAGGATCCGTTTTTAAAAACGGATCCGTCGCTAAAACGGATCCGTCGCTAAAACGGATCCGTCGTTAAAACGGAAGTGTGAGTAGTGCCGTGGGGCTCCGTTTTTAAAAACGGAACCCGCCTCCGTTTTTAAAACGGAAGTGTGAATGAGCTCTAACGCGGGTTTAGCTACGTCACGAATCCGTATTAACCCTCCTCTGACCATGCTAAAAACTTTCTCGCGCTCCGATGCTGTACACTCAGTAAATATTAGTGTAATGTATTTATTTAATCCAATACATAAATGTATTGTGGAGGAATACCTAAAATGTTAACTCTATGTTTAGTATATTTACAAAGATATTTCAGTAAATACAAACCGTGACAGCTTAGTTCACAGCACCGTCAAGAAAGGTTAAACGGCAAACGTGCTTGTTTGTGAAACCGAAAGATAGAGACTAGGCCCCCAGTTACATCAGTACGATTAGGAAGACAAGTTAAAATGAGTTTATTTACTAAACTTCGAAACAATGATAACAGATCAAATAAAATATTAAAGAAAGTTGTACTGAAAATAAAATAAAACTTACCATAGTTGACATCTGGTTGTACACTAGGGATTTGAAGATATTCTACAAAGTTTTTAATTGCGGGATTATCTTTCCATTGTGCCATTTTATATTCGTGATATTTCTATTATGACAACAATTACTAATGATTATAACCTGACACCTGTGCACACGGTTACCCACTGACACGCACTGTCATGAGCAGACGGTATTGGTTCATTTATGAATAAACCACTCGGATTGTTGTTTCAACGCCGAACGCCGACGGTGATCAACAGAATAAAATAATGTAATGCAGTTCGCTCTCGCAACAGGATAATTGGTGTGATAAAAGATAGCTGGCATTCATTATCATTTTATTATTGCCGGAAATACGTAACGTGAATTCTTTCGCCGTTCATTATTCGTGGCTTCTTGGTATTTATATAAATAGCGGATACGAAAAACTATATTTACCTGAGTCAGATTGACATTTCCATGCGTTCTAGTCGCTTTCTCTTTACAATTCTAGCAATAATAAATAATAACACATTTTCAAACTTGAAGTTCTTTTGGCAAAGACCATAAATAAACCGCGAAGACCATAAACGGCGAAGACCGTTTTTGACGTTTGTATATTTATTATTTTGAATTTTGACAGCCATGGATAATCAAAGATTTCCAGTAGGTACCTTAGCTTTTCGTTTTATTTTTTGTACCGGTCGGCTGCACAGTTTGTTATTTATTTACTTATTAACATTTATTATCAGTTGGTAGATAAGTGTGCACTTATAATTGATATTCTTAAAAAGCTTAATAATATATTCTAATAAAAAATTACTCCCCTAATATTCTTTATGACCTTCCACATGCCTTCCACCCTCATATGAATGGGTTCCATGTCTGGTCGTAATATGGGATCCCACCATCTGAGTTCCCATAATAAATTGACTCATAAACGATACTTCCTCACTTGATAATTCATCAGCATCTCAGTAACGATTCAGAACAAACCACCTCAGAATATACTTTTCATTATGTAATTTCATATTAAAAATGCTATAATATGCACTTACGTCAATGGCAAATTATGTTAAATATTAATATTCTTAAAATTACAATTCTCAGTTTTATTCACAATCGTTCTTATTTATTACCATGATGAATTATGACAATCTCTACGGCCGTATTCTCAGACCAACATTACGAAAATTCACATTACTAAAAAGTTGCCACTGAATAGACCGGTCACCATATGAATGTACTGACCATGTACGAAAAGGCAATGTACGAAAAATGCCTTTACTTACATAATTTTTTTGATTGTCACGCATTCCCTGTCTCAAAAAAAATTATAAGCAGTTATAATGGCATTACCAATATAAAAATAAAATAGTTCATTTAAATTTGTTTGTTGTTTTATTATTTTTTAATAAATACTTCATAAATATTTTCTACTTATTGCGCCTTTCAAATTTTGTAATTAAGTTTTTAAGCCATGTATAAAAATACTCTAATTTTTGTAATTAAGTTTTTAAAATTAATTTCTAATGAAGGTATTTAAAAAAAAATTGTATTTAAGTTTTTAAAGTTATGTATAAAAATACTGACATTGTAATTAAGTTATTAATTTAGTTTTTAAAATTAATTTGTTATTTAAAAAAAATTGTAATTAAGTTTTTATAAAAATACTGACATTGTTTTTCATGAGTTTGCTTCTGTGAATATGCCAATATGATTACTGCAGACACATTAGTCTAGGGATATTTATATTTTAATTTGTTTTATATTACCCACCAGAATGATCTATAAATATCCTGTTTGTGTTTCAAATAAATAAATACCACTATAAGATGGCTGCCGGGCAACTTCCCCTCACCCAAGATTTGGGCTTTTTAGATTCATGGTTCTAGCCAGTGTCAAGTAGTACAGGTAATCGAAATCACTATTAAGTACGTAATTGTATTCTTTATGGCAAGTTGGAAAGCACAGTATTTTTTTAAAATTCATAAACAATAACAATAAAAACTAACATTGAACACGTACAAATATTCCAAAACCGTAAAAAAAAGTTACATATATTTCTATTAATAGAAAAAAACCTTTTTAGGTTTTTACTTAGGGGGCATACATTAATTATGTGAGCAAATAATAGGGAGGGGGGGGGGTCCAGTAAAATCTCACCAAATCTCATCATACCGAGAGGGGGGAGGGGGGGGGGGGTGTTGAAGTGTCCCATTTTGCTGCTGAAAAATGGCTTATTATGAAAAATATTTATTTCGAGAGCAAGAAAAAATCTCGTGTGAGGGGTGGGGGGGGTCACACTGAGTCTCACTTAATCTCACCATGGAGGGGGGGGGAAGGGTCTAAATTTTTTTTAAAACTGCTAACGTAATTAATGTATGTCCCCTCACCTTACCCTTACCTTTTTACCTTAGAAAACTTTTGTATCATTTTGTCTGAAGGTTACCTCTATTTCGGAGAGAAAGTAATCATCAGTTTCGTCCCGGTGAAATCTCAACATTCAGAATCGAAAGAGACTTGAAATCTATAATATAAAAATTAATGTTTGTTTGTTTGTTCGTTCGTACCTTATGCACGGCCTTACTGTTCATCCGATTGCGATGAAACTTTGGGAATAGGTTATAGGATAGTAAGCTCTGGCATTATGAAATTATTTCCTATACTATTCATACGGTTGCAATTAAAATTTCTTCTGATTTCTATTATTTTTTTGAATTGTTCTGAACATATAGTATACGGTGAGCTCTGGCATTACGAAATTTACATAAAAAATTCAATAGGTCAAGCGAGTTGTTGGAAAAATGGGTGTATTTTATGTAGTTAGGCGGCAAGGAAAAAGGGCTGAGGGTCGTCGGTTGTGGAATTAAGGAGGGGGTTTCGCGGGATGGGGGGATGAGGGAGAGGGGAAGACGAAGAAGGTGAAAGCGGAATGCGTGAGGGGAAGGGGGGGGGGGTTCGCAAGAAAGGGGCGAGTGGGAGAGGAGAAGAGAAACGCGGGAAGGTGAAAAGGGAACGCGGGGAGGATGGGGACGCGGGAGTGGAAGAGAAAGAGGAGTCGGAAGGGGAACGGGGACGAATGGGAAATGACACGAAGGGAGAAACAATTTATTTATTTAATTGGCATTATAACGCATGCCGGGTATATCAATATATAAATTTATGAGACAAGTTCTGAACAGCCAGGTATTTCCAATTTTCCTTATAATTCCCAAACTTCCTTCAGCCTCACACCAATCCTCAAATTGGATTGCCGTCATTCCACTGACTCCAGATAGTTGGACCTGTTGTAGCCTCACAAATTTGTAACTACAATAATTGTTTGTTCATATGACGACCGTCCGTGGTCGAGTGGTAAGACACTTGACTCCCAAACGGAAGGTCGCGGGTTCGAACCCGGCGTGCGCAAATAAATTTTATTTGATTAATTTGTGTTATTTCACAATTAATTAATAAAAATAATATATACTATATTTGCGGCACGTTCCAGAGTAGAAGATACTGTCAGTATCGCCCTGGTGTAAGACCACCATTCAGAATTAAAACGTTGCTTAATAATGGCTTTAGCCGTGTTTAGTGACTAGATCTGAATAGCCAGGTACTTTCCTACCTTCCTCTTCCCCATCTCCTTCCCTTCCCCACTTTCCTTCGGCCTCACAACATACCCCAATTGGGGTGGCCATAGTCTCACTGGCTCCAGACGGGAGCAGTTGGGACTCTTGTGAGGTATTCTCTATAAAAAAAAAAAAAAAGCAGTTACTTTGTGATGTGATATTATAATTTAATAACTCAGGTCCGGGGCATACATCATTCCTACGTCTACCTACGTTAAATTGTCGTGAAACAAGCTTATGTGCCCAAGTGGTTAAGAGTTATGAAAAAAATATATAAAAAAATGGTTAAATAGGTTATCTTAGGTAAGGATGTAAGCTATTTTTTTTTTCATAGCTTTAAGATATTAAATAATTTCTATCGAATTCCGTCTTGAACGTTTTGAATTC
Organism: Limnephilus auricula; assembly: GCA_951813805.1. Taxonomy (NCBI): domain Eukaryota; kingdom Metazoa; phylum Arthropoda; class Insecta; order Trichoptera; family Limnephilidae; genus Limnephilus; species Limnephilus auricula. The sequence continues at coordinate 17,646,586 of OX638395.1, read as the reverse complement.
TACCCGCCCCCTTCCCCTGTATAACAACACCAGCATTTCCCCGCTCCAAGAATCTCAGAGGACTCACGAGTGCATCTACGGATTCGGTAGCCCGGTAAATGTTGTATTTTTATAAAAAGGCTGTATCGTAATAATTGGATGACGCCAGCTTTCTTACTATAGCTTTCACCATTTTGTCAAAGTATACTTTCATCATATTATCAAAGCTACTGTCGTAAAAGACGACATCTTTGTTGCCCGATTCCCTCGCGTCAGTATTCGTATACGTATTTAGCATTCAGAAGATTGGTTCATTTATGGTATTCAGTTTCAGTATGTCAGTGTGCGAGAATGGTGCGAGCCCATGGCCAATGTCAGACGTGCGGTAAAATTTTCGGATTTATTATTACAAATCGACACAGATACGCAAATAAAAAAATTAATGCAAACTTAGATAAAGTTTTTAATGTCGCTTACGGATGGATTTTTTCCGTTTTTTTTTTTAATGTTAGAATATAACGACTAACATCTGGTTAAAACCAATATATTTTTACATACATTATTAATTCTCCGGTTTTGGAAGACGGGGTCCTGGAAGAAGGAGGACATCGTGGCTGAAAAACTTGAGACAGTGGTTTGGCCAGTCTACTGTAGAGCTGTTCCGGGCCGCAGTAAACAAAGTCTGCATAGCCAACATGATAGCCAACGTTGAACGGACAGGGCACGAGAAGAAGAAGAAGGTTTTGGAAGTACAAGTTTGGGAGGCGGGAATGGGCACCGTCGCCCCAGGAACCATTTATTGGATAACCAACACCTCTGTCATAGGTCACCCCAAGTGCTTCGTTACGTTTGGTAACTTAGCAGGGGTGCCCGGATTCATATGGTGAGGTTTGTATAGGTCTTGGCGGTGGATGATTTGGACACACTGAACCCCAGATTCCTACTCAACCCTCTTACTTTTTCCTTCCGAGAACTTCCTCTTCTTCCTTTCCTTATTAAAAATACCGTCTGTTAAATTTTTCTTAAGGCCTTTCCAATAAAATAGTACCTATAATATTAAGTATATTTTGGTAAGAGCATAATGTTATAATTCCAGCTAAATTACAATGATATATAATATATATGGTTATTATTGTAACCTAGTCATAATAAATAATTTTTGTTTTATATAATTTGGGTTTAAAAAAGAAATCCTCCACACAGGCCCGGCCTATATAATAACCTATAAAAGTACCTATATAAGTACCTATATAATTACCTATATAAGTACCTATACAAGTACCTATATAGGTACCTTTAAAGGTACCTATATAATTACCTATATAATTACCTATATAAGTACCTATATAACTACCTATATAAGTACCTATAAATGTACCTATAAAGGTACCTATATAATTACCTATATAAGTACCTATATAAGTGCCTATATTATTACCTACCTAAGTACCTAACGAAGTACCTATTTAAGTACCTACTTAAGTACCTATATAAGTTCCAATATAATTACCTACATGAGTACCTATATAAGTACCTATTTAATTACCTATATAATTACCTATATAAGTACATATATAAGTACCCATATATTTACCTATATAAGTACCTATATAAGTACCTACCTAAGTACCTCTATAAGTACCTATATAATTACCTATATAAGTACCTATAAAAGTACCTATATAATTACCTATATAAGTACCTATATAAGTACCTATATAAGTACCTATATAAGTACCTATACAAGTACCTATACAAGTACCTATATAATTACCTATATAATTACGTATATAAGTACCTATATAATTACCTATATAAGTACCTATATAATTACCTATGTAATTACCTATATAAGTACCTTTATAAGTATATATATAAGTACCTATATAAGTATCTATATAAGTATTTATATAAGTACCTATATAAGTACATATATAAGTACCTATATAATTACCTACCTAAGTGCCTATATAAGTACCTATACAAGTACCTACATAATTACCTATATAATTATCTTCCTAAGTACATATACAAGTACCTATATAAGTACCTATATAATTATCTTTATAAGTACCTATATAATTATCGTTATAAGTACCTATATAAGTACCTACCTAAGTACCTATATAAGTATCTATTTAAGTACCTATATAAGTATGTATAGAAGTACCTATAAAAGTATCTATATAATTACGTACCTAAGTACCTATATATGTACCAATATAATTACCTATATAAGTACCTATATAAGTACCTATATAAATACCTATATAAGTATCAATATAATTACCTATATAGGTACCTATATAATTACATATATAATTACCTATATAAGTACCTATACAAGTACCTACATAATTACCTATGTAATTATCTTCCTAAGTAACTATACAAGTACCTATATAAGTACCTATATAAGTACCTATATAAGTACCTATATAATTATCTTTATAAGTACCTATATAATTACCTATATAAGTACCTACATAAGTACCTATATTAGTACCTATATAATTACCTATATAAGTACCGACCTAAGTACCGACCTAAGTACCTACCTAAGTACCTATATAATTACCTATATAGGTACCTATATAAGTACATATGTGGGGCTTAAAAGCAAAAACGCCACTCTCCATAAATGCCAATCTATGCGCAATGTCCGTAGCTACAAGATGTTATTTGAGATCCTTAGAAAAATCAACCGCAAATCATGGAAAAATCGAAATGAAAATAGGGTTTGGAAGAAAATCACCATTCTTCACAGCGATTAACAATCAAAATAACCACTCACTACAAAAGCCAATCACAAGCCTGAATTCAAAATAAATTCAACATGACTAATGAACACATTATTACAACATTTTTTATTATAATATTTCACTTTGAATTATACTTTTTAAGATTTTACTAAAAAATCACACGAAAAATGCGAAGCATTCTTTGATCAGTTTTTTGTCATTTACAGAAAACAGTACTTTTGGAGAGTGGCGTTTTTGCTTCTAAGGCCCTCATATATAAGTACCTATATAATTACCTATATAAGTATCTATATAAGTATCTACCTAAGTACCTACCTAAGTACCTATATAAGTACCTATATAAGTACCTATATAAGTACCTACATAAGTGCCCATATTATTACCTACCTAAGTACATAACGAAGTACCTATATAAGTACCTATATAATTACCTATATAATTACCTATATAAGTACGTATATAATTACATACATAATTACCTATATAAGTACCTATATAAGTACCTATATAAGTACCTATATAATTACCTATATAAGTACCTTTATAAGTTCCTATATAAGTACCTATATAAGTACTATACTACTGGGTAAATATTTAATAGAGATATGAAATTTAAAAAAAAAAAACACCGCACAAAAGTTTTTTGGGTCACATTCTTAAATTTGCTTTTGACAAATTTGTATTCCGACATAAATCAGTCAGAAAGTATTTTTTTGATACTTAGTATCAAAAAAGATTTTTATAAACAATTTCAAAAGGTTAAAAGTAACAAATAAATAGGAGTTTTCGTTCTTCAAAAACATTTTAGAATACACCTTCTCTACAAAATAAGGTAGGTGGAATTATTTTATTTTTAACTACTGTTTATTTTTACTAGGGGACGCCCACGCCGAGAGTACCTGGAGGACCTGCTGGTGGACATGCGCTGCTCATCATATGCAGACCTCAAAAGAGCCGCACAAGACAGGGAAGAATGGAAGAAAAAAATAAAGGAAATTGCTGCAAACCAATCCCAGGATTGAAACCAGAGAGAGTAATAAGATTACCTACAGATTGTCAGTGAACCACCACATTTTCAGGGCAGCGGCCGCCACTGCTTCTAACTTCCTGTTTTTGCTTAATAACTCAGGTACGGGAGATACGTCATTCCTATGTCTACCTACGTTAAATTATCATGAAAACAAGCTTATGTGTCCAAGCGGTTAATACTTACCTATACTTTATACCATATTTTTCTCTTTATATTTTACCTTTACCTACTACTTATAACCCTACTTTCTACTAACTTTTTACCTTTTTTTTTCTTATATTTAACTCATGTCAATTATGATAATGGCACATGTTGTGATATGTGTAAATAAATAAGCGCCGAATCAGCTGTTCGACATCCACCATGTTGAAGTTGGAAGATTGGCCGCAGCCATCACATGATCGGGTTGGCTCCTGTGTGGTCTTAGCATTAAAAAATAATATATTTTTAGGGGCTTAAAAACAGTGTGTCCAAGAGAAATATGTTATAAATCACTATTATTGGCAGAGGATTTTAGGATAATTTAAAAAAATAATTAAACTATAAATAAACAACAGGGCATTGAAGAGGACCCACCACTTTCCTAATGGCTGTGTGAGGAAACTGATTGTTTAACCTCCTTAGCCGCACACATCAGTACTCCAATTTTTTGTTTTTGTAAAAAGGAAGCTACATTTTTTAAAAAGGTTCTGTGATCTCCAATGTCCCTGCAGGCATGTTTTTATTTATCAAGCTTATTCATAATTAATTAACCCATCAGTACACACATATTATAATACATATCCAAGAAAGAAAAATGTATGGACTCTTTCATTTATAGTTGGCACTCCTAGAGTTATATTCATTACTACATGTACTCACCTCTGATAGTTTTTCTAGCTTTTCCAAGTGACCAGTGACTACTGTGGTAGCTAGGACACTCGTTTTTTTTTAAAGAGAGAATCGCCAGTAGCCCTATACTCTCTGAATTAGTGATTAAAAAAACGATAAAAAGTTCAAAGATAAGTGTTCAGTAAGATGTACAATAATGTTTTTAAGTTAGTTGTTAGTTTGTTAGTCACCCCCATGCATGTTAGTATAAAACAGTATTGTATATCTCACTGAGAGCTTATCTGAACTAAAAATTAAACCGAACCACTTAAAGTGGTTACCCGCCGGAAACTTAAAACTAACTTAAAAATAAACCTGGCCACTGGCTTTAGGGGACCAATTGCCCGCCAGAAACTTAAAACTAACTTAAGGAACTTAAAACTAACTTAACAAACTTAAAATAAACTTAAGAAACTTAAAACTAACTTAAGAAACTTAAAACTAACTTAAAAATAAAGCTGGCCACTGGCTTTAGGGGACCAATTGCTCGCCAGAAACTTAAAACTAACTTAAAAATAAACCTGAAATGACAATGTTGCTGGCCGCTGGTCCGGGCTTTAGGGAACCAATTGCCCGCCAGAAACTTAAAACTAACTTAAAAATAAACCTGAAAAGACAATGTCGCTTGCCTCTGGTCCGGGCAACAACGGGACGACAACCTAGTGACGAAAGCAGAGAAAAAAGCGGAATGACAACCTAACGAAAACAGAACAAAAAAAGCAGAACGACAACCTAACGACGAAAACAGACAACCTAGCGACAACAGAGCGACAAAAGCAGAGCGACAACCTAACGACGAAAACAGACAACCTAGCGACAAGGCAGAGCGACAAAAGCAGAACGACAACCTAACGACAACAGAGCGACAAAAGCAGAGCGACAACAGCAGAGCGACAACAGCAGAGCAACAGAAGCAGAACGACAACCTAACGACGAAAACAAACAACCTAGCGACAACAGAGCGACAAAAGCCGAGCAACAACAGCAGAAATACAGCATTCTAAAAAAAAAACCGGCAAAATCCTAAAAACATAATAAAAAGTTAAATTTGTGCAGGCAAGTTCAGCGATAACAGAGCGACAAAAGCAGAGCGACATCGGCAGAACAACAGCATCCTGAAAAAATCCAGAAAATCCTAAAAACATAATGCAAAGTTGAATTTGTGCAGACAAGTTCTGCGACAAAAGCAGAGCGACAAAAGCAGAGCGACAAAAGCAGAGCGACAAAAGCAGAGCGACAAAAGCAGAGCAACAAAAGCAGAGCAACATCAGCAGAACAACATCAGCAGAACAACAGCATCCTAAAAAAATCCAGAAAAATCAAAGACAACCGCAGAACAGCATCCTGAAAAAAATCCGGAAAAATCCTAAAAACATAATGCAAAGTTAAATTAGTGCAGACAAGTTCTGCGACAACAGAGCAACAAAAGCAGAGCAAAAAAAGCAGAGCGACATCAGCAGAACAACAGCATCCTGAAAAAAATCCAGAAAAATCAAAGACAACAGCAGAACAACAACATCCTGAAAAAAATCCGGAAAAATCCTAAAAACATAATGCAAAGTTAAATTAGTGCAGACAAGTTCAGCGACAACAGAGCGACATAAGCAGAGCGACATCAGCAGAAAAACAGCATCCTGAAAAAAATCCAGAAAAATCCAAAAAACATATTGCGAATTTAAATTTGTGCAGGCAAGTTCAGCAACAACAGAGCGACAAAAGCAGAGCAACATCAGCAAAACAACAGCATCCTGAAAAAAATCTGGAAAAATCCTAAAAACATAATGCAAAGTTATATTTGTGCAGACAAGTTCAGCGACAACAGAGCGACATAAGCAGAGCGACATCAGCAGAAAAACAGCATCCTGAAAAAAATCCAGAAAAATCCTAAAAACTTATTGCAAATTTAAATTTGTGCAGGCAAGTTCAGCAACAACAGAGCGACAAAAGCAGAGCAACATCAGCAGAACAACGGCATCCTGAAAAGAATCTAGAAAAATCCTAAAAACACAATGCAAAGTTAAATTTGTGCAGGCAAGTTCAAAAGAAAAAGATCATACCACGGAGCAGTTTTGTAGCTAAGCTCACCAGTCATCCAGTCCTGCAGTCATTCAGTTGCAATCAACTGCTTCTTCAGGCCCACCGCGACACTCCATGACGCATCCTGAAAAACAAAATGCAATGTTAAATCTTGAAGGCAAAAAAAAGCCCTTAACAGTTAATTAGTTAATTACCCTTTGCCACATTTCACTGCCGATATTATTGAAACAATTTTAAACTTTTTTTCCACTTTTTTTTATTTCTGGCCATTATCGGTTTACAACCTATAGCGGTATTTAAGCCAAATTGGTACAATTTTTTCTTCAACTGTGATATATGTTTATATATTTAATATACATCCGCTATCGTATCTGCTTCTTTTCATCAGATCGACATTACTGCATATTTAACCGTCCCAGACTTCTTTTTGTGGGTTTTCTTAAAATCACGAGTCTATGTCAACAAGCCTCAGACTCTTGAAGCCCTCAAAGAGATTATCCGTCAAGAATGCGAGAACCTATCGATGGAAAATGCCATAAATGGGGCCGGTATGGTCACAATATTGGCCGATATAATTTTTATGGTCACAAACTTGGCCGATATAATTTTTTCGACTTAATGGGAAAAAATTAAGACACCATATAAAGCAAAACCACCATTTTTCATTAATAAAAAAGATTACAGCCAAAGAACACCGGGTGACAGCTTTTGCGCCACCCTGTATATATATTTATTGATATATAATATCATTTTGCAGACAAACCGATGTCTTATTTTTTCAATTTGTTGTTTTGACAATTAGTAGGTATGTATTGAATATGAAGGCGTCCATTGTAAAGCGCTAAGATGACTATGGTTTTTGGAGACTAATTGTTCAGAATTGAAACGTTGCTTGAGATGGGATTAGCTACATATATATATAGGTCATTTCAACAAAATTAAGTATTAAATCCTCTTAGAAGGAAAAAGGAGAAAACATAAAATGATATAAGTTATTATTATTTTAAGAATTTATCACACGCGCCGTTGTTGATATAAAACACATTTTTTCATAAACTTTAAAGTACTGTAATACACATATACTTACTTTCAAAAAGTTTTTTGATTTTGTGACTTCAATTGATTTTTGGATTGAAAAATAATTTAAAAAAATAAATTAGACACCCAAAACCCTACCATACTAAATTGGAATCTTCTACATATTCTCTCAAACACCACCTTCCCACAATATTAAATTAATATTTTTATGGTAATTTGTGACTTTTTTATGAAGAAACCAAAAAAAAAATTCAGGGCTATTTGGGTTAATCTGCATTTAGGAAGACCGCCATACATACAGGCCTGTCATAAGTAGGCGTGCAGGGCGAACAACGCACGCGGGCAACTCTCTCAAGGGGTAGCGAATACTTGCATGTTCAAACGCATTCTCATTTTAACATTACAACATTAGGCCTACAAATAGTTACAATAATTTTTACAACTACAACATTAAAATAGCTTGGCATAGGAAGGTTCAATTATCATTCAGTGGTCGGCAGCACAATAGGTTTTCAGACTAATTTTATATTCAATACAATTCAAAATTATCCCATTTAAAATTACAATCTATCGTTAAGCCTAGATATACGTATTTTGAAAAGAGTTTAATATTTTTACAAGAGCATGGTTGTATTACAGAATTATGGATGCAATCAAAATCATGAGAAACAATGTTAGGAGTTATGGTGATGTTGGCATGAGGAGATCTGGTACTTTCATGACGGTAGAAGAGTTACTTAAAATGCTAAAAAACAGAATTCAAAGACATTAAATGATTGAAAGGATAACCAGAGATAATAAAGACATTAAATATTGAAAGGATAACCAGAGAATATTGGAAATTCGTCCTTTTTAAATAAAATTCTAGACATATTGACTCTTTTTTTACCAAAAAAAAAAATTGTTTTCAAAAGATTGTTATTTTGTCTTAGCGCCGTCCCGGTAAGATCTGGGTTTGTGTCCGAGTTGTGACCATTATGTTTTATCATTTTTCTGTGTCTTGTTCATTTTCATATTTTAATTTAGATTATTATTGTTGTCTTGTTCTTCAATGATATAATACTTATCAATTTAAAAATATATCTAAAGCATAAAAAATATACACCCTATGGTCCACGATGTATTACCATATTATATCATAATAAACAGTCAACTTCTTAAAATGCTTAGGTGAAATATCTCAATTTAAACTAATTTTAATTTTTGTTTTGACTAAACACTGTTAAAGCAATAAATAAAACAAAGCAGGTGCATAAAAAAACTGCATTATTAACTTAAAATATGATAATTTTTGACTGAGGGTTAAGCACTACTAAATAATGTAAAATTGCGCGTTTGGCGTGTTTCCCGACTATGCACCGGTATAGAAGGGATCAATGAAGCTAGTTCTAAAAGCATCTTCTATTGAAACACCGGTAAAACAAGTGCAGCATTTCCACCTGACGTCTTACGTATTCCAATCCATTTGTTAAGATAGGAAATCTATCAAACGGACCGGATTTTGGTTTGAAAATTAGATCAATTAGAAATATTTTAGATGCTTTAATTAAATGCTGCGAGTAGAAACACACCTTGGCCTTTAAAATCATCAAGTATTTTTTATATTAGTCTTTTCATAAGCCCAGAAAAGAAAATTATCAAGCCTGCAAAACCTGTTTTAATGTTCAAAATTTTCTACTTGTAAACCCTTTTTTGGTTTTGTTGTATAATTTAGAAAATGATCATAAAACACTTAAATATTTGTGCCTGAGCTACACAAAATAAAATAAAACAACAATTTTTGGTGATGTTTTTTTCTTGAATAAATCAAAACAGACAACTGGTGTTAAACGGGAATTTAAACCTTATCGCCATCTACATTAAGTGTTATTGTTAGAAGCCTGATCTAGAATTTTATACAATGTGGTGCATCGCCGTAACTTCTGTAAACCGTGACTACTTTGCATCTTACTTTGTCCAAAGAAAGGCTTATACAATGACTCTTAGGGGTGCTTTACATTGCTTTACATTTACATTTACATAGATATTTTCAAAAAAAAAATCATAATTTATAGATCTATTAAGTACGCTTCAAACAACAAAAATATGTTGTTCAAACTCACAACATTACCACATACCTAACCAATTAGGGTACGAAAACAATAATTGAGGATTCCGCTGGCTCTGAGCAGTTGGGACTCTTGTGCAGTACTCACATTTACAAAATATACAGTGCTTTGGATATTTTTTCTCTTTCACCAATGATATTATAATAGCATCTATCTTTGCAAACTACCACATTACAGCGCATTGATAAAAAAGAGTTACCTTCCCTTATTATAAAATTACCTAATCGCCGACAAAAATGCAAATAAAACTAATTTACCCAATTACTTATATATGACAACTTCTTACACAAATACAATATATTAAATCACTCTTAAAACACAATCACATTACAATGTACCTTTTTTTCATTTCATTTAATTTTTCATTGAATATTGCGAGTGAGTCCCAACTCACACTGAAACTCACAGTGAAACTATGGCATCCCTAATTGGGGTATACTTGAGTTGTGAGGCTGAAGGAAGTGGGGAAGGGATTTATTTGCGCATGCCTACAACCAAGGAGGCCATCACCTAAACTATTTTCTATGACAGCGCAAAGACAATTCATCTACCTAGCTCCTAAAATCTTCAAACTTCTCCTTGATAACCTAAAAGCAGAATCCAAACTCCATACTTTCAAGCACAAATAACGCTATGAATCCTCTCATAGCTGCAATACATTTCAATACAATACCCATACACTTTACACTCCTAACCACCCAATCTCTCTGCATATATTTCCCATATTCCGTAAAGAATTTTCCTAATATAAAGATAATATAAAATATTAACAAAATGTTTGCGGGTGGTTTTATTATCAATTTCCTCTGTAAAGCGGGCGATTTTTTTTAGATTCGCGTGCCAAATTACGTTTCACTTAAAATAGCTATAACTTCTGAAATATGGATCATATTTAAATAAAATTTTCTTATTAACCGCTTGGACACATAAGCTTGTTTTCACGATAATTTAACGTAGGTAGACATAGGAATGACGCATGTCCCGTACCTGAGTTATTAAAAGAGTCTTATGTTAAATGAAATTTTTAACGATGTCTTATCACAAATTTTTTATATTTTTGGATACAAAAATATGATATTTAAGGAAAAATTAATTATAGCCTTAATGGTTTTTTCAATGAAATATGGAAACCACACTATAATAAAATATAATGTAGTCAACCCTCAGAGCGCTCTGGGACCTCTGAGAATTCAGAAAAAATATTGACATAAGAAAAAAATTATTCGTATGGACCACCATTTTTTTTTAAAATTATATTCAATGGGTCATTGATTACATTGCATAAAATTCATATCATAAACAGAAAAATAATACATTTTCACATCAAGCGAAGTTCACATAAAAAGATACTTTATAACACAATATCTTTTCTACCGACACACTACGTTATAAAAGATTTCGTCCTACGGCAGGAGAGGGGATCAGTCGATATCGGGAGCGGCCGAGGGAATATCATTTCTTTGTACTGGATGTCAACTTGACGGGAGACAGCGGCTTGAGCACGGCGCTCCGAGTAGTTAAAATGAGGGGGGTCACATAACTTTTTAAGTATAGCGGCGGCAGCAGTTATGGAGAATAAAGGCGAATAGCGAACACTCGAACCACACTTATAACGCATCTTTTTACGTGTGGCGGGTCTGTATGGGATTGTATGGTGAGTGCTATTGTGTTATAAAGTATCTTTTGATGTGAACTTCGCATCTGTCCCGTGTCTTAACATGATAAAAAAAAGATAAACAATATAACGAGAATAAGAAAATAACATGCAGCAGGGGTGTAGAGGGTTCATAATTAACAATTTGTTTGAATTTTTTCTACAACACATTCACTAAATTAGCCCGAGGACAAATGGAAAATATCAATGTCTGAAAAGATATTATTGTATTTTGTGCACGTCCTTTTGAGAAATGAATATTGTGTGCAGTTTGTTTTTGAATGAGGGATTTGGAATAGTTGGTTTGATCTGGTATTTTGTATTGAACAGTGAAAATTAATGTTTTCTACTAACAACGATGTTGATGATTTTAAATAAAAATTTCTGGTCAGATATATTTCTTCTATCTTAAATTATGGAATATTAATAACTCAGGTACGGGGCATACGCCATTCCTATGTCTACCTACGTTAAATTATCGTGAAAACAAGCTTATGTGTCCAAGCAGTTAATAAATTGATAACAATAAAACTAAAAAAAAACATATGAAGAGTCAACGGAAAGAATGATCAAAGTCACCCCCAAAGAGGTTTCGAGCAAATACCACCATTTAGTTCAGAATCAGAAAAAGGCTAGAAACGTTCATACCGAAAAAATGATCTATAAATTTTCAGCGTAAAAATTAATAATGCACTGAAAAAGTTAAAAATGATCAGAGTCTCTCTGATGAATTTGAACTTTCTTTAAAGTTTTTGGCGAAGCAAGAAAGGTTCCACCAATGGAATTCTTTTTTGTGTAACCTTTATAGATTTGCGTTTTACAGTAAGACGTATGGTTTATTTAATGATATAACAAACTGTTATAAATATATCAGCAGAGATTTTATGTCACACAGCATTTGTGCATGTCACTTTTATAAACAATTATAAGGTTTCAAAGTTAAAAACTCTGTTTTCTTAAAATTCTTCTCAAGTGACTTTGATCATTCTTTCCGGGGACTCTTCATATAAATTAGATAACAGATTATATTATTTACTCGACGTAATTATTATGAAGTGTACACGCAGTCTCATTCATTTCATTTGGCACTTCACAGAAATCAACATTATATTGATTGAATTTATTACTAAAACATCACATATAATCAATCAAACATAACTTCAGACTGTAATTTATTTAATTAAACATAGTAATTTCGGTTATGGTGTATGGATTACGAACAAACTTATCATTTTCAAAATTGGATCTACTTGTATCAGAGAACCTATAAATTAGTTAAGAAATTTATTTTTTGAATTAATAATTCTTTAAAAATAGTTCCCTCAGGCGTATGTGTGGTAAAACCATGTATGATCATGTGCGAAATCTGCAAAGGGAGATCTGCAAAGAATGCAAGGCTGATGTACGCGTATTGACCCTCACACGGTTTGGGTATGCAGAGCGAATAAACGAATAAAGAAGTGTAAGGAGAAAATATGACAAATGTGAATGCTAGAAGTTGGGGACATCTGTGGACGACGTCAAGATTCAGAATAATATTAGAGTATATATGAGATGATGTACAAATGTGAATGAAGCAAAGAGTGTGTGCCAAGACAGCCGTCATCTCTGCCTACCTCTGCGGAAAAGGCGTGTTGGTTAGTTTAATATTCGAAATGAGTATTTGATTTGTTCAAATGCTTATCAGATGCTTAGATGAATTAATAGAGTAACGACGTTACTGAGAACAAGTGCGTTGTTTCACTGAACTAACATTTGTAAACTTTTGTTTTTATATAAATTTCATAACGCCAGAGCTCACCAGTATATATAGAAAAGCGCACAACTAATAACCCAAGTTTCATCACAAATGAATAGTAAATAATTTAACAACGCTAGAGCTCACTGTTATATATAGAAACCATCAAGGGTGTGCGCACAACTAATCACAGCAAAGTTTCACTGCAATTGGATTAATGGTTTAGGAACGCATAAGGGACAAACAAAGAAACATTTACTTTTATATTTTAACCGTACAAGAGCCTCGGGACTTTTTTGTAAGAAGGTCAAAATATTTACACTTTGCAATATAATTCAAATAAATGGAATATTTCTGAACGCAAATAACTAAAAACTGTTTTTGCTTTATGCTTTCAAATTTTGTAATTCAAAATAATTATACAAGTTTTTAAATATAAAAATTTTGAATGCAAACATAAAAAAGATTTTTAAAAAATGGCTCAAAAACTAAAAATACACATTTTATCAGGCATATTGGGAACGGAACCGGTGTCGATCGAACGTGCGGGAAATACAGGGTATATCCTGCTGCTTATACAGGGTACCTTTAAGTGCATGCGTTTCTAGAGTAAGTCGCCCTGCCCTATGGGACCACAATTAAGAGCTTTACTAGTGTGGATCAAATTTCATACATTTTTTGCCAGTCAGAAAGGGTTAAGAGATTTGGAGATTGCAATTAGTACCCGCTCTCCCTGCTGCGGTTCAGATACAGAGTAATTACGATCCATTCTAAATACACTGTATCTATTGTATAACAATTCACTATCATGGATCGATTTTTTTAGCCAAGTTTCACAAATCAGATTAATATCATAATTGTTCAAAAGGACCAGATATAAGAAGTATAGTTATAAGAGTTTTTGTGCGAAGACCTCGCACATTTCGAAAATATATGTTAAGCATTTTTAAATACATAATAGTTTCTCGGAGTTTGCCAATAATTTATTGCAGACGAATTATATATTTGATTTTAATAATGGAAGAGTTACTACAACGAAATGTAAATAGTATTCATTTAGACCAGTCTTTCTCAAAGTGGGCGATATCACCCCCTTGTGGGCGGTGGAGTTTTTCAGGGGGGCAGTAGAAGGTTCAAAGAAAATTAGGGGGCATTAAGGAAATCTAGAGGGGCAACAGCAGACAAATTCTAAGCCGACGGAATCTAGACACGACACCACTTGACACTGAAATAGAGTTACTACATTGTAATATTAATGTATTCATTTAGAAATACTAGAAATCTTGGGAATTTAGATAGAGTGTAAAATTGAATTTAAATATTACAAATAATAAAAAAAATATATATATAAAACAACTTAAGTAATGAACAAAGACGCAGAGTTAAAATGATTAAGCTGCACACAGTTTACGCGTTTGAAAAATAGAAAATATTGTGTATCCAAAAGCACTTCAATACACAGATTTAACACTCAAAATACTTTCTTTGAGTGGAGTTGTGACGCATTATAGGTACTCACTAGTAACTTACATAAACCAAACTCAAATTTAACTAAATAAATAGATTTTTAATAAGAACCCGTTGAAAAACTGCTATAAAGAACAATAAGAATTTAAAAAGGAAATTATTTGAAATAACATACCGAGTCCAGAGAAGTGCTGGCGATTGTGCCAGCAACCAAGTCCCCCGAAATCCTGGGAAACTGGAGCTGGTGCGGGGTGCAGAGATGACACGCAACATCCTGAAAGACACAAAAAGAGATGTTATTATAATGTAAAATCAATACATTTTCAAAACGAATGAAAATTACAGGCGAGGTTGAAGGCTATTTTCTTGGTGTTAGTGTTATTTGCGATAAGTATTTTAAATTTGTTACAGCAAACACACAAGTTCAACCATTTGCAGGAACTAAAATCTGCAATTCCAGCAGACTGTCACCATTTTTATGACAGTACCTCACGAGGAATAGGTAAAATATGTTATTTTCACAATTTTTTTTCTCAGAGCTCTGATATCTGCAATGACACTATGTATCAAAAAATGTATTCCTCATGTAAGACTTCACTCCTCTCTTGTGAAGCAAGAGCGATTTTAAATTATGTTCTATGATTCATGTTTGGTAGGTCAAGACTTTTATTAGTATTCTTAAAGCCTCCGGCCTATTTTGTCTGAAGGTCAAAATATTTTCGTTTTGCAATAAAATCAAAAAAATGGAATACTTCTGAATGCATCTGAAAACTATAAGCTGTTTTCAAAGGTGATGAAATACGCCTTCAAGTTTTTTTAAAAACTAAAATAACTAATAAAAAAGCACAAATATTTTTTTAGGAATATTATAAACAAAGACATACGTGTCAACCCACTTTTTTGTGGTTTCAAGTAAAAATAATTCATAAAAAATTATTCTCAAGATTCCTGAATTCCGTATGGTGAACCCACCCCACATCGTGATAAATAATGATGCGTAGGCTATACGTTCAAAATTTAATGTGATCTGTATATTTATCTCGAACTGTGGGTTCACGGAATTCATGAATTTAGACATCTGCGATTAATATTATGATCCATCAATATATATGCAAGCCAACACATTCAATAAATATCACGATATTTGTTAAATATTGATGGATCACAATAAATATTGAACGTGAAGGGTTCACCTAAGTACTTAAAGTTCCTCCTCAAAATTTTTTACTTTATTGCAAATTTTGTTTATGAGGTTTTGCAGATTACATATCGTTGCTCACAATATAACAACCGCGTATCTCAAAAAATACGATATCTTTTTTCAAATTTCTTTTAAAACTACTCATCCGCCAAGGTTAGAATCGACAAACAAATGTTTTGACCAATCACCACTCCTTTTTTACAATGTTTTGTAACAAAATAATTGGTATATATCAATGATAAGCAGTAAATGTTCAAGCTAAGTATTATTTAATAATAGAAATAAAATTATTTAATCTCTGGTTTTTTTTTTAAATTTAATTTCCAAGGTCCTGGGTTTGAGTATCAGATGTGACCCGATCTTTTTCTGATTTTTCTGTTTCAGATTTAGATTGAGTTTCCCTAATATTGTCTTCATTAATTACCATGTTGTATTTTGAGGTTTTACCTATTAAGTTAAAAATAAATATTCATCCTAGACTTGCAGAAAATTCAATAGATGTCGCAGATTAAATAAAATTCATAATTTATCCTGACACTATCTAGATGACACATGAGTTGAATCTTGCCATCATACATAAAGATAGCAGCCAATAAAATATGCGTTAAGAAAATGAATATAATGTTGGTAGATCTCAGTCGAAGTATGGATACAGTTAAATATGATTGAATTGGATAGGGACACATTAGCTCAGTGGATAGAGCATCTGCCCGGAAAGCCGAAGGTCCCGGGTTCGAGTCCCAGATGTGACCCGATATTTTCTGATTTTTCTGTTTCAGATTTAGATTGAGTTTCACTAATATTGTCTTCAATAATTAAAATGTTTTTTTTTTTTTTACTTTTAAAAAGAAAGAAAAACATTCCCGTGTTACGAATAACATGACAACATTTGAAAATCTCCCACTACCTATTGTGCTGGATGACTTAGCCAGCCGAGGAATCGAACACGTGACGCCTGGGTGGTACCCAAACGCGATGCCCACTCAACCACTGACCAGTTTTAATATGAGATTTTACCTATTAAGTTAAAAATAAAAATAAATACTCCTAATTATTTTTTGAAGTTGTGTAAAATATTACGCATTTCTCGCATAAGAACAACGCATTATTTCTCAGCCTTTTTTTGTATGTTACACCGCGAATGTCATTTAAAATACCTAACCATATTTTATAAAAGAATTACTTCTCCAAATAACTGATCCATAAATATTAGTTGACCCTTTTTTTCAAAAATTTGCTATTTTAATTTAATAAACTAAACAGTTTTTTTTTATTCCTCCTGGTGTAATCTGAGATAATACTAATACGCGGTGTTATAATGTAAGCGATGATATCTCGTGGAAACTTCACTAGGTATCGCTAAAAATGATCTTAATATATAAAAATGAGATGTATCTTTGTTTGTCCCTTATGTGTTCCATAACCACACAATTTTTAATAATAGCCCGTTGACAAACAGCTGTAAAAAGCTGCCATAAAAAACAATAGGAATTTAAAAGGCAATTATTAAAATGAAATAACATACCAAATCCATAGAGGCATTGGCGATCCCATCAAGTCCCCCGGAGTGCCGTCAACCAAGTCCCCCGGAGTGCCGTCAACCAAGTCCCCCGGAGTGCCGTCAACCAAGTCCTTTAAGGTCCTGGATGGTGCGCGAGGTCCCAACTGAAAAATACCAAAACAGATGTTATTATAATGATAAAGTAAGAGATTACAGCCCCTCAGGCTAATTTGTTTGCGTTTCGGAATAACTCATACAGGTTTCATAAAAATAGTTGAGACTCCTTTACTACAATAGTTGGAAATATGATCTAAACGGTATTGGAAAGAGAAAACACAACACTATAAATTCAAATCTAAAAGTTAACCAGAAAAGAATTAAAATGTAAACCTTTAAACTATGCATATATATAAAACCAAAGATTCCAACTGCAATTTGAAAAGAAAAAAAAATTAACGCATTTTTAGAAAACTATTTTTACTTGAAACGAAAAAAGTATTGCTTATTTTTTTTTTCATTACCTCTATTTTATGTTTAAAAAAAAAACGTAAGGTGAGTCATTTTTAAAGCTTTTTAAAGATTGCATTAAAAAAAATTATAATTACAAAATTACATGGTTATTTCTAATAATAAAATTTAAAAGCGTACTTCATCACCTTTCAAAAACAGTTGTTAAGTTTTCAGATACGCTCACAAAATGATTTTAATGCAAAACGGAAATATCCTGACCTACTGACAGAATATGTTCAAGGCCCAAGGGGTTAAAATGAATGAAAATGGGATGCGAGAAGCCAAAGGAATACAAGAGACAATGTTTTCTATTATATTTCCTAATTTACAATTTCTTCAAAGAAACATCAACTTCTCAATGACAATTATTTTTTCAAACTTTATTTTATCAAGTTAAAAAGGTCATCACAACGCTCAGTCAATTTAAAAAAAAATTGTAATACAACTTCACATTTTTTTTATTCATAGTTTGTTGAACAAAAAAAGAATTTAAAAAAAGATCTACATTTAAATGAAATTTCTTACCAATTCCACAGAAGAGTCGACGGATGTTTATCTGAAGTGCAGGTTAACCATTCCCCTTGGACTGCAGGAGAACTAGAAGAGAAGGCATGGCAGAGGCAGAGCGGTTGGAGCTGAAAACAAACTAAAAGAGATGTTATTATAATCTAATGAATAGAAACACAAAAAAAATCAAAGCATAGTTAATAAAATATAAACTTATCTGTGTTCCTCTTCCGCATCTCGAACTCACCACTATCACACCCAACACAATCACGAACCATTAGATGGCTCATAACCAAACGCCTTACGTGCTAAAAACGCCTATCGTGCTAAAAACGCCTTACGTGCTAAAAACGCCTTACGTGCTAAAAACGCCTTACGTGCTAAAAACGCCTTACGTGCTAAAAACGCCTTACGTGCTAAAAACGCCTTACGTGCTAAAAACGCCTTACGTGCTAAAAACGCCTTACGTGCTAAAAACGCCTTACGTGCTAAAAACGCCTATCGTGCTAAAAACGCCTTACGTGCTAAAAACTCCTTACGTGCTAAAAACGCCTTACGTGCTAAAAACGCCTTACGTGCTAAAAACGCCTTACGTGCTAAAAACGCCTTACGTGCTAAAAACGCCTTACGTGCTAAAAACGCCTTACGTGCTAAAAACGCCTTACGTGCTAAAAACGCCTTGCGTGCTAAAAACGCCTTGCGTGCTAAAAACGCCTTACGTGCTAAAAACGCCTTACGTGCTGAAAACGCGTACGTGCTAAAAAACATTACATGCTGAAAATGTGCTCAAAGCTAGACGTGCTTATAGCTAGACATGCTTACAGCTAGACGTGCTTACAGATAGATGTGCTTAAAGTTAAATGTGCTTATAGTTAAAACGGACTTAAAGCGAATCAAAAAATTATTTTAAAACTGCATACCAGTATATGAAAATATTCAGTGAGGGGGGCCCCCCTGCTTAATGGTAATCAACAAAATACAATAGATAATAGAAAAATTAAAAGTATAATAAATAAAATTTCACTTCCCAACAAGCCAGACAGGTAGATGGTACGCCAGATGTACGCCAGGTGTACGCCAGATGTACGCCTGATGTACACCAGATGGATGCCAGATGCACGCCAGATGCACGCCAGATGCACGCCAGATGTACGCCAGATGTGGTGATTCAGCGCTGAACCAAATTACAGCTTCATGATGTCACACTCTTCTTTGATAGAAAACCTTGCACCTAGAAAAATAAATAATGTAATTACTTTTAACCGCTTGGACACATAAGCTTGTTTTCACAATAATTTAACGTAGGTAGACATAGGAATGACGTATGTCCCGTACCTGAGTTATTAAAAAAATTGCATTGATACATAATTAGAATATATGTGATGGACACGTCAACACACTTCAACACACGTCAACACACGTCAACATACGTCAACGCACATCAACTCACCTCAACACGTCCTATGAACTGTGTTGAAGTGTGTTGAAATTGTGTTGTTCAGAAGCCTGTTCAGAAGATTGCTTGATGATAAGATATATTGTGCGTACAACAACGATATATATGTCAAACGTTTTAACAGAAGTCACAAACTAAAAATGTCTGTGTTCTTAGTGTACCTTAAATCGCCACGAACATAGGTAATAGGCATAAAAATCGCTTGGCAAATGAAGTCTAAAGATCAAGATTTTAAGGGCAAAAGTGGTTTTTGTTTATTTTGTGAATAATTTTTTAAGAAAAAAGTTAATCAATGTAACTACGTACTGCATGTCACGCAAATGATTGTCACTTGAAACTGAACATGCAAATACGTCGCACAACATCGCTAGCTCATTGGCATTCTAGAATCTTTTATTTCAACTAACAACCGAGCACCCCCATTCCCCGCACCGCAGGGTCAGGCAGAGAGGATGGACCGCTTAAACAACTCGGCACGCCAATACCATCTGGACTATTATACTATTAGATTCATTATTATTTTTTTTTGTATATTTTATTGGACCATCATATTGGCGGCCTCCATGGTCGAACAGTAAGGCTCTCGACTAGCAATCCGGAGGTTGCAAGTTCAAACCCCGGCGTACGAAAGAAAATTTTATTTGTGTTATTTCTTTTATTGATTCATCACAGGAGACCAAATTTATCCCAGCTCACATAGGTCTCATCGTTTTTAACCGCTTGGACACATAAGCTTGTTTTCACGATAATTTAACGTAAGTAGACATAGGAATGACGTAGGCCCTGTACCTGAGTTATTAATACATTTTTTTCATTGTCGTGGTGAGAAATATGATCTAAATGGTGTTAGAAAGAGAAAACTGCACGCTTTATTTTCAAATCAGGAATTTAACCATAGAAAAATTCAAATGTCTCTATAAAATCAAAGTTTCTGACAGCATTTTGAAAAAAAAAATTGTAACTTTGTGAATTTTTAATTAATTATTTTACATGATACAAAAAAGTGAGGTGACAGTAAGGTATATAATATATTTCCCTAATAAAATGTCTTTTTTTATATCAGTAATTTTAGATACAAAAAACATAAGGTAAGCCATTTTTAACTCTTATGTTTGAATAAAATAATTTTACAACTCAAAAATAGTATGTGTATTTCTACCTTTGAGAGCATATTCTATCACCTTTCAAAAAACAGTTTTTAGTTTTTGGATACATTCAGAAATATTCCATTTATTTGGGTATTATTTATGAGGAATTTTCTGACCTCCGACAGAATATACCCGAAATCTGAAAATATATACTATCATTGAAGAAGAAGATAACAATAATAATCTAATTTTTTTTTAAATGAAAATGAACAAGACACAGAAAAATAATAAAATATAATGGCTGCAACTGGAATAATATAGGAATAACCTTCAAAAGTTATAGAGTTTTTCTTATAAAAACAAAAATGAATATATACTATCACCTAAAATTAATATTGAAATCAGACTTTGTTGTGTAGAAATGGGACATGGTAAAAACACACTAGGTAGGTACCTTTTTATTATTATTATTATTATTTATTGGTTAGTTTATACAGCATGAATATAAACAAGATAATATTTCATTTTGTAACTTTAAATATTTTTACAATAAACATAACATTTATTTTTAAATATATTCATTCTTCAGACTTTTAGGCATTTCATCACACATCTTTAGTCCTCTGTACATTAGGCAGTTCTGCGATTCGGATTCCTTCATATGTGGCAATCTAATTCTATTTACACTTCTGTCTTCGTTATTATGTACATCTCTATTAAAAACAATTACACCCTTAAAATATTTTGGCATTTGGTTGTTCCTGACTTTATGGACAAAAATTAACACATTAACCGCTTGGACACATAAGCTTGATTTCACGATAATTTAACGCAGGTAGACATAGGAATGACGTATGGCCCGTACCCGAGTTATTAAATAACAGTCTCTTTTTTATTGGAATCCAATTTAGCTGCTCTCATTTGATTAACCCTTGCGTATTTGCCTTTTCCCAGTTTACATCTCATAGCTCTATTCTGTATAACATCTAGTTTGTTCAAATTTCCTTCATTTGCCAAATATAACATCGTAGAGTATTAATCTAAATGTGGAGCAACTATAGTTTTATAAATGAGTTCTGTAGTTTTTCCATTTAGTTTATTTCTTGTCTTCTAAGAAAATTGACTTTTTTGATACCATATCACATATTCAAAATTTGTTGCGAACATTAGTTTTGAATCCAGTATTACACCCAGGTATTTGATCTCTTTTTCTTTTTAAATTTTTTCATTATTTATTGTCAAATCTAATTCTGTGTTATGCATTTTATTGCTTATTTCCATATATTTTAATGCATATAGAATAATGAACCATGTGATTTTGAGTACATTCTGAGAAAAACGATAAAAACTGTTTAAAAAACAACGAAACGGAAAATAACAATTGTATTTATGGACAAAGTAGGAAAAATATATATCGTTCATTATACGAATATATTTACGGCAAACATTAATTATTTTATTCCAGAAAATTGAATTTCAACGCGTTTTTCTCACATGCTTCATATTCTAAGCACAGTTTTTCTCACATGCTTCATATTCTATATACAGTTTTCATCACAATTTAAATACCAAAATAATGTCAAAATATTTTATTGAAATTTAATCAAATTTGACAGCTAGGCATCACAAAATGATGCTAATATTATGTACACACCAAGGCAATCGAAATGTGACTGATATTATGACTTTTTATTTATTTTTTTATTATGTACTATTTTGATTGTCTTCACATGGTTTATTTTCTGTCACCTTAAATATTTGTTATTTTAACATGGCTAAAATTATAGAAGATGGAGAAAA
Source organism: Limnephilus auricula (assembly GCA_951813805.1). Classification (NCBI taxonomy): domain Eukaryota; kingdom Metazoa; phylum Arthropoda; class Insecta; order Trichoptera; family Limnephilidae; genus Limnephilus; species Limnephilus auricula. The sequence goes on along the minus strand of OX638395.1, from coordinate 17,623,840 downwards.
AATAAGAAAAATAACTGTATATTTAACTCATTTTCGTCAAAATTGTCACATTGTTCATATAAAATATGCAACGACGATATGCAGGTTTGACTGTTGCGTTTAACGGACTTAAATGAAGTAAATTAATAAATTTATATGTTAACTATATCTTTTCAATACCTATTCTATATCGCATAACTATGAAAAATCCAATCAAAACCTTGGGACATTATCAAAAATGCAATGTACAAACTTTGGCGAAAATGCCCACACATTATTTAAGTAAATAAATTGTGAAATAACACAAATTCATCTGATTTTAACCTTATCAACAATAAATAAAAAAAGAAGTAAAAGTTCTTACCTTGGCATAGTTTTCTCTCCGGCCGGAAGATGGCCATCGTCCTGACGGAGGGGTCCAGAACCTCCCCCAGGCTGACAGGAATGGGTTTATTTAAGCATCTGCGTGCCTGCAACAATAAAAATAAATTAGAAGTTATTATAATATCAAAAAGAACTATGGTGCTAGATCGTAGCCGACTTCACGCGAGACAAGCTTTTTGACGTATTTTTTAAGTTAAAAAAAACGCGCGCGCGTCCTCCACATTTAAGTTCACTGACTTTTATGCTTAGTTATGAAGTTATCACCAATCATTAAACTATGTAAATATTCATTGACACGTCTTTAAAATATTTTAAACTGTCGCACAATGTTTTAACTGGCTCTTTTAAACCTTATCGGCAACATTTATAAAGAAAAACTACGTTTTTTTTTACTTATTTATGGCCCGTCTGACAGATTGCGTCACTTATAAATAAACCAATCACGCGTCACTGAACGAGAACCAACACTGACTGCTGACACCATTGTTGTTTTTAAAGAGAACTTTCGCTAATGTTCAGCAACTACATTCCCGATTTCGCCAAGTGACCGTTTCTAAAACAACCAATTCCACTCAAAAATGCACACTTGCGTTGACCGGTGAAAAAGCAAGTCTTGATCGACATGGTGTTTTCAAAAAAAATAATGTAAAAACCATACATGTATAAGTAAAAACATTGGTGTAAAAAAAAACGCAGTTTATGACGGATGTCGATGTCCAAAGATAATGTTTTGGTTTTGAAAATAATTTCCCGGATAAACATGTCTCCGGTCTCCGTGGAATACCCTAAAATCTGATCACCACTGATAAACTGATATGTTTCGCATCTTCTGCGTTTGAATTTCTATGTATAATGTAACTCCATGTCCGGTCTGGGATCTCAGAGATCACCATCCGAGTTCTCATAATAAATTTACTCATAAATGATTGATTCCTCACATGATAATTCACCAGCATCATAATTTATCTCAGTAACAATTCAGAACAAACTACCTCAGATTAAACTTTATATTATGGAATTTCATATTATAAATGTTAGAAATTTTGAAAACTGTCGTTTAGTACGTTGGTAGTGTGCATTTACGTCAATGGCAAAGTATGTTAAATACGAATATTCGTAAAAATACAATTCTCAGTCGTAATCGTTTTTAATCACAACCGTTATTATGTATTACCATGATGAATGACAATTTCTACGGCCGTATTATTAGACCAACATTACTAAAATTCATATTACTAAAAAGTTGCCACTGAGTAGACCGGTTACCGTATAATGTATATTATTTCAAGCATTTTAATTAATGAAGACAATATTAGCGAAACTCAATCGAAAATCTGAAACAGAAAAATGATGTGGCCGTATGTTTTTCTGACTTTTCCGTTTCAGATTTTCGATTGATTTTCGCTAATATTGTCTTCATTAATTTAAAAAAAATCGTAATGTCATATTAATGTACCGGACTGTTATGCTTCCCGGTGTTATTTTATAGCATATTTAAAATTTAAAACAGTCACGTGTAAATAATATTTGATTTATGGTGAGCATTCGAAGACTGCTTTCCTCATTATCTCAAAAATTTATAATAAAATTAATATTAAAAACTTAATATTTGGAGTAATAATGCAATGAATTCAGTAAAATTTTAATAAAAACAATATTGCCTACGATATTTCCCCCCAATGATGGAATCTAATGTTTCACAATACTTTGTAATCAATACATTAAGGCGATGCGCCACGTGGCGCAAAATATACAACAAAAAACATCGCCAAAACGTGATTAAATTTTATTTTGGAAAGTTCCGGCACAAATATTTGAATGTTTTAAGATCATTTTATAAATAATTTATTTTCCCAAATTATACAATAAAGCCATAACCGAAAAGGGGGTTCGTAAGTAGGAGATTTTGAATTTTAAAGTAGTATTTATAGGCCTGGTACTTTATTTTGTTACTGGTTTATTTTTATAAAAAAAGCACTCGATTATTTCAAAGGCATTTGTTCAACTTAGCTATGGTCCCAATTACAAAATTCGTAGAAAAACTCACATTGGTGGAGGCCATTATGCGTGATGTGAACATGATGGGTTCTAACATCATTTTTTATATATTTTTTCAAATTAGCTCTCCTTGTATGAAGTGACCGCTAACTTGTCTACAATGTAATATGACCATGAACCCAGACTCGTTATAATCTAATTAAAGTCAATCTAATTAAAGTCCAATTCGCTCTAGTAAACCTTCCCCCGAGTGATCCGTGTAACTATATCGCTTGCTGAGGGTTGGTTCTTACTAATGGTTGGTAATATTAATCATATTTTTATCTACTATATCCTCACGCAAAAAAAAAATCAGAGGGAACTTACATTTTGAACATCACTTTTCGTCTATCTCCATAGTAATTACAAAAAATGAGGGTTGGAGTCTTTTTAATTGTCCATCTGCCCAATACTAATTATTTACTATTATTTATTGGAAAACCTTATGTTCATGAGTGTAATAATTACTAATGTATGATTACTCCATACATTATATTTATTATACGACAATATAAAATTTTCTAATTTCTAAAGAAGAATTTTTAATATTTTTTTATTTTATTATTATTTATTAATACCTTATGTACGTGAATGTTAAATTATTATTGTTTGATGTGCATAGGATGAAAATACTGGTGGTTTTGTCTATCTTCGCCCATAGTATGGATATAGTATAAACCAACATTAAATATGGTCGTGGTACAAACAAGATTCATTTCTTAGCTATTTTGATTTTAAGAAGTGTCCTTTTGCGTTCTTGAGTATGCTTTTATTCAAATGAAAATTCAACCAATTATGTTGTTCTTTTACCTTTAAAGAGATTAACCCTTGTACTTTATATTATTATTTATAAAAATTAGTTTAAAGTAAAGGAAACAAAAATAGAATTTTTTTAAACTTAAAACCTCGTTTTTTCAAAACGAGTTTTTGTGGACATAGTGCAAACTAACCCTCAGCAAGCGATGTGACTACACGGTTGACGACGTTGTCTATTCGGGTAAAATTTATTAATACACGACATTGGTGAAAATAGCAATTTACGTCGCAATTAATGAATTTAACCAAAGATAAAGTTTTATTTCAATAATTTGAGGCGGATTTGTTTAATAAATTTGAAACAAAATGCAATTTCTATAGAAAATTACTGATAATATATTTATTGAAGTGATACTTTAATATGTAATTTAATGAAGTAATAAAGGGTAAAGTGTCTGATAAATAATAAAACCAAAACTCATTTCACAACGTGGCGCAATCGCAATGCATTAACAATAAAGACTCACCTGCATGACGAGACCCATAACGAGACCTTCTGACTTCCCCCGAGGGCCGCCCAGCAGCAAATGAAGCTCGCCACCAGGGCGGCGAATAACGTAGGCTCGGTATGCCCCTACTCGCTCCTACTCCCACTACCGCCTGTCGTATTGTTATGTTGTCAAACGGTTGAAGCATAAACAAACCAATCCCGGTTGAAGAGATGATGATTATATTGGCAGCCTTGTGAAGTTTGTGAATATTGGTGATTGATTGTCTATTGACTGCATTTCTGACATTTCTACGGTGGGAATTTGAAATGTCAATGATGGCGATAAAAACATTTATGATAAAAACCAACAATCGACAATAACTTCGAAATGATGAAGCTCCGTCTTTGACAATTTGCTATTCAACAACACAAATGCGACGTTCACTTGGTGTTTCGTTTTATGCCTAATTCGTATGTTAAAAATCACGATATTGAAAAGAAGCGAATGGGATTACGTTACATCAATGCCGATTCTTTCAAAATTCAAATAAAATTGTGTGATCTTGTCCTTCTTTTTGAATCTTTTAAGATATTATAAAGCCTCCTTCTACTTTACTGTAATATTTACTGTAAATAATTAATATTATTAAAAAAATTTCAGACATGGCAAGAATAGATCCAAAGCAAAATTGAAGAATGCTGCCTTGAGACTAGATGTGGCTGGTACTGGAGGTGTCGCCAGCAGCCAGCCAAGAGAAACATAAACGCCAGAAATATTTGACTTTTACCCCTTAAGAACTCCGCGCGTTTTTGGTATTATCTGCACAACGAAAGTAGCGCCAAAATCTTAAGTAATTCCAATAAATTGAAAAGGTAGGAAAAGCTTCAATGTATCCGTAGCCATATTCATAATGTAAACCGATTCGTAGTAAAGATAAATCTACATAGTGATTTGGCGTATAACTTCATCTTAACGCAACTGATGCAATCAAACTCCAGGTCATCAATTTCATTTTGATAACGGGCCATACGGGAGTTGCAGTCGGAGGTAACAGGAGGAGCGACACACACACTTCGGAGCGACGGCACCAAGCGCCGCACCTCTTCAGGCCTCCGCGCACTTAAGTCTCACAATGAACTGCGCTGTAAACTGTTACCTTACTTTCGGACTTTACTTTTCTGCACGGCTGGCTGGAGTGGCGCGCGGTACCGTCGCTCCCAAGTGGATGTCTAATTGCCGCTAAAGGGGAGAAACCTGAATGATATTTTTAATATTTGAAAAGCGTAAGTGACAACCCGTTGTGTTATTATCAATAGCGGCCCCTACACGCAGAGTTTGGCCTGCGAGTCGCACCACACTTCGCTCCAAATTGTTGGCGGAAACGTAAATGTATTTGCAATCGACCCGCAGGCCAAACGCTTAGGTCACCCGCCAATTATTCGCCAGTTCGTATTAGTGTTTGGCCCGTGGAGCAAATATACATAAGGGTTTGAGCAGGTGCCGCACATCAGATGTCTTGGACTTTTTTTGTTTATTTGTGGCCTTTACTGACTGATTTTATTCAATAATTAATATATCTACCATCCAGTATTACCAGATGCATGGTTTTTACCATGTTTTCATGGTTTTTTAGGTCATATATACCTCCATAGCTTTCTCAAAAAACCACCATGCCAAAAGTATATACTTTTGAGTGAGATATGATTTTTTTTGCATTGGTTTACGATGGTCAATCAGTTTCTAAAATTAAAACTGTAATAAATAACCTTTAAAGGTAAATCTTCATTCACTTTACCAAAAAGTTTCAAGAATGTTTAACTTATTATTTTTGTCTTAATGTTGTATGGATATTTATCTTTTATTTACAATTGCTCGAATCTTTTTATTTCAGATTGTGATCCGGAACAGTGGCGGCTCGTGACTTTTGGTGAGCTAGAGTTCTAATATTAACGAAAATGGCATTATTGATGTCGAGGTAGCCGAAAAATATATATTTTTTTTTTTCTAAAATTTGTTTTTTGTATGAAGATTTTCAGGAAATCTGTGCAGTGCACGGCAAAACTGAAATTTCCTGAAAATCTTCATACAAAAAATAAATTTTCGAAAAAAAAATAAAAAATATTTTTCGGCTACAACGACATCAATAATGCCATTTTTGTTAATATTAGCACTCTAGCTCACCAAAAGTCACGAGCCGCCACTGATCCGGAACAAGATGACGGCAATCAAAAATGTGATAGATATGTTAAACGGAATAATCGGAGAGAACCCCACCTCTGGGGAAATCCATCCAAAACCACGCCAGCCAAGAACCCCAACTCAGTCTCTGCCATCTTCAAGATCCTCGTCTGCAGACAGCGATAAGCACTCCTCAACTGATACTTGGGGAAATCAAGGTACACTCTTTTACTCCTTTATGAACTCTTCACCAATATTCCTATAGTATTAAATCTCTCTAGAATAATACATAGCAACCATCATCACGTAAATCTGAAATCAGACTTTTCGAGTTACACACAAAACTATAACTTTATTTCCTCTCCCATATATGCCAGAAACACATGGTGTGCCCGGTGAAGAAATAAACTTATGGTTTTGTGTGTAACTCGACAAAGCTGGTTATGGACTTACCTACTTGTGGTAAATTACCCTACAATTTATATCAGTATTATTGAGATGGCAATATGTTGTTAATATTTTACAAGAGATTGAAATAAAGTTTTCGCTGAGAATGCGGTTTGGAATGATTTAGCATTTCCAAAAATTACATCAAAAATAGCGTAGTAATATCTATATTCTGAGATATGCACTTTCAGGTCTCAGTTTTATAGATAAATGGTTATCTACAAAAGTATGCCCCGTATGTGTAATGAATAATGTGTGTACAAGTTATTTATCAAGGATCACCCTCTATTTCAGAATGTACGAGCTGATACAGAACTAGCACGGGGTGAAGAGTTGTCAGTAGACTCTCACCGATGAACATTCTCATCCGTCCGTCAAGGGCCATGATGGACTAAGGCTTTTGCTGGTGGCAAAGCCACACTGCTACTCAACACACAACCTACAACTTTAACTTTTGTGACTCGCCTGAAGATTTCACTGCTTTAAGATATTTCAAATTACATATTTTTTGTCAATGATATAATTTAAAATATGGTAGAGCAGACTAACCTTTACTCGGTGCAGAAGATTTGCATTAATGTATGCACCTCAGTTGAAGAAATAGAGAAGTTTCATTGCCTTCATATCACGATGGGTATTATCACACTAGTACAGGTGCATCTTTATTGGCAGGAGTACCTAAATATTCCTTACAAAAGCGACATTGATCCCCTCGGCACCTGTGCATAGTCGGGAAACACGCCAAACGCTCGCCCAACATATGTACAAGGTCGAAATTTGTCACATGAGAATGGGTTGTTTTTACGATTCGTTCTTGAGTTCAACAGCTCGGCTGTGGAACGATTTGCCGGCCTCTGTGTCTTTCGTTCCTACATGGGTCTCTTCAAGACCCATGTTCACTCCTTCCTCTCCACAAAGAGACCCTCCACGCAGCATCTTCAAAGATGACATAGGCCCGAGGGAAATTATTTTCCTTAGGGCTTCCTGTATAGAGTTAATATAAAAATAAAAAAGTTTTATACGGTAACCAAAATATTTCATTTATCTTCATACTAGTAAATTACACAGTTACACAACTGGGCACATAAGCTTGTTTTCACAACAATTTATGTATGCCCGACGTATGCCCCGGACCTGAGTTAGTAAATATTTTTAGCTGTTTAACACGGGGGTAGACAGAGGAGATAGACAGCAACACAATTTCGTCTTGGCACTCACTTCTTGCTTCATTTACAATCATACAGCTTCTCATACATATGTATTCTGTAATTCTGGCTCTTGAATACATGATTCTTCCTCTCGTGCCCCTACTTCTACCATTTACACCCGCGGCATATATCTTAACCAGATTTCTAAAATTACTCAATGTGATATTACTTTTCAAAGGAGGGATATATACTTTTGATATAAAGAAATTATCATTGTTATGTTTAATATGCTATTTTCGTAAATTCATTGATTTATTATTAAGTTTTGATGAAAAATAAAGAACAGTAACGCCGTTCTTCCATGGAGCTACGTTCAAGCGACGCGATCGCCGCTCGTCTGTATTTTCAATACTATTATAAGTGTTTAAAATCGCCGCTAGGCGCTGCACTATCAAAATTGTATGACAGGTAGCGGTAGCGTCGCTTGTAAATAGCTACGTGAACGATGGGCGTAAGTTTACAAATTAGGTTTTATTTAAAAATATATCCAAATTTCATATTAAAAAACGTCACAAACTTACGCTCGAAAATTTGGATAAATACTTAATTGTATATTGTGACAAAAACTATGCATGATTTAAAGAATATTTTGCTGTTTTTGCCGTCTTAATTTAAAATGTATAAAAATAAAAATGATTTTTTGATTTTGCATATTATGGGCATATCAAGAGTTTTTAGTGCATATTTCGGCCTTTTTTAGTGCATTTTTTGGCACTTTGTTAGCGCTTATAATCCGATGTCTATTATTGATAACATTTAAAAAAATTAAATAAAAACTTTTTAATTTGCATGATGTTTTTTATTATTCAAAAGAAAACTATGAATTGATTGATTTTTTAATGAAACTTTATTGTAGATAATTTAACTAGGTACATTGATTTCTTATTTAAACTCTCGTTTACAAAAAACGTGCTTTTTCGTGATTTTTTTTGCTTCAATGTATTTTTTACCCCTGAAACAAAAACTTGTTTTTTTTTATCCCAGAAACAAGGTTTTTATTTTTGTGACATGGCATCACTGGATTGTTGTTAGATGCAGGGTTGCCAATTTGCGGGGAATTCCCCAAATTGTGGGGATTTTTAAAGATTTTTGAAGAAATGGGGATTCTGCGGAGAAAATGCGGGGATTCTGGGCATTTCTTGATTATCCAACCATATTATAAAAATATGTACATTCGACGAAAGGTTTCATAGTCTATTTCATGGCAGCACTGTAGCATTTATTTCTACACGATAATGGGGCCGACAGACTTAGCCATAAAAGCTCCAGCGTTATTTGACTTGGCCTGTTTGAGCATATCGCTCGCCATACATTTCCATTGAGAATGCGGATATACGCCTAGCCAAATAACTTTGGCGCTTTTATAGCTTAGTCTGTCACTAGCATAATAGCCTGAAGTTCCGCACCTGAACTCCAAAAATGACGTATTGGAATCCGCAACTCTCAGTTCCTGTCGGTCTAACTATACAGTTATTAGCTATAGCAAACGCAACGAGAGTTGATAGCAATAAAACTGCTTTGAATTAATGTATTGGTGTATCCGTGTGGACGTCAAACTACCCCTAGTTCCCAGAACGGCCCTCTGTCTTGTTTTCACCCACTTCTTAGTCCGTCATGGCCCTTGGCGGACAGATGAGAATGTTCATCAGTGAGGGTCTACTGGCAACTCTTCGCCCTGTGCTGGTTCTGTATCAGCTCGTACATTCTGAAATAGAGGGTGATCCCTGATAAATAACTTGTACTCACATTATTCATTACACATACGGGGCATACTTTTGTAGATAATCATTTATCTATAAAACTGAGACCTAAAAGTGCATATCTCAGAATATAGATACATATTACTACGGTACTTTTGAAGTAATTTTTGAAAATGCGAAATCAAACCAAATCGCATTCTCAGCAAAAACTTTATTTCAATCTCTTGTAAAATATTAACAAACATATTGCCACCTCAATACTGATATAAATTTCTGGGTAATTACTACAAGTAGTTAAGTCCGTAACCAGCTTTGTCGAGTTACACACAAAACCATAAGTTTATTTCTTCACCGGGCACACCATGTGTTTCTGGCATATATGGGAGAGGAAATAAAGTTATAGTTTTGTGTGTAACTCGAAAAGTCTGATTTCAGATTTACGTGATGATGGTTGCTATGTATTATTCTAGAGAGATTTAATACTATAGGAATATTGGTGACGAGTTCACAGAGAAGTAAAAGCGTGTACCTTGATTTCCCCATGTTTCCAGTCGAGGAGTGCTTATCGCTTGTCTGCAGACGAGGATTTTGAAGATGGCGGAGACTGAGTTGGGATTCTTATCTGGCCTGGTTTCCGACTGGTGGATTTCCCCAGAGATGGGGATCTCTCCGATTATTCCGTTTAACATATCTATCACATTCTTGATTGTCGTCATCTTGTTTCGGATCACAATCTGAAATAAACAGATTTGCGCAATTGTAAATAAAAGATAAATATACATACAATTTACTTAAGGGATGTACATTAAGACATAAAAGTTAAACATTCATGAAACTTTGTGGTAAAGTGAATGAAGATTTATCTTTCAAAGGTTATTTAAAACAGTTTTAATTTATAACTGATTGACCATCGCAAACCAAAGAAAAATTATCGTATCTCACTTAAAAGCACATACATTAGTGACCACTAAAAAAATCTATGTTGGAACAAACACGGTTTTATGAGAAAGCCATGGAGGTATAAATGACCTAAAAAATCACGAAAGCATGGTAAAAACCATGCATCTGATAACACTGAAAGGTAGATATATTAATTCTTAATTAAAATCAGCCAGTAAAAAGCCACACACAAAAAAGTCAAAGACATCTGATGTGCGGCGCCAGCTTAAACCCTTATGTGTATTTGCTCAATGGGCCAAACGTTGATACGAACTAGCGGGTGACCTAAAGCGTTTGGCCTGCGGGTCGATTGCAAATACATGTACGTTTGGATTTACATTTACAATTAAATACACATACGATTTGGAGTGAAGTGTGGTGCGATTCGCAGGCCGAACTCTGCGTTTAGGGGCCACTATTGCTAGTAACACCACGGGTTGTCACTTACGCTATTCAAATATTTAATATATTATTCAGGTTTCTCCCCTTTAGCGGCAATTACACATCCAATTGGGAGCGACAGTACCGCGCACCACTCCAGCCTGCCGCGAAGAAAAGTAAAGTCCGAAAGTAAGGTAACAGTTTACAGCGCAGTTCATTGTGAGACTTAAGTGCGCGGAGGCCTGAAGAGATGCGGCGCTTGGTGCCGTCGCTCCGAAGTGTGTGTGTCGCTCCTCCTGTTACCTCCGACTGCAACTCCCGTATGGCCTATTATCAAAACGAAAGTGATGACCGAGTTTAATCGCATCAGTCGCGTTAAGGCTGGCTGCTGGCGATACCTCCAGACAAGCCACATCAAATCTCAAGGCGGTGTTTCAATTTTGCTTTGGAACTAATCTTGTCATTTCTGAAATTTTTTATTTACAGTAAATATTACAGTAACGTATAAAGAGGCTTTATAATATCTTAAAAGATTCAAAAAGAAGGACGAGATCACACAATTTTATTTGAATTTTGAAACAATCGGCATTGAAGTAATGTAATCCCCTTCGCTTTTTTTCAATATCGTGATTTTTAACGTACAAATTAGGCTTAAAACGAAATACCATGTGAACATCGCAATTCGTCAAAGACGGAGCTTCATCATTTCGAATAAAGTTATTGTTCATTATTAATTGTGATTGTTATTATTGACATTTCAAAATCCCACCATAAATAAACCAATCCATAAATATACCACCAATAACATTCCCACCAACGGCACCAACCCGTAAATAAACCAATTCCCACCAACCTCAGAAAAGCAGAAAATAGACAATATTCACAAGGCTGCCAATATAATCATCATCACACTGCTTTAACCCTTTGACAACGTCATAACAATACGACAGGCGGTAGTGGGGGTAGGAGCCTACCGAGCCTACGTTATTCGCCGCCCTTGCAGCGGGCTTCATTTGCTGTTGGGCGGCCCTCGGGGGAAGTCGGAAGGTCTCATCGTGCAAGTGAGTCTTTACTTTATTGTTAACCATTTATTGTTAACGCATTGCGATTGCGCCATGTTGTGAAATGAAATGAAAATCCACCAGACACTGCACCCTTTATTACTACATTAAATCACTTTAATAAATATAATATTATCAGTGATTTTCTATAGAAATTGCATTTTGTTTAAAGTTTCGGTGAAATTACACAAATCTGCCTCAAATTATTGAAATAAAACTTTATCTTGCTGAGGGTTGGTTTGTACTATGTCCACCAAAACTCGTATTGAGAAAACGAGGTTTGAAGTTTAATAAAATTCTATGATTGTTTCCTTTACTTTAAACTAATTGTTTAAATAATAATATAAAGTACATCTATTATAAATAAAAGAACAACATAATCTTTACACTCATGAACATAAGGTTTTCCAATAAATAATAGTAAATAATTAGTATTGGCCAGATGAACAATTAAAAAGACTCCAACCCTCATTTTTTGTAATTACTATGGAGATAGAAGAAAACGTGATGTTCAAAATGTAAGTTCCCGCTGATTTTTTTTTGCGTGAGGATATAGTAGATAAAAATATGATTAATATTACCAACCATTAGTAAGAACCAACCCTCAGCAAGCGATATAGTTACACGGATCACTCGGGGGAAGGTTTACTAGAGCGAATTGGACTTTAATTAGATTGACTTTAATTAGATTATAACGAGTCTGGGTTCATGGTCATATTACATTGTAGACAAGTTAGCGGTCACTCCATACATGGAGAGCTAATTTGAAAAAAAATATAAAAAATTATGTTAGAACCCATCATGTTCCCATCACGCATAATGGCCTCCACCAATGTGAGTTTTTCTACGAATTTTGTAATTGGGACTATAGCTAAGTAATTTAAAATCGTGTTTTTGGTTTGAAAATTAGATCGTTTATAAATATTTTAAATGCTTTAATTAAATAGTGAGTTGAACAAATGCCTTTGAAATAATTTAGTGTTTTTTTTTATTAGTATTTTTAATAAACCCAGAAAAAAATAAAGTACCAGGCCTATAAATACTACTTTAAAATTCAAAATCTCCTACTTACGAACCCCTTTTCGGTTATGGCTTTATTGTATAATGTGGGAAAATAAATTATTTATAAAATGATCTTAAAACATTCAAATATTTGTTCCGGAACTTTCCAAAATAAAATAAAACACGTTTTGGCGATGTTTTTTCTTGTGTGTTTTGCACCACGTGGCGCATCGCCTTAATATATTGATTACAAAGTATTGTGAAACATTAGATTCCACCATTGGGGGAAATATCGTAGGTAATATTGTTATTATTTAATTTTTACTGGTTTCATTGCATTATTACTCCAAATACTAAGTTTTGAGATAATGAGGAAAGCAGTCTTCGAATGCTCTCCATAAATCAAATAATATTTACACGTGTTTCTGTTTTAAATTTTAAATATGCTATAAAATAACACCGGGAAACATAAAAGTACATTAGATAGAGGCTACACAAAATGTTACTTATAACTGCAGACTCAACTCAAAATAAACATTTTCTGAGACGTCTATCTAACTAATCTACTGGACGCTCGAAACATCTGCGTGTGTGTGCATGGTTGCTAGAATGCATTGTCATCAATGAGTCTATCTGCCGAGTTTCATCTCGATCGGATGGATGTCTGTAAGTGGTCTAATTTCCACTTGCAAGATTCCATTTCGTTCATTAATTAATACATTCTTATCAAAATAAAAATATAAAATGCACATTTTTTCATCTGACCCGACATTTTGTAATAATAAAGCTAAATCTAAGTATTTAAATAAAAAAATATATAAATTAACCATGAGGCCGAGTAAGGCAAGTTTATTTTTTTACCGAAAATATATGTAAATGAAATTTTGGACCTCGTGGGAGCAATCCTAATCCAGGGATATAGTCATTAATAAACCACTCAAGTGCTTGAAATAATATACGTTATACGGTAACCGGTCTACTCAGTGGCAACTTTTTAATAATATTGGTCCAATAATACGGCCGTAGAAATTGTCATTCATCATGGTAATACATAATAACGCTTGTGATTAAAAACGATTAAACTGAGAATTGTAATTTTAGGAATATTCATATTTAACATACTTTGCCATTGACGTAAGTGCATATTACCAATGTACTAAACGACAGTTTTCAAAATTTCTAACATTTATAATATGAAATTACATAATAAAAAGTCTAATCTGAGGTAGTTTGTTCTGAATCGTTACTGAGATAAATTATGATGCTGATGAATTGTCATGTGAGGAAGTTTCGTCTATGACTAAATTTATTATGAGAACTCAGATGGTGATATATACATAGATATTCAAACGCAGAAGATGCGAAACATATACCACTGAGACACGGATCCGGGAAATTATTTTCAAAACCAAAAATTGTCTTTGGACGTATTTATACCAATGTCACCAATGTTTTTAGAAAAACTTTTTAAGATTATTTATTTTTGAAAGTATCATGTCGACCAAGATTTGTTTTTTCACCCGTCAACGCAAGTGTGCATTTTCAAGTGGGATAGGTTGTTTTAGAAACGGTCACGTGGCGAAATCTCGAAATCAGGAATGTAGTTCTTGAACATTAGCGAAAGTTCTCTTCAAAACAACAATGGTGCCAGTGGTGATTCATTTATGATAGTGACATTAGTGACACGTGGTTGGTTTATTTTTGAGTGACGCAATCTGTCAGACGGACCATAAATAAGTTAAAAAATAAATGCTTAGTAATCTTTATAAAGTGTCGCCGAAAAGGTTAAAAAGAGCCAGCTAAAACATTGTGCCACAGTAAAAAATATTTTAAAGACGTGTCAGTGAATATTTACATGGTCTCAATGATTGGTGATAACATGATAACTAAGCAATAAGTGGTCTACACACTATACTGCGAACAGCCCGACATTTAGCAGCTTTTAGCAGCTGGCTAAAAATCGCAGGTTGGAGGTTGCCTCCAGACGATGCTTTTTGCAGTAAGTTGGTTTCTTTTGCTCTGTGAACACGTATTCACAGCGCTCCCGAACTCGGTCACTTTCGAAATGAATTTGCGAAATGCTTAAGCCGGGTCTCTTGCTTCAACATTGTCGCCTCCTGCGACTTTTTTTAAATAAGTTTTTATTTCAGTGAAAATAAAACTAATTGTTAATCGAAATCGACAATTGTTAATCGTTAATCGACCACACATACCTAATTAATTATGGGAATAAATTCATAACAGCAAAAATAATTAAACAATATTCATTCTTTAATCCATTGAGAAAAATATTTGCCACCGCTAATTTTCCTTTTAGACCTACTCGACTCCAAACACCTTTTTATTGTAATAACTCTGGGACCACCGCAGAACAAAATGCAACAATAAATCGCTTACACACTTTTGGCAATAAATATGCTAATATCGATCACGCCGGTAATCTGGCATCATACAAAAGATGCATTAAACAAAATTTGTCTTCTAGTACCATGTAAACATAATGATCATGTAAACATAATATGCTTACCAGTACTTGCAAAACATTAATTCATTAGAAATCATAGGTACTTGTAAAATTCATCATATCGGTTAATATTTATAATCCATAATATCGACCTCTTAACTATTCTATTTTATTTTTATTTTTCATTGCTCCTATGAGGACTTTTTACTTTATATTTTATATTTAAATCATTGTACCTTTTAAAGATATCTTATATTTCTACTTTTTTTATTATTATTATTTTATTCTCACTTTTAACTTTTTTTATTTTTGCTTAATAATTTAAAGCTTGTACTTTATACTTATACTTATACGTTATACCATATTTTTCACTTTACATTTATATTTTACCCTTAACCTACTACTTATAATCTTACTACTTACTTTTTACATTTTTTTTCCTTATATTTAACTTACAAATATACTGTTAGTCATTCTTCATGTTGTTGTACTATTTATATTGTATGTCAATTATGTTAATGGCACATGTTGTGCAGTATATGTGTAAATAAATAAATATAAAAAAACCATGTACTCCAAAGAGCGTAAGCGACATTTCTAAGGGAAAATATCTGTCAGGGTGATAGGCAAAACAGCGTAACCGCCACTATCTCCACTACTGAAGGCATTCAGATAATTGCATTATCAGTTCTATACAGGCAGTAACCAAATATCAATAATCGTAATTAACCAAAATCATTTTTTGAATCAACTAAGAAAGTTATTTAAAAAAAAACCTTCTCCTGAACACTTTGCTGTTTGTCGCTTACGCTGTTCTGCCGATTATGGGTCGATATAATATGTGGGTTCGGTTAGGTATAATACGCACTAAAATTAATATTAAAAGAGATTCCATTTTGACCAATTACACTATCGTCAGAATTTCTGCTAAAAGAAGTCAATTTCAGAAGACAAAATACTTGATACTGCTACCATGGAACATTTCAGGTTTAAAAAAATAATGTCAGATAAGGTACATACTATTACGGAAAGAACATACGAGTTCGATAATATAACATAACAGAGCATCTAATTATAATCATATTAAAATATGAATAACAGTATATACGTCGTTAAAATATTTCAACGATAAACACGAATAGTTTTTGTAAAGTTTGTTTATAAATTATAAATTACAAACCTTTATCACGCTTTGTTATTACTTTATTAACCTTTGTTGAAGCAAAAGACCCGGCTTAATGTGCTACAGAAGTTCTGCAGATTGGTGGTTGCCACTAGACCATGCTATTTGCAGTAAGATCAGTGGCGGGTCGAGCACATTTTCGATGGCGGGGACCGTCATTTTTATGTGTAGATACTGACGTCTCACTGCCAGAAAGTAACGATACGAGACTCAATACAAATATAGGTATACCCAAATAGTAATAATATAATTTCTTACAGAAAATTTTATGAGGTACGAAGATAAGTCACGCACCTAACCAGAACCATCAAATAGGGTGCGTAAATAAATATTAAGTTTAAATAAAAATAAACACTTGTTCACAACCAAAAACTCGTGGTTTAAACAAAACAAGTGTTTTATTTATATATGTCAAACCACAAAGTGATTGCTTTCTACAATTATGTAAATATGAAGTTTAATAAAAATAGCACAAGACAAATTGTACTTCGGTTTGAGGTGTTTTAACCACGAGAACGGCGCTATAGAAATAATCCGATCAATCGATATCAATATTATTATTTTACTAAAACGTCATATGCAATAAATTATTATTATGCTGCAAGGAAGGAAGGAGAGAAATTAAAAATTACTTAACCGAAGTAATTTTTTAGATTATATTTCTGCAATTACTTTTATGTTCAGAACGCATTCATTATTTTTGTGAACACAAAGAATTGTCAATTTTTTTCTTGTTAGGTTTCAGGAATAGTGTAGAGTATATGTAATAGTAGTTTATTTATTTCATTTCTACGGTATAAATATACCATTAACATTAAACGTTTATAAGTAGGGACTGTCCCCATGGTCCCCTTGTGAAGAAACGCCACTGAGTAAGTTGATTTCTCGGGCGCTGTGATCACGTGTACGGACCATGTCGTTCTGGCTGCAAACAGCCAGAATCCGTCTGCGGCAGCACCAATTCGGACGCCGCAGTAGTAAAATAATAATACTCTGCTCGCAAATGCGGCAGAAAGTGGAAACAATCGCTCCGGCAGTAAAGAAATAATAATACGGCAGACGAATAATAACAATTCGGCAGCCGGTTTTGCCTACTAACGATGCGATTTCTAGCCATCTGCAAAAAGCCGGCTGTTCGCAGTACCATGTGTAGTGGCCATTAAAGTCAGCGTACTTAATTATGGAGGACACACGCGCGTTTTTTTTTTGAAATTTAAATACGTAAAAAAGCTTGCCTAGCGTGAAGTCGGCTACGATCTAGCACCATAGTTCTTCATAATATTATAATAATTTATTTTTATTGTTGCAGACACACAGATGCTTTCTGCATAAATAAACCCATTCCTGTCAGCCTGGGGGAGGTTCTGGACCCCTCCGTCAGGACGATGGCCATCTTCCGGCCGGAGAGAAAACTATGCCAAGGTAAGAACTCTTACTTCTTTTTCTTATTTATAGTGTATAAGGTTAAAATTAGATGAATTTGTGTTATTTCACAATTTATTCACTTTAAAAAATATGTGGGCATTTTCGCCAAAGTTTGCATTTTTTATTGGATTTTTAAGGGCGATTGACCAGCGGCTGAGAATAAAAGTTTAAAAATGCTTGCGACTGTACAGTGAGGTTCCAATGAGAAAGATCGATTATTCCCTTATCAAATTTTGTAATTAAAAATTTTATATCGATTTATTTCATTCAGAACTTGCTTTAATATATACCTACATCCAAGTAATAAAAATGTTAAAAAATTTGTGTTGTTTAATAACGCAGGTACATATATACGTACACATATACGCAGGGGCATATATGTACACATATACGCAGGGGCATACGTCATTCCTATGTCTACCTACGTTAAATTATCGTGAAAACAAGCTTATGTGTCCAAGCGGTTAATAGAATCTATCCTTTGAAAATTGAACAAATCTGCCAACGACCAACGGTATAACCTTAGTATATTAAAAATAGACTTTGTTTTTCAAAATTTTAAAACTGCATTTACCAGATAAAATAACAATATTTCAAAATCAATATATGTTTTTTTGTAAAAAAGTGTCAATACGTCTAGAATTTGATTTAAAAGGAACTAATTTCCGGTATTCTCTGGTAATACCCTCGTAAATAGTTATGTGACATAGAATAGGTGTTGGAAAGTTATATATTTAATATGCAAATTTATTAATTTACTTTATTTAAGTCAGTTAAACGCAACAGTCAAACCTGCATATATCTTTATTTAATTTTTACATCAAAACTAAAGTAACTAAACAACTTAAAACTGAATATAAGAAAAATAAAATATATTGAAATATTCAATAAAATGCCCAACACAGAATTAAATTTGACAATAAATCATAAAAAATGAGATCAAATACCTGGGTGTAATACTGGATTCAAAACTAATGTTCACAACAAATTTTGAATATGTGCTATGGTATCAAATAAGTCAACTTTCTTAGAAGACTAAGAAATAATCTGAATGGAAACACTACAGAGCTCATTTATAAAACTATAGTTGCTCCACTTTTAGATTATTGCTCCTAGATGTTATATTTGGCAAAAGAAGGAAATTTGAACAAACTAGATGTTATAGAATAGAGCTATGAGATGTATACCAGGAAAAGGCAAATACGCAAGGGTTAATCAAATGAGAGCAGCTAAATTGGATTAAAGAGACTGTTATTTAAAGTGTTAATTTTTGTCCACAAAGTCATGAACAACCAAACGCCAAAATATTTTAAGGGTGTAATTGTTTTTAATAGAGATGTACATAATAACGAAACCAGAAGTGTAAGGGGGTTTCTCACCATTCTCCCAATAGCTTATCTATCCTAATAACGAATATTATTAAAAATAAAAATAAAATACTCGCAGTGGTTACAAAACTCTGCCAACTTATCCAATATACAGCCACTATTCATAGGTTCGATTATGGAATTATAAACTCCAATTTAATAACTCAGGTGCGCGGCATACGTCATTCCTATGTCTACCTACGTTAAATTATCGTGAAAACAAGTTTATGTGTCCAAGCGGTTAATAAATAAATAAACCGTAAATCGAAAATATTCGTTATTTGTGTAGATAAGCTATTGGGAGGATGGTGAGAAACCCCCTAAATAGAATTAGAATGCCACATATGAAGGAATCCAAATCACAGAACTGCCTAATGTACGGAGGACTAAAGATGTATGATGAAATGCCTGAAAGTCTGAAGAATGAATATATTTAAAAATAAATGTTATGTTTATTGCAAAAATATTTAAAGTTACAAAATGAAGTATTATCTTGTTTATATTCATGTTGTATAAACTAACTCAATATAATAATAATAATAAAAAGGCACCTACCTAGTGTGTTTTTATTATGTCCCATTTCTACACAACAAAGTCTGATTTCGATATTAATTTTAGGTGATAGTATATATTTTCAGATTTTGGGTATATTCTGTCAGAAGGTGAGAAAATTCCTCATAAATAATTCCCAAATAAATGGAATATTTCTGAATGTATCCAAAAACCTAAAACTGTTTCTTGAAAGGAGATGGAATATGCTCTCAAAGGTTATTATTAGAAATACACATATTATTTTTGAGTTGTAAAATTATTTTATTCAAACATAAGAGTTAAAAATGGCTTACCTTATGTTTTTTGTATCTAAAATTACTTTTCTACCTCACAGTCGCCTTCCTTTTTTGTATCATGTAAAATAATTAATTAAAAATTCACAATTTTTTTTTTCAAAATGCTGTCAGCAACTTTGGTTTCATAGACACATTTGAATTTTTCTATAGTTAAATTGAATTTTTCTATAGTTAAATTGAATTTTTCTATAGATTTGAAAATAAAGTGTGGAGTTTTCTCTTTCTAACACCGTTTAGATTTATATGAGACCTATGTGAGCTGAGACAAATTTGATCTCCTGTGATGAATCAATAATAGAAATAAAACAAATAAAATTTTCTTGCGCACGCCGGTGTTTGAACTTGCAACCTCCGGATTGCTAGTCGAGAGCCTTACCCTTCGACCATGGAGGCTGCCAATATGATGGTCCAATAAAATATATTAAAAAAATAATAATGAATCTTAATAATAGTCCAGCCTCTCTGATGGTATTGGCTTGCCGAGTTGTTTTGGTGGTCCATCCTCTCTGCCTGACCCTGCGGTGCGGGGAAAGGGGTTGCTCGGTGTTTAGTTGAAATAAAAGATTCTAGAACATCAATGAGCTAGCGATGTTGTGCGATGTATTTGTATGTTTGCATGTTGTAATCGTGATCTTTTGACTCCGTTTGCCAAGCGATTTTTTATGCCTATTACCTATATTCGTGGCGATTTAAGGTACACTAAGAACACAGACAATTTTAGTTTGTGACTTCTGTTAAAACGTTTGACATATATATCGTTGTTGTACGCACAATATATCTCATCATCAAGCAATCTTCTGAACAGGCCGTCCATTGATATGCTTGGTGTAACTAATGACCAGCTTAGGTATGAGGACTATATCGAAGCAAGAGTTTTAAGTTAGCCTCTTAAAACCCGGCCCAACTGTACAGGGCCCGCAGATACTGCAGATAGTATAAAATCCTGTACAAATCGCAAGTGCGCCTGCGGTTGAATTTGGTAGCCACCTCTGGTCTGGAGCCCCAAAATACCTGAAAAAACCCTTGACTCTATGCTTAAAAGGGCAGTCTGTTAGATTCTCACACTTCAACACACCTCAAAACACTTTCAACACACTTTCGACACACTTCAACACACTTCATAGGACATGTTGAGGTGAGTTGATGTGCGTTGATGTGCGTTGATGTGCGTTGACGTGTGTTGACGTTTGTTGACGTGTGTTGACATGTGTTGATGTGTGTTGACGTGGGTTGACACGTGTCCATCACATATATTCTAATTATGTATCAATGCAATTTTTTAAAATTAAGTACATTATTTATTTTTCTAGGTGCAAGGTTTTCTATCAAAGAAGAGTGTGACATCATGAAGCTGTAATTTGGTTCAGCGCTGAATCACCACATCTATCGTACATCTGGCGTACATCTGGCGTACATCTGGCGTACATCTGGCGTACATCTGGCGTACATCTGGCGTACATCTGGCGTCCATCTGGCGTACATCTGGCGTACATCTGGCGTCCATCTGGCGTACATCTGGCGTACCATCTACCTGTCTGGCTTGTTGGGAAGTGAAATTTTATTCATTATACTTTGATTTTTCTATTTTCTATTGTATTTTGTTGATTACCATTAAGCAGGGGGGCCCCCCTGACTGAATATTTTCATAAACTGGTATATAGTTTTAAAATGATTTCTGTTTTAGCTTTAAGCCCGTTTTAACTTTAACCTGTTTATCTTTAAGGACAATCACCTTTAAGCACATCTAGCTGTAAGCACGTCTATCTGTAAGCACTTCTAGTTTTTAGAATGTGAGGCGTTTGTAGGGCATTTTTAGCACGTAAGGCATTTTCGGCACGTAAGGCGTTTTCGGCATGTAAGGCGTTTTTAGCATGTAAGGCCTTTTTAGCACGTAAGGCGTTTTTATCATGTAAGGCGTTTTTAGCACGTAAGGCGTTTTTAGCACGTAATGCGTTTTTAGCACGTAAGGGGTTTTTAGCACGTAAGGCGTTTTTAGCACGTAAGGCGGTTTTAGCACGTAAGGCGGTTTTAGCACGTAAGGCATTTTTAGCATGTAAGATTTGTCGTTTGGTTTTAAGCCATCTAGTGGAGTTCGAGATGCGGAAGAGGAACACAGATAAGTTTATATTTTATTAACTATGCTTTGATTTTTTTTTTGTGTTGGTTCCCCTTTTCATTACATTATAATAACATCTCTTTTAGTTTGTTTTCAGCTCGAACCGCTCTGCCTCTGCCATGCCTTCTCTTCTAGTTCTCCTGCACTCCAAGGGGAATGGTTAACCTGCACTTCAGAGAAACATCCGTCGACTCTTCTGTGGAATTGGTAAGAAATTGCATTTAAATAAAGTTCCTTTTTTAAATTCTTTTTTTTGCAGTTCAACAAACTATGAATATAAAAAAATTGTGAAGCTATATTACAATTTTTTTCGCGTTGCGAAGGCCTTCTTTAACTCGATAAATGAAGTTTGAAAAAATAATTGTTATTGAGATGTTGATGTTTCTTTGAATAGATTGTAAATTAGGAAATATAATAAAAAAAATTGTCTCTTGTATTCCTTTGGCTCCTCACATCCCATTTTCATTCATTTTAACCCCTTGGGCCTTCAACATATTCTGTCAGTAGGTCAGGATATTTCCGCTTTGCATTAAAATCCAAATAATTTTGTGAGCATATCTGAAAACTAACTGTTTTTGAAAGGTGATGAAGTACGTTTTTAAATTTTATTATTAGACATAACCATGTAATTTTGTAATTATAATTTTTTTTAATGCAATCTTTAAAAATGATTCACCTTAGGTTTTTTTTTAAAACATAAAATACAGGTAATAAAAAAAATAAGCATATTTTATTAATGTTATCATTACCAAACTTTTTTTCGTTTCAAGTAAAAATAGTTTTCTAAAAATGCATAAAATTTGTTTTTTTTTCAAATTGCAGTTGGAATCTGTGGTTTTATACATATATATGTATAGTATAAAGGTTTACATTTTAATTCTTTTGTGGTTAACTTTTGGATTTGAATATATAGTGTTGTGTTTTCTCTTTCCAATACCGTTTAGATCATATTTCCAACTATTGTAGTAAAGGAGTCACAACTATTTTTATGAAACCTGTATGAGTTATTCCGAAACGCAAACAAATTAGCCTGAGGGGCTGTAATCTCTTACTTTATCATTATAATAACATCTGTTTTGGTATTTTTCAGTTGGGACCTCGCACACCATCTTTGACGGCACTCCGGGGGACTTGGTTGACGGCACTCCGGGGGACTTGGTTGACTGCACTCCGGGGGACTTCGTTGACGGCACTCCGTGGGACTTGATGGGATCGCCAATGCCTCTGTGGATTTGGTATGTTATTTCATTTTAATAATTGCCTTTTAACTTCCTATTGTTTTATATGGCAGCTTTTCACAGCAGTTTTTCAACGGGTGTGGATGGTGTGAAAAACCTATTGATTTTATTAAATTTGAGATCGGTACATCGATCATCTAGTTGATATGTCGGACATTTCTGAAAATTTTTAATTTGAGTTAAGTGTGCATTCATATGTAAAAGTATACCCTCTGTCTGATACAATACTCGGATTACTCATAAATATTACAAAATTATTTATAATGCCCAAGAACTCATAGTGAAACAAAACAAAAAATTGATGTTTTGTTGGTTACTACAGTAGGAAATTTCAAAATGTCGTCCTATTGTACCAAACCGTAATGCCTCCTGTGTTATTTTATAGAATATTTAATATGTAAAAACAGACACATGTAAATAATATTTGATTTTGATTTTGACGAGCATTCGAATATTGATTTCCACATTGTCTCAAAATTTAGTATTTGGAGATGTCTGACTAATCAACTAGACGATCAATATATAAGATACATCGCAGGCGTGCGCACAACAAATCACTAAAGTTTTATCGCAATCGGGTGTGTGGTTTAGGAACACATAAGGGACAAACAAAGACACGTTTCATTTTTATATATTAAGATTGGTGAATTTACTGAAGACTTGGCTTACGGAAAGAATTTATTTATATTAGCTTACAAAGACATATTATTCTAAATACTTTAAAATTGTAACTTATGTTTTTCATAATTTTTCTTTTATCTTTTTATAAAAAGTAGTTTATCGGGACTTTTTGTCTTATATTTGTAAAGTGTATAAAATAATTTAAAAAACAAAAAAAAAAAAAAAATTATTTAGCGATACCTAGTGGATTTATAATTTTTATAATTTTTTGGATTTTATTGCAAAGCGAAAATATTTTGACCTTCAGACAAAATTGGCCCGAGACATTAAGAAGAATAATAAAAGTCTTGACTTACCAAACATGAATCATAGAACACAAATTTAAAATCGCTCTTGCTTCACAAGAGAGGAGTGAGGTCTCACATGAGGAATACAGTTTTTTGATACGTAGTGTCATTGCAGATATTGGAGCTCTGAGAAAAAAAAAAAGAAATGAAAATAACATATTTTACCGATTCCTAGTGAGGAACTGTCGTAAAAATGGTGACAGTCTGACGGAATTGCAGATTATAGTTGCAAATGGTTGAATGTTTGTGTTCGCTGTAACAATCTTAAAATAATTATCGCAAATAACACAAAACACCAAGAAAATAGCCTTTAACCTCGCCTTTAATTTTCATTTGTTTTGAAAATGTCTTGATTTTACATTATAATAACATCTCTTTTTGTGTCTTTCAGGACGATGCGTGTCATCTCTGCGCCCCGCACCAGCTCCAGTTTCCCAGGATTTCGGGGGACTTGGTTGCTGGCACGATCGCCAGCGCTTCTCTTGACTTGGTATGTTATTTCAAATATTTTACTTTTTAACCCCTAAAAAAATTGGCGTATTTTGTCAGAGGCTAAAAATATTCCCGCTTTGCAATAAAATCCAAATAAATGGAACATTTGTTAACGTATTCGAAAACTAAAAACTGTTTTCGAAAGGTGGTGAAATAGGCTTTCAAATTTCTATATTAAAAATTACTATGTATTTTTTAAAATATAATTTTTTTTTGCGAAAACTTTAAAAAGTTTTAAAAATGGCTCACTTTACTTTTTTTTCTAACTAAAATTACTGATAATGAAAAAAAATAAAACACCTACATATTTCATTAGATAAATGAATTATAAACCTTACTGTCACCTCACTTTTTTTCGTTCCATATAAAAAAAAAAATCTTAAAAAATTCACAAAGTTCCATAATTTTTTTTCAAATTGCTATTGGAAACTTTGGTTTCAGAAAGGGGTAAATTTTATTTTTTTAGTGGTTTTCTTTTAGATTTGAATATATAGTTTGTTGTATTCTCTTTCCAATACCGTTTAGATCACATTTCTGACTATGATAGTAAGGGAGAAACAGCAATTTCTGTGAGACCTATGTGAGCTGGGACAAAAATGGTCTCCTGTGATTAAACGGGTTTTACTATTGTTCTTTATAGCAGTTTTTCAACGGGTTCTTATTAAAAATCTATTTATTTCGTTAAATTTGAGTTGGGTTTATGTAAGTTACTAGTAAGTACCCATCACGCGTCACAACGCCACTCAAAGAAAGTGTTTGATTTCAAATCTGTTAATTGAAGTGCTTTTGGATACACAATATTTTCTATTTTTCCAACGCGTAAACTGTGTGCAGCTTAATCATTTTAACTCCGCGTCTTTGTTAATTACTTAAGTTGTTTTATAGAAATTTTTAAGGACTTCAAATTTAACAGGTATAATTATGAAATACCAAAGCAAGCCAATATTTTATTAATATAAGTAGAACATCTTATATTCTTACTCAAATTTGTTTATACACTATGAAAATCGCTAACGGCTAACAGCAGAGTTTTCTTAGAACTAATTACAACAATAGGACGTAGACTTAAATTTTTTTTGATATTTGTAATATTTAAATTCAACTTTACACTCTTTCTAATTCCCAAGATGTCTAGTATGTCTAAATGAATACATTAATATTACAATGTAGTAACTCTATTTCAGTGTCAAGTGGTGTCGTGTCTAGATTCCGTCGGCTTTTTATAGATAGAATTTGTCTGCCGTTGCCCCTCTAGATTTCCTTAATGCCCCCTAATTTTCTTTGAGCCTTCTACTGCCCCCCTGAAAAACTCCACCGCCCACAAGGGGGTGATATCGCCCACTTTGAGAAAGACTGGTCTAAATGAATACTATTTACATTTCATTGTAGTAACTCTTCCATTATTAAAATCAAATATATAATTCGTCTGCAATAAATTATTGGCAAACTCCGAGAAACTATTACGTATTTAAAAATGCTTAACATATATTTTCGAAATGTGCGAGGTCTTCGCACAAAAACTCATAACTTCTTATATCTGGTCCTTTTGAACAATTATGATATTAATCTGATTTGTGAAACTTGGCTAAAAAATCAATACATGATAGTGAATTGTTATACAATAGATACAATGTATTTAGAATGGATCGTAATTACTCTGTATCTGAACCGCAGCAGGGAGGGGGGGTACTAATTGCAATCTCCAAATCTCTTAACCCTTTCTGACTGGCAAAAAATGTATGAAATTTTAATTTTTACACCGAAAATTTATAGATCATTTTTTCGGAACTATGAACGTTTGTAGCCTTTTTCTGATTCTGAACTAAATGTTGGTATTTACTCGAAACCTCTTTGGGGGTGACTTTGATCATTCTTTCCGTTGACTCTTCATGTTTTTTTTAGTTTTATTATCAATTTATTAACTGCTTGGACACATAAGCTTGTTTTCACGATAATTTAACGTAGGTAGACATAGGAATGACGTATGCCCCATACCTGAGTTATTAATATTCCATAATTTAAGATAGAAGAAATATATCCGACCAGAAATTTTTATTTAAAATCATCAACTTCGTTGTTAGTAGAAAACATTAATTTTCACTGTTCAATACAAAATACCAGATCAAACCAACTATTCCAAATCCCTCATTCAAAAACAAACTGCGCACAATATTCATTTCTCAAAAGGACGTGCACAAAATCCAATAATATCTTTTCAGACATTGATATTTTCCATTTGTCCTCGGGCTAATTTAGTGAATGTGTTATAGAAAAAATTCAAACAAATTGTTAATTATGAACCCTCTACACCCCTGCTGCATGTTATTTTCTTATTCTCGTTATATTGTTTATCTTTTTTTTATCATGTTAAGACACGGGACAGATGCGAAGTTCACATCAAAAGATACTTTATTACACAATAGCACTCACCATACAATCCTATACAGACCCGCCACACGTAAAAAGATGCATTATAAGTGTGGTTCGAGTGTTCGCTATTCGCCTTTATTCTCCATAACTGCTGCCGCCGCTATACTTAAAAAGTTATGTGACCCCCCTCATTTTAACTACTCGGAGCGCCGTGCTCAAGCCGCTGTCTCCCGTCAAGTTGACATATCCAGTACAAAGAAATGATATTCCCTCGGCCGCTCCAGATATCAACTGATCATCTCTCCTGCCGTAGGACGAAATCTTTTATAACGTAGTGTGTCGGTAGAAAAGATATTGTGTTATAAAGTATCTTATGTGAACTTCGCTTGATGTGAAAATGTATTATTTTTCTGTTTATGATATGAATTTTATGCGGAATCTCATGTAACAATGTAATCAATGACCCATTGATTATAATTTAAAAAAAAAATGGTGGTCCATACGAATAATTTTTTTCTGATAATGTCAAAATTTTTTCTGAATTCTCAGAGGTCCCAGAGGGCTCCGAGGGTTGACTACATTATATTTTATTATTGATTATATTTTATTATATATGAGGGTTGACTACATTATATTTTATTATTGTGTGGTTTCCATATTTCATTGAAAAAACCATTAAGGCTATAATTACGATCGATAGACAGCTTCTGGAAGTATCATAGTTACTAATAATGTGATACAGTTAACATAGATCAACTTGAGTAAATGAATTCATTAAAAAAATAAAACATGACAGGCTGGTTTAGCAAGATGTGTGTAAGGGAAACGGGGATTGGCCTTACAATTACGTAAGAAAATACAATAAATTTAATGTTTTAGGGAATTTAGACATTTGTATTTGCAAATGGCATCGATTGTTGTTGTACTTGTTGTTCCTGTTGATTTATATGTTATTTCACATCAGGCACATAAATAAACAGTGATTAGACTGTTTTAAACAGTAAATTTTACTTAGCACGAGCACTGACTTCGTAATTTGGCTGTTACGTACCCAGACCTGTACTTTAGTAGGCCTTGCATTCTCTAATGACCATAAATAAAATCTTTTTAATAAGCAATTAGTGTCTATTTACAAGTTGTCATTACTTGGCTTTTACTAGTGTTTGCGGAGTAAAATTTTGTCATCACACAACGAGGGCATTTTGGCACTTTTTTAGTGCATTTTGCTTAAGGGTAGGAACGACCTCATGTGAAGCCCAGCAGTTTCGTACTAAAAATACGAAATCGAAAACAATACAATAAGGAAGTTGAGTCCTTTTTTAAATATTTTTTTTCTACATGTAAACTTAAATACTAGTAATTTTTTTTTAAGTTCGTTTTCATAATTAAATTAATTCTACAAGTGTGCATTTTATTGAGCCCGCGAATACGCACGGTACAGGAGAGTGTGTGACGTCATCTGGTCCCTTGTTTGTGTGAAATATAAGGGAAAATATTTACAAAATCAGACAATATCTAAAAAGTGTGGTTTTTTCAAAAGTTTGAAATTTTTCCTTGAATATCATATTTTTGTATCCAAAAATATAAAAAAATTGTGATAAGACATCATTAAAAATTTTATTTAACATAAGACTCTTTTAATAAGAAAATTTTATTTAAATATGATCCATATTTCAGAAGTTATAGCTATTTTAAGTGAAACGTAATTTGGCACGCGAATCTAAAGAAAATCGCCCGCTTTACAGAGGAAATTGATAATAAAACCACCCGCAAACATTTGTTAATATTTTACATTATCTTTATATTAGGAAAATTCTTTACGGAATATGGGAAATATATGCAGAGAGATTGGGTGGTTAGGAGTGTAAAGTGTATGGGTATTGTATTGAAATGTATTGCAGCTATGAGAGGATTCATAGCGTTATTTGTGCTTCAAAGTATGGAGTTTGGATTCTGCTTTTGGGTTATCAAGGAGAAGTTTGAAGATTTTAGGAGCTAGGTAGATGAATTGTCTTTGCGCTGTCATAGAAAATAGTTTAGGTGATGGCCTCCTTGGTTGTAGGCATGCGCAAATAAATCCCTTCCCCACTTCCTTCAGCCTCACAACTCAAGTATACCCCAATTGGGGATGCCATAGTTTCACTGGCTCCAGAAGGGAGCAGTTGGGACTCACGTGCAATATTCAGTGAAAAATTAAGTGAAATGAAAAAAGGTACATTGTAATGTGATTGTGTGAGTGATTAAATATATATTGTATTTGTGTAAGAAGTTGTCATACATAAGTAATTGGGTAAATTAGTTTTATTTGCATTTTTGTCGGCGATTAGGTAATTTTATAATAAGGGAAGGTAACTCTTTTTTATCAATGCGCTGTAATGTGGTAGTTTGCAAAGATAGATGCTATTATAATATCATTGGTGAAAGAGAAAAAATATCCAAAGCACTGTATATTTTGTAAATGTGAGTACTGCACAAGAGTCCCAACTGCTCAGAGCCAGCGGAATCCTCAATTATTGTTTTCGTACCCTAATTGGTTAGGTATGTGGTAATGTTGTGAGTTTGAACAACATATTTTTGTTGTTTGAAGCGTACTTAATAGATCTATAAATTATGATTTTTTTTTGAAAATATGTATGTAAATGTAAAGCAACGTAAAGCACCCCTAAGTGTCATTGTATAAGCATTTCTTTGGACAAAGTAAGATGCAAAGTAGTCCTGGTTTACAGAAGTTACGGCGATGCACCACATTGTATAAAATTCTAGATCAGGCTTCTAACAATAACACTTATGTAGATAACGATAAGATTTAAACTCCCGTTTAACACCAGTTGTCTGTTTTGATTTATTCAAGAAAAAAACGTCACCAAAAATTGTAGTTTTTTTTGATCATTTTCTAAAGAATCTAATTTTCCACATTATACAAAAAAAACCAAAAAAGGGTTCGCAAGTAGGAAATTTTGAACATTTTGGCAGTTTTGTAGGCTTGATAATTTATCTTTTTCGGGCTTATAAAAAGACTAATAAAAAAAATACTTGATGATTTTAAAGGCCAAGGTGTGTTTCTACTCGCAGCATTTAATTAAAGCATCTAAAATATTTCTAAGTGATCTAATTTTCAAACCAAAATCCGGTCCGTTTGATAGATTTCCTATCTTAACAAATGGATTGCAATACTTAAGACGTCAGGTGGAAATGCTGCACTTGTTTTACCGGTGTTTCAATAGAAGATGCTTTTGGAACTAGCTTCATTGATCCCCTCTATACCGGTGCATAGTCGGAAAACACGCCAAACGTGCGATTTTACATTATTTAGTAGTGCTTAACCCTCAGTCAAAAATTATCATATTTTAGTTAATAATGCAGTTTTTTTATGCACCTGCTTTGTTTTATTGCTTTAACAGTGTTAAGTCAAAACAAAAATTAAAATTAGTTTAAATTGAGATATTTCACCTAAGCATTTTAAGAAGTTGACTGTTTATTATGATATAATATGGTAATACATCATGGACCATAGGGTGTATATTTTTTATGCTTTAGATATATTTTTAAATTGATAAGTATTATATCATTGAAGAAGAAGACAACAATAATAATCTAAATTAAAAAAATTATTAATTTTAAAAATAATTCACCAAAGTTTGGTAATTAAACATAACTTGATTGACTGTCATAATATAGTACCATATTATGAATACGAACCAAATTCATTTTTAGAAAATAATTTCTTTAAAATTTACTATGATAAAACTATACTAACAGACAGACCAATTGGTCATAATAGACCTGATATAGTTTTACATGACAAAATTAAAAAAATAACTTATATTATTGATGTAGCTATTCCAAATTCCTGTAATATTCAAAAATCTGTTTCTGAAAAAATAAGAAAGTATACAGATTTAGGAAATGAAATTAAAAGAATTTGGCATTCTCAGACTATAAAAATATTACCTTTTGTTATTTCGGCTACTGGCATTATACCTAGCTCTCTTATTAAAAATTTAGGCATATTAGATTTGTCAAAGAATTTGTATATAAAAATGCAAAAATCAGTCATTTTAAATACATGTAGAATTACGAAAGATTTTTTAAATATTTATATTGAGGGATCAGTAGGATTTATCGGTCAAATTAGGAATTCCACAGAGCCGAACCCTCTGATATGAAAATATCTGGAGACGGTGAATTATATTCCCATTTAATAGTTTGGTAGATTAACGTGTTGTTCTTGTATTGTTTTGTATTAATTATACTTATATAATACACTTGCATAACGTGGATTTACTAGATGATCATTTATATGGAAAAGTGTATGAAAGGGTTTAGTTTTTCCTATGGGAAAAACTAAACCCGTTCCTGAAAATCTGGTGAATAAAATGAAAATGAACAAGACACAGAAAAATAATAAAACATAATGGTCACAACTCGGACACAAACCCAGATCTCGCGTCTTACCGGGACGGAGCTAAGACAAAATAACAATCTTTTGAAAACAAATTTTTTTTTTTGGTAAAAAAGAGTCAATACGTTAAGAATGTGATTTAAAAAGGACGAATTTCCAATATTCTCTGGTTATACCCTTTCAATCATTTAATTTCTTTGAATTCTGTTTTTTAGCATTTTAAGTAACTCTTCTACCGTCATGAAAGTACCAGATCTCCTCATGCCAACATCACCATAACTCCTAAAATTGT
Source organism: Limnephilus auricula (assembly GCA_951813805.1). Classification (NCBI taxonomy): domain Eukaryota; kingdom Metazoa; phylum Arthropoda; class Insecta; order Trichoptera; family Limnephilidae; genus Limnephilus; species Limnephilus auricula. Next base: position 17,592,112 of record OX638395.1, on the reverse strand, counting down.
TTCTCATGATTTTGATTGCATCCATAATTCTGTAATACAACCATGCTCTTGTAAAAATACTGAACTCGTTTCAAAATACGTATATCTAGGCTTAACAATAGATTGTAATTTTAAATGGGATAATTTTGAATTGTATTGAATATAAAATTAGTCTGAAAACCTATTGTGCTGCCGACCACTGAATGATAATTGAACCTTCCTATGCCAAGCTATTTTAATGTTGTAGTTGTAAAAATTATTGCAACTATTTGTAGGCCTAATGTTGTAATGTTAAAATGAGAATGCGTTTGAACATGCAAGTATTCGCTACCCCTTGAGAGAGTTGTTCGCCCTGCACGCCTGCTTATGACAGGCCTGTATGTATGGCGGTCTTCCTAAATGCAGATTAACCCAAATAGCCCTGAATTTTTTTTTTTTGGTTTCTTCATAAAAAATCACAAATTACCATAAAAATATTAATTTAATATTGTGGGAAGGTGGTGTTTAAGAGAATATGTAGAAGATTCCAATTTAGTATGGTAGGGTTTTAAGTGTCTAATTTATTTTTCTAAATTATTTTTCAATCCAAAAATCAATTGAAGTCACAAAATCAAAAAACATGTCTTTTTGAAAGTAATTATATGTGTATTACAGTACTTTAAAGTTTATGAAAAAATGTGTTTTATATCAACAACGGCGCGTGTGATAAATTCTTAAAATAATAATAACTTATATCATTTTATGTTTTGTCCTTTTTCCTTCTAAGAGGATTTAATACTTAATTTTGTTGAAATGACCTATATATGTAGCTAATCCCATCTCAAGCAACGTTTCAATTCTGAACAATTAGTCTCCAAAAACCATAGTCATCTTAGCGCTTTACAATGGACGCCTTCATATTCAATACATACCTACTAATTGTCAAAATACTCTTTAAAAACCCATACTCTTTCATTTATGTTTTATTAGTCAACCAATGTTTGATTCTTTTCATTAGTTTCATCATAATATAGTTTTAAAACCCAGGCGAAATTACCTATTGATATTTTACAAATTTACGTAATAGGTACAAAACCATGTAATTTATTTAAAATACCTTACAACTTATATTTAATGTACTGTGTAAATCTTATAAACAAATAAATAAATAAATAAATAAATAAAACAACAAATTGAAAAAATAAGACATCGGTTTGTCCGCAAAATGATATTATATATCAATAAATATATATACAGGGTGGCGCAAAAGCTGTCACCCGGTGTTCTTTGGCTGTAATCTTTTTTATTAATGAAAAATGGTGGTTTTGCTTTATATGGTGTCTTAATTTTTTTCCCATTAAGTCGAAAAAATTATATCGGCCAAGTGGCCACCGCCAAAATTGTGACCATACCGGCCCCATTTATGGCATTTTCCATCGATAGGTTCTCGCATTCTTGACGGATAATCTCTTTGAGGGCTTCAAGAGTCTGAGGCTTGTTGACATAGACTCGTGATTTTAAGAAAACCCACAAAAAGAAGTCTGGGACGGTTAAATATGCAGTAATGTCGATCTGATGAAAAGAAGCAGATACGATAGCGGGATGTATATTAAATATATAAACATATATCACTTGAAGAAAAAATTGTACCAATTTGGATAAAATAGGTTGAAAACCGATAATGGCCAGAAATAAAAAAAAGTGGAAAAAAAGTTTAAAATTGTTTCAATAATATCGGCAGTGAAATGTGGCAACGGGTAATCAACTAATTAACTGTTAAGGGCTTTTTTTTGCCTTCAAGATTTAACATTGCATTTTGTTTTTCAGGATGCGTCATGGAGTATCGCGGTGGGCCTGAAGAAGCAGTTGATTGCAACTGAATGACTGCAGGACTGGATGACTGGTGAGCTTATACCCCTCTACAAAACTGCTCCGTGGTATGATCTTTTTCTTTTGAACTTGCCTGCACAAATTTAACTTTGCATTATGTTTTTAGGATTTTTCTAGATTCTTTTCAGGGTGCTTTTGTTGTACTGATGTTGCTCTGCTTTTGTCGCTCTGTTGTCGCTGAACTTGTCTGCACTAATTTAACTTTGCATTATGTTTTTAGGATTTTTTTCAGGATGCTGTTATTCTACTGATGTCGCCCTGCTGATGTCGCTCTGCTTATGTCGCTCTGTTGTCGCTGAACTTGTCTGCACAAATTTAACTTTGCATTATGTTTTTAGGATTTTTCCGAATTTTTTTCAGGATGCTGTTATTCTACTGATGTCGCTCTGCTTTTGTCGCTCTGTTGTCCCTGAACTTGTCTGCACTAATTTAACTTTGCATTATGTTTTAGGATTTTTTTCAGGATGCTGTTATTCTACTGATGTCGCCCTGCTGATGTCGCTCTGCTTATGTCGCTCTGTTGTCGCTGAACTTGTCTGCACAAATTTAACTTTGCATTATGTTTTTAGGATTTTTCTGGATTTTTTTCAGGATGCTGTTGTTGCTCTGCTTTTGTCGCTCTGTTGTTGCTGAACTTGCCTGCACAAATTTAAATTTGCAATATGTTAGGATTTTTCTGGATTTTTTTCAGGATGCTGTTTTTCTGCTGATGTCGCTCTGCTTATGTCGCTCTGTTGTCGCTGAACTTGTCTGCACAAATTTAACTTTGTATTATGTTTTTAGGATTTTTCCGGATTTTTTTCAGGATGCTGTTATTCTACTGATGTCGCTCTGCTTTTGTCGCTCTGCTTTTGTCGCTCTGTTGTCGCTGAACTTGTCTGCACTAATTTAACTTTGCATTATGTTTTTAGGATTGTTCTGGATTTTTTTCAGGATGTTGTTGTTGCTCTGCTTATGTCGCTCTGTTGTTGCTGAACTTGCCTGCACAAATTTAAATTTGCAATATGTTAGGATTTTTATGGATTTTTTTCAGGATGCTGTTTTTCTGCTGATGTCGCTCTGTTGTCGCTGAACTTGTCTGCACAAATTTAACTTTGCATTATGTTTTTAGGATTTTTCTGGATTTTTTTCAGGATGCTGTTGTTCTGCTGATGTCGCTCTGCTTTTGTCGCTCTGTTGTCGCTAGGTTGTTTGTTTTCGTCGATAGGTTGTTGTTCTGCTTCTGTTGCTCTGCTGTTGTCGCTCTGCTGTTGTCGCTCTGCTTTTGTCGCTCTGTTGTCGCTAGGTTGTCTGTTTTCGTCGTTAGGTTGTCGCTCTGTTGTCGCTAGGTTGTCTGTTTTCGTCGCTAGGTTGTCGTTCTGCTTTGGTCGCTAGGTTGTCTGTTAGGTTGTCATTCTGCTTTTTTCGCTCTGTTTTTGTTAGGTTGTCTGTTTTCATCGTAAGGTTGTCGTTCCGCTTTTTTCTCTGCTTTCGTCACTAGGTTGTCGTCCCGTTGTTGCCCGGACCAGAGGCAAGGAACATTGTCTTTCCAGGTTTATTTTTAAGTTAGTTTTAAGTTTCTGGCGGGCAATTGGTTCCCTAAAGCCCGGACCAGCGGCCAGCAACATTGTCATTTCAGGTTTATTTTTAAGTTAGTTTTAAGTTTCTGGCGGGCAATTGGTTCCCTAAAGCCCGGACCAGCGGCCAGCAACATTGTCATTTCAGGTTTATTTTTAAGTTAGTTTTAAGTTTCTGGCGGGAAATTGGTCCCCTAAAGCCAGTGGCCAGCTTTATTTTTAAGTTTCTTAAGTTAGTTTTAAGTTTCTTAAGTTAATTTTAAGTTTGTTAAGTTAGTTTTAAGTTTGTTAAGTTAGTTTTAAGTTTCTTAAGTTAGTTTTAAGTTTCTGGCGGGCAATTGGTCCCCTAAAGCCAGAGGCCAGGTTTATTTTTAAGTTAGTTTTAAGTTTCCGGCGGGAAACCACTTTAAGTGGTTCGGTTTAATTTTTAGTTCAGATAAGCTCTCAGTGAGATCCACAATACTGTTTTATACTAACATGCATGGGGGTGACTAACAAACTAACAACTAACTTAAAAACATTATTGTACATCTTACTGAACACTTATCTTTGAACTTTTTATCGGTTTTTTAATCACTAATTCAGAGAGTATAGGGCTACTGGCGATTCTCTCTTTAAAAAAAAACGAGTGTCCTAGCTACCACAGTAGTCACTGGTCACTTGGAAAAGCTAGAAAAACTATCAGAGGTGAGTACATGTGGTAATGAATGTAACTCTAGGAGTGCCAACTATAAATGAAAGAGTCCATACATTTTTCTTTCTTTGATATGTATTATAATATGTGTGTACTGATGGGTTAATTGTTTTGTTTATTTTATTGTTTATTGTTTCTTCTTCACATTTTAGGTATCAGTTTACAATACAATTTTTAACCTCACTAGGACAAGCCTGTGTTGAGGTTAACAATTATTTACAAAGTAACAAAATAACACAAAAGGAAAAATTATGAATGAGCTTAATAAATAAAAACATGCCTGCAGGGACATTGGAGATCACAGAATCGTTTTGAAAAATGTAGCTTCCTTTTTACAAAAACAAAAAATTGGAGTACTGATGTGTGTGGCTAAGGAGGTTAAACAATCAGTTTCCTCACACAGCCATTGGGGAAAGTGGTGGGTCTCCTTCAATGCCCTGTTGTTTATTTATTGTTTAATTATTTTTTTAAATTATCCTCAAATCCTCTGCCAATAATAGTGATTTATAACATTTTTCTCTTGGACACACTGTTTTTAAGCCCCTAAAAAATATATTATTTTTTAATGCTAAGACCACACAGGAGCCAACCCGATCATGTGATGGCTGCGGCCAATCTTCCAACTTCAACATGGCGGATGTCGAACAGCTGATTCGGCGCTTATTTATTTACACATATCACAACATGTGCCATTATCATAATTGACATGAGTTAAATATAAGAAAAAAAAAGGTAAAAAGTTAGTAGAAAGTAGGGTTATAAGTAGTAGGTAAAGGTAAAATATAAAGAGAAGAATATGGTATAAAGTATAGGTAAGTATTAACCGCTTGGACACATAAGCTTGTTTTCATGATAATTTAACGTAGGTAGACATAGGAATGACATATGTCCCGTACCTGAGTTATTAAGCAAAAACAGGAAGTTAAAAGCAGTGGCGGCCGCTGCCCTGAAAATGTGGTGGCTCACTGACTGTATAATCTGTAGGTAATCTTATTACAAAAAACTACTAAACAACATTAGTTAAAAATAAAATAATTCCACCTACCTTATTTGTAGAGAAGGTCTATTCTAAGATGTTTTTGAAGAACGAAAAGTCCTATTAATTTATTTGTTACTTTTAACCTTTTGAAATTGTTTATAAAAATCTTTTTTTTGATACTAAGCATCAAAAAAATACTTTCTGGCTGATTTATGTCGGAATACAAAATTGTCAAAAGCAAATTTAAAAATGTGACCCAAAAAACTTTTGTGCGGTGTTTATTTTTTTTAAAATTTCATATTTCTATTAAATATTTACCCAGTAGTATAGTACTTATATAGGTACTTAGGTATGTAATTATATAGGTAGTTTTATAGGTACTTATATAGATACTTATATAGGTACTTATATAGGTAATTATATAGGTAATTATGTATGTAATTATATATGTACTTATATAGGTAATTGTATAGGTACTTATATATGTCCTTATATAGGTACCTATATAGGTAATTATATAGGTAATTATATAGGTACTTCGGTAGGTACTTAGGTCGGTACTTAGGTCGGTACTTATATAGGTAATTATATAGGTACTAATATAGGTACTTATGTAGGTACTTATATAGGTAATTATATAGGTACTTATAGAGGTACTTATATAGGTAATTATAAAGGTACTTATATAGGTAATTATATAGGTACTTGTATAGGTAATTATGTAGGTAATTATAAGGTACTTATATATGTACGTATATAGGTACTTATATAAGTACTTGTATAGGTACTTGTATAGGTACTTAGGAAGATAATTATATAGGTACTAGTATAGGTACTTATAAAGGTACTTATATAGGTAATTACATATGTAATTATATAGGTACTTATATAGGTAATTATATTGATACTTATATAGGTACTTATATAGGTACTTATATAGGAAATTATATAGGTACTTATATAGGAAATTATATAGGTACTTATATAGGTAATTATATAGGTACTTATATATGTACTTATATAGGTAATTATATAGGTACTTATGTAGGTACTTATATAGGCAATTATATCGGTACTTATAGAGGTACTTATATAGGTAATTATATAGGTACTTATATAGGTAATTATATAGGTACTTATATAGGTACTTGTATAGGTACTTATATTAGTACTTGTATAGGTACTTAAGTAGGTACTTATTTGGGTACTTATGTAGGTGCTTATATAGGTAATTATATAGGTACTTATATAGGTACTTGTATAGGTACTTATATTGGTACTTGTATAGGTACTTAGGTAGGTACTTATATAGGTACTTATATAGGTACTTCGTTAGGTACTTAGGTAGGTAATAATATAGGCACTTATATAGGTACTTATATAGGTAATTATATAGGTACCTTTATAGGTACATTTATAGGTACTTATATAGGTAGTTATATAGCTACTTATATAGGTAATTATATATGTAATTATATAGGTACTTATATAGGTAATTATATAGGTACTTATATAGGTACTTAAATATGTACTTATATATAGATACTTATATAGGTAATTATATAGGTACTTCGGTAGGTACTTAGGTAGGTACTAAGGTCGATACTTATATAGGTAATTATATGGGTACTTCGGTAGGTACTTAGGTCGATACTTATATAGGTACTTATAAGGTTATTGTATAGGTAATTAAATAGGTACTTATATAGGTAATTATATAGGCACTTATATATGTGCTTATGTAGGTACTTATATAGGTACGTATATAGGTACTTAGGTAGGTACTTATATAGGTACTTATATAGGTATATATATTATAACGATAATTATATAGGTACTTATAAAGATAATTATATAGGTACTAAGGAAGATAATTATATAGGTAATTATGTAGGTACTTGTATAGGTACTTATATAGGTACTTATATAGGTACTTATATAGGTAATTATATAGGTACTTCTTACTTAGGTACGTAATTATATAGGTACTATTATAGGTACTTATATTGGTACTTATGTAGGTACTTATATAACATTGAGTTCTGATAATGCTTTGCAATTTTTCGACATTCTTTTTGATGTTTTTATATCTGTTTATGGTTTTGCGCCCCTGAAGACTGTTTGCTCCTAGTAGGACACCGCTGTAAGGCGTATCATATGCACGTCACACATTAACAAGGCTAGCTGTGCGAAACTTGGCACCTTACAGCGGTGATGATTTATTATAAATAAACAATACATAACACAACATGTATGACGTACAAAGTAATACACTAATTTCACAATACCGTAATCAAATTAGCATTAAATGAGGTATTATATATATATGTATATTCATAGTATCTATTTATATTTCTACCTATATTTATAGTTATTGATTTTATATTTTAGCAGGATTAGTTCAAGCCATTAGCGCGGTGTATATTGATTGGTATTGTCGTATGAACTGAAAACATGTTTTAAATCAGTGAAAATAATCATGATTGCACATAATTTATTACACATCGTAGTTACGCTTAGGAAAAAAATTATATATATTATTGCATACTTAAATTATATCTAATATTGTAAATTTTAATGTACTATGTATTATAAGCTCACACTTCTAAACCCGTAACCTAAAATAACTTCATATTTTTATGCTGTAAATTTTTTATAATTCCTACATCCTGTTATCACATACCTGGTTTATACTTTTCAATACAGAGTTTTGGTTTCAGAGAAAAATAATATTTTTTTGTTTTTTATGGTTTTCAGTTTTTTGTTATGTAATTATGTACATTTCTTAAGGACTAATAATATGAACTAAAACCTGTCAATTTGTCTGTCCTAGAACGGGAAACTTTCCTAGTTGGACAGGCAAAGCTTTCTTATATGTAAAATGTACTTCTTTTGTATCCTTCTATAATAAATAAATAAATAAAAATAAATAAATAAATAAATAAATAAAAATATAGGTAATTATATAGGTACTTATAGAGGTACTTAGGTAGGTACTTATATAGGTACTTATATAGGTAATTATATGGGTACTTATATAGGTAATTATATAGGTACTTATATAGGTAATTATATAGGTACTTATATTGGTACTTGTATAGGTACTTATATTGGTACTTGTATAGGTACTTAGGAAGATAATTATATAGGTAATTATGTAAGTACTAGTATAGGTACTTATATAGGTACTTATATAGGTAATTACATATGTAATTATATAGGTACTTATATAGGTAATTATATTGATACTTATATAGGTACTTATATAGGTATTTATATTGGTACATATCTAGGTTCTTAGGTACGTAATTATATAGGTACTTTTATAGGTACTTATATAGATACTTATATAGGTACTTATATAGATACTTATATAGGTACTTGTATAGGTAATTATATAGATAATTATATAGGTACTTATATAGGTACCTTTATAGGTATTTATATTGGTACATATATAGGTACTTAGGTACGTAATTACATATGTAATTATATAGGTACTTATATAGGTAATTATATTGATACTTATATAGGTACTTATATAGGTATTTATATTGGTACATATATAGGTACTTAGGTACGTAATTATATATGTACTTATATAGGTACTTATATAGGTAATTATATAGGTACTTATGTAGGTACTTATATAGGTAATTATATCGGTACTTATAGAGGTACTTATATAGGTAATTATATAGGTACTTATATGGGTAATTATATAGGTACTTATATAGGTACTTGTATAGGTACTTAGGTAGGTACTTATTTAGGTACTTATGTAGGTGCTTATATAGGTAATTATATAGGTACTTATGTAGGTACTTCGGTAGGTACTTAGGTAGGTACTTAGGTCGATACTTATTTAGGTAATTATATAGGTACTATTATAGGTACTTATATTGGTACTTATGTAGGTACTTATATAGGTAATTATATAGGTACTTATAGAGGTACTAAGGTAGGTACTTATATAGGTACTTATATAGGTAATTATATGGGTACTTATATAGGTAATTATATAGGTACTTATATTGGTACTTGTATAGGTACTTATATTGGTACTTGTATAGGTACTTAGGAAGATAATTATATAGGTAATTATGTAAGTACTAGTATAGGTACTTATATAGGTACTTATATAGGGAATTACATATGTAATTATATAGGTACTTATATAGGTAATTATATTGATACTTATATAGGTACTTATATAGGTACTTATATAGGTATTTATATTGGTACATATATAGGTACTTAGGTACGTAATTATATAGGTACTTTTATAGGTACTTATATAGATAGTTATATAGTTACTTATATAGATACTTATATAGGTACTTGTATAGGTAATTATATATATAATTATATAGGTACTTATATAGGTATTTATATTGGTACATATATAGGTACTTAGGTACGTAATTACATATGTAATTATATAGGTACTTATATAGGTAATTATATTGATACTTATATAGGTACTTATATAGGTATTTATATTGGTACATATATAGGTACTTAGGTACGTAATTATATATGTACTTATATAGGTAATTATATAGGTACTTATGTAGGTACTTATATAGGTAATTATATCGGTACTTATAGAGGTACTTATATAGGTAATTATATAGGTACTTATATGGGTAATTATATAGGTACTTATATAGGTACTTGTATAGGTACTTAGGTAGGTACTTATTTAGGTACTTATGTAGGTGCTTATATAGGTAATTATATAGGTACTTATATAGGTACTTGTATAGGTACTTATATTGGTACTTGTATAGGTACTTAGGTAGGTACTTATATAGGTACTTATATAGGTATTTATATAGGTAATTATATAGGTACTTATATAGGTACTTAGGTAGGTACTTATATAGGTACTTATATAGGTACTTATATAGGTAAATATATGGGTACTTATATATGGACTTATATAGGTGATTATATAGGTAATTAAATAGCTACTTATTTCGGTACTTATAAAGGTACTCATATAGGTAATTAAATTGGTACTTATATAGGTACTTAAATAGGTACTTATATAGGTACTTCGTTAGGTACTTAGGTAGGAACTTATATAGGTACTTATATAGGTAATTATATAGGTACTTATGTAGGTACTTATATAGGTAATTATATCGGTACTTATAGAGGTACTTATATAGGTAATTATATAGGTACTTATATGGTTAATTATATAGGTACTTATATAGGTACTTGTATAGGTACTTAGGTAGGTACTTATTTAGGTACTTATGTAGGTGCTTATATAGGTAATTATATAGGTACTTATATAGGTACTTGTATAGGTACTTATATTGGTACTTGTATAGGTACTTAGGTAGGTACTTATATAGGTACTTATATAGGTACTTATATAGGTAATTATATAGGTACTTATATATGGACTTATATAGGTGATTATATAGGTAATTAAATAGCTACTTATTTCGGTACTTATATAGGTACTCATATAGGTAATTATATTGGTACTTATATAGGTACTTAAATAGGTACTTATATAGGTACTTCGTTAGGTACTTAGGTAGGTAATAATATAGGCACTTATATAGGTACTTATATAGGTAATTATATAGGTACCTTTATAGGTACATTTATTGGTACTTATATAGGTAGTTATATAGCTACTTATATAGGTAATTATATATGTAATTATATAGGTACTTATATAGGTAATTATATAGGTACTTCGGTAGGTACTTAGGTAGGTACTTAGGTCGATACTTATATAAGTAATTATATAGGTACTTCGGTAGGTACTTAGGTCGATACTTATATAGGTACTATTATAGGTACTTATATTGGTACTTATGTAGGTACTTATATAGGTAATTATATATCTACTTATAGAGGTACTTAGGTAGGTACTTATATAGGTACTTATATAGGTAAATATATGGGTACTTATATATGTACTTATATAGGTAATTATATAGGTAATTAAATAGGTACTTATATAGGTACTTATAAAGGTACTCATATTGGTAATTATATTGGTACTTATATAGGACTTAAATTGGTACTTATAAGGTTATTGTATAGGTAATTAAATAGGTACTTATATAGGTAATTATATAGGTACTTATATATGTGCTTATGTAGGTACTTATATAGGTACTTATATAGGTACTTAGGTAGGTACTTATATAGGTACTTATATAGGTATATATATTATAACGATAATTATATAGGTACTTATAAAGATAATTATATAATAACTTGTATAGGTACTTAGGAAGATAATTATATAGGTAATTATGTAGGTACTTGTATAGGTACTTATATAGGTACTTATATAGGTACTTATATAGGTAATTATATAGGTACTTCTTACCAAGGTACGTAATTATATAGGTACTTTTATAGGTACTTATATAGATACTTATATAGGTAATTATATAGGTAATTATATAGGAAATTATATAGGTACTTATATATGTACTTATATATAGGTACTTATATAGGTAATTTTATAGGTACTTCGTTAGGTACTTAGGTAGGTACTTAGGTCGATACTTATATAGGTAATTATATAGGTACTATTATAGGTACTTATATTGGTACTTATGTAGGTACTTATATAGGTAATTATATAGGTACTTATAGAGGTACTTAGGTAGGTACTTATATAGGTACTTATATAGGTAAATATATAAGTACTTAAATAGGTAATTATATAGGTACTTATATTGGTACTTGTATAGGTACTTATATTGGTACTTGTATAGGTACTTAGGTAGGTACTTATATAGGTACTTATATAGGTACTTATATAGGTAATTATATAGGTACTTTTATATGTACTTATATAGGTAATTAAATAGGTACTTATATACCTTTATAGGTACATTTATAGGTACTTATATAGGTAGTTATATAGCTACTTATATAGGTAATTATATATGTAATTATATAGGTACTTATATAGGTAATTATATAGGTACTTATATAGGTACTTAAATATGTACTTATATATAGGTACTTATATAGGTAATTATATAGGTACTTCGATAGTTACTTAGGTAGGTACTTAGGTCGATACTTATATAGGTAATTATATAGGTACTTCGGTAGGTACTTAGGTCGATACTTATATAGGTAATTATATAGGTACTATTATAGGTACTTATATTGGTACTTATGTAGGTACTTATATAGGTAATTATATATCTACTTATAGAGGTACTTAGGTAGGTACTTATATAGGTACTTATATAGGTAAATATATGGGTACTTATATATGTACTTATATAGGTAATTATATAGGTAATTAAATAGGTACTTATATAGGTACTTATAAAGGTACTCATATAGGTAATTATATTGGTACTTATATAGGACTTAAATAGGTACTTATAAGGTTATTGTATAGGTAATTAAATAGGTACTTATATAGGTAATTATATAGGTACTTATATATGTGCTTATGTAGGTACTTATATAGGTACTTATATAGGTACTTAGGTAGGTACTTATATAGGTACTTATATAGGTATATATATTATAACGATAATTATATAGGTACTTATAAAGATAATTATATAAATACTTGTATAGGTACTTAGGAAGATAATTATATAAATACTTGTATAGGTACTTAGGAAGATAATTATATAGGTAATTATGTAGGTACTTGTATAGGTACTTATATAGGTACTTATATAGGTACTTATATAGGTAATTATATAGGTACTTCTTACCAAGGTACGTAATTATATAGGTACTTTTATAGGTACTTATATAGATACTTATATAGGTACTTATATAGGTAATTATATAGGTAATTATATAGGTACTTATATATGTACTTATATATAGGTACTTATATAGGTAATTTTATAGGTACTTAGGTAGGTACTTAGATCGATACTTATATAGGTAATTATATAGGTACTATTATAGGTACTTATATTGGTACTTATGTAGGTACTTATATAGGTAATTATATAGGTACTTATAGAGGTACTTAGGTAGGTACTTATATAGGTACTTATATAGGTAAATATATGGGTACTTATATAGGTAATTATATAGGTACTTATATTGGTACTTGTATAGGTACTTATATTGGTACTTGTATAGGTACTTAGGTAGGTACTTATATAGGTACTTATATAGGTACTTATATAGGTAATTATATAGGTACTTTTATATGTACTTATATAGGTAATTAAATAGGTACTTATATAGGTAATTATATAGGTACTTATAGAGGTACTTATATAGGTACTTATATTGGTACTTGTATAGGTACTTAGGTAGGTACTTATATAGGTACTTATATAGATACTTATATAGATACTTGTATAAGTACTTATGTAGGTACTTATATAGGTACTTATATAGGTACTTATATAGGTACTTAATAGGTAATTGTATAGGTAATTAAATAGGTACTTATATAGGTAATTATAGGTCGCCCAATGCGCCCGAAACGCTGCTGCTGGGTCCCCTCCCGGCACAACAGCAGCGGCTGGGTTTTTTCAGTCGTTGATGGGGCAGCCCACCCTCAGTGGTGAGCCTGAGGGTCGGGCCCCTGTACTACCGAGTGACTCGGACAACGGTAACCGGTTGTAAAGGGTCTCCCTCAACCAGCATCTCCCAATCCGGCACGCCACGCAGAAGGTGGGCCGACGCACACGCCACCAAGACCTGGACAAACATTACCCCATGAACCCGGGTACCCCTGCTAAGTTACCAAATGTAGCGAACACTTGGGGTGACCTGTGGCAGAGGTCTTGGTCATCCAGGTGGTACCCAAATTAATTAAGCATTGTGCATTGTTTGCGGCTTCTTGCCTTCACCACCCAACAATGGTTTCACTTATTGGGCCACTTTACTGAGGTTAGTGTGGCGATCCAACCTTAAAACGACTGCCGATACACACGTGGTTCGAATAGTAATGGACAGCCAGGTGATTCAAACCGTTCGACTAAGGGAGAAACCGGTTCGCGGTTTTTGGGCTGACAAGTGAATGAACAGCATTCTTTCTGCATTTATTTTTTTATTTTTTATAGTGAATACCTCACAAGAGTCCCAACTGCTCCCATCTGGAGCCAATAAGACCATGGCATCCCCGATTGGGGTATGTTATGAGGCTAAAGGTAAGTGAGAAAGGAAAGGAGACGAGGAAGAGGACGATGGGGAAGTACCTGGCTATTCAGATCTAGTCACTAAACACGGCTAAAGCCATTTCAAGCAACGTTTCAATTCTGAATGGTGGTCCTTTACCAGGGCGATACTAGTAGTATCTTCCACTCTGGAACGAGCCGCAAATATACTATATATTATTTTAAATAATTAATTGTGAAATAACACAAATCAATTAAATAAAATTTATTTGCACACGCCGGGTTCGAACCCGCGACCTTCGGAATGGCAGTTCAACGCCCTACCGCTGGACTACGCCGGCCATCGACACATTTTGCTTGTTTATAAATAATAATGATGTTATTTGCGTCTCTCTCCTGTCATTATAAAACACATTAAAATGAAAAATACTTTTTTTTCAAGATGTCTTATATGAAAACAATCCTTTTAAAAGTACGGTTCTGGCTCCAGACGGTTGGGAGCTATTGGGACTCCTGTGCGGTATTAACATAAAAATAAATTCATATTTTTTTTTATTAGAAAATCTCTCTTTTTAACTTTTGAAGGTTATTCTCATCAATGTAATATATCATTGAAGAAGAAGATAACAATAATAATCAAATTTTTTTAAATATGAAAATAAACAAGACACAGAAAAACAATAAAAGATAACGGTCGCAACTGGGACACGAACCCAGAATAACCGATAATAATAATAATAATAACCGTTCATATTTAAAAAAAATTAGATTATTGTTATCTTCTTCAATAAAAATAAATGTTTTTATTTTATTTTTGTTATAAATTAACTCCACACATATAAGATCTTGAGGAAAATATTTTTCCCATAGATCCAGTGTCATTTCTGGGGTTGCTGTGTGAAGGGTTTTTCGAGAACGGGAAGGAGTGAACATGGGTCTTGGAGAGATCATGTTTTAGAAGAGAGGAACCACAGAAACGGCAAATCGTTCCACAGCCGAGCTGTTAATGCGACACGAGTGTCAACCATGTACAAATATTTGGCGCGCGTTGGTCATGTTTCCCTAATTATACTACCATACCGAAGGGATCACAGATGCTAGATCCTCGAAGCATCTTCCATTGACATTGGTAGAAAACAGATATCATTCACGAACGAGTCGTAAGAACGACCCGTTCTCATGTGACAAATTGCTTGCTGAGGGTTGGTTTGTACTATGTCCATTTTTGGTTTTGTTAAATTGTGAATGCAGTTAATATTAATCATATATTATCTACTATACCCACAAATTTTCAGCGAGAACTTAAATTAGGAACATCACTTTTTGCTCTATCTCCTTAGTAATTACAAAACAATGAGGATTGGAGTGTACCATGTCCATTGGCCAATACAATTTTTTTACTACAGGTGGGGCAGGTTTTTGGGGAGCAATTAAAAAAAAACTACTGAGCCTATAGACATGAATTTTTTTTATTAGATTCGTTAGTTCAAACAGTTTTTTCATGTAGTTTTAAAAATGATTTCTGCAAGATGGCGGCCTTCAGCAGCGATACAATGTTGTTGTCGATTTCTGAAGCTTCTAGCAGTATTTTGCACATCTCAAGCGGAATGGCGTTCACCTCCTCAATAATTCTGGTCTTCAGTTCTTGCATGGTAGGGGGCGGTGTTTGAAAGCTTTTACCTTAACCCCCACAGGAAAAAGTCACACATGCTCAAATCAGGCGAGAGTGCGACTGCGGACCACCCACAGGAAAAAGTCACACATGCTCAAATCAGGCGAGAGTGCGGACCACCCAAAGTCATCTCTCAGAGAGAGCCATCCAAGCATGATCTTGTATGATCGGAATTAAAGCCATAGAAGGTAGGTTCAAGTTGAGCGCTCCAGTACAGTTCATACGAGCGGTGACATAATTTTAATAGTTTCTAAACGCTACAGACATACCTCACCCCATTAACCCGGGCACCCCTGCTAAGTCACCAAATGTAGCGAACCACTTGGGGTGACCTATGGCAGAGGTGTTGGTTATCCAATAAACGGTTCCCGGGGCGGCGGTACCAATTCCCGCCTCCCAAATTTTTTAAAAAATGCTACTTTTACTACTATCTTTGAAAAAGGGACTTAATTTTAACCATAAACAGCTGACAATAAATTTTGCGCCAAAAAAATATTTAAAAAAACAATTTTTAACATCGTTCTAAAATCATCTACGAAGTTCGAATTTGCAACATCTACGGCTATAATAGATAAAGCATTTCAATAGCTTCGTTTTAAGACCAAAATAAGAAACGTGGAAGCTACAAATATTTTTTAAATCTTTTTTTGCCGAATCAAGAGATAATTGGCTTTTAAAAGCCGTAAAGCAATCTTAGATATTTAAAAAGGCGCATAAATAAGCCAAAAATCGCTCCAGTGGTTATATAAAGAACTTACATTGTATCCTGCTAAATTTTTTGAGTACACTCTTGTGGCTTGTCTTGGCTTTGTCCTGCATTCAGAGTAAAGTATCTCCTAAAATCACAAAACCAGATACAAACTTTCGCAAATCTATCAGCTCTGAGAAGTTGTTTGTAACTCTGGAGGTAAGAATGAAGCATTGTATTTATTTATTTACAAACGCTTTTACATGTGTACATTATTATAAGTAACTCTGATACCCGGCATGCGTTGCGATGCCACATAAATAAAGATTTTTTTTTCCTCCCTGCGTGTCCTTTCCCATTCTTCCTTTTCCCCTTCCGCGACTTCTTCTTCTCCTGCGTTCCGCTTCCACCTTCCCCCTCCTGCTCTCCCGCTGTCCCCCTTCTCGCGACCCCCTTCATTCATTCCCCTTTCGCCTTTTCTGCCTTCCTCCTCCCTTGTCCCCCCCTCCCGCGAACCCCCCCTCCTTAATTCCTCTCCGCCACTCCCGGATTCCCCTCCCCTCACGACTTTATTTCCTGCCTCTAAACTCTTTGACCTATTTCAAATTTTTTATGCAAATTTCATAAAACCAGAGCCCGCGGTATGAAATATACTTTACGACCTATTCTCGTACCTACCAAATATATATTTTTTAAATTAATATAAAACCATCCAGCCGTTTCAGAGCAGTGCGACCACAGACACCGTGACACGAGATTTTTGTATATTAGATTTGTTCAAGAATGTGATAACAAGTGAAAACCTATTACATAGGATAATAAACACAATTTGAAAGTAATAAGTAAGTACAATACAAGTAGGTATGTAGTTGTGTAAGTATATTTATTATGAGTAAAAAAGAAGTACTTAAGGTAGTTTGAAAGTATTTTTTTATGTATTAATACCGCACAAGAGTCCCAACTGCTCCCATCTGGAGCCAGTGAGACTGACATCCCCAAAATGGGAGTATGTTGTGAGGTTGAAGGTAGTAAGGAGGGGAAAGAGGAAGGTGCGGGTACTTGGCATTCAGATCTAGTCTCAGAACATGGGTAAAGCCGTTTCAAGCAATGTTTCAACTCTGAATGGTGGTCTTAACCAGGCCGATACTCAGAGTACCTTCCACTCTGGAACGTGCCGCAAATATATCTACTATAAATTATTTTTTCATTAATTAAATATGAAGTAACACAAATTCATCCAATAAAATTTATTTGCCCACACCCGCGACCTTCGGATTGCGAATCAAGAGTCTTACCCTCGACCACAGAGGCTGTCAAATTACAGAACAATGTGTAGTTACTTTGTAGTATTAATGTTACTATTATAAACATAAACAGTTTGTTGTAAAACAATTTTTTATTTAGCAAACATTTTTTATGCTGATTGAATACTTTATGAAACATATAGCCGTTTTGAATTCTCCGTATTAAATATAAATCTGGAAAGTTTGTTTAATGACTAATCAAAAGGTGTTGAGTTGAATTCATTCTGAGTTCACCATATATTTTATGCGCGGATGCGAGCGGAAGACCAAACTGGTTTATTTCCCCCCGTCAGTGGCGAGTATATTTTTATTTTTTTTTTATTTATTCATTTCTATACTCTTACATACAGTTTATAAATACAATAGGTGAAAGTAAAACAAAAAATATCCTTAATATAAAACATAGTAGGTAGTAGAGTGAAGTATGTTCGGCAACTGCATGTAAATGGTTAAAACTAATGTGGTTATGTCTTGTGAACACCTCACTATAATATCGCGCGCTAGCTAGACTTGTATGTGTAGCCACAACAGGCGGACAGGAACGATTGAAATGGTCGCGCCTAAAATCGCCCATACCAGTCGCTTGTCGCGCCTGCTGCAGTGTGGCCGCAACGGGCGTTTACATACGATTGATATTTTGCGCCCGCAAGCCCCTCACTCTGGCCAAACACTGATACGAACTGGTGGGGAACTGGCGAGTCACGTTAGCGTTTGGCCTGCGGGTCGAATGTAAAAACCTGTGCATTTCCGTCAACGGTTTGGAGCAAAGCGTGGTGCGACACCCAGGCCCATAAATGTGTGGTAGGTACACAGGAACCAAGCTAGAAATCTTGCGATATTTTGACTTTGATAGAATGGCATAGTAATTAGCTTTATTTGGAAGCTCTAGCTCCTTTATGATGGATTAAAATAATAAGGATGGAATAAGGATTATTGGGATACTTTAATTATTTTTAAAAAATTAAAGGTTAGTTGTTAATATGAGCAGGAGATGGCTGCTTTTTCTTTAATCCTTCCGAAGGATTTATTTGGGCTTTTTATATTATATTCGGACACTTTCGTTATACCGGGCGAGTTTATTTATTGAGTCATTTTCATGGTAGAGAATGCCGGCATTAAAAACGTTTGGCTTGTTTAACCTCTCGAAGGCCAGGTTTATTTGGAAAAAATCGCGCGAAATTATCTTCCCGGCTTTTGCTCAAATATTGTATAAAAACAAAGGAATTGTTTTTTTTTGTGATTGTTTTCTGTTTGCCAGATAATGTACCTTATTATTCATATATATTTCATGTTAATATCGTTACAAGTTTTCCCAGAATAGCTATTTTTAACAAAAAAATGTGAAAATATTTCCCATTCGACAAAAAAATGTAAATAAAATATATTCATACGAAAATGATCAATTTTTTTTATTTCTCTACAAACCTGAATAGACACGCTACATGAAAAAAACCAATTCAAAGGTGTTTTCGAAGAAGTAATGACATAAACACTTGTTTGAAAATGAAATGACAGTTGAAAACCGTTTGTAAAAGTGATGCCAAGTTGACCATAGATATTTATTATAAATTATTCAGATGGGTTGGCGCTATGCGGATTTTTGCTATGTCAAGACCGAGAACGGCGCAAGCGATTCTGACCTTGTTCTTCATACAACTTCTTTATACATAAGGAACAAAATCGCTTAAAAAAAAAAAAAAAAAAATCGCGGCCACCGGTGGGCGAACGGCAGTCGAGAGGTTAAAGATGAATTCTTTCAGCATAGGAATGCTGAAAGAATTTGCATTTGTGGATTTGTGATATCCTCATCTAGAACCAGAAGACATAGCCACATATCCAATGACAACCCTGGTGAACTTTATTTAAAGGATTGAGGTAAAATTGGAGATAGTACAATGAGCCTATGGCCTAAGTACTCACGGAAACTGCATGTAAACCGTCTCCGCCTTGCCCCAGATTGGGGATGCGGGTGTGAAGATGGGTCTGATGATGGCTTTGTAGAAAAAATAATATAACAGGGATGGTTATAGGATAGTGAGCTCTGGCATTATGAAATTATTTCCCATACTATTCATCCGATTGCGATTAAAATGACATCCGATTGCTATTAATTTTTTTTAAATTGTTGTGAACATGCCTGTGAATATTTCGGTTAGAAGAAGAGAAAAAAAATATTTATATAAGTGGAATTTCATGCATGCTGGGTATCAGCTAGTAAAAAATAAAATCCAGGCTTGTTTATTGATTTAAGCCATAAATTGGATTGAGGTTAAAGTGCCCCAAATGAGTCGGAAGGCATACATACATTACAAACCAAAGACAAAAACATTTTTTTTACAAATCAAATTTGTAGAATATTTGGAATATGGTAATTTATTAAGGTGATGAAAAAAAAATCCTGATAAAAGTGTTGATTCAATTAATTTAATATAAAATCTTACAACATTGTTCTTATAACATGGTTTAAAAATATATAATTAACTAAGTACATGCTTTCCTCTCAGCGCCACATGGAGAAGGATGGATTTCTGAAAGAAAAAAAAATTATTATGAACAAGACTGATATTAATAATCTAGAAATACTTGAGTTTGATTACACAGGGAAGAGAGCCCTGATGATAGACAACACAGTTGGAAAGTATCATTAAATTGAGCTACATACAGTGAAACCCTCTTAAGAAGTTCTCGCTTAAGATGTTTTCCTGCTTAAGAAGTTTGGTTTTTTCGGTCCCTTGAAGACCAAACGGCCCAATTTATCCCACTTATAAAGTTTTCCCGCCTAAGAAGTATTTTTTTTCCGGTCTCTTGGAAAACTTCTTAAGAGGGTTTCACTGTATATAAATGTTTTTGATTGGTAATGAACTATAAAAATGGCTTCCCAACTGTCATATAGGATATGAACAAACCCCTGGAAGGCCGGAGCAGCGGGTTGGGCTGGGGGAGACTGCTGGGCGAGGTTTCCAAAGCCGATGGTGCTCTGTGTCGCCAGATTCTCAAACGTTGAAGACTGAGAGTTGCCAAAAGCTGAAAAATAAATTCACCATTTATTTACAAGTCTTACAAACACAAACACAAATCTAGACAACGCAATTCGAAAAACCACTACATTTCATACAGCCAGTACATACAACACCGAACAGAAAATCCCTATAAGTGCAATCTATAACGATCTGAAAGAAAACTGATGTCATCAATTTACATAAGGACTTTCAATTTTCTAGTAAAGCTGGGTCGATCGATCATTTTACAAAACCAGCATCGATCACGACCCACTGGCCAAGAGATTGGTACTGGAAACATGCCATAGATAGGTCGGTGAGCTGCCGTCAGCCGCCATGTTGGTTGAAGTTGAAAGTACCCTATAGGGTAGGTAGACCTTTCGCCTAGTGAGGCAGGCTATGCACAACATCAAATATATTTATTATAATTGTTCTATTTCTATATGACCGTTCTATAAAAGTAACCGACCGTGATAGGGTGCTGTTTAGGGTACTTTCAAGTATGTGGGTAGGTACACCATAGATGTGTTCTCACACAGACAGAGATGGTTAATGTCAAATGGATTGCGGTTCCAGGTTTCTATTTCTCTGGCGCGATGATGAGATTCGAGACGCCCGTCTACCAAATCTATACAACTATGGCCGCTAGCCATGTTCATCACTGGTGCTGAATGAGCTCACAGATCATCAATCAAAAGATCAAATCTTTTTTGAAAAAAATAACCCAATCAATCATTGGTGGTTCGTGATCGGGTAGTTCACGATCGATCCTGGACTAACATCTAGGCAAATTGAAGTCTGATTAAGAAATAACTTTGAAAATGTTTGCTCAATTTCAATTTGAAATAAGATAAAACTGACCTTATTTCGGCCACAATATAATTCTTATTCGTTTATCTCTTTGGTGACATACAAGTAAAACAGAATGTTATCTGATGATTGTGTAGGTGTTTGCTAAGGTGCATGTTATACCTATTTTTTCCATATCCCAACATATTAATACAGTGCATGCATTCCAACAACGTTATCATTAAAACAAAGAACAAAAGTTTTTGAATTTCACAAACAAAATTGATTATGTTTTGTAACTATTTTCGATTAGGTACTGCTAAAAAGTAGTAGGAAAAAAAACAAATTTCATTAAACCTAAAACACTTATGGTTCACACTTCTGTTATCCATATTTAATATAGATCAATCTATCCCATAACGCGGCACGTTTTGACACAATGCTTGTGTTTTAATGAAACATCAAGTATCACATACGCGACATCCGCGTACGGAGATAGCTGCCGATGGATCCCATATGAGACAGCCACGTAGACAAGGTTAAAATGCTCTAGTTATTATTGAAACTGAGAGTAGCTACCAACATTAAAATTTTAAATTATCGAAGAAAGCAAACACTTTGTGGCTTGACATTATACCAAATTAAACAAATATGTACTTAGTTTAAAACCACTTTATTTTTATTTATATTTGTCGCCGGTTTCGATTGCACTCAATCTTCATCAGGACAATAAAATATAAACTAAATCATAATACAGAGAAACAATATAAGGTAAACAAAGTAGAGAGAGAAAGCAATATATGGGAGAGGGAGAGAACATCATAGACTGGTTGGTGGAGGGGTAAAGGAAGGGTGGGGCTTACATAAGGAGTAAGGGAACAATTTTAAAATTGGACTGTTGGTTTTTTTTTTTTTTTTTTAATTTTTAATTCTAGCTGTTTGTTTAAAATGTATTGCTTTCTCTCTCTACTTTGTTTACCTGATATTGTTTCTCTGTATTATGATTTAGTTTATATTTTATTGTCCTGATGAAGATTGAGTGCAATCGAAACCGGTTGACAAATATAAATAAAAATAAAGTGGTTTAAAACTAAGTATTTGTTTAATTTGGTATTAAAATTTTATATCTTCAACTGTAAAATAAACCCTGAAATAAGGAGTTTTTGAATTTACAATATTGGTTTTCAAATAATGGTCTTGTACAATAACCAAACATGCAAAATAAGATAAATTTTTATTTTTAAATATATAAACATATAGAAATACATGGACATTGTGAGTAACTTTCTACTAGATGAGCACACTTAACAAGAATATCACGTAATCTAAAAGAGAAACAAAAACAAAACCACACGCGAAAGCAAAAATGGTCACACCTGAATCGGTGCCCGGTGGACCGAACGGTTTAATGGGAGAACTGAATGAAGGAGCAAAAGTCGAAGGCGCCCCGAAGCCCGTGGGACTACCGAATGATGGACTCCCACCAAATGTTCCTGCAAATAGGATGAACTTTGAATCTTATTAACAGATCGCCAACAAAAATCGCATAAAAAACAGTAAATATTATGAATACTGACATCAATAATAAGTGAAATGGTGCGTTTTCTAGATTCGAAAAGCGTTTCTAAAGTATTTTTTAAAGATTTTAGTGACCTCTTTATAATGGTCAGGTAACTGATTTGAAGTCTCACAGCATGCAACTTTTAAATTTGGAGTAGCATAAAATGTTTCTTTGTAAAAAAGCCTTGACACCGACAGCCAATCTGCCCGCTAATTTTGTTCAAACAAAATGCTTAAATTGTGTTTATTTACAAACTCAAATTCTTATTCCCAATGACAGAAACCAAATTTGAAAACTCAGAAAAGGAGTTGTCATTGGTAGAAAAAAAAAATTAATCAAAATTAGTAGCTTGAATTATGCAAGCTTTGAATTTTATAGGCACCTTACATATATTTTTCTTACATTTAGGAGAGTATGGCCGTACCATACTCTCCTAAATGTAAAATATGTCTATACACTCCGAATAATTCAAATTAATTCCCAATGACGCGCCGGGCATCAAAGATGGCGGACAAAATGGCTGCCGCTTGATAATATGAACGGTGTCATATTCGAAGTCTATATTTTTTCATTGTTTTTTTATATAAATCCCTGTAAAGCATAGATTTGAATGATTATTAGGAAGTTCGTTTTATCTACATTATTTTGAGGTAATTTTTGTAATATATCACAAAAGAGATGTTATAAAAATTGAATTCGAAAGAAAGGTGAGAACTGCCAAATATTTTACGTCGTATTGAAAAAATATATTTTTTCTATGCTGGCTTTCAACAGGTTAATTGGAGGATAGGTTAGGTATAGTTAGGTAATATTAGTATGGATAAAATATAACCTGGAGGTTTGCTAAAAGCACTAGGAGAACCAAATCCAGCAGATGCCACATTCTGTTGGTCTCCGGTGCCAGAGAAAGCCCCAAAACCACCGCTGCCAGTCGGGGAGCCCCCAAAACTGAAAATACAACATACAAACATTCTTATAATTCAAAATTCATGATAAATTAAAAGGCACGTGGTAAAATACATACAGAGTAATTTCAAGCACAAACAAAATATATTATAGAAAAATGTATAGTATATATACCTATTTGTCTGCCCAAACACTGGTTTGGATCCAAAAGTCGCTGCACCTCCAAAGACAGAAGCTAAAAAGAAAACAAATTAACAATATTAATATTATTATAAGACCTAAAAGTCCCCCGCCCACAGAGAACTAATCAAAATATATTAAATAGGAGGAATTCAATTCATTCCCGCCTCCCAATTTGGTAGGTGTATATGGGTACCGCCGCCCCGCGAACCATTTATTGGATAACCAACACCTCTGCCATAGGTCACCCCAAGTGGTTCGCTACGTTTGGTGACTTAGCAGGGGTGCTCAGGTTCATGGGATGAGGTATGTCTAAGTATTGGCGGCAGATGATCTGGACACACTCAACCCCAGATTCCACTCACCCACAACACCTGTTTCCTTCCCAGAACTTCCTATCCTTCCTGTCCTTAAAAATACCCTCCACACACCATCCCCAAAGATGACATAGGCCCTGAGGGAAATTATTTTCCTCAGGGCCTCTCCTGTATGGAGCTAATGTAAAATAAGGGGGCAAAAGTGAAAATTATCAATAAGGAGAAATGGTATTCTAAAAGATAAATACAAATGCAATGTAATTTTATAACAAAAAAATCATAATTGTGGTTCCCAAACTCTTTTGGGACATGGACAAGGAAATGCGTGA
The DNA here is from genome assembly GCA_951813805.1 of Limnephilus auricula. Taxonomy (NCBI): domain Eukaryota; kingdom Metazoa; phylum Arthropoda; class Insecta; order Trichoptera; family Limnephilidae; genus Limnephilus; species Limnephilus auricula. Next base: position 17,567,186 of record OX638395.1, on the reverse strand, counting down.
TCCCGCCAAAATTCCTGACTTAGCACGCCAGGCACCTTAGTACACCATCCATTCTGGGAGGGGGCGGAGAGAATTTCAGGTTATGAATTCTATATTTTACTTTTGACGTAAAAATCTCAAATAATTTGTGCATCGATATTTACAATAACTTCCATATTAATAAAAATCACTTTGGGAACCACTGGCCTAGATTGATAGGTATAGCCAAGGCATAATTTTTGCTCTTAACTATCTAAACCAGATAAATTTTCGTGGACCCCCATTTTGTTATCATGCCAACGTAGACCCCCATCGAGACCCCTGGGGGTCCACCTGGACCACTTTGAGAATCACTGGTCTAGACAAACAGAAGACATGCTTTAAAAAAAATATATATATTTCTTTTCGTTCTCCCAATTAAGATTTTGGTCTTAACAGCATTTCTAATTTCCGCTATCGATATTATAACTTACATTGACCGGTTGGCGATCCAAATATGGAGCCACCCTGTTGCGGGCTGGCGGCGGTCGGGGTCCCAAACATGGACTGCCCCTGCTGGATGGAGCCCCCCCCAAACAGGGAGCCCTGCGACACGGGGCTGGCGGGGCTGCCGAACATGCTCCCCCCGGACAGGGCAGGCGCCTGGCCAAATATGTTGCTGGCGGGAGGCGATGTGGCACCTGACAGAATACCACACATTTTAAATTGCATTGCACCACCATTGCTCACCTTCTTAAATATTCTATTTATATAAAGAAAGTGTCGGTTGCGGTCGGCTTGGATTTGATTTTTATACAAATCTACAGTTTTATTCCGACATTGATGAAATTTTGCAGACCTTACTTCCAAAACAAGAGGAAGGTCACTGTTTACATAAATTTCGAAAAAAGTGTGTAAATCCCTTAGCTAGTACATTATAGTCTTTTTTAAAAGAAAAAACATTTCCAGGTTAGGAATAACCTGACAATATTTGAATCCTTCTGTTTGAATATTTGAACTTCAGCTAGTCTTTTTAAAAATCTAGCATCATTCATCCAAGATAAACTCCGAAACTACTTAACCGATTTTGATGAAATTTGGCTTACTCTGTGTAATTTGGTCCCACTTAAAGATAGGATAGTTTTTATCTCGATTATTGACCTCAATATTTATTATTGCGAATTAAATGTTTGTAATGGGACATTTATTTTTAAGTTCCATAAGCTTCTGACAGACGGCGGTGTGAGTTAATTTATTGATACAAAACGTGGTTATCTAGGTTAGGTAACCATCCAGTAGATGGCGTTGTGTTTCGTTAGCCACAGCAACGCGTGGGCGGGTCAGCTAGTGTTCTATAAATTAATAAGTTCACCTATCTTTTACATAAAATCTGTTTGTGCAATATCTGAAGCAGCAAATATGTATTCTAAAAAGTTAGTGCTAGCATTGTGGATGGAATTTGCACACATTTGTCTATCTGGAATTTCTACATCAACTATTTTCAGGTCGCAAAATTAATTACATATAAAAATGAATACAAGATAGTTTGTTTCATGACTAAATAAGAAGAAATTAATACTAACCAAATCCTCCAAATGCAACGCCACCTCCGAATGCGTTGGTCTGAGGCTGACCAAAAGCTGAACCTCCGCCGCCGAACACAGATCCCCCAGACTGGCCGAATGCAGAAGGAGATCCAAAACCAGCTCCTCCTCCAAACGCAGAACCGCCCGTGTTAGAGGGGCTGCCAAAGGGGGCACTCGTGGTAGCTATACTCGCATTACCAAATAGCGAGGAGATGGTCGAAGGAACAGCGGCATTCGCTGCGCCAAATAAAGACGAAGCATTTGTATCCGCCGAAGCACTTCCAAATATACTGGATGGACTTGAGGTTGGTGATACGCTCAGAGCATCAAACATCGATCCCCCCGGTGTGATGTTTGCATTGGCAGAAGCAAACAGAGAGTTGGCTGCAGACGGCTGTGCCTGGGGAGCACTCCCAAAGCCCGGTGTTGAGGTGACTGTTCCTCCAAACATTGAACCCGTGGTCGTGGATGCAGCGCTCGCCCCAAACACAGAGCCTGGTGTGGCACCTGCACCACCAAATACAGACTGTGGAGTCGGAGGTTGGCTAAATACAGAAGCCGGAGTTGGTGAACTGCTAACAGCTCCAAAGATATTGGAAGCTGCCGGAGGACTGCTTATTGGCGTAGCTGTGGCCAGAGTCGTGGTGATTGCACTACTTTCAGGAACCGGTTTTGCCACAGTAGCCACACTGGGTGGAGAGACAGATGCACTCACAGCCGGAGCGGCTGTTGTAGATACACTTGTTCCACCAAATATTGATGTTGCACCACTGGAACCTGCGGATCCAAATATTGAAGTGCTTTGTGTTCCAAAAGGAAGAGAAGCTGTCGATGGAGAGCTTTGGGAAAATAAGGAATCGGCAGCATCCGATGATGTCAGAATAGCGTTAGATAGTGTAAAACTCGGTGGGGGAGCTGAAGTGGTCACAGCGGGAGCTGCAGAGGGTTTGCTGGTGGCTGGAACAGAGGTTGTGGAAAATATAGATCCTGTAGTAGTTGGAGTTCCAGAAACGGAACTAATACTTCCGGTAAATGTAGCTGCAGCTGGACTTGGTGCAGAAATTGGTGTTGACGTGCTGGGAACTTTGGAAATAGTTAAAGAACCAATTGTCAAACTACTTCCAGATTTCTCGGTTTCTTGAGTTGACTTTTGAACTTCATTTCGAACACCTCCTTGGCTCGATGGAGTAGTGGTTTGAGGTTTAGGCGTTGAAAATATTGACGTTTCTTTGGAAACTGGCGGTGGGGCAAATGTTTTGAACGCAGAGCTTTCCGAAGACGTTGCGTTTGTGGCTGAAGAGGAAGTTGTTTGTTTTGGTAATGAGAAAACGGAATTGCCAGTTGGAGAACCAAATGGAACTTGTGGAGAAGTGGCTGTCCCAAATATAGAACCTAGAATAGAAAAAAAAAACAAAAAAGGTTGTAAGGATCAGATACCAAAATTTGTGTGTACATCAAAATCTAAGAAACAATAATACATATGTGCATAGATAATATAAAATAATTATAAATAACCTGTGGATCTTGGTGTAGGCGAGCATATCGGCTGTCCCATAAAGGTACTACTTTTCTGATTGTTGACAACAGAAGTAGGAACATTAGCTGGTGTTGAAGGGGTAATGACGGCACTCACATTTGTTTTGATATTTTCGGGTTTGGCACTTTGTTGTGGGGCTAAAAAATAAATTTGAAATGAATTCATAAATATAATGTCGAATATAGCTTTAACTTTGTTGTTTTCCATTATAAAGGAGGAATAGTCTTGAGGAATTATCAGTTGTTTAATTAACATCTAATAATTGGTCAAAATGCATTAAGAAATTCGAGTTATTTCATTCTACAAGTTTGAAATCAAAAAACAGCAACAGATTTAAAAAGGTTGAGTTGCTTTTATTTTGAATATATGGGAAGATTTGGAAAAAAAAATGCGACGGTAATTGAAAACAATGAAAATTATTTCGTGTCTAAGAAACGTAAAACAATGGAAAGATATACATTGTTTACAAGAAAACCAAAAGAAGATGAATTTTTTCAAGATTTCTTAACATCGATTCAATAATAAATTGCATAAATTGCCGGCCGCAACTTATATATTTTTACGAATTTACTTCCAATACCTAATTGTCAAGGCCGGCTGCAACGGATATTCGATTTACGTAGAAACATATCGTATTTTTACAAATTGACTTCCAATTGCCAAGGGCCGGCTGCGACGGATATCGACCGCGAAATTTCGATTAATAACTCAGGTACGGGACATACGTCATTCCTATGTCTACCTACGTTAAATTATCGTGAAAACAAGCTTATGTGTCCAAGCGGTTAAAGTAGAAATATATCGTATTTTTACCAATTTACTTCTAATATCTGAATTTAAAGGGCCAGCCGCGGCGGTAGCTCACCGCGAAAATTGGATTTTACACAGAAATATATAGTATTTTTAAGAATTTACTACAAATAGGTATCCGAATTACTACAGGTGGCTGCGATGGAATTCGGCTGCCAAATTTAATTTTCGCTAAAATTTACTTCGATTCATATATGAATTGGAAGAGTCGGCTGAGACGGAAATCGGTTGCCAAATTTCGATTTATGCGGAAATATAACATATTTTTATAAATATCCTTCTAATATCTCAATATGAAGGGCCGGTCGTCATCCGACATTCAAGAGGTTAAGTATGTGCTTTAGATAAACAAAGCTTCAAGGGCAAGTGAGAAGCTTTAAAGATTATTTTAAAAGACAAGTTAAAAAAAACTCCAGCTTGGCTTAGTTGGCAGAGTGTACTAATCCTGGTAGCATATGGGTTAATTAAAAGACCAAATATTCAAATAAATAAATGGGATGAAAATTAAATAAAAACCTTACTTTTGTTTTGCAGAAGAGCAGTCACCAATGGCGATTGATTTGCGATTTTATCGGAATATGTAGATGTAGATGCTGCAGTGCTGGTGGGGACAGCGGGAGTAATCGGCTTAGCTCTTTCAGGTATATTTGAAACAAATTTGTCCAGATTTATCAGTGGCTGACTGTTGTCAGAAAATTGAGGAGTTGGTCTGAGAACGGCCTCCATCATTTTTGAATTGAGTGTCGAAATTTTTGAAGCACCTGTTTCCGGAACAGCACTCTTAACTGGTTCTTTTAAAGCATTGTTCACAGGAATATTTTCAATCTCTTTTTTAGGCTCCGATTCGAATGAACTTAAAGAGTTACGATCGAAGAAGGACTGAAGTCTATTGGATTGTTCCACTTTTGTAGGTTTTATTCTGACTGTGTGATGGTTCACCAGCAATTCTCTGAGAGCATTCTGTTTCTTGGGAGTATGTTTTGCTTCTCTTTCACAGATTGCTTTATGCTGTGCGTCAAGGATGTCTATTGGCTGTAGACTCAAATTTAAAAGATTTTTTGTCAATGCTGAAAGAGGGTGACTGAAAAAGAAAAACAAACAAGGGTTACACAAAGGTAATGCAAAAAATATCCAAATAAAATAAAAATAACTTTTTAATGTAAAATTATGATGTGTAGGCCCCTGACTTATATTAATAACAATACATATCAAGATAGATTGACTTCAAACATGTGCATAATAAATTTATTTATTGAGGCATTTTAAGTAGGTACATAGTTATTTATGTCCTAATACAATCCTTATATATATACATAATTAAAGTAATACATTTACAAAATATCAATCACATATTTACGTAATTTAATTTTAAATGTTTTTATGTTTTCTTCTAACTTTATTTCTACTGGTATTTCTCCAAATATCTTCAACGCTCCGTACATCAACGAATTTTGACTCTGTGTTAAATATAAAAACAATAAAAAAAAACTCTTTAGACATGCAAGCCGAGGATGCAGTCCATGGAAGGAGTGCACTTCCTTCAGTGTTGCATGAAATTTAATGAATTGAATGAAATTGAATGAATTGGATGAAAATTTTCTGACCTGTCTTTGTAAGCATTGGTCAAAGATCTGCCAATTTGACTGCTGAGCATTTGTGGTTTGACCGACTCGGCCAACTTTTGCAGGGCTCTGATGGTGCTCTCCTGTCGCGCCAGGATGTCGTGCTGCCTGACCAGAGGTTGGTACACCTTGTCCAGGGTCGGCAATTTCATTGAGTCACCGTCATTCAATCCTCGAAATGCCCTGGAAAAATTCAAAGAAATTGCAATAATACTACTTTTTACTCTTGTTTTACGTGCATACCGCACAAGAGTTCCAACTGCTCCCAAGCGCCTGGAGCCAATAGGACTAAGGCATTCCCAATTAGGGTATGTTGTGTGGCTGAAGAGTGGGGAAGGGAAGGAGAAGAGAAGAGGAAAGTGGGGAAGGGAAGGAGAAGAGGAAAGGAAAGTTGAGAAGTACCTGGGTATTTAGATCTGGTCACCAAACTTGGCTAAACCCATTTCAAGGAATGTTTCGATTATCAATGTTGGCCTTTCATCAGGTAAAACAGAAAGCATCTTCCACTCTGGAATGTGCCGCAAATTTATTACATATTCCGTTCGCAAGGAGGCCGTCTAATAAATAATTTGTAAAAGTAAAAATTAAGATTGTAAAAGTAAAAATTAAGATTGTAAAACCTTACGAGAAACGGCTGAGCGGTTTTTTTCATACAAAACTTTTACAAAAATATACATTTACGGACTCTACATTTGATTAATGAATTAAAAACTCAACCAACATACATGCGTTTCTACCTTGTGAAGAGTGAAATTAACAGTTCAACGGTTAATTATTCACAGTTCTGTTCTTCAGGTAAATGTTATTACAAGCCCTTTACTTTAAAATTTTATTTTTATATACATCAATAGACTTGTCCCACAGCCATGTTCGTATTCCCCACAAGTTCTTTTAATAACTCTTCATATTTCAAAACTTTACTTTTATATTGTGTAAAATAATGAAAAGAAGCAACAAAACACACATCGTTAGCAAGTTAGGTAGCGAGGCGTGGACGGGGAGGAAACAGACGTATGTACGTTCATCTTTTGTTTCACCAAGATTTGTGTAAGAAAGAGGTGCAGCAATATAAGGAAAGTATGTTTATTGCCTTTTTTGTGCCGTCACGGTACCGTAAACGTAGGTCGTCACGGTAATTTTAAAAGAACACATAATCTATTTTGAAAATGTGATTTTTTTTATTTGTGTTTTAATCGCTTGGGCACTTAAGCTTGTTTTCATGACAATTTAACGTAGGTAGACATAGGAATGACGTATGCCCGGACCTGAGTTATTAAATTATGAAATATTGGCCATTAAAGATCGATTCTTTAATGATTTTATAAGCAACATTGGCCATTTTTTTGTGAATTAACCTCTTGAATGTCGGCTGACATTTGCCACATGATGGCCGTGTACCATAGAAAATGAATTACAAAGAATTCTGCGGAGCTAGATTACTGAAATTAAAAGCGACGTCTGGAATGATATTGGCGCAAGCGATTCTGACTTTTTCCTTGTACAGTTTCTGTATACAAAAGGGTTAAAATCGCATTTAACCTCTCTTCTGTAGCTGGCGGGCGAGCGACAAATGAGAGGTTAAAAGTAATTAATAAAAAAATAATCTTACCGATCTTTTTCTGATTTTTTTGTTTCAGATTTAGATTGAGTTTAGCTAATATTGTCTTCATTAATTAAAATGTTATAATTTGAGGTTTTACCTATTAAGTTAAAAATAAAAATAAAAATTCATCCTGGGCTTGCAGAAAATTCAACAGCTGTCTAGATGGCATTTAGTTCCGAGTCAGTGGCGGTTCTTCACACGGGGACACGGGGACAGTGGGAACAGTCCCCACCAGTTATACTCGAAACCTACTAAAAGAAATAACAGTATTCACCGAAATCAATGAAATCTTTAAACATAATAGCAATTAACATTTTGCAGAAATAAAATACAACAAATTAAAGCGAACCGGCGACCACGCATGCTGACCAGCGGACAGCCGATCAGAACACGAACCATAAAAAGAGTGAATTCTCACTGCGCAGAACCTACTGCGCACTTGGGGGACCATTCGTATTGTCCCTTTAAGTAATTTCGTTCATTCCTTGCGTTTCGCTCGCGATCGTATAGAATCAGAGACCCCGCGCATGTGCGCTAGTATGTGAATTTCAAATACCATGGGGACAGTCTGATAAATCCCCTAGTAAAAAAAGTTGCATAGTTTCGGGCGGGAATTGCTCGCGTTCAAATTAACTTCGAGGATATTCTAGCAAATAAAGTGTTATTTTTATTATGCTGTATTATAAATTGTACCTATATCTATAGACATTTAAATTTATTTTGTGTTTAGACATCTGATTAGCATGATTTGACCATGAAAATTTTTTTTTGAGAAATTTTATATTATATTCTCCGGGTAGTAAGATTACAATACAGTATGTAGTAGGTATATATAAAAAATCTCGGTCCCCATCAGTGCTCGAGCCGCCACTGGTTCGAGTTAAATCTTGCCATCATGCATAGAGATAGGAGGCAATAAAATATGTGTTAGGAAAATGAAGATAATGTTGGTAGTTCTCAGTCGAAGTATGATACAGTTAATTATGACCGAATCGGATAGGGACACATTGGCTCAGTGGTTAGAGCATCTGCGCGGAAAGCCGAAGGTCCTGGGTTTGAGCCCCAGATGTGATCCGATCTTTTTCTGATTTTTCTGTTTCAGATTTAGATTGAGTTAAGCAAATATTGTCTTCATTAATTAAAATGTTATAATTTGAGGTTTTACCTATTAAGTTAAAAATAAAAATTATTTTTGATAATTATCTTCAACTCACAAATAATCTCCAAATTGCCTCTAAAATTGTGAAAATCGAATTCTTTAATTCTTGATCAACCAGTTGATTAGACAGACATCTCTGAAAAATGAAAATTTGAGTTGAGTATGCAGTTATATGTAAAAGTGAACCTTCCATCTGGTGCAATGCATAGATTATTTCTAAACACCACCAAATTAATTATAATGCAGAAAAACTTGTCGTGAAAAAAACAAAAAAGATATTTTCGGGGTTACTAGTAGGAAATTTCAAAATGTCAATTTAACTTGTTGAGGCCAGCACACAAATTTTTTTTTTTCAATTTTTTCAATACGATGTAAAATATTTGACAGTTCTCACCTTTCTTACGAATTCAATTTTATAACATTGCTTTTGTGATATATTACAAAAATTACATCAAAATAATGTAGATAAAACGAACTTCCTAATAATCACTCAAATCTATGCTTTCCACAATGGATTTATATCAAAAACAATGAATAAATATAGACTTTGAATGTGACAGCTATCATATTATCAAGCGGCAGCCATTTTGTCAGCCATCTTTGGTGCCCGGCTTGTCTTTAGCAATTAATATGAATTATTCGGAGTGGCTAAATGCTATCCAGTAATTCGTAATGTCAAGAACGAGAATGGCCCAAGCGATTCTGACCTTGTTCTTCATACAATTTATTTATACATAAGGGGCAAAATCGCTTCAAACATCCGGACCCGGCGGGGGGACTGCGGCCTACGAGAGGTTAATATACCGGACATTTATGTTTCCCGGTGTTATTTTATAGCATATTTAGTATGTAAAACAAGAACACGTATAAATAATATTTGATTTATGGTGGGCATTTGAATATTGCTTTTATCATTATCTCAAACTTAGTGAAGCGTGTTTTGTGTAATTTTGTATGTCAAAGGACCTTGAAATGTGTGTGTGTGTGACCACTGCACAAGTAGAAAAATATGCACATATAAAGGAGAGGATAGAAAGGACTTACTGAAACTGTGGCACTTTCTTCTCTTTACTGGTTTAACATGCACTTTATAGGGGTAATATTTTGTTACGGTATGTTTCTTCTCTGCGGCGGTCAATAGCGAAAAAGCGGATGCGGGTAAATAATGCGGATGTTCACGCGATGAAGGTTTGTTATTGACTGACATGTAGTCGCTTCAGTTCGTTTTTATCCAACAGACCAAAACGCGAATCGGGAGAAATGGCACTTTAAACTTTTTTTTACGTTAGAAGCACATACATTTTGGAGGACGTAAGACAAAGTGCATTTTGAAAACCCCTTAAATAATTGTTTTTTGAACGAGTATCGTATTTATTTATTTTTTTATTTATTTATTCATTTCTATACTCTTACATACAGTTTATAAATACAATAGGTGAATGTAAAACAAAAAATATCCTTAATATAAAACATAGTAGGTAGTAGAGTGAAATATGTTCGGCAACTGCATGTAAATGGTTAAAACTAATGTGGTTATGTTTTGTGAACACCTCACTAGGAAGAACCTGTGCTGAGGTGTTCGCATGTATTATTATGCCGTCATAAGTGATAGCACAGTATCCCCCTTGAGACTCTCAAGGAAGACTCCGTAGTTCCACCCATGGTGGCTGTATTGTACATATAGTAGGTGTAGGTAGCTGTTTTGAGATAGTCATCATAATATTATACAGACACAATGTAGTAAGTTGAGGTAAGTTAAGCATCATAATATTCTAAAGACGCAAGTAATACATTATAGTGAAAAGAGTGCAGATATATTGTACAAGATTTACAGGCGTAGAACAAGAGTTAAACATAATAATGATACGTAGGTACAATGTAGTGAAAAGAAAAAATAAAGAATATACATGAAGTGAACTTAAAGAGCAGTTAAGTCGAAAAGAGAATAAACAAAACCCAAGTAGATGATATTAGTGCCAATATTTTAAAAATATTTCCAAATAGTTATGCAATATTAATCTATTTTGTAGATGTAGTTGTATAGTTTAAATACTAAGTTAATTATTATGTTTGGTTTGGAGTAAATAGGTATAGTATAAATAAAGGCTTTTTGAGAACATTTGCATACTTAATTCAATTTCACGAAAAACGCGTTGGACAAAAACGAACCAGAGCGACGATGTGGATAAAGGAAAGAATGGCAGATCTTATAGGGAAGAGTAGGAAGGAAATGTGACAATTCTAACCACAAGTACAGCAGTTCATGCATGCATACCTATATGTATGTAGGTAAGTATTGTGTTAATGCCCAACCACTTAGTATTTTGAGATGTCTGACTAATCAAGTGGATGATAAATATCCGTACTAGATACTGGCTATAGCTTTTGATTAAAAATATTATTGTTAAGTTTAATTGGGTGTTTTGGCCCCAAATTTGAAAAATTAAGTTTTGCATGAAAAAGGCCGCGGAGGCTTTGCAACTAAGAATAATTGCTACTTACTTCATCCGTTTCTTGCATTCTCCTTGGAATACGTCCCACTGGTCATCCAGAACATTGTTGACTTGCTTTAGCTGCGATTCAATGTAATATATGTTTTGCTTTATGGCTGACAGCTTTCCAGAAGAAACTGGGTCCAAAACCGCCAATTGCTCGAGTTCCAATGTTCTAAAAAATTATAACATAAATTAAACTAATGCAACGATTGACCTCTAGTATGAAAAATTTGCAGTATGAACGGTTGTTCAATGTATTTTCTTCATCACCTGTTAAGTTTATTATTATAAATACATATATAAATCTTTAGGTTCATAACAGTGTAGTGGAAGATAGTCTCAGTACCGTCCTGGTGTAAGTCCACCATTCAGAAATGAAACGTCGCTTGAAATGGCTTTAGCCGTGTGTAGTGACCAGATCTGAATGGCCAGGTACTTCCCCACCTCCCTCTTTCCCATCTCCTTCCCCTCCTCACTATTTTCAGCCTTACAACATACTCCAAATGGGGATGCCGTAGTTTTACTGGCTCCGTACGGGAGCAGTTGGGACTCTTGTGCGGTATTCATATTAAAAATATATATTTACAGGGTGTCCAGGGGTAAAGTGCAGTAACTTCGGGAGGTGATTCTACATGATAATATAAGTAAAAAAGATAAACGACTTTTTTCGAAATTCCAACTTTTTTCCCATACAAAAAGACGTACCTGTTAAAAATCCTTAGTGTAAGGTACAAACTTACCGATAAATTTGCTGTGCGCCCGCCGTTGGATTGTTGTGAGTCGCCCGTATCGTAACAGCGTAAAATAGTACCTAGTGCTGGCCGCATACGACGGACTGATTTTATCATTTTACCTAAAAAGTACCCCTTAAAGTTGGATTTTCGAAAAAAGTCATTTAACTTTTTTACTTATATTATCATGTAGAATCACCTTCCAAAGTTACTGCACTTTATTCCCGGACACCCTGTATATCACCTGTCATTCTGTCATTCATGATAAAAATAGTTTTTGGTGATTTGTGTACAAAAAACTGTTTTCATAAAAAATCACTTCAAGGGTGCTGTATAATTCATAGCATTATTAATATTATAAAGGTTTTAAGAGGGTATTTCGGGCTTTGTAAAAAATCAACGAAGAATATTTTCAGTATCTTTCTTTTCGTGATTTGTTTATTTATATATTAAGAAAAAATAAAAATTAAACAAAAAATAAATATTCAAAACTTGAAAAGTAATCGGCTGGTAAAGAAGGGGATCCAAAAAAAAACCTGACGCCCTGGCGTACATGATTCCAACCCATCTGTTCATATGAAAAAAAAAATCAAACAGATTTTTAATCAGTAAGAATGTTGCTATCGCCGGGACCTCGGAGGAGTAAAATTTTTTTTTCTGAAAATGGCGACCGTTTCAAAAAAAATTTTTTTTTTTTAAGACTTTAGGTTTATTTGGAGGCATATATTACTGTACAACCTACTGACCCTTACTTGCTGCGAGTTTGAACCCTCCCTTGCATTGTGGAGAGTGAAACCCTTTGATCCGAGCTTATGGTAGGAACTTATGTTTTGTTGTGAAATAAATCCTGATTATGCCCTACGAAGTTGTTTTACATAATGTAGATTCTAGGTGGGGCTACTACTAAATGATAGAAGTAGCTCACAAACCTGACGATGGTGGAATGCTTGCAGTTAGCCGAGATATGAGTTGGGTGACGCAATTACTCCAGAATTGCAACCTGCGAGGCTTCACTAACCTTTATGTGATAACACCGATACCCCAATTTGGACGGCCCACTTGTCATCAAACCACCACGCCGAAGCTCCAACACGGGGGCATTTTCCCAACCCATTGGAACTACTAGCAAATCCACGGTGGATTCGTCGGCTCACTACAGGTACAAACGTCATAAATCCATGGATTTCTAGACGCATTGGGTTAAACGACTAACTAACTAACTAACTAACTAACCATCACGCCGTTTCCCCGCAGGGGTAGGCAGAGAGGACGGACCGCCAAACAACTCGGTCTTGGCATACACTCCTACATATATATATATATATATATATATATATATATATATATATATATATATATATAAACTGATTTTATTATTTCTACATAAACCTGAATAAATACCCTACACGAAAAATAATCAATGGCGATTTCAAAAACATAATGACCGGTATATTGCTTTGAAAATTAAATTTTTGGAATATCGTTGAATGAAAATGAATTTTGACTTAAAATGAATAGATAAAAATGTTCTTTAAGCAGTCATATTTTCATCATGCGATTTTGATTTTGTCCTCTATAAATTCCAGCTTGGATAATGTTATAACGGTCACCGGTGACCTATCGGAAATTTCAAAACAAACAAACAAAAAAATCACAGGTTAGCCATTGGCATTCGAATCGTTAATATGAATAACTTACTCTGGTTGCATTTGTGTTTTGACCAGCACAGAACACATTTGAATCATTAATATGAATAACTTACTCTGGTTGCATTTGTGTTTTGACCAGCACAGAACACATTTGAATCATTAATATGAATAACTTACTCTGGTTGCATTTGTGTTTTGACCAGCACAGAACACATTTGAATCGTTAATATGAATAACTTACTCTGGTTGTATTTGTGTTTTGACCAGCACAGAACACATTTGAATCATTAATATGAATAACTTACTCTGGTTGCATTTGTGTTTTGACCAGCACAGAACACATTTGAATCATTAATATGAATAACTTACTCTGGTTGTATTTGTGTTTTGACCAGCATAGAACACATTTGAATCATTAATATGAATAACTTACTCTGGTTGCATTTTTGCTTTGACCAGCACAGAACACATTTTGATTAAGCTTTGCTTCAGCGCTGTTATTTGCTGCGTCACATCTTGCTTGGACCAAATACTCTCTGGTGGTTCTCTGTCATATTGTTCCATTACTGCTATTATCTCTTTCATTTCATTCGCAGTTCCCACCTACGGATAAATAATAGTACGAATTGAATACATAAAAAAAATAACAAACAGAACTAATGCAGTCTCTTAAAACAAGGAAAAATAGGTTCCAAGGGACCAGAAAAAGAAAACTTCTTAGGCGGGAAAACCTTATAAATGGAGAAAATTGGGCCATTTGGTCTTCAAGGGACTGAAAAAACCAAACTTCTTAAGCAGGAAAACATCTTAAGCGAGAACTTCTTAAGAGGGTTTCACTGTATCGGAAATTTTTCAACATTTTGATCAAAAATGTTTGTAAGCTTTTTTTCATATTTGAAATTAAAATATTGGAATTTTTACATAAAGTATACATGCAAAAATCTAAAGGGTAATTTTATCTAGTTTCTAAAATGGTATTTGTTTTAAGACATTTCTAAAAAAAAAAGAAATATATAGGACATTTAAAATAGGTTAAAAAAATTATGAAATTCAATGAGAAATTATTATCGTGAACAGTTTATGCAATAGATAAACAACCCTCTTTGGCTGTATAAACAATGGTGACAGGACAACTCAACAATGTACAAAGTCATCATTCCTTTGAAAACTCATTAAAAGTGATAAAAAAAAAAAAAAAACTTGGTTAAATAGGTTACGCTAGGTTAGGTTATCGGCTATTTTTAAATAAATAATTTTCATCACGTTTAATGACTTTTCAAAGGGGTGTTGAAATGCCACTTTGTTGAGTTGTAGAACCATAAACAATGTTTATATCTTTCTATGAAGTATTCGAGGTTGTTTATCAATTGTATAAAATTTTCATCACATTTATTAGTAAGGTTGATAATGTATATCCGGAGACGGAAGTCACAAAAGAGATAAACCGTTAGTAGTCGGTTGTGGGTGTCTGTGTGCTGAAAGTAAGATCAATTTTTCTTTACACTTACAGCTAGAAAAGTGAGGAGCATTTCAAAAAAATTAATTTTATTCCTGAGCATACTCGCATACAGGAGGCCCGTAGGAAAATAATTTTACTCAGGGCCTATGTCATCTTAGGGGATGCTGTGTGGAGGGTATTTTTTAGGAGAGGAAGTTCTGGAAGAAAAAAGATATGAAGGAAGGGTAGGAATCTAGGGGGCCGGTGTGTCAGAAGTGTGACAGAAGTATGAGTCCATGCCTTATACTGCGGTGCAAGACGATAGGTCGAGAGAGACCAGCTGGAGAGATCAAAGGGTCTCTCCAAAACTGGCCTCTCCCGATTCAACCCGCCACACAGGTGGTGGGCAGGAGCATCCGTCGTCAACACCTGAACACACCTCAACCGATGAACCCTGGCACCCACGCTAAGTCACCACTAAGCGAACCACTGGGAGTCAGCAATGGCAGAGGTGGTTGGTTATCCAATAAGTGGCGGAACATTATTTTTAATTGGTATAGGTATATATATATATATATATATATTAGCTGACCCGGCAAAAGTTGTTCTGCCATATAAACTATTTCTAATGAATATTTTGGTACTTAAATAAAAATTTTACGAATTTATTTTAAGTGTGTGGGGATGGGATATATGACAGAAAGAGAAATGGGGCGTTGTAGACGATGACCGCCGATAAAAACAAAAAAACAATGTAGTAACCGAGTACCGCCGAATAGTTTGTCATTGTTTTTGGATTTGTTCGTCTGTTCTTTCTGCTCTACTATTTCGCATGTTTGTTGCTTTATTCGTTTGACGGCCCAAATGGGCCCCTTGCGTCTTGCTGGCATTGTTCACTTTAATATCCGCACACAAATAGATAAATTAAAATAACTCGTACAAAATTTTGCACGCAGTGCTTTGTGGTACATAACAAATTCCGAATGAAATGTCAAAATGACGCGACGCCTGTCGTTTTATTTAAAATACGAACGACGGTTAAATTTGTTCATACGTAAATACTAAAATCGTGATTAAAAATGGGAGAGTGGGGGAGGAGGGTAAAAATTTGGGGTAATAGGTATTTTTTGAGACCAAATAAAGTATAAAGTATAAAGTATTTATTTATCAAAAAGAACAGGAATACATTATTATATAAACTATTACATATTTATTACATCCAGAAAATAACATGAATATATAATATTATATTATTACATAGTAGTATTGGTTACTTTTTATATTTTTCCTTTTTACCTTTTATTTACTTACTTTTATTTTACACAGTAAGGTTAATAATATATTTTAGTGACAATAACATTCAATTAAAAAGTTAATAACATATTCATTAGTCAGTTAATAACTATAAGTTAAAAACAATAAGATTGTTATAGGAATAATGTTATAATAATTGATGTCACTAGAGTAGTATCTAATAGGAGAAAAAAATAAATATGTATGTAAGAACGGTCATATAGAAATAGAACAATTATAATAAATATATTTGATGTTGTGCATAGCCTGCCTCACTAGGCGAACCTGTATTGAGGCAGAATTTTTAGAAAATTGTTTCTCGCATTTTGTCTACAGTTTAATTATAATGTATTCATATAATGTATGGTTCCTATAGTATAGAGCAATACATTATATTAGTTACGATATTCATATTCACAATACATATTATGTACATGTACACAATATAAAAACAGCAAGATAATTATTACAATAACTGTCAATGACAAGGAGTTTGGGTGAGGGCACCAGTAAAGGGTCGATCATTAGAACATATCCAAATTTTAACACTTTTTTTGAATTCTTTTAGTGTTTGACTCAGTTTAATATTTTCTGGGAGCATGTTGAATATTTTAGTTGCAAAGTATCTAAAACTACGTTGGCCAAAGGTGGTAGAAAGTGCTGGAACTTGCAGTATGTCTTTGTTCGAATTTCGCGTAAATCTTAAGTTTATTTTTTGTTCATAAAGTTCGTGTTTGTTTTTAAAGAGATGCATGAGGATTGTTTTTACATAGATCTGACGAACATCAAATACTCTCATTATGTTGAAAATTAAGTCACTGTTTGTGGTTTGAGGAAGTTTGAGAATAATTTTGATAATTGTTTTCTGCGCCTTTTCGACAGGATCTAGGGCTAATGAAGTACCCCCTCCCCATGCAATGATCCCATACTCAATGATAGATTGGATGATTGCAAAATAAATCGTTTTCAGAAGTTGTAAGTCAAGAAAGTTCCTTATGGATCTGAAGAAGTGTATGGTTTTTCTAATTTTATTTGCAATGATCTGAGTATGCAGATTCCATTTGAGGTATGAATCAATGGTGAGACCGAGGTACTTCACTTGTGAAGTGCGCTCTAGACAGGGGCAGTTACTGCATTCATTGGAATTCGTACAGTTATGTATTTTTATGTAGTAATCATCATTAGGTTGGCCTGTAGTATTGATGCTTGATGTGACATATTTTGTTTTCATCGTGTTAAGGGTAAGGGTGTTTAAATCTAACCATTTTTTAACGAAGTTCATATTTTTTTCAGCTTTTTTAAATACAGCTGACCAATTGTTGTCTTCGAACAATAATACAGTATCGTCAGCAAAGCTAATAATTTTTCCCTGAATTTCAAGGTTGCAAAAGTTGTTAATATACAGTAAGAATAAAGTCGGTCCCAATACGCTTCCTTGTGGGATTCCATAGTCAGTTGAGCGCTGATTACTAAGGGTATTCAGAATTTTTACCTGTTGTTTGCGCCCATTTAGGTAGCTTTTAAAGAAGTCTAACTCTTTGTCCCTAATGCCGATTTTTTCTAATTTTTGTATTAGTTTAATGTGTGATATTGTATCAAAAGCCTTGGAAAGGTCTAAAAAGATAGAGATACATTTGTTTCCTTTATCAAGGCTTTTTACAATGAAGTCTGTCACACTAGCAATGGCGTCTGATGTACTTTTGTTTTTTTGAAATCCATATTGGTTTTTTGAAAGTATTTTATGGCTCTCGACGAATTTTAAAAGTTGTGCATTAATGAGCTTTTCAAAAACTTTAGACAAGCTATTTAGTAAAGTAATTGGTCTATAGTTGTTGATATCTGACTTGTTTCCAGATTTGTAGATGGGAATTACGATACTTTGTTTTAAGTTAGAGGGGAAATAGCCCTGTGTAATGCTTAGGTTTATAAGGTATTCCAGAGGCTGTGTAATCTCCGAAGACAGCATTTTGAGGATTTTGGTTGAAATTTCGTCAGGTCCAGCTGAAGAAGTATTTTTTAGAGATTTAATTGTTCTGAGAATTTCTTCCTTTGATACAGTTTGGAAGAGAAATTTTATATTTGTGTTATTTGCTTGATCCGTTGTGTCATTAGATGGGGTGATTCCACTCTGGGGAATTTGAGAGGCAAGATTTGGACCAATATTAATAAAAAAATTGTTTACATGATCAGCAATGTGCTCAGGATTTTTTGAGGTTTCAACAATATGTCCGTCTATGGAGAGTTTACTTATGTTCTGTTTTTCTTTTGTAGTTTGTGAGTTTGTGGCTTCTCTTAGTATGTCCCATATTTTTTTGGGATTGTTGTTACTTTCTTTAATTCTTTCTGAGTAATAAATTTCTTTTGCTTTTCTGATGACGTTACAACACATGTTTCTATATCTTTTATAGTAGTTGGATGTTATTTGGTCATAAGGATTTTCTTTGGTTTTTTTGTGTAGCGTGTTTCTTTTGTGTATGCAATATATAATGGAGTGGTTAATCCATGGTTTCAGGGGTTTCAGTTTCTTAGTAATATTTTTGGTCAATGTCGTGGAATGATTGTGTAATTCGTTTTTTAAATAGTTAACAAAGTGTATCCATGCGTCCTCTGATTGTTTAATTTGGAAGAGTTCGTGCCATGATTTGTTCTTAAAGTTGGTTATTAGGTTTTGATAGTTGATTTTATTATATGCTAAAGGCAGGTCACTTTTATTTATTTTGGTAATTGTTTGTAGTGCAAAAATTGTTGAATAGTGATCCGTGATTGATGATTTGTAGACGATGCTTTTAGATGGTTTTTTGGACTTTACCATAATATGATCAATGCATGATATAGATCCATTAGTCGTTCTTGTTGGTGAGTTGACGGTACTTACTAATCCATGAAATTCTAGCATGTTAATATAGTCTTGGCTTTGGTGGTGTTGGTTGCTCGGTAGTATGTTTATATTCAGATCACCGATTATTATAATATTTTTAGTATTGGAAAGATTTGAAAGTGTGCAATTAAGACTTGTTAGAAATGGTGTAATGTTACGAATCGATGGCGAGCGGTATATAGCCAGGATTACGGTATCATTATTGTATTTTATTTGTATGCAACTAGCATCCTGAATTTTTAGTTCGGTTATTGTGAAGTTTTGATTATTTTTTGTATATACAACAATTCCATCATTCTGATTATCAAAAATTGTTGTGTTGTGAGATGTGTAGTTTTTTAGGATTTTAGGTGTATATGTGTTTGATAACCAGCATTCAGTCAGAATGATTATGTCGAAATCAACATTTATGTGGTGAAGTTGTATTAAAAGTTCGTCAAAGTTTTTATTAATAGATCTTATGTTTTGGTGCATAATTTTGGTATTGGTAGAATTTCCAATTAGATGTTTACATATATTTGTATCTGAAGTTGTGTAAGACAGGTTTTGTTTTTGATCTTCCTCATCAAAAAAATCCATTGTGAAAGTCATGTTTAATTTCTTTAAGTGAGAGCTCCACTAATCCGTAGTCATCACTGGGGATTTCAACCTTTGATTGAAAGTGATATAGGTGAGTTATTGTTGCAATGATAAAATAAAAGTATATAATATGACTCACCAGACCGAGGGGAATTAACCCAATGAATGACCGATGAAAGTGGGGCTCTCAATTAAAAAAAAATTAATCAATTTTTTTGAGATCATCAGAATGTTTGATGTATATTACTCTGTCACTTTCATTTTTTTTAACCATCACTTTACATTCCTTGTACCAAACAAATTTATATCCCATTTCTTTTGCCTTAGTCTTCGCCCTCCACAGAAGGTCTTTATAGTAGGCACCAAGGATTTCGCTAATATAAATCTTCTGGTTTCCGTTTCCATGTGTAATTGAAGGGTTGAGATGTTTCTTGTTTAAGAGTAACTGCCGTCTTTTTTGGAGGTTGGTGAATCTTACATGGATTCTTGAGGGGACTCCTGGCCGTCGGTCCGGTATTTTCTTGATTTCTAGAATGTCATCGACTTTTAGGTGGACACCTGCGACCTCGGCTACCCTTTTTATAGTTTCTGCAGGCTGCTCTCCTTCTCTTTCTGGAATCCCTGCAAATTCAAGGGCATCTTCACGAGATCTTTGCTCCACTTCTGCCAGTCTGACTTCAAGGCTCTTTATTATTCCATCTTTAGCCGTTATTTCTTTTCTCATTTGTTCGACTTCAGAAACCAGTTTGATTATGGTTTCCATCTTTAATTGGATGTCATCATATTGATGACTGATGAAGTCTCTTGTGTTTCTGCTTTCATGATTTTCGTCATCAATTTTTTTTATTATTGCTTGTTTAAATACTTCTAATTTTTTTTCCATCTTCATCTCCATTTTTTCCAGCAGGACATCAATATTTATACCCTGGGGCTCTGTTGTAACACTAGTCCCGGTCGATTGCCCTTTGCTTCTCAGATTTTTTTCTGAAGTTGCCATTTTGAAAATCGGATCTTGATTATAAGGTCAAACACTGTCTGTTTCACCCTTTCGTTGACACTAGGTTCTCTTGCGATATTCTGTTGATTTTTTCCTTTGTAATATTGCCAATTAATGATTCACTAGTTGGAAACAAACACTGTCCAAGTCTAAAATAATGATTAATTCAGTTTTGACAAATGCACTGAACGTTTATTCGCTATATCAACGTAATAACAATTTATTTCGGAAGCAGAGCAAAACACAGCTGTCACTTACGTAGGTAGACGATTACAAAAGATTTTTTTTTTTAAATTTAGTAAAAAAAAAATAGAGAAAAATTTCTGGATAATGGACACCCTAATCACCTAGCGATATGAAATATACTTTACAACCTATTCTCATACCTACCAAATATACATAAAAAAATTCATAAAAATCGATCGAGCCGTTTCAGAGAAGTGCGACCACAAAAACCGTGACACGAGATTTTATATTTTAGATATACATATACATGTCGTCTTTAGGGATTCATTGTGGAGGACACTACTAGAGATTAGCTGTTCAATGCCGAAGTTGGATGAAGAACATACGATATCAATATAAAAATGAATTATGTAATGTGTATTGTTACCTTTGTGTCAATGGATTTGCATCTTTTCAACAGTTCATATAGCTCCATTTGGAACTCGTTGATTTCCTTGAGTAGCAGAGCTTTGATAGTCTCGTTGGAAGCTTGATTGAGCAACGTCTCATAGGACTTGGCTTGTTCCTCATCCTCGTGAGCTTTAATTGCATTGGCCGCCTGGCTCGCCACAGATTGAACCTAAAAAAGTCTCAACGTACATACAAACTACATAGAGTTAGTGATGGGTATCTGAGAATTTATTTTTGGGGAATATTCCTGAAACGGGGAATATTGCGGGAATTTTAATGCAAATGGTGAAATCTCCAGAATAACCAATGAGGTTGTCTCCTACAATGAAATTTCATGCTA
Source organism: Limnephilus auricula (assembly GCA_951813805.1). NCBI lineage: Eukaryota > Metazoa > Arthropoda > Insecta > Trichoptera > Limnephilidae > Limnephilus > Limnephilus auricula. The sequence continues at coordinate 17,545,875 of OX638395.1, read as the reverse complement.
TTTACCAATTTATCACATTAATTAGAAAATGCTGAGGACAGAACTTTTTAAATTTTTAGAAAATTCCAAATAATCGGTACCATAGACGTGTTCAAGACCATTCAATAAACGTGTGATGTTACGGGTACATACACGGACAATATCACACCATCAAATTAGGGAGTCAATTATAACTTCATTTACTATAATTTATCCAAATATCGGTGTTGCCATAGTAGTGAAATGTTATATGTACTATTAGCAGTATATTTAAATATTGCTGTCACATATATTTAATTAGTACTGTTAGTACTGCTCGCGCCTCTGGTAGCCAACAGGGAAACTACTCTAGCTGCTTCGGTCGGTAAAGAAGGGATCGACTAGACCTACTAGACACCTGCAATCGAAAGGCCGGTTCCAACGGCCAATAAAGGCTGGGAATTCGAACGGTAATTGCTTCCATAATTCCATTTTTTTAAATTTTTATAAAATTCTTCAAAATTAATAAGAATGCTTACAGCTTGAACTTCAGGTACTTTTTCAGGTTGGGCTGGTGGCGGCTGTTTGAAGAAATTAGACGGTTTAGCAAAACCAGAGAAGGGTTTTTCTAGAAAGAAATACATACATTATTACAGACTGTCAAAATTGAGTGCACAGAATTCTGATATTTAAAAAAATTACCACAAAAAACTAAAGAATTAAAAAGGTACATTCTTTGTCTACAACTATCATTTTGATAACATTTTTCAATCGTAAAATAACAGACTTAAAAATCATTACAGAAAATAAAAATTATATCTGCATCTTTATTATAATAACTCAATAACTACACAATCACAGATAATGTAATTATTACCAGGATTGATAATATCAAAACAACAAACGTCAAACTTAAAAACAAGACGCACTGCACTTTGTGTTAAAAACGCTTTTTTTAAAATTATTTAGCACTTAATAACTCAGGTACAGGGCATACGTCATTCCTATGTCTACCTACGTTAAATTGTCGTGAAAACAAGCTTATGTGCCCAAGCGGTTAAAATAACTTTAATTAAATAGAGAATTCAATCATGAACACACTGATATGTAATAGATTAATTATAATAGAATATCTTATAATAAATTTTTAAGATATTCGAATATGGGAGCAAATAAGAATGCAAGATTCTTCTAGACTATGAATTGACTAGAGACAACGTTTAAATTTATTCTTATTAATTTTGCATCGTAGGCACCCACGTTATGGGCGCCTGGCGTTCAAGTGTAAAAGCAATCTACCCACTTTATGGGCGCCTAGCGCAACAGTGGATACGTTATTAAATCAAAATAATGCAACAATTTTTTTTTTATAATTACTTATATGTATTTACATTTACTCGCGTGGGAGGCCTCGTCTTTTCCTACGTGGCAAAAATGGTTCCATCTATCATATTAATAAATATCTCACCTGGCTGGGCTTGGGGCGCCGGCTTTGACAGAAGCGAGGATAGTTTAGAGGTAACATTCTGTTGTGGTTTAACTTCTCCAGAATTCTGGTGGTGCTCTGATAGTGGCTTTACAACTTCCTGCAAGTCTAGTCCTCCCCCTCCCCCAAACAAGTTGGCCACGGGCTTGGCGCCAGTCTGGGAGAATGGACTGTTTGATTTGGGAATCTGAAAAAGGTACAATCAAAAACTTATATGGTTGAATCATTTTAGGCAATATTAGTGGCCCTCAAACGAAAATTTGAAGCAGAAAAAAGATACGGTCATATCAAGGAATTGAACCCAGGATCTTAGCCTTGCCGGACCTCTACTGATTGCACTGAGTTAATTCGACCCTATCTATGTATCCCCTTCGGTTATATGTAACTGCAATCTAATATGGTTGAGTTCAGAGTTTCGTTCATCTAAGACAATTAAAATCCATAAGAAGATGGCTCCCAACAGGCTCTATTGAGAGTAAATGCTATTGTAATCTCCAGATCGGACGATTGAAATAGTTTGCATTCTGGTCTGCCTAATGTACATTTGAACAGACTGGAAGACAACGAAAACGAAAAAAGACTGCAAAGGTGTTCAACATTTTGTCCAAAATGTGATGTCATCAAAAATAGTCATATCACTCCTCTTCCACATTATTGACTAAACTGAGTCATAGAAATTCAGTATAAAATTTGTCTTATAGTGTATAAGCAGTGAAGGATAAGATTCACAGGAATTTATTTTTGGGCAATATTTATTTTGGAAAAAAAAAACTTTTGTTCATTATACTTACAGTGGGCGTAGATGTGGCTATATTTTGTGGCAAAAAAGAAATGTCTTGTTGAGGGTTTGAAGGAGTTTCGGGTAATACAGCGGGTGCGGGCTGTTGGACATGAACTATTGGCTGGGCATCACTGTAACAAATATTTAAAAAAAAAATATATTTTGTGAATTACGATAAATTATTAGTACTAATGATATTTGCAAAAAATCGAAGCATCTTTATTGGGTGGAATTTTAAAAAAATGCAACTACCTTTCCATCACGAGCTGAAAAGTATAAAATATGAATATAAAAGTTAAAAATAAGATTGTTCTTTCAACCCAAAAATTCTATCCAAATCTCAGGCTCAAGACTTCAGCAGTAAAGCAGTCCTTCATTATTTTTAAACATTTTATTTCTACTTATATTTACATACCTACCCCAAATTCATGAAAGCAGCAATTAACCGGTGGGTTGCTGAGCTCCCGTCAAATATAGCACCCCTCACATGCGTAAAAAGACGTTTAACGATGTGTGCTGGCTGACAGTAATTTTGTAAGTATGTACTCAATATTGTTTTTGTAAATTGTACTGCCTTACCAGATTGGCGAAGCGGAAATATTTTGACCTTCCAATAAAATAGGCCCGAGGCCTGAGGGGTTAAGAAATAGTATTATTTCCTTGTCAACGAAATAAAATGTATTTTAGTGTGCTAGGAGCCAGTGGCGGCTCGTGACTTTTGGTGAGCTGGAGTGCTAATATTAACAAAAATGGCATTTACGTTTTTAGATTTTCACGGCCAAAATCATTTTCGTTATTTGTTTTTGGGGTGTTATGCCGTGTTGTGCTACCTCCTTCTTTAGCCGACGTTTCGGACAGTATTGCAGTGTCCGAAACGTCGGCTAAAGAAGGAGGTAGTACAACACGGCATAACACTCCAAAAACAAACAACGAAAAAAAAAATGGCACTATTGATGTAGTTGTAGCTGAAAAATTTTTTTTTTTTTTTTTCGAAAATTTGTGTTTTGTATGCAGATTTTTAGGAAATCTGTGCGGCGCACGGCAAAACTGAAATTTCCTGAAAATCTTCATACAAAAATAAATTTTTGAAAAAAAAATATAAAATATTTTTCGGCTACAACTACATCAATAATGCCATTTTTGTTAATATTAGCACTCTAACTCGCCAAAAGTCACGAGCCGCCACTGCTAGGAGCATATTTTAAGGTTTAAAATACTATAAAATCGAGTTAAGTGTGATTGAGCTGCTATCTGTTCGCTGGGAATAAGCCAGATTTGGACTTTTCTATTACAACTGAATATGTACGTGAGTGAATAAATATGAGTTTTGTTTTTTGGTAAATAACCAAATTATTAGTATTCACATAATGAAAACTTACAAATAAACCAATGATCCGGGATGGTCGACTCCTGGGACGGGCTGCACAGGGGCGGGCTATTGGCAAAATAAATGGAAACTTACAATATCATCCAATGATCCGGGATGTTCAATTCCTGAGGCGGGCTGCACAGGGGCGGACTGTCTTTGGCAAAGTTAATGGCGAAGAAGGTCACCAGAGTGCCTGTGTGGCTCAAAACATGCACCATCGGCATGTGGGGCAAAGTTTCATTTTCACCTGAAAAAGTTTTAAAGTTGATTAATTAGTCTATTGCAACTCCACTTAGACAAAAACACCTAATAGCCTACAACACACATGGAAACCACCCTGAAGCAGCTACTAACCCTTTCAAACCGTGTATATTTGAGAATACATAGATTTCAACATTTTTTCCTCGCTATCTAGAGTGAATAAAAATTGGAAGTTTTCATTTTCCAATTGCTGGTATATCTGCCTTTGCGCGCTATGAATTTTTACCTATTAGTGCAAACGATAGCCTAATATTTAATCTCAATTGATTTTAGAAGTGAGATTTGAAGGTATTTTTATAAAATGTTATATTTTTTATTTGGATTTTTTAATATGTAATGCATTCATAGAGATCAATGAATATGTAATTGTGTTACCCCACGACAGTTGATGTATGGCGGCATCGTCATATGCAAAGCCGATGGGGTAGTTTTCTTGCTTGTTTTCCGTTAAGGGTAGTTCTGCCCTAGCATCATCCATCTGAAAATAAATAATTTTTAAATGGAAAATTATAGGTTGCGCAATTAGAGTTGAGACAAACAACGGGGACTTAGGATTGTGCACATTGGCGAGTATGCACCTCTGCCATAGGTCACCCCAAGTGGCTAAGCTTGAATTTGAATGTTTGAATTTAGAGGGTGTTCTTTATATTATGCATTTTAAAAGAATTGCTATTTTTCAATTTCACAAATATGCTCATGAAAACAATGCATGTGTGTGAGTGCTGTGTTCGACTCAACTTTGGTTGTGTTATCTATACTACCGCAAGTTTTATAAAAAGCTAAAAAGTATGACTATTTATATTAAAATATTTACTTTTTCAACTGCTAAAACTTGGTGGAATTCCATTGTAATAAAAAAGTGGTTTTATTATAAAATTTGTACTTATTTTTATTAAGTTTTGTATGCACCCAATAATCTAGGTGCTGCCTTCGTTTTGACTTTCATAATGAGGTCTAAAAGTTAGCTAAAATTGCACAGCCCTAATTTACATAATAAAAGCTAACACAAATTACCATAAGTAGTTGAATAAATTTGTATTAAAACCGTACAATGAAATCCACCTAAAAGTTAGATATTTGGACCCTTAAAGACCGAAATTAAACAATGGCCTAATTTAACCCAAATTACAAGGTTTATTTCCGATCCCTTGGAAAACCTTATAAGAGGGTTTCATTGTATTTTTTTTTACATATATATAGAAAAAGTTTTACTTGAATCCACTGCTGCCAATTGACTTGATCTCCTGTTCCCAAGACACCAACTTCCATGCTGTTTGCTGACAGTGCTAGCAATATACCCCTAAAAGAAAATATCATCTGTTCAGTGGCCGTCCATGGCAATACGGTGAGCTAGATGGTAACATTGAAAAACATGACATTATTGATGTAGTGTATTGTAGTGTATTTTATTGTAATAAAAACCTTTAAATATTAAATTAAAAAAAAAAAAAAAAAAAAAAAAAATTGATGTTGTTGTAGCTGAAAATACAGAGGCTGCGCCTTCCCAAACTGAAAAACCTTCATACAAAAAATTTTGAATTAAAAAAAATATGTATTTTCAGCTCATACGAGGTGTGGCTATTAACCCGTCGCCGGCCGCAGTCCCCCCGGCGGGTCCAAATTTTTTAACCGATTTTGTCCCTTATGTATAAAGAAATTGTATGAAGAACAAGGTCAGAATCGCTTGGGCCATTCTCGTTCTTGACGTAACGAAATACTGGATATAATTCAAAATAATTCACGATGACGCACCGGGCATCAAAGATGGCGGACAAAATGGCCGCCGCTTGATAATATAAATGGAGTGGTATTCGAAGTCTATATTTTTTTATTGTTTTTTATATAAATCCAATGTGGAAAGCAGATATTTGAGTGATTATAAGGAAGATCGATTTATCTACATAATTTTGATGTAATTTTTGTAATATATCACAAAAGAAATGTTATAAAAATTGAGTTCGTAAGAAAGGTGAGAAATGTCAAATATTTTACGTTGTATTGAAAAAATATATTTTTCCTATGCTGGCTTTCAAGAGGTTAAATAACAAGACAAAAGTTGTAAAATATTTTATTTTGATTTCTTATATATTTACTTATTATCACCTTCAATATACACTCCTCCTCTATACCTAAAATGCTCCATGCGAATCTTCCATTGTTCAAAACAGGGCTGGAAGTATTTTTCTGACAGCTCCTTCAGGACGTGTGCCGTTTTTCTTTCACAGCTTCAATAGACTCAAATCTTGTTACTTTTAATGCAGATTTCACCTTAGGAAACAGATAGAAGTCGCACGGTGCAAGATCCGGTAAATAAGGCAGTGTAAAGAGAATTTTAGGCACCATTTTGGCGCACACTTTTTGCATGGTAAAATTTGTCATGTAAAATTTTCCATACCCATTCTTTGTCAATTCCTACAGTTTCAGAAAAAACACGAATACTTACGCAATGATCAGAACGAACAAGTTTACCGATTTTTTCAATATTGTCATCTGTTTTTGACATGGAAGGGCGGCCCGGGCGTGAATCTTCTTCAACATCTTCTCGGCCATCTTGAAAACGCTTACACTACTCAAAAACACGTACACGCGATAAACATTCATTGTCAAACACTTCTTTCAATAAATTATAAGTTTCAGTAGCGGTTTTTCCAAGTTTCATGAGAAATTTCACAAAAATTCGTTTATCCATTTTTTAAACATATCATTTTTCCCGCAAAATAAAAAAACTAATCTTAAGCGAACGAAGGCTACGACTATACGAATTTATTTACAGAAGTGAGGGGAACTGCATTCGAAAGAGAAGGCTTCAACGTACACAGCAGTCGGTCGCTAGCGTTAGGCGCATGCGTACATCTTCTGCGGCAGCGTCAATCTCATTATTTAATAGCCACACCTCGTAAAACAACACCGATAATGTCGTTATCAATAATTTTCAACCTTACCACTCTAGATCACCAAAAGTATGTACATAGTAGTAAATCAAAATGAAAACTGTAATCTTACAAAAAAAAAGAAGTCGGGTTATGTTTTTGATCTTACCATGTAGGAAAATGAGAAAGGTAATATTGAATGGGTCGTGCAACGCCCATACTGTAGCAGATATCTTCATAGTTGAAACAGTTAGGAGCTCCAGCCTTGGGAGTGTTTACAATTGTAACACCTATAATAAAACAACATTGGGTTAAGCCATATATTATGTCATTGAAGAAAAAGATGGGATATGGGAAAAAAAATAGTCAAAGATAATATTATTAATTCTGAATATGAAAAATGAGATTGACAAAAAGGACTTAAAAATTAGAGGTCTCAATGGCCGAGGTAGTTACGGCGCTTGTCCCGGTAATACGGGAGATCCTGGGTTCGAGTCCCAGTTGCAACCGTTACCTTTTTTTTCTGCATCTTGTTCTTTTTCATATTTTTGTTTAGATTTATTAGTTTTATCTTCTTCAATGATATATTTTATTTAGAAATTTATTTGCAATACCATTACTACATTCCTATTCACAAGATAGGAGTCCATCGTACACAGGTAAAATGTTGTAAATAATGATTTCGCAGATATGCAAAAAAGCCAAGCAATTCATCTGCTCTAACTGTCTAAAGCCAGTGGATCTAATTCAGGGATTGGAGAGGCGAAGTAGACGGGGAAGAGAAATGTTGGGGGAGAGTACGATTTCTGTGGCGCCGCCATTTGATGATGGATTTCGATAAAACAACCCAAAATAAATCGAAAATTAAGAATAAAAAAATTTGATATCTCGCTTTGTTTTCGAGATATTGACACTTTAAAGTTTTAGTAATTATTTTTTATAAAAAATTCATTCACTATTGTATCACAAACCATGTTACACAAACCTAGCGTGTCCGCTAAACTACTTGAAAACTGGGATGTTTGTGTAACATGTTATACAAAACATAAATTTTTTTTTTTGCAATTTTTATTTTTATTTATAAATCCTTATCTAGTTAAAAACATTTAAAACTTTAAAGTATTTATATTTGAAAACGAAGAGAGATACAGAAAAATTTTATTCTTCATTTTCAACTCATTTTGGGATGAGTTAAGCGCCATTCAGACGGTTCACTAATCGCTCATTTCCGCACTTCATTCGGCCTAGTTTACTCGGAATGACACGTCTGAACATGAAATGAATCGAAAGTGCCGAACACTGCCGAATGAAATCTTCAAGTGAACCGATCCAACAATGTTGGATATTTTCATTCGGCATCCTTCACTTGCGCGCGCATGCGCGCGGAAGAGAGCAAAGTGAAACGTCTGAACACCGAGTGAACTCTCACTCAGTTTGTCTCGCGTCCTGTACGGGAAGGACCATGAAAGGACGCTATCCATCGCACGAAAAACGTCAAAATGGTATTCGTTCGGCTAATTTGTTTGCTTTTGGGAACACCTCTCATATAAATTTTTGGGTCTCCCTTATTATCCATGTATTTTATATGTTTTTTAATATATGTAAGATTATTAATTTGTAGGAAAATGTTCGTAATAAAAAAAGTAAAATCAAATTGTGTTATTATGTCATAAAAAATAAAAAGGTTTATAAGACGAAACAATACTGTTTTTTATATTTATTTTATTTAATTATGTCAACAAAATTTCGTAAAAATCGATGCATCTGACATGTTTTACCTTAAAATTCGGGGCCGGACCGCGCTGGAAAACAAACGAATTCCAGCGCGGTTGACCTCGCTCGGCGACGCTGTGGTCGGAATGGACGAGTGAACGCTTATTTCTATAGCGCCGTGTGAACATGGAATGAAACAAAATGGACGATTAGGCCGAAAAAACATGGCGGAAACCTTCCCTCGAGTGAACCGTCTGATTCCAGCATTATCAAAATCCATTGTCAAATGGCGGTGCCACGGAAATCGTACTCATGTCAAAAGTTGGGAAGATATTCAGATTTTGTTTCCAAAAACACTAAAACCTTTTATTCTGAATGGCGGTCTTTCGCCAGAGCAATACTGAGAATATCTACCATCTGGAAAGTACCGCAAATATAATATTTTATATTGATATACCATATTTATTCATTAAAATTGATTTGTGCACGGCGGGATTTGAACCTGCAACCTCTGGATTCAGTCGACGATCTAAACGAGTGTTTCCCAACTGTCGGAGTTTAAGATTTTCTGCCGGTATGGACAATTTTATTTTATGTAAGTAATCAATTTTATTATATGTTGGTATTTGCAATAAAATCGTCATTTGTTAATTCTATACCCATTTTAATATAATATTAAAAACCAATAAATAAAATACTACATAAGTAAAAGTTGTTATTCCTGCGTTACCGGTCTGCAAAATTTTTCTCCTATTTTCACCAGTCCACAGGCTTAAAAAGGTTGGGAAAAGCTGATCTAAACCACACGACCATAGAGGTAGTCAAATGGTTGAATATTTTTGTTTCACTCACAAAAACATTTCTGAAGAATTAGCAGAAAATTATGCCACTTCAAATTTTAATAATAAAATAAATGAGAAAATATTTTTACTTGGTCTATTATCGGGATTCTGAGCATCTTTGTAGACGATTCCGAATTGATAATTGGATATCCAATGTATAGAGATGGCTTCGATGTGATTGGGGCCAAACAACTGAGGAGGCGGGATGTTCTTAACCAGCGTGAGATCGGGCTTGTATTGGCTCAATGACCCGTCAGCATTCCCCGTCACTATTTGCTTTCCTTTGGGGCTCCATGACAGGCATCTGGAAATATTGAAACAAGTATGTAAAGATAAGCCCCAGCATTAAATTAGTATTATGAGATTTATATTAACATGAAGCAAAAGTATCTCTAGGATAGTCCAAGTTATAAGCATTTGTAAGTCTTTGTATCTGTCCCAAAGTGAATCATTATGATCATTTACTTGCAAAAGTGCATTGATTGTCCGGATTTGTTATCTTTAACAAATCAAATAAAAAATTAATCTCTGAAGAAACTAATATTTTTGGGCGTATGATTGATATTTTAGCTCAATTTGTTAAAAATAATATATCGCTAGAAATGTATGATGTTGAAGTTAATGCTACAAATATACAAATTGTACTCGTTTCTTTCAGAGAATAATAATGTATTCTTTTCTATGTATCTTATACACAATGTCCGGAAACTCGTATTACAAGTAGGAATCTCGTAGTACAGGCAGGAAACTCGTAGTACAAGCAGGAAACTCGTAGTACAAGCAGGAAACTCGTAGTACAAGCAGGAAACTCGTACAAGCAGGAAACTCGTAGTACAAGCAGGAAACTCGTAGTACAAGTAGGAATCTCGTAGTACAAGTAGGAAACTCGTAGTACAAGTAGGAATCTCGTAGTACAAGTAGGAAACTCGTAGTACAAGCAGGAAACTCGTAGTACAAGCAGGAAACTAGAGAATCTACATCACGTAGAAAACCCAAAAAAATATTTTTTTCAGCCTTAAAAGGGTTAAAAAAAATTGAAGCCGGGTCTACGCTTTGCAGCATTTAACATCTCATTTGTCGTAAACCTGCCGGCGGGCGGGTGACAGATGAGAGGTTAAAAAATAAAATGTGATTTTAACTCTTATGTATAAAGAAACTGTACAAGGACAAGGTCAGAATCGCTTGCGCCAATATCATTCCAGACTTTGCTTTTTATTTGAGCCTCTCAGAATGCTCTGCTATTAATTTTCTATGGAATACGGCCATATGTGAGCAAATGTCATCCGACATTCAAGAGGTTAAAAGACATTAAACAGCAGATATTAACCCCCTAGCGACCGAGTTTTCAAATATGACCTAAAAATGCCGATTTAGTTGAAAATTAAAGCTCAAGTCAAAAAAAAGTTATATGTACCTACTTACAAACCACAAAATCGACTCCAAATGTGATTCACCAGTTTCCCGTTTGTAATACAGGTTTGCAGACACTGTGTATAAAATATAGCGGGGTAATTACTAATAACTCAAATCAAAAAAAGTTATATGTACCACAAAATCGACTCCAGATGTAAATTCACTTGTTTCCCGCTTGTACTACTGAGTTTCCGGACACAATGTATAATATATAGTGGGGTAATTACTACAACTAGGTAACTCCATAATCAGCTTTTTTGAGTTACAAACAAAACCATATACCATTATTTCCTTGCCCGTGCAAGCAATAAATGTAAAATATATGTTTTTAACAAACATGTATGCCCATGTAAAATATATGTTTTTGGCAAACATGTATGCCCATGTAAAATTATATGTTTTTGGCAAAAATGTATGCCCATGTAAAATATATGTTTTTAACAAACATGTATGCCCATGTAAAATATATGTTTTTGGCAAACATGTATGCCCATGTAAAATATATGTTTTTGGCAAACATGTATGCCCACGTAAAATATATGTTTTTGGCAAACATGTATGCCCATCCCAAGTTTTTGGCATACATGGGCGAGGAAATAAAATCATGCTTTTGTATATAATTAGAAGGGTTCCATGTATAATCGGACTATGAGATCTCAGCGTCTGAATTCCCATAGTAAATTAATTCAGACACAATACTTCCTCACATGATAATTCATCACATCATAACTCACATTAACCTATCCTTCTATTCCCCCCCACCTAACCTAAGGTTAAAAACCCCAACTATCAGTTTTCAACGCTTCGAGACATGATGAATTATCATGTGAGGAATTAACATCCGATGAAAAGTTTGTACTCAATATTCATACACTTAAAAAATTTCCACTGAGTAGACCGGTCACCATTAGAAGAAGCTGAATCCAGGGTTACCTAGTTGTGGTAATTACCCCGATATATGTAACAATATTTTTATATGGTCAGTGGCTGAGTTGGCATCACATATGGGTCCCACCCAGGCGTCGCACGTTCAATTCCTCGGCTGGCTAAGTCTTCCATCACGACACAAGCAACATTTTCCCCTTACTGTGATGGTAGTAGAAGATTTTCAAATATTTTCAGGTTATTTTAACCTGGGAATGTTTTTATTTAAAAAGAACTTTATGTGAATATCAACTATTTATCAAAAGCAAATATAATAATTTTTTTATTAAATGTAACTTTTTATTACCTGGCATTGGCCTGCTTTGCCTGCACGTCGAGCGATGTCTGCTTGCACTGATAAACCGAAAGGGAGCCGTCTGATGTGCACACGGCCAGGATATCGGGCATACAGGGGTTCCATAGCAACCCACAAAGCTGGATGCCTGATGATGGACGCAAACGGATCTCTTTGAATACAGACAGGTTCTGGAAAAAGATTTTTTTTTTTTACATTAGGTCCACACAGGAGGCCCTGAGGAAAATAATTTCCCTCAGGGCCTATGTCATCTTTGGGGATGCTGTGTGGAGGGTGTTTGTAAGGAAAGGGAGGAGAGGATGTTCTGGGAAGGAAAAAGGTATGAAGGTTGGGTAGGAATTTGGGGTTCAGTCTGTCTGAATCATCCGCCGCCAAGACATAGATAAACCTTACCCCATGTACCCGGGCACCCCTGCTAAGTCACCAAACATAGCGAACCACTTGGGGTGACCTATGGCAGAGGTGTTGGTTATCCAATAAATGGTTCCCGGGGCGGCGGTACCCATTCCCGCCTCCCAAATTGATATTACATATTCAAGATATGAGCGGCTAAGGTGCCCAAGTGCTATTTTTATTATTGCCCGGGTTCATTGGGTGTGGTGTGTTCAGTGCGGCAGGTGCGCCAGGTTCCCAGTTGCGTGGCGGGACGGATCGGGAGAGGCCGGTTTAGGTAGTCCCTTTGACCCTTCCAGGTAATCTCTCTTGACCCATCGTCTTACACCGCAGCGGGCTGTGGACTGACCCCTAGATTTCTATCCACCTCTCATACCTTTTTCCTACCCAGAACTTACCCCCCTTCCTTTCCTTAAAAAGACCCTCCACACAGCATCCCAAAAAATCGCATGTTTTGTAAATTTTGTAATTTTTTTAAATCATAAATTTTAATGTATTAAACTTTTGAATTTTTTAAAATTGTTATTAATGTTACTCATATCTGTATAGTTACTTTATTTTTTACATTAGGTCCAAACAGGAGACCCAGAGGAAAAAAAAATTCCTCAGGGCCTATGTCATCTTTGGGGATGATGTGTGGGAGTTATTTTTAAGGAAAGGAAGGAGAGGAATTTCTGGGAAGGAAAAAGTTATGAGGGTTGGGTAGGAATGTGGGGTTCAGTGTGTCCAGATCATCCGCCGCCAAGACCTAGACAAACCTTACCCCATGAACCCGGGCACCCCTGCTAAGCCACCAAACGTAGCGAACCATTTGGGGTGACCTATGACAGAGGTGTTGGTTATCCAATAAATGGTTCCCGGGGCGGCGGTACCCATTCCCGCCTCCCAAATTAATTTATCCTTCCTTATTTAATTTTTTTAATTTTTATATTTGTTTTCACTCCACAGTTATTTTTTTATCATTAACAAGCACTCCTTTCCTAAGCACAAACACCAGCACCAGTGCTTTAGGAAAGAATAATGTTGAAAAACTGATAACACTGAAAACTGATATTCAAGACCTGTTCAGACACAGCTATAAACTATAAAAGATCATAGCACGCCAAATACCGCTCTCCATACAATCCCTTCAGACCGTTCACACCTAAGCGCTTTATGCGCAGATCAATAATAATAATAATAATAATAATAATAATCAATAATAATAATAATAATAATAATAATCAATAATTGTATATTATATTTTGGATAATTTGTAGAACGCCGTTTTTGTGAAAAATCACCTCAAGGGCGTGTACAATTTCCATAGACAATGCACATCCTACGCCGTAACCGCTCCTGAGGCGATATACGAACAGATAAGCGCCCCCTCTCCCGCCGAGAATAGGAGAGGTGGTCATTTTTATTGAAACGTGCGAATGTTAGCCGTCAAATTCTCAGATCTAGTACAAAATCTACAAAGAAATGGTATCTCGCGGCAGTTATCTGACCCCCTCTCCTAACATAGGAAGAAATATTTGATAGCGTTGTGTGAACGGTACAAAATATAAGGGCTCGCGGTTAAACAGATATCTGCTTGCGGTTTATAGCTGTGCCTGAACAGGCTTTCATGCAAAAATACTACCAATTATTATTTCGGCTACTGGCATTATACCTAGCTCTCTCTTTAAAAATTTAGGCGTACTAGATTTGTCAAAGAATTTATATATAAAAATGAAAAAATCAGTAATTTTAAATACATGTAGGATTACGAAAGATTTTTTAAATATTTATATTGAGGGATCAGTAGGATTCGTCGGTCCAATTAGGACAATAATATGAAGACCAGTATAATAAATGATAGATATTTATTATGATAGCCTCCGTAGTCGAGCCGTAAGGTCCTCGAATCCCGGGATCGCGGGTTCAAATCCCATAAATTGTATTTAATTAATTTGTGTTATTTCATAAATAATTTACTTCAAATAATATATGATTAATTGGAGTATATTTGGGGCACCTTCAAGAGTGGAAAATTCTCTCAGTATTGTCCTGGTAAAAGAGTTCAGAATCTTAAAGCGTTGCTTGAATGGCTTTGGCCGTGTTAAGTGGAGATCCGAATAGCCAGGTACTTCCCCCAACTTCATCTTACTCATCTCCTCCGCCCCATTACCCTCAGCCTCACAACATACTCCATCGGGGATGCTATAGTCTCACTTGTGCGGTATTCACATAAAAAGATATAGCTAGACCGAAAGCAAAAGAATGTGCGCAGACACTCGTCCCTCGCCGTGCGCAGAAAGGGAGTGATATATTAGTAGTTCGCTGGCATTCGTTGGTGGCTCGCCAGTTGATGCTTGAATTCAAAAAAGGTGGTCCAACAAACCTCCGAAGCACAGCTCTTGGATAAATAGATGGTGGCCACCAGACTGTTGTTGTGGTTGGTGACGATGCACAGCAGGTCCTGGGTGCAGTTCAGCGAGAGGTTGACGGGACACGCGGAGAGAGGGAACACCCTCCGCCGGGCTTGGGGCCCCTCCTCAGCCAGGAGGCTTCTCACCTGGAACACTTTGGTCCAAGTACTTAATGTACAATAATATTAAAATAAGATTAATGAAAGATGACTTTTCCAGTTGAGTGGTTAAGATCCTCCATTATGAATCCAGAAGATTATAAATTAATAAATATGTATACTTAAAGTTTAATTAATATAAAAATATTGTATTATACCCTACAGTATATTTATGACCCATTCTGGTAGATACCCACAATACACATAGCAATAGCCAGGAACTTTCCAACCTTCTGTAAACATTTACGTACAACTACCATTTTCAACTTTCATTTTTTTTTAAATAAACCTTTGATTCAACTTAACGGCTATATGTGCGCATTCACAGTTTGGGAAAACCGTGCTATCAATATTAATTTCAAATTAAAATTTTAAAACTAAACCCTGGGGTTTTTATTTACATATTTTTTATCATATAAATAATAAAAATCCAGGGTTATCTAAGCATATGCATAATTTATTTATATAATCCATTTGTTTTTAAATTTATACAGGGTGTCCGGGGGTAAAGTGCATTAACTTGGGAGCTGATTCTACATGATAGTATAAGTAAGAAAGATAAATAACTTTTTCGAAAGTCTTTTATCATGCAAATTCTTATTTTCTCTTCCATTTCACAGCCTCCTTTTTCACTTATAGACGTCATAAAGTCATTCACCATTAAGTCTGTGAGAGCATTCTTTTTTATTACTAAGGTGTTGGCCCTGTTGATCATCATTAGTTTTGTTTTGGCCTTGTTGATCAGTAGACCTAGATTACGGTTTTCTTCATCTATTTTAGCAAGATGGTTAATTTTTTTCTTCAGAAGAGGCGATAAGGGTAGTGTCATCTGCATATCGGAGATTTGAGTACGCATTCATCGCATGTAATTAATAACATTGGTAAAAGGATGAACCCTTGACGTACCCATTCTTTCACTTCAATATTAATAGCATTATTTTCAATGAATAAAGCACTATTTCCCAAACCGTTTGTGCAAATAGTCGTTTATTATATTGTCATTAAGTGGAATCAAATGTTTGTGTGTGTTTTTTTTAAATGCGTATTAAAACGGTAGCTATAGGTAAAAGTTTACCTGGCTTTATATCTTTATACCTTATATATCTTTCCACTCCCCACACACAAATTATCACTATAGGGGACGTCAGTCCCATTGGCTCTGGAGAGTCGAGTTCAGTTGGGACTCTTGTGCAGTATTCACATAAAATAAAAATAAAATGAGATTTACACAATATCTCAAAAATGATTATCAGCATCTTGTAAAATAATACATACCATGTAAGCTGTTGTTTGGGGATCCAACGAATAAAACCCCAAGTCGGCTCGCGGCTGCTACTAGGTTCAGAGACGTCGGTAATGTTGGGAAAGCTACATCGAATACTTTAACACATCGCTGACGTTTAAACTGGAATGCCTGTTACGAACAAAATAAATAGTTGTATATTATTTACCAATATTACCAATGAAAACTCAAAATAAAACTTCGATGTTGTCATTTTGACAGGAATGAAAACTTTACCTGAACATCTACAGAATCGGGAACGGCTATAATTTCCATTGTATATTTCAGAAATGCACCTGCATCTGCATGCGCAACATATATTTATAATCTTTCAGATAATAAATTCGTAAATTATCATGAAATTAACCTATAAACGCAGCACAACAAATTTGGCGGCTTCTACGCATAGATAATAGATTGGCAAATATCATAAACATAAACATGAATAAGTGCAATCGCTCACGGGGCAATTGAAAAAAAAAACCGTTTGCAACTCAAGTCGCAATCCTATGTATTTCAATGTGATGGTCCACATACAGGGTTGGGCAGTTTATTGTTTATTGTTTCTTCTTCACATTTTAGTTTTCAGTTTACAATACAATTTTTAACCTCACTAGGACAAGCCTGTGTTGAGGTTAACAATTATGAATTACTTGTAATTGAAATACAAATACGTATTTGATACTTGTATTTCAATTACTTCCTAAAGATGTAATTTGTATTTGGTATTTCAAATACCTGATACTGAAGTATTTTGTAATTAGTATTTCAAATACTCATGGATTCAAAATACATGTTCACACAAATACCATTTTTTAGCGATCTTGTGATAATGAAAATAAGCTGACTCATACATAGACTAAAAACACTAGAATCCAGAGCAAAATAAATTAATCTTAAGAGATGACCACTTTATTGTACCACAACTAAAAGAGTGCTTAGAAAGAAGATTTGATAAGTTTTTTAAACTGTCGCCTAAAATAAATGGAGCCCTAATGGCGTCATATTACCACTCTAGTTACAAAATGCATTGGCTGCCAGAAAGCGTCAGACAAGGGGCAAAAAATTCAAAATCTTGCGATTCATGTCTTGGAGGCAAATTAAAAAAAAAACATGAAGTAATGCCTGAGAGCAGCAGGAGTAGCAGTACTAGTAAAGAAAAAGAAGATGATAATTTTTTTGTTTTTGTTAACAGGGACAGTGATCAACCACAGACATCAACAATGAAGTAAGGCGATCCGCTCACTGAGGCAACTGAAAACTGTCAACTGTCTTTGTATGACAATGTGATGGTCCGAACACTCCACAATCACTCAAAAACCCGTTGTCAATGGTAACGCAAGCAGTGACTCGCGACTCGCACTGCTAATTGCCGTGGCCGGCCGTTGCTAGTTGCCAGCTGCCAGCTGATTGTTCTTCGTGCTTGTTCTTCGTGATTGTTCTTCGTGCGATCTTGTGATAATGAAAATAAGCTGACTCATACATAGACTAAAAACACTAGAATCCAGAGCAAAATAAATTAATCTTAAGAGATGACCACTTTATTGTACCACAACTAAAAGAGTGCTTAGAAAGAAGATTTGATAAGTTTTTTAAACTGTCGCCTAAAATAAATGGAGCCCTAATGGCGTCATATTACCACTCTAGTTACAAAATGCATTGGCTGCCAGAAAGCGTCAGACAAGGGGCAAAAAATTCAAAATCTTGCGATTCATGTCTTGGAGGCAAATTAAAAAAAAAACATGAAGTAATGCCTGAGAGCAGCAGGAGTAGCAGTACTAGTAAAGAAAAAGAAGATGATAATTTTTTTGTTTTTGTTAACAGGGACAGTGATCAACCACAGACATCAACAATGAAGTAAGGCGATCCGCTCACTGAGGCAACTGAAAACTGTCAACTGTCTTTGTATGACAATGTGATGGTCCGAACACTCCACAATCACTCAAAAACCCGTTGTCAATGGTAACGCAAGCAGTGACTCGCGACTCGCACTGCTAATTGCCGTGGCCGGCCGTTGCTAGTTGCCAGCTGCCAGCTGATTGTTCTTCGTCTATGGTTAAACAAGCTTTTTGACCAATTAAGACATAGAAACCAGCTGGTTTTAGTTTGGTTTCAGTTGCTTCGACAGCGAAGCGCCTTAGAGTTAGTCAGATTTCTAAACTATAAAAGTAAAGAGCTTAATTACCATTCTTGAAACATATCCAAACATAAAAAAGTGTTCATACAATTAAACAAAAGTTTGTGCTCATCAGGACCTGTAAAAAAATTATTTTCTTTAGCAGGTTTTATTCATTCTCCAACAAGAAACCGTTTGTCTGATGAAGCATTTAAAAATCAGTGTTTATAAAAGGAAATGCTCATTTTACTGATAAATAGGCTAGGATGAATTAGTTTCTATTTACATTAGGTACCTAAAACTTGGGTCATATTCCACAAAACTTTACAAGTCTACGAAGTGGAGAGGAGATGAGACGTATCTTTTGAGCAATATGATTAATCAATTTTTGCACGTCTCTGCTTTGCTCTGCTCAGCTTTGCTTTTATAGAAACGCACTCTTAGATAAGGATACTTTCGACAATTTATTATTGCAATCAAAGGTTCTGAAAGTATTTGTAATTTGTATTTCAAATAAAAATGGTTAAAATACTGTATTTTGTATTTCAAATACACGACTTGAAAGTATTTTGTATTTCGTTTTTTAAATACACGCCTTGAATGTTTTTAATTACAGCAAAGCATGTAATTTGCCCAATCCTGTCCACACACTACATAACTTATCAAAAGCCCGTTGTCAACGGCAACGGGTTTTTGAGAAGTTGTGTAGTGTGCGGACCATTAGTGCTTCCGCTGACGAGGCAACTGAAAAAAAAGTTTAGTTTTAAGTTATGTAAATATGATGGTCAGCACACTACACAACTTCTCAAAAACCCGTTGTCAATGGCAACGCAAGAAGTGACTCGAAACCCGGCAGGCTTCGATGACAGCCGATTGTTATTTTATGGTTAAACTTTTATTGTTAAATTTCTCTATGGTTAAACAAGAGGATAATTACTGAAATCGTAAAATTGAGTGGCGCGTCATAGAAGTTTGGTTGGAAACCATAGCAACCAGCCAGTTTTAGTTTGGCTTCAGTTTTTACGGTGGGCGGAGCGCCTTACATTGACATACACAGGATAGCGAATTGAGTTGCAAACTGTTTTTTTAAAAACGACTAAAAATTGCAGGGTACGGAACAAAAACGGCAGTATCCCTTTCAGGCCAATCAGAGAGAGAGAACAAAAGTGGCAATCTCCATCTGGTACTTGAAGATAACTAAATAATTTACTAAAGTTTTATAAATTTAATCATTGCAAATGCATTCAGAGACGCTACTTATATTGCGGTAAATTCAAATCTAACAGTGAAAAACGTTCTTCAAGCTACGTCACGACTTTCTAGCCAATCACCGATGTACCCCCTCGATTTTGTTAAATACATTTTCTATGAACCTTGGAGTTCGGCGTTCCGAAAAAGTTTGTAATTATTTCATTTTATAATATTATTTATTTCATGCTCTATGATTAGTCAGGCATTGGTTTATTTATGGTCAGGATGACAGGAAAACCATAGAAAAATCTCTGTCAATGTGTCAAGTGTCAATTCAATTCTTTCGGGATTATTTATGACTTGACAGTTCTTTGTTTTGTTTTCTTTTCGGTGATAGTGATTCAGAATAATGTTGATTAATGAATAGAACCCCCCATTGTATTGAATCAGTGTTCTACTTAAAATTGTAAATTATAATTTCATCGAGTGAAGTTTATTTCAGTCGTTTAAAACATTGACATCTTTTGCCATGATTTCTCAACGCGAGTTTTCTTTGGACAAAAAAAGCGATAAAGATAGTCACACAGAAGTTGGTGCCCAAATATTGCGGAATTACGGGAAGTTTTTGAAGCATCAAGACAAAACATTTTATGATCTTCAAAGGCAATTTGAGACTTTTTATATTTCAAAACCGAGCAATCAGCATCTGTATCCGATAGCCATTGACGTGACTCCCCGTGAAGACATACATGTGCTGGATATTATCGAGTCTGATAATAAAATACTGAATAAAATTCTGGCAGTGTTTTCTTCATTGTGTAAAGAAATACACTTTTTGCAGCAGGAATCAAAGGAAAGGTGAGATCAGATTTATTCTCCACTGATTTATCACTTCATAATAAAAAACTTATACCCAAGTTGTGGTTAATAATTAGTAAAATTAGTATTTAATAAGAAATCAGATGATACATTCAGTATTATACAATAATCTCTGTGGCAGAGAGGTAAGATCCTTGGCTCTGGGCTCAGAAGTTACGGGTTTATAAACCCAGCAAAGCCAGATAAAGGTAAACATGCTGGTATATTTTATTTCAATTTAATATATAGTACTTTTTTATTATTTGAACCATCTCAACCGATTAGTTTTTTGAGAAAGAAGGAAGTAGTGTATCACAACATAATACCCCAAAAACAAATCATGAGAATATTTTTGACCGTGAAGATCTCAAATCTACCCCACCCTCATTACAGTTTAGAGGTCATTCTCAGTACTGCCCTGGTAAGAGACCCACCATTCAGAATCAAAACTTACTTGTTTTTTACTACATTAACTCCACACAGGAAGCCCTGAGGATTTCATCATTGGGGATGTTGGGGGAGGGTCTTTTTGAGGCAAGGAGTGCGTCTTGAAGTAAGAGAGAGGAACACACATAGGCCGGTAAATCGTTCCATAGCTATGCTGTTCAACTCAAGAACTAGTCGTAGATCGTAGAAATGACCCTCTCATGTGACGTCAACCGTGTACAAATGTTAGTTGCGCATTTAATGTTTCCCGACTGTGCACTGGTGCCGCAAGGATCAATGATGACCCTAGTTCTTCGGAGCATCTTCCACTGAAACACTGGTTGAACAAGGATACATTCCCACCTGATTACTGTGCTGTAAAGATTGCAGTCCGTTAAGATAAGGAAATCTATCAAATGGTTGCTAATTTTATTTAATCAGATTATATGGGAGGCAATCAATTTGGGAGGCGGGAATGGGTACTGCCGCCCCGGGAACCATTTATTGGATAACCAACACCTCTGCCATAGGTCACCCCAAGTGGTTCGCTATGTTTGGTGACTTAGCAGGGGTGCCCAGGTTCATGGGGTAAGGTTTATCTATGTCTTGGTGGCGGATGATCTAGACACACTGAACCCTAGATTCCTACCCAACCCTCATACCTTTTTCCTTCCCAGAACTTCCTCTCCTTCCTTTCCTTTAAAATACCCTCCACACAGCATCCCCAAAGATGACATAGGCCCTGAGGGAAATTATTTTTCTCGGGGCCTCCTGTGTGGACCTAATGTTAAAAAAAAAAATAATATATGAACTGTAATATTAATTATTTCCTCTCTCTTCTAATAGCACAATTGTTAATAAAAGAAAAACTAAAATTGGTGGGTTACGAATGGGCTGACAATATTTGAATTTCTTCTACTTCCATCATCGAAAAATGAAAGGAAAATGTTGATTGTGCAATGACGGAGCATTGGGATTGTGCCAGCGGAGGATTGAACCGAAAACGCCTGGTTAATCTGGGGTCCCAACGCATTTGTTAACCCAGCCACCGACTGCACAAACACATACCAGTATGATACGTTTTTAGATTTTCACGGCCAAAAGCATTTTCGTTGTTTGTTTTTGGGGTGTTATGCCGTGTTGCGCTACCTCCTTCGGATCTGCCCTGATGATGGACACTGCAACGCTGTCCGAAACGTTGGCTAAAGAAGGAGGTAGCGCAATACGGCATAACACCCCAAAAGCAAACAACGAAAAATATACCAGTATCGTCGCTTCAGTTCGTTTTTATCCAACAGACCAAAACGCGAATCGGGAGAAATGGCACTTTAATCTTTTTTTTACGATAGAAGCACATACATTTTGGAGGATGTAAGACAGAGTGCGTTTTGAAAACCCCTTAAATAATTGTTTATAATTTTTTTTAACGAGTATCACATAAATAAAGGCTTTTTGAGAACATTTGCATCCCTAATTCAATTTCACGAAAAATGGTCTGTTGGACAAAAACGAACTAGAGCGACGGTATGTTAAGTAATTATTGTTATTATTTCAGGCATTTTTACTTCCTAGCATTTTACGGGGAGAACTTTCGAGAGAACGATGTAACTCCCGAGGAGTATGTGAGCAGTTTGATTGTAAACCTCAGTTCGCTGACTGCTTTTGTCAAGAGATGTCACAATGTTGTCGTCAATCTTTGCAACCAAATCTGCCAACTGTTTACTTGTGGTCTTGTGAATTTAAGTGAGTTATATTTGTCATTTCCACAATCATAATGACCTGTATTGATCTCTGGTGGCGAGATCTATTATTAATAATGTTGACCATAGATATACAGTGAAACTCTTTTTAAGAAGTTTTCCAAGAGACCTTAAAAATCATTGAATTTTTAATTCTTAAAAATCCACCTTCCTAAATTGAATCCACCTACCTACGCTGAAGTGGTTGTATGTGATAAATTGGGCCATTTTTCGAATTCAGTCTTCAAGCGATAAAAAAAAACCAACTTCTTAAGCGAGTTTCACTGGAATAATTTAAGTTAGTAGATGAGTTTGGGTATTTGGGAAGTATATTCGCAAAACATGGGAAGGCTGGAAGAAGGGTAAAGAATTTTCCATTAATGGAGGAAGGACTTGATACTGAAGACCCTGATAAAAGTTGCCGAAGGTAGTGTGTTAGCAGTACACAATTGTGTTTTGATACCAGCCCTGATGTTTGACAGTGAGGATTGGAACAGGCAGAGGAGAACTGAGAGTAGACATTGAGCCGTAGAAAGAAGATTCTTATGGCATATATGTGGTAAAACATCTACAAGTGTGTTAAGAATGAGGAGTTTAGAAAAGAATGCAATGTGCTGTTGTAAGCGTAATTAACAAAGTCGAGAAATATAATAAGCATATTAGTGCCGTTCCTTATCCAGAATATTCCTTGGTGAGATAGCATCTTTGTTTCTTTCCGATTTTGGCTTTTCTTCTCCTCTTAACTTTTTCAGTGTTCATATTTCGCACCATTTACCGCGCGATTTAGTCTCTCTGTAAACTCAAGCACTACGGTTAACAGCTAGGCGCTAGTGATGTAACGCATATTTTTGCATATTCGCAATCGTATTCGCATTCACAAAGCTCGAGCGAATGTTTTAATATTAGTTAGTTTATACTACGTTAGAATGTTTTGCAAATATGAGTTAGTTTATACTACGAGCGAATGTTTTGCAAATATGAATATGAATATGAGTTAGTTTATACTACATTAGAATATAAATCAATCACCTCTACACAATTATACTATGTATATCTTAAATTGTTTATTTTAACCACCACTGTTTAATATCTACTTATTATAATGCCCACGCACAGGCTTCGCCTCTGTGGGAATTTTTTGTTACTCTCTTCATTTATGTATTATGTATGTACCTTCCTGTAAATATATGTATCAAAAAAAATTGTCAATAAAAAAACAAATATATACCTACAAGGTAATATTTCATTTTATAAATTTAAATATTTTTACAGTAATAACATTTATTTTTAAATACATTCATTCTTCAGACTTTCAGGCATTTCATCATACATCTTTAGTCGTCTAAACATTAGGCAGTTCTGTGATTTTGAATGTGGCATGATCAAGTGAATCAAATATTGGATCATATATTGCAGGCATATTGTGTTTTGGAATTTGTAATAATTCATCTAATATTATTATTTCAATTTCATTTACAGAGGGAGTTAAACTAAGTTATATCATCTCTTACCTTGGTGATATGTTATTGGTTTTGGTATCTTTGGATCATTTAGTATGTTGTTCGCCGATACAGAGTCATTGGATGTCATATAGGAAATGCAAGAAATTACTACATCAAAATCCCAGCAAATTCAACCAAACAATTGAGAGTCTGAACTCAATTGACGCAGTCCTAAACAACATTGAAGATAAGGCTTTGTCTGACAAGATATTCCAAAACTGCCTCGACGCATTGACTTCTGTCAAAAATAAATTGGTGGTTAAAAACGGTATTCAGATTGCAGAAGAATTCTCCATGTATTTGAAGACATGTTTGAGTGATTTAGAGAAATCAAGCATTGATGTATACGAGTCCAGTTCTGCCATTCAATGGGTCAAAGTGAATGCTTTATTTGTATTCCATTTCCATGTGTTTGGTAACGCGGATAAAAGGATTTTCAAAACTCTTACGGATGTCAATGTAAAGGTATGTAGTTCAGTTATTTGGAGCCATGATCGCCAAAAGATCATAACCGGCAGTTTTGATCAAATACCTTTTTGAAGTAAAACTTCTTTAGGAGCGATATGACGAGTAATTCAGATGTTTTTCGGACGGAAATAACGTTTTCAAACAGAAATGATGTTCAGATATCGGTACAATTACTGCCATCTGCAATGTACCATCTGTGTTTAGCTTTATTTTTAAAGCGTTCTCCCCTTCGCTAGAATATTTTTATTATTTTCCGAAACTTGGATGAAAAATCAAGAGCGAATCTATATTCATATTTTCTCCATACAAGCAACCAAACTCAACAGCCGGTGGTACAGCTATGCAGCGACATAATGTCTACAGATAAATGACACAGCCTTTAATCCTTTTAATCGTCAAGAAATTAAAAATCAATTAAATAGGTTGGACATTATTGACGAATTATTTGTCACTTTTCAATATAATCTCCGTCCATTTCCACAGTTTTGATCCATCTTTTAACAAGCGCATGTATCCCAATGTGGTGAAAAGCACGGTCCTGCTTCCTAAGCCATTGACGCATAGACATTTTCATGGCCTCCTCATCTTCAAAGTGAATTTCACAATGAGCTTCTTTTAGCAGCTTGAACAGATGGAAATCTGATGATGCCAGGTCAGGGCTGTATGGAGGATGAGGCAAGACTACCCATCCAATTTTCACAATCTTTTCAGTAGTGTGAAGACTGGTGTATGGTCTTGCATTGTCATGCAAAAAAAGAACATCCGCCATAGCTTTTGTTGGGCAAACTCGCTGAAGTTGACTTGCCGAATGTTGCATGGAGCAGTCTGCTGCTCCGCTTTTCGTTAGCCAACGGTGTTTGTCCTTCAGCTTCATTACAGCGACGAACCTATCATCTAATGGTGCTGACATCCACTGTAGCATCAATCTCAGAATGGTGTCTAATACAAACATCTATGTCAGCCATTTCGCAAGCGACTGCAGTGCTGCTACCTGTTGATGCAGAAAGTTACTAATGCAGTAGATTGTAGAAAGTTTGAGGAATAGCGCCAAATTCAAAATATAGATAACTTTATTTAAGTAGAAAAAATAGAAGGCATTAGTTTTTGACTGGCCTTCGTATAAACACATTCTCTGATAAGAAGGTACAATTAAAAAAAACATAATTTTGCAAAAACAAGTAAGTAGTGACAAAAGTAGAATCAGCGGCACACCAATAGTTAAAAAATTAGAAGAAAAAATCAGCTCCTGTAAAATTTCGTTTTTGTCGGTTACAATCTTTTGGCTATCATGATGCGATATGAATAGCATATGTAGATTTCGATTGATCATTAATCATGGAAATGCAAGGAAAATCTTTGAAAATCATTTTGAGTTCAACATTAACTCCTAATATTGTTTCCAGGCCCACAGTGTTCCTCTCTTTGGTCTGGTGGTCTGGCATCCTGAACAGTTTCTTCTGAGATATGCAAACGCATTGTGTTCTAATGCCAGCAAGTTGTCACAGACAATGGGGAAAGCGAGGCAGGTCTACATCAGCAATAAAAAACAAAGTCTACAGAGAGATGCTTTCAACGCTCAATTACAGAGTAGTCGGTGGTCTCTGGAGATGGTGCAGACCTTTTCAATCGGAGAAAGTCATTTAAACTCCGTGCAAATGAACCACAGAATGCAACTCCTGGGCCAAGGCGTCAAGTTTGCTTCTCAAATTAATTTTATAGTAACATGTTTCACAAGTATACACATGTCTCAAGGACTTCCCATGACAAAGAGCTCGTTGATGGTTATATGCAAGCTCGTTGAAATCCTGAAAGGATTACAGACCACTTTTCACAATCATTACGCCTCAATAGCCGTTTCCGTGAATTTAATTATTCAACATTTGGCTTTTCAAATAATTTCTAAGCTTAGTGTGGCAAAGAAAAGTCTGATGGCCGATAAGAACTACGCCAAACAACGTCTGGATGAACTAACGGCTATTGTGATTGCTGAGAGAGTTCTCCGCGGGCCCTTGACTCTGCAGAGAAGAATTGTCGTTAATGTTGCCTTGTCACTAATACCTACCCAAGTTTTCGCCGATGATGGCTATAGCAAAATCGTTTCTTTGATGGAGAATATAGAAACAGTTACAGAACTTCAGACCAAAATGGACACTCTGTGTGATTGTATGTTTATGTATTGGAACAAAACCATAGTGCCAATATATTTTCAAAATGTTTTGGCTTCTAAAAAAGATATGACGAGATTGAGTGTCTTTTTTGAAGCTCTCAATGATTGTTCGAGAGCTGTCAATGTTTTCAAAAAATGCATTTCGAGTGGAACAGTTTCTACCCATTTTTACAACGATATAGACACATTTTTCAAAGGCACGATCATCGAGCCCCTCGGGCAGCAAGTAGAGACAAACCTGCGTTTACATACGCATTCTCACTTACAGCTTGATTCTATGAACCCGTATTCTGTGCCGGTTGAAGATTATAATCCACTTCTGAAATTAGATTTATTTAAATTTGATCATAATTATCTTTCCGTCAGTTGTGGCATTGAAAATTACTTGTCCCAAATGTTCTACAATTTAACGACCGTTGTGCTTCATGATTGGAAAACCTACGGAGAAATGCGGCAGTTGGCTCAGTTCAAATTTGAGCTGACAACTGTGGAAGATGGCCTTCCCACGCAGACCCTGGAGCAGGGCTTGGACGCTCTCGATATTATGCGAAATATTCATGTGTTTGTCTCCAAATATTTATACAACCTCAACAACCAGATATTCATTGAACAGAGCAGCAATAAGAAGTGTTTGAACACAATAAATATAACACACATTGCTAACTCTATCCGAACTCACGGAGCCGGCATCATGAACACAACTGTCAATTTTACTTATCAATTTTTGAGGAAAAAGTTTTACACATTTTCTCAATTTATGTACGATGAACAAATCAAGTCAAGGCTTATAAAAGATATGAGACATTTCAGAGAATCCGGCACAGAAAGTGAGCAAATGTACAGCTACAAGAGGGCTGAGAAATTTAATAAGGGGATACGTAATTTGGGCTTGAATGAAGACGGTCTAAGCTACCTAGATTTGTTCAGAATTCTTATCAGCCATATTGGAAATGCAATGGGATATGTTAGGATGGTTCGATCCGGAGGTTTACATTGCTGCGCTAACGCAAGTGTTTTCCTTCCTTCACTAGAAGAAGAAATTTCTTATGAAGAACAACTCGGAGAACATATTGATAACACCATGAATGAAGCTTTAAAAAATCTGGAATCGACAATCAACAATCTAACAATGAACTTCTCGCACGGAACCGAGTACTTCAAGTTGCTTGTTGATGTGTTTGCACCTGTGTTTAGGAATCCGGACAATGTGCATTTGAAAACATTCTTCATGATAATACCTCCATTGACATTGAATTTTGTTGAAAACTTACTTCTGTGCAAAGATAAAATGAACAAAAAGAACACAACGGGAGCTGCTTTCACTGATGATGGCTTTGCTATGGGATTAGCTTACATTCTTCGATTACTTGATCAGGTATGTAAATAAACCTAAAAATTCATTTTGAAACGTAAAATAATACAGCTCTCACTAAGATCTCACAGCAATACCGCTGCTATCCATGACAATATTTGTGTTTTTAATTCAGTGTTTTCACCCAACTAGATTACTAGAGACCTGTTGAATGGGTAACGGGGTGAATTATAGCAAAAAAGTAGTATTGATTAATATTAGGTCCTTACATATGAAATTGGCGTTTTGCCATACTGGCAACTTTGATCTCAAATATCTTCTCTTTGGTTAGGAATTCCAAATTCCAATTTATCCAGCTATTTACTCATGTATTTGTGTTTCGAAAATTATAATTCATTTGTTTTTTCCTTAATTGTTTTTTTCTTTTTTAATATATTTTGCTTTATTTATTAATTCCTAGCATAAATATTCGCTACGGATATACTGGCAATCCAAGGGTTAATAGAGTTTCACTGTATAAAACATTTACAAGTACCAATTAAATTGAATTTTACATTATAACACCATGTACAGTGTGACCCAGTAAGGACAATTTTCTTTTCTTTCCCTTTTAAGTAATAAATAATAAAAAGGTGTAATATTTGTGTGTGTGTTGTTTGCTATTTGTAGGACCGAGGAATGGACTCATTGCATTGGTTTGAATCCGTGAATAAACATATTGGTCAGGAAAGGAAGAACGTCGAGGAACAGCTGGCTAAAGGCTCCACACAATTAAACCAGGCTCTGGCCTTAACGCAGAAGAAGTTAACAGTGCTGGAGCAAGAATTCACCCTTCTGTATTTCAGTTTCAGTAGTGCTAGGATATTTTTCCAGTAACTTAACACAATATATGGATATGTTATATTTTTATTAAGTATTTCATCCAAAATACAGTTATTAAAATGGGTATGTATTACTTATTTACACAAATATAATTTATTACATTTACATTCAAATTTACTGTTTATTTAATTTAATATGATTAAAGTAGATATGGTTATTCATTATTTCATACAATATTTCCATCTTCACAGAATATAAAATGTGTTTGAAATAGGTTTATATAAAAAATAGACAAATAGTACTTTTATATACAATCAAAGTTAGTTAAGAGATTATTGCGAACGAACATTCCATTTTATAAAAAACATTGTTATATTATTATTGTTTTAAATAAAGATTTTATATAAGTATTGCTTAGTTATTCGCAGTTTTATTAAACACATGTTTTTTTATCTATAGTATTCTATACAAATTTCAAAACAGATTACTAAATTTGTAGTTTCAATCTAAATGAAATTTTTAATATGTTAATGTAAAGATTTGACAATATTATAATTGACATGATATTTATTGAGTACAATAGATTCATAAATATTATTTGATATATTATTGCAATGAATAAAACACTTCTTCAATATTTGTTTGATATTATGTTTCTAATGTATGTTACTTTGTACATATTTCTGAGAATAATGATTTTTATGTAGGTAATTTAAACTACCATAAATTATGTTTAAAATAGATTACATGTATAAATGCAGAGAAACATGGGTTTAATCAGCTGCCATTTTATCACTCTTGTATTGGTAACAACTTTGGCTTTAACCTTTACAATGCTGGCTGATCACATGTGCGACATCCGTTTATGGGGATTACATATGTAACAGCCACGTTAACCTCTAATTGGCCGCAGTCCCCCCAGCGGGTCCGGATTTTTTAAGCGATTTTGTCCCTTATGTATAAACTGTATGAAGAACAAGGTCAGAATCGCTTGGGCGATTCTCGTTCTTGACATAACGAAATACTGGATAGCATTTAGCCACTCCGAATAATTCAAATTAATTCCCAATGACGCGCCGGGCATCAAAGATGGCGGACAAAATGGCTGCCGCTTGATAATATGAACGGAGTCATATTCGAAGTCTATATTTTTTCATTGTTTTTGATATAAATCCATTGTGGAAAGCATAGATTTGAGTGATTATTAAGAAGTTTGTTTTATCTACATTATTTTGATGTAATTTTTGTAATATATCACAAAAGAAATGTTATGAAAGGTGAGAACTGTCAAATATTTTACGTCGTCTTGAAAAAAAATTTTTTTTTTGCTTTTTCTATGGCTTTCAACAGGTTAAGAGATGTAGGGAGCTGAAGTAGAAACAGTTGAACATATTGATGAAAATGCAAATGGGTTGATTGCCAAATAAGTCAATAGATTTCTCCTAATAAATAAAACTAGACAGAATGCTGGTCACTTAATATTAATATGATAATAATATTTGTGTGGCTTTCTTTTGGCTAAATATGATTCTTGCAAACAGCATGGTTCATTTTACCATTATATGACATAATATCATAAAATTTATTCTTATTCTTGTAAAAAATTCAGTTCCTCAATTTTAATTTACTTTAAAATTATAAGATAATTCACATATTATAAGGTTTCAAGGAGAAAACAGTTCAGTCTGGAAATGTCATTAGTTTAACGATTACAGTGGCAAATAGGAATTAGAAGCTCGCTTAGTATTTTTCTAAAAAAAACACTCAATTTGGCAAAGTAATTACTATCACCATAAATTGCAACTAATAAGTTTGTTTAACGCAATTAATTACAACAATATTCTTGTTTAAATAGGAATAACACAGTGCAAGCATTTTATAAACAAAATCTAAGTAAATCATTTACCTACAACTAAATGCCAACATTACAATAAAACATCACAACATGAGATTCAACTTAAAATAAAAGAATTGAGCTAAAAGTCTTGTTTAAATTACTTCTTTGGAACATTATTGACTATTTTGTGTGAACATTTAGTTCTTTTACGTTTGTGGTTTACTCTTTACATGGAAGCACCTTATTTTGAAATGTCTGCACATTTCTAGCACCTGAAATGAGAAAGAAAAGATTAAACACTTGTATTATAAAAATCAAAAACATATTAATAATAACTAGACATCGGATTATATGCACTAACAAAGTGCCAAAATATGCACTAAAAAAGGCCGAAATATGCACTAAAACCCCTTGATATGCCCAAAATATGCATAATGCAAAATCAAAAAAACCATTTAAATTTTAATGTATTTTAATTAAAGACTACAAAAACAGCGAAATATTCTTAAAATTATGCATAGTTTTTGTGAACATATACAATTAAGTATTTTTCCAAATTTTTGGTCGCAAATTTGTGACGTTTGTCACCCAGTATTAATTTTGTACACCGAAAACGACCTCTCTACGGCCAACAGTCGTCATTTGTCAAAATTAAAATTTTGGCATACTTCTGGAGATATCTGTTCAGGCAGGGTATGGACCTGTGCCGTTGATGTAGGCATTAATGTTTTTCATGACTTCAAGACACTATTTACGAATCTTTTCTAATATTGAATTACCTAGGAAGGGCGTTGGTGAGTACGATCATTGTTTCAAGTATTTCTATTGATTTAAATAGAGGAAGATTTGTTTTTAATTTTTTTTATGGCATCTGGTAACTTGTGGAAATGTGTTGAGATGAGGGCGATATTCTTCAGATGCGTAATCAAATGCTAGCTTGCTTGTCAAATTGACCACCAAAATATGCACGATTGGGAAAAAAGGCTAAAATATGCATTAACGCCGTAATTAGAGAGTTATATGCATTTGCATATGCAAATATGCAAATGCATATAATCCGATGTCTAATAATAACATAATCAAATCATAACTGAACATTGCACAACTCAATATGATATGAAATAACAACATGTTTACTGTCAGAAGGAAATTACACAGGTATGAATTTCACGTACCAGTATATTGCCAGAATTATACCTATTGGAATTACAAATTTGTTTTTTAATAGGTTCAAATTTTAGAGTGTTCATCAGTGGAATAGCGCCATGTCATTCACGTGTGAAGTGCTTCATACACATCATTCCCCAATCTACGCTTCACAGATCATTTAGATTTTCATGAACAAACCCATCATATGATCTGTGAACTGTATGAATCGGAAACTTTATGATTATCTACGAAGCGTATGAGTCGCGATGACTTCACGATTCGCAATGCAGTCACGAGTTGCGATGACGTCTCGAGTCTCGTGTTGCGAAGCGAATAAAAACACAACACACTCCTCAACTCACTACTTCTGAAAGGATGTTATTATTAGGTACATATGTATTATTATCATATTTGAGAAGGATACTTTCAAAAGATATTTTCAAAAAACTTTAATATTTAAAAAAATTTAATATCTCAAAACTCAAAAAATTAATGTACAAATTTTTATATTAGAATAATTATATAATTCTCTCCATCAGTAATTTCGTCCATGAGTAATTAAAAAAAATTCTGTTTGTGTGTAATTCTGGCACTGGAATAAATACGTGAAATTCACGCCTGTGTAATTTCGTCATGTAACTGTTACAATCTCATTTATATATTCCCCTAAAGCCTTTTATGGCTGAATTTTCACAGTTGGAAAATCACACAAGCTATGTAAATTACATGTTTGAATTTTTACTATTTTTTTTAATTACGTTAATGGAGATTATTTAATATTATATTGATCAAAGATTGTAAAACTACTATCGCCGGAGATTTAAAAAATCTTTTTCTGTTAAAAAAATAGAACAAATGTTAAGACGATACTGACTATTCATGTCATTTAGAATTTTGAATTAAAAAAATAGAACAAATGTTAAGACGATACTGACTATTCATGTCATTTAGAATTAAAAAAATAGAACAAATGTTAAGACGATACTGACTATTCATGTCATTTAGAATTTTGAATTAAAAAAATAGAACAAATGTTAAGACGATACTGACTATTCATGTCATTTAGAATTAAAAAAATAGAACAAATGTTAAGACGATAGTGATCATTCATGTCATTTATAATTTTTAATTGAAAAATAGAACAAATGTTAAGACAATACTGACTATTCATGTCATTTAGAATTTAGAATTTAAAAAAATAGAACAAATGTTAAGACGATACTGACTATTCATGTCATTTAGAATTTTGAAGTGTTGATCTGCTGCGCTATGATTGCACGGGATAATCTCTACTTATTCAGGAGTAAAGTAGTTAATGAACTTACCACGCCAGAACCATAATGTATGTGCGCCACGGTTGCAGTCAAGGTTACTATGTATAACAGGAAGAGTTCTAGGAGCGGAGACACCCGGAAGGTCAGTACCAGGAAAGTCACCAGGCAGACCGGGTAAAGCAGCGGGTTGAAGATCTCACAGATCGTGTTGCTCATCTGGGAGACTATTAATCGGCACTGAAACAAACAATTACAATAATAACTAGCAGGTAATTTCTCTTTGAATATTTGAGATGGCAGCACTTATGTTTGTAGCTAGCGTGTGACAAGTTAGTATAATAATGCTGTAAGATTTTTGGATAATTTGTTCAGCGCTGGTTTTGTGAAAAATCACATCAAGAGCGCTGTAAATACAACAAAATTGTCATAATGGTTGTTATATTTTCCGGTTCCTCGGAAAACTTTTTAAGAGAGTTTCACTACATTAATTATAGTTCTAACCTTTCTGGTCATCTTTGTGTATGTTTATAAATTGAGATTTTTTTCATAATGCAATCTTATTGAGGGTAAAAACTCTGAGGAGGTCTACTTACACTTATATTAGAAAAGACAGTTCCAGTAAGCACATAGAATATTCTAGGGTCCCTGTCGATAATATTGCTGGGGGAGTAAACGGCCCACAGAGAACTGACAATGAAGAATATGACTAGAGGAACTAGCGGCCTGATAGCGCCTGTGAAGCTCCTCATCTTTCCTGTTTTATCCCGATATGATCTGGAAAAAGATACAAACATTATATTAACACACCTTACGTGGGAATGGCAGATCTATCTTTTACGCCAGTACTACTTTTATGGAGGGAAAGGCATTGGTTTCTGATATAATATACCAATAATATCTTTGTAAAGGTTTTAACTATATGTACATGCATAAAAAGTGTGATACAATAATTAGTCTTCCTCAAAGGACACTATGTATACTGAACCCGTCAACTTGTAGAACAAGTAAAAAATTATTAATTATTTTGATATTGATGGCTTAACTTGTTCAGTGCCGATCACTTCCCAGGGCGGATCAATCCTGATTACTTTTAACAGTGGCAAAAAGCTAGCGCGAACTGTTAAAGGCAAGACAGTGTGTCTCCACTTTTTAGCGAAAATGAATTATGAACTGGACTACGGAGAGTCCAAATTAGTATATGTAAAAATATCACAAAGATACACATTAACCGCTTGGGCACATAAGCTTGTTTTCACGACAATTTAACGTAGGTAGACATAGGAATGATGTATGCCCCGTACCTGAGTTATTAAAATAAAATATTCCATGGGATTAAAATTTTTTAGATTTCGGTATCTGAAAATAATTGTTTATGGAGATATTAGTGTGATTTTGCCATCGATATTTGCATGTAAATATTTAGATTTTTTAATGCACATAAATCTGTTCCCTATTTATAGTGGCAGAAGTACACGTACTTGTATATATTCCATAAAATGACTGTTTGACTAGTGATCATAGCGCTAAAGTACAGGGTGAGTTCAAACACCAATCCCGGAGTGATTCCTCCCGGGAACTGAATATCCCAGGCCTTGGGGCCAGTTAGTGCCGTCACGAAAAGCACCAATACGGCTCCCTGAAAAAAGAAAAACAACATATTGTGCTAAAAAAAAACCGGCAAGCAAAATTTTACGTGAGTTGCTAACAAACTGGGGGCCTGGTCTGTAACTTTACTACGGATTTAGCTGTGTCAAAAACCCGTGTTTGGCAGCTCTTGCTGAAGCGGTAGTCCATAAGTCCGAAAGTTACAAAATTGTATACAGTGAAACCCTCTTAAGAAGTTCTCGCTTAAAATGTTTTCCTGCTTAAGAAGTTTGGTTTTTTCGGTTTCTTGAAGACCAAATGGCTCAATTTATCCCTCTTATAAGGTTTTGCCGCCTAAGAAGTTTTTTTTTCCGGTCTCTTGGAAAACTTCTTTTTGAAAAAAGAGGGTTTCACTGTATTACAAAAATTACTTTTTACATTTGGTGTTGAATGAGGTCCCCGTATTTTGATAGTTCTCTCTGATTTGGTAGTAGTCCATATCTCTGAAGGTTACAAACATTTGATTTTCAGGTTCAACGAACTTGGTTGGATGACCTCCTGTTTACACTAAATGCGAACACACAGAACTGTCACATTACCAAAAGACATTTATCGAAGGCAATAATTACGAATTTAGTAGTTTTAAAGGTATAAATACTGTATTACCTGAACGAACCCCTATACGAATGTCAGTGAATACCAATAATGTACCTAATGGATTTTTGTTATTGAATTGAGATCAAATCCACGTGACAATTTTCAAAATTGAAATGTCAAAAAGCTGCAAATTTTCAGGATTGACTAGTCAACAAATTATTTTATAATATCATCTGACAGAAAGATTTTTCAAATTTTTATTAACCACTTCGAAATTCGAGAAGATGGCGATGCAGAATCTATTGATAACCTTCCCTAGTCTGGAGTTCCTAGAACCCTTGACTATGCGCAAAAACGGGCAATACGTCTGATAGAACAGATCGATTGACGATGACTTGTGAAAGTTGACTTTTATACTGCTATTTCATTTATAGAGCTCTAAAGAAGTGTTGATTTGCCAAATGAATGCCCGGAAAAGGATAATTGTTGAATGGATAGTTTTTACGATCCGTTTCCAAGCTCAGAATGATTTTGCGAGTGCGAGTGTGATTTTGGGTTTGGACTTCTTCTTTCCTAAACACAACATAAGTCTCTACAAGACCCAGGATCACCTTTACCTTATTCCACTTAAAAATACCCCGTGCTTATCCACAAGAATGACACAGGCCTGTGTGGAGGTAATATACCAAAAACAACTTCTCAAAATCCAAGAAAAAGGTTGCTTACAATCATGGTGAAGTCATATCCCCACGGCAAGAACATTACGCCTGTGTTGTACTTTTCCCAGTGCGTGAGGTAGAAGTTGAGGCAGATATTCCAGATAATGAAGAACATGCGCAGCGGCGTGATGGCATTGCGGCCGAAGATGCTGTACATGCAGGTGGGGATCAGAACCGCTGAGTACGAGTCCAGTCCATGGTCGAATAACTCGCCCAGCGGGCCGCTGGTGCCTGTGCGGCGTGCTTGCTTTCCGTCCATTCCATCTGTAATATTAAATAAGCTATTGATTCACAATGATGTATAGCATGCGCCCAAAGATGCCGTACAAAGTACATGCAGTGGGGATCAATGTTCCGGTAAACATGAATAGTTGTTACCTAAAGTATATGCGACAAAGAGGCTGATGGAGGTGAAGGCCCAGGCCCAGCTGGGCAGGTAGTCATCAGGGGAGTCCCCGGTGCTGTTGCCATAGAAGCCGTAGTCAAACCACGAGAAGATCAAGAAGTTCAGCACCGTCAGCAAGAAGCCCGTGAAGGTCAATAAATTAGCTGCTACCCATTGGGGACAATACTGGAAGCAATAATACAATCCTTAATTTAAATTTAATTAATATTAAATTTGATAAAGTTATTACATAAGTTCTGGAAGTATTTTAGTTTTTTATTGTTGTGGCAGCTTTTTCGGCTTACAAGGCCATTTTCAAACTGTGGGTGGACCACTTTGAGACGACTTATTTATATGATTCTAAATTTCAATTTTGACGGTGCCTAATATGGTTTTTTATTAAAACTATATACTAGTCGATTTTTGCCGAGAGGCGTGAACAGTTGTTTCGACAGGCCTCAGGTGACCGAAATCGCAAG
Source organism: Limnephilus auricula (assembly GCA_951813805.1). Taxonomy (NCBI): domain Eukaryota; kingdom Metazoa; phylum Arthropoda; class Insecta; order Trichoptera; family Limnephilidae; genus Limnephilus; species Limnephilus auricula. The sequence continues at coordinate 17,509,091 of OX638395.1, read as the reverse complement.
CGCCAAAGTAGATCAGCTTTTGACTTTTCCGTACGGTGACAGATTGCATGCGGCGGGTGACAAAAGTCGACAGTCGCAGGCGACCACTCAATGCAATTTTTAAGCAAAATGGAACTAGTCGCATGAGATATTATTCGACTTTGAAAAGTGAGTCGTTGTGCTGCGAGCGGGGAGTCATTACAGGTTTGTTCGCACTTGGCAAGTAACTTAGTCGAGTGATAAGTAACTCGCTACTTGACTGACCAAAAAGTGTTCACAATACGGTCGAGAAGAGTACACTAGTGAGCGGCGCGTTGCAATATGAATGGGATGCAATGCAACAAAGTAAATACGCTAATTAAGCTGATTGTAATGCTTATTTTAGAGGAGGTGGAAGAATAAATTAGTGAGATGAAAATAAATAAACCATGGGCACAAAAAGATATTAATAACAGCAAAAATAAAGAATTTTAGAGTAGCATCTTCGTTCCAATGTGGGTGGGTGGCGCTACTCGCCCGAAAAAATAATATGAAACGGATTGATTCTGCTAAAGCGCTGACTAAACTACTCTATTAAAATTGTGAGGTTTGGATGCATTTAGTTACTAATTTCCACACTACTCGACTAAACTACTTGCCCAGTCCGAACGGGTGCTACGAGACGAGGCGTGATGGACGACTAGCCACACGGCCAAAATCGATAGTGTAAATCCCGCAAGAGAGATACTTGTACGTCCCTTAAGTTGCTATATGCTAGAAACCCTGACAAGATAATCGAGTGACACCTTTACTAAAAAACACTGATATACCGGGCCAAGGTCTCCATGGTCGAGGGGCAAGTCGCGGGTTCAAATCCCGGCATGTGCAGATAAATTTTATTTGATTGATTTGTATTTTCACAAATAATATAATATATTAATAATAATATAATAATTAAAATAATATAAGGAATGCGGCACGCCTCAGAGTGAAAGATACTCTCAGTATCGCCAAGGTGTAAGACCACCATTCAGAATTAAAACGTTGCTTGAAATGGCTCTAGCCGTGTTTGTTGACTAGATCTGAATAGCCAGGTACTTCTCCACCCTCCTCTTACCCATCTCCTACCCCTCCCCACTTACCTTCAGTCTCACAACATAGTTGTATTAGTCTCACTTGTTCCAGACGGGAGCAGTTGGGACTTGTGAGTCACATAATTTTTTTTTTCAAATGCAACATCTATCAAAAGATTTTCACAGATATATTTATTTGTAATATTTGCCATACACAAAAATAAAGACATTCTTAGTATAAATAAAATAACAATAATAAGAAAATCATTTCACTTACTTGAACGCACCAGTTCCAAAATGGGTGCATAACATGCACACTGAGGATACATGTGTCTATTGAATTATACTAGAAAAAAAATTAACAAAATAATTCATTAATGTTTTCCGATTAAACTTTACAATAAAACCAACAGGATAACACATTCAGGCCTTAAAAAATATTTTTGTAGGTTTATTAAAAGATAAATAAAAATATTTAAGTACAATCAAAATTTAGATCAAGATCGAAGTATTTTATTAAAAATTTTAGACATTTTTTTGTTCTATTTTGAACTATAAAAAGAAATAATAAAAAACGGTACCCATTATTGCTTCGGAGAAATTTAAAAAAATATGAGTTAGGAAATTGAATTCATAAATATAAAAAAACTTTTTAACTATCGACCAGATACCCCCACCAAAAGAGTATACAAAGAAACTAACTTAATGAAAATCAGAAAACTGTACGAATACAACATATGCTTATTAATCTACAAAATTCAAAATGGCTTTATACACACAAATACTACATTTATGAAAACATCACAAGTACATGAACACCACACAAGACAACGTAATAAATTATACACAAATTCAACAAAGACAGAGTGTGGCAAAAGAAACATAGGCTATGAGGGTATAAACATATATAATCTCCTTCCTGATAGCCTAACAACCGAAAAAAAAACAAGTATATTTAAAAAAAAACTGTTTGCTCTCAAAATTAATGAGCAAAACCAAAATTAACTTAAAAATATGTGTTACTTGGTATTAGGTAGTAAACCATCATTATTAATATTATTTGTATCAATGTATTAAGTTAACAAAGCGAAATATGTATATTTCTTTTAACTTAAAAAAAAAAAAAAAAAAATAATAATAATATATTTGCACAAATTAACTTAGCGTTCGGAATTAACGGCATCCGGAAGAAAATGACAAAGAAAATGCAAATAGAAATTACCTAATAACTTTCGTAACAACAAAAAATCGATCTGAACTCTCTACTGTACCCACCCTTGAACTCTACCGACGTACCGATACACACAATGGAATACTATTTATAAATACATAATTTATTATCATACCATTGATAAAGATGTTTATTATTGATTCACTGGCAAAAAGTACTTTGTAGATAGTTAAACAAATGTATTGTTATATATTAAATAAATAATATTAGATACGTATACAAAATATTGGAAAATCTGAATGCATAGTAGATATTCATTTAACATGTTCCACGGTGGTGGAATAAAGTTAAAACTCTTTTGAAAAATCTACGCGCGTAAATCCCACCCACGCATCTTGTTTGGACAGGTACCTGTTAGCTCCAGAAATCAGAAACATGCGCGTAGGCACCAAAAATAGCCGACATAAATCATGTGAACGGCGAATCAAGGAGTCGAAGTTGAAGGCGAAGAAGTCAGTCAAAACCTACTTTTTTAAATGAACTTTTTAGACAATAAAATATATAAATTTGTTTTAGACCACTTTAAATTTTAATTACACTCTACCGGTTTCGGAAGAACCCTTCCTTCGTCAGGAGAATATTAAAACTAACCTATGATATAAAATATTGATAGATAAGAATAATAATATAGCTAGGAACTAATATCGACCTAAAACAACGTAATAACACTTGTATTCATTTTAAATATATTCTCTTATTATGTAATATTATTTGTTATTTTGGCTTTAAATGTATCAAATGTAAATAAATAAATAAATATATACCATACATTTAGGTGCTGGAATGGGAGGTCAAAGGGGGAGGCCCATTCTAGATGTGTTTCCAATAAACCGCTCTGTTATTGCTGGAATTCCCGCAATTACCCCCCTCCCCCTTTGACCTCCCACTCCAGCACCTAAATGTATGGTATATATCTATCAATATTTTGTATCATAGGTTAGTTTTAATATTCTCCTTACGAAGGAAGGGTTCTTTCGAAGAGTGTAATTAAAATTTAAAGTGTTCTAAAACAAATTTATATATTTTATTGTAAATTATGGCGAGCCAGAAAGTTAATGCTTATTACGAACATGACCTTTTTAGACTTTATTTGAGGTCTCTCGACCACCGTCATACTAGGCTCATGCTTACATAATGCTAGTTGTAAAGAAATTATATAACGCAAAAACTGTAATAAGAAACGAGTGAAAAATAAAAGGTGCCCCGGGGTAAAGTGCACAAACTTCAGGAGGTGATTCTATATGATACATAGAACAAACAAAAAATATGAAAAAGACCGGAAAATCACTGTCAGGGCCGGTTGCTGAAGATAGGAAGAAATACCGAACGATTTTCAAAGTAGCTCTGAAAAAATGTCAACAAATAGAAATCCAACAGCGAACTGATAGTATTGACACTTCACTAATAAATAAAGATAACCATACACTTTGGGCAAAACCCCCTTATTGAAAATTAATATGAAAATTCCTATCTGGTATGGTGTAAGATGAAAGGAAAATATCAGAAAAATCTCTGAATATAAATTTTAGTTTGAAAACCGAAGGTACTACCAATTTCAGGATTATTCCGCGTACGGCAGAAAGAGCTGTAAGAGGAAAAGCCACAAAACATACCTCAATAGCTCTTGAACACATTCAGTAGCTGGACCAGCGATTTATGTTATCTTAGCAAAACTATTATCAAATATTGTGCATTACAGGCACATCCCAAACAAAATGATGAAGACGGTAATTATTCCCAAAATTAAATAAACAAAACTTGATCTATATCTACGTAATAATTACCGATCAATTTCATTCTCAACCGCCGTGGCAAGATTCTTTGAAAAAAAAATTATTGAACGTAGTAACAAACCATCTAAAGACAGAGGATAACCAGTTCGGATTTAAACCTGATGCACTTTCAAGATCTATGGCAATATATTCCTTAAAAGATCAGCTAATTATAAACTAATGAAAACGCCAATCTATACCTGCTTTCTAGATCTAAGGCTGGAATCAGACGGTTAATTCGAGTCAAGGTTTATGGTTACTCGAGCGAATGTTACCATCTTCGTTTCACTTTTGTTTCATTTCTTGTTCAGACGTGTCATTCCGAGTGAAATTGGTGGAATGAAATACAGAAATGAACGATTAGTGAACCGTCTGATTCCAGCCTAAGCAAAGCTTGTTTTGTTGCTAAGTTTGATCGTGCATGTCACGATAAACTCTGGCAAAAACTATGGATAAGAGCAGTTTCGGAAGACATACTAGCGATTCTTTCAATATGGCACACGCAGTCAGAAAACCTCGTAAAGTGGTCTGGAGAATTTTCCGACCGATCTTTTTCATCTTTACATAAAAAAAATGTCGCGTCACAATGTTCGTCCAAGGTAAACTCCGAAACTACTAAACGATTTTGATGAAATTTGGCTTACTTTAATTTGGTCCCATTTGACCACCACAACACGGGCACGTGCCTAGCGTGGTGGTCGTTAAATTCTCAAAACATGTAACTAGCAGTTTAATGAATAAAGAAAATTTAAAAAAAAAGATAGGATAGTTTTTATCTCGATTATTGACCTAAATATTTATTATTGCGAATTAAATGTTTTTTATAGGACAATTATTTTAAATGATTTGTAAGTTCCATAAGTTTCCGTCAGACGGGGTTGTGAGTTAATTTATTGATACAACACTTAGTTATCTAGGTTAGGTAACCATCCAGTAGATGGAGTTGTGTTTTGTTAGCCACAGCAACGCGTGGGCGGGTCAGCTAGTATATATATATATATATATATATATATATATATATATATATATATATATATATATATATATATTTATATGAAATTCCATTGATAGAAAAAAAAACGCAAAATATGTTCCGAAAATTATTAAAAATATATAACTTCTGTTATTTTAAATGTTATGGGCATGAAAAAATTCACAGTGTTGTTTTGAAATGTAACTAAAGCATTGACGGTGCTAACACTGCTGATATATATAGTTGTGTTATGAACCACGAACCACATATATTTAAAAATGACATTAACATTATGAAATCTATAATCTAGAACAGTGGTTTCCAATTGGTGGTACGCGTACCTCAGGGGTGCGTGAGATTGTGTGAAGCGGTACGCGCACTCAGACATTAAAATTACCGAAAAACATTTTGAGTCAATATTTTTTTCAGAACTGTGCAGAAAAGAGATACCTACATGCACATTTGTCCCATTAAACTTAGATAAAAATATTTTCGTTGTTTGTTTTTGGATTGTTATGCCGGGTTGCGCTACTTCCTTCTTTAGCCGACGTTTCGAACAGCGTTGCAGTGTCCATCATCAGGGCAGATCTGGCAGATCAGAAACGTCGGCTAAAGAAGGAGGTAGCGCAACACGGCATAACACCCCAAAAACAAACGACGAAAATGCCTTTGGCCGTGAAAATCTAAAAAACGTATCTTAGATAAAAATAAGTTATTTTGATGATTTTTGTAATTTTTTTTAATGGAATTATAATAAGAATTTAGATTTTAAGGATAATGAATATCCAGAAACGAATATTTTTTTTATTATTTTTCATTTTCGTTACAAGGGATACTCGCACTTGAGTTTGGGCTCTTTCTCGGAGGGGTACTCAGGAAAAAATAATTGGAAACCACTGATTTAGAATGTAAAAAAAATACTGATGATTATAATTTGAACTATTTGACCGTTGCATTATCGCATTTTGGGTGAGATTTGTCCAGGTCTTGGAGGCGGATGCCCACCAACTGCGAGACCCTTTGACTTCTCCAGCCGGACTCTTTCTATCCATCGTACCGCCTTGGACCGCAATGGGATGGATGGATCCATATGCCAGTCACTCCTGGACACACTACCCTCACATTTGGTTGTGGAAATTGGAAAAAGGCCGGGGCAGACGAAAAATTTGTTCCGGCACTGTTCAGAGGAAGTTTTTATGTGGACTTTCGAGTGGTCGTGTTAATTTACAATATTTAATTAAAATTTTATTGAAGTTTATAAACATCATTGTAATATTGAAAGTAGTAGTATTAGTTGAGAGTTATTGCTATTATCTTCGGCAATTGTTATAAATTAATTAAAACATGTATAATATTTTACCTTGTAAGCTTCGAATCCTGCCAATTTTTCTTTTGATAAATATCCGGTATCCATTATGGAGAATCATTAACAGGTCAGTCTCAATCTGAAACAAAAGTGAGAATATTATTTAATTATATATAATATTTGTTATAATTTAATTATAAAGGGGAAGATATGGTCCAATCGATCCAAAAATTCGACTTTTTTTTGCCTAAAAATCTTTTTATACATGTGGAGAATACATCCCCAAAGTTATAGCATCAAATTCAATCTTGAAATACTCGTATAGTTGGGACTTTTTTGATATACAGGCATCCAAAACTCCGGGCCAAAAAGCCCTTCCTTCTCTTTCATCATGAGTTTAAAAAAAAAGTTGTTGGAATAAATAGAAGTAAATAAAAATTAAGTTGTGTTTTTAAAAAAAGGAAACATGGCTGCAATGTGGCGAGATTTACGCCGTTCTTCCATGGAGCTACCTTCAAGCGACGCGATCGCCGCTCGTCTATGTTTTCCATACTATTATTAGTGTTTGAAAACGCCGATAGGTGCTACACTAGCAAATTTGTTTGACAGGTAGCGGTAGCGTCGCTTGTGAATAGCTACGTGGAAGAACGACGTTAGACTTTACGAAGGATTTGTTTGGGTTTTTGTGCGTGCTTTTTATGTATTCGTCATTTATATACGCGTTGATGGACGCGTTTTCACAGGTAGGAATACCCGCATAAAATGTTTCCGCGAGAATTAAGACTTGATTCGTACCACGCTTATAACACATGATCTTTTTACGTCTGGCGGTTCTCATGGGATTGTATGGCGAGCGCTATTGTGTTATAAATATATTTTGATGTGAGCTGCGAGTCTGTCGATACCTTAACTCTGTAGAAACACAAAACACAATAAAAAACTATTTATTTATGTGGATTGAATATCGACATTGTTTATTTTTTAATCCAAGGTGACTTTTATAATTATGCACACACTGTGAACTAGTTTATTGCTAAACCAAATCTTTTTCAAACTTGTAATGTTAATAATTGGGTATCATAATCAATCGAACAAATAATGGAATTTCTTTCGTAAACATAAAATTAATGGTTCGACTACCATACTACGGGCAAGTGACTAGTGTGGTAGTCGAAAAGCTTGTAAAAACTGTATACAAAAATATTTTACGAAAAAAGAAAAAAAATAATATATATATGTACTATATTGGTTTGGCGTTCGGACTATTTAAAAAACTCAATAATGTATTCTTGGCATTAGAATTACCATTATTTCGAGCAAGTGCGATCTGAATTGCAAATAGCATCGGATAAATACGTGAATCAAGGCACGCACAAATCTCATTTTCGTTCCATTTGCTGTCTATCATGGGACTGGGGCTTCATCACGGTTTAACGATTTTATTGGATGATTGACTTGTTTTTGTAAACGATTTTTCAATTACTGGCATATCTTAGGTATATACACTTTCAGTGTCGCTCTGGTGAAATACCACAGTTCAGATTTAAAATGTAGCTTGAAATGGATTGACCAGATCTGAATAGCTAGGTAAATCCAAGTCTTCCGCTTCCCCTTTCCATCCCCTTAGACTGACAATATACCCCAATTGGGGATGCTACAGGACTACCGGCTCCGAAAAGTTGGGACTCTTTTGCATTCACATAATACACAAAACAACATTTCGTTAAAAGAAAAACTGCGTATTAAGTTCACATATCGTCGTTGCATATAGAATATGAAGCATGTTACTCTGAGTACATTCTGAGATAATCGATAAAAACTGTTTTAAAAAATAACAAAATGGAAAATAACAATTCTATTTATGGACAAAGTAGGAAAAATATATTGCGTTAATTATAAGAATATATTTATGTCAAACATTAATAATTTTATGCCAGAAAATTGAATTTTAACGCACTTTTCTCACATGATTTATATTCTACATACAGTTTTTGTCATAATTATAATACCATAATAATGTCTAAATATTTAATTTAAATTGATTCAAATTTGACATCTAGGCATCATGAAATGATGTTAATATTATGTACATACCAAGGCAATTGAATTGTGCAGAGGATATAACTTCTTAAAAAAAATATTATGTACTATTTTGATTGTCTTCACATGGATTATTTTTTATCGCCTTAAATATTTGATATTTTTACATGGCTCATATTGTAGAAGATGGAGAAAAAAAAAGAAAAATAACTGTATATTTAACTCATTTTCGTCAAAATCGTCACATTGCTCATATTAAATATGCAACGACGATATTTTGCTTCTTCTGACAAACAGATTTTCCGCTTTCCAGTTTTATGTACCGTTATTCTAAATCCAATTCTTTTTACTTCCTACTTGCGTTCACAAACACCTCACACACTTTTGGCTTAAAATGGCTAATAAGCACTCGTGTAGCATAATAATAATATTAAACCGGGCGAAATGGGCACTTTACGGATATACTCGTAAGCTGGAGGTACTCAAACACGTACTAATAAAGGAATGAATGTTTTAGGCCCACCTACCTTTAAAGGTACTCATCATTAACACTTCAGGTCGACATATAAAAATTTAGGATACTCTAAAGGCCTTGTAACTAGGGATGTTACGAATGTGATATTTTTCACATTCGCGATTGCGAATGCGAATGTTTAGAGTGCAAATGTGCGAATGTGAATGTTAAGGAATCACATTTAAAAAAAAATAGTCAGCATTGATCATTGTTTTAATAAAAAAATAAAAACAATAAATCAATTCTTATACAGCAAGTTATAATCGTAATTAACCAATTTAATAATGGAAATTCAAAAATATTATATTCCAGAAAAAGAAATTTTGCAGCCTTTTCTCCGATGAGGCGATTTCTAAGGGGCTCGTATATAAGGCCGGCTGTACTGAACAATTGTTCACTCAGAACGCTGGCCGGTGGAGCGCTCAGATATTTAAGAGGCAGATCTGTCAATTTGTCGTATTTCAATTTAGTCTTCCACTAGTCCAAAAGGTTTTCATCAAGAGAGGCTCGTTTTTCTTTAAGATATGCGTTCAATTGAATTTTGATTTCACAGCTTATAGTGTCTCCTGATCCTGCACCGTCGGAGTTTTCGGGCGAGTCACGACATGTTCTGCAGACATTCGCTAAACATTCGCATCGATTGTTGCGAATGCGAATGTCAATGCGAATGTTTAATATGATGCGAATTATTCGCATATGCTAATGCGAATGTTCGTAACATCCCTACTTGTAACATTTCATTATTGTGATGCTCCCGAAACGGAGCTTAGGTACCTTTGCCGATATGCAAATTTAGATTCGCGGGATTTCGTTGCGTGGTTGTGGAGCATTATTGAATGAAAAGCAGTTCGGGGAAACTTTCAGAATTGCGCCATTCATTTGCAACGCAAACGCGGAAACATTTCAAATTTATTTACCGAATATTTCTGGAGCTGCAAAAGTTACAGATAATCCTGTATTCAAATAGTTAACTGCGTTTTTTTTTTAATTGCATAAAAATACTCACGCGGCGTTTTATACACTCATTTTTAGTTAAGTTGGTCCTTTTTTGTTTTTTTTATTTTTGGGATGTTATGTCGTATAACGCTAACTCCTACTTTAGCCAACGTTTCGGACAATGTTACAGTGTTTACTGACACTGTGACATTGTCCGAAACGTTGGCCACAGAATAAGTTAGCGTAACACGGCATAACATCCCAAAAATGAACAAAAAAATACTTTTGGCCGTGAAAATCTTAAATTAAATTGGTCCTACACGGAGAAAAATGTTATTCTAAAATACGACCATTTTATTCGTAAAAACGGGACAGAAGTTCTTACGAACAAATTAACAGGGTTTCAATGTTTATTGGCGGGAACATGTAAGAATAATTTGTTGATATACGTAATTTCGTACGTATACCAACAAATTATTCTTAGATTTTCCCGCCAATAAACATTGAAACACTGTTAATTTGTTCGTAAGAACTTCAGTCCCATTTTTAACCGTTTTTACGAATAAAATGATGGTATTGTAGAATAACTATTTTCTCCGTGGATAACTAAAAATACTAACTAACTAAAATTACAAATACAGAACGAAATCGAAAACATACAATTGCCCCAAAAAAACTAAGAACGGGTTGTTTCACAGAATTTGAAAAATTCATCAAATTTTAAAGTTAAAAATTCAAGTTCTTTTCAAGGTCTATTATTATTTGAGTTTTATGAAGCAACTGACGTGTGGACTCTACACTACCTAATACGGTACTAACCTATTTCTATTTCACACCATTTTCGTTTTTTTTTTAAATAAAAAAGCGTTCACCTCTAAATAACGCTTTCTGACGCTTGGCAAGCGTATAGGCAAAACAGTAATTTATTATTATTATATACTATACATAACTAACTACATTGATAAATTAAGTTCCATTAATTAAACAGTTTATAAATTTTTTTTTTTTTTTAAAAAGAAAGACAAACATTCCCGTATACTACGATTTGAAGGTACAGTAGAAAATGACTGCCTACAACATGTTTTCCAGATATTTCCCATTAATAAATATTTACAAAATACTTCAATAAATATTTATAACGAGGTATTACTAAATAAATCGTTCGATCTGGCGTTGCGCTGATGGTGGTCGAAGGTTGAAGGCAAAGAAATGAAATACTTTCTTAGAGATAATAATAATAAATCAACAAGACAATTCAATAAAGAACAGTTATCAGTTATAATAATATTATGTTAAGGAAGTTTACAAGTATCATACAAATTGTATGATATCTTACTAATATAAACGCGAAAGTTTGTATGGATGTATGTATGTTTGTTACTCTTTCACGCAAAATTTACTGAATGGATTTTAATAAAACTTTACAATAATATAGCTCATACATCAGAATAACATATAGGCTACAATTCATAAAACTAGCTATTTTTTCAATATACTGAAAATAATAATTATTGTTAGAAAATGTCAAAATTTGAGAATGACATTTTTCAAAACAATGATTGTTAAATCAAAATTCTATTTTAGAAAATATTTAAATTAGTGCATTTATTTGAAGTACTCGCCTAATACTTTGAATCAAATCTTTGTTAAGAATTTTGGTATAAACGTAGATGGGACCTAGGAAAAGAAATAGATTACTCGAAGTACTAATCCTACGCAGACGAAGTCGCGGGCAGAAGCTAGTAGGTGTATAAATATCATAAAAATGGCAAATAATTGTAAAGTTGTCCGTGTTTATGACAATCTCTTTTTCACCATTGATTGTTTACTTGTTATTTTTTTTATCATAATATAGTTTTTATGAATATTTTTTTTTATAATTTCTACGCCCAAACTTTCTCGTGAAATTCTGGGCGTAGAAAAATGTTTTCTCCCGAAACCCTTTTACAAGCAATTTCTGTAGGTTAATATGAGAGATTACGCAGTTGTCCCATTCGCAGGTTTGGCATTCGCATGTTTCGTAAGTGTGTATGAGATTAATAGACGAATAAACGAAAGAAACGAATAAAGCTTAATAAAGGAAACTATCGGAATATTATACAAGAAGACCTTGAATTTAAAAACATGTTACACAAGTAAATAAATAAAATACCAGCGATACCCCGTATGCCGTATCTCACAGACAAAATCCTAATAATATGATGACCCCGACAACATGTCAAGCTCTACTCATGATTTCAGACATCAGACTATTGCGTCTAATCTCAAGGAAGTATTAAAAAGTGGTTTGTAAAAATTAACCAAGCCGGGCCACAAATTTCTGTTTAGAGGACACAGACGGAAAAAAAGCTAGAAAGGGAAACTTGAACCGGGTTAATCAAATATTTAGGACTCGCATTAGACTCCAAAACCACGAAGAAAGAATGTAAAATGGCACTAGGGGGAGCTTTAATTTTGTCGCATTTCGAAAACAAATAACAGCAAAAAAAGTTTACTATTTTTAGCTCAGCTAAATATAGTAATATATAGTAAACTTCTAATCTAATAGAGCAGACGCTTTCTAGATCGTATTGTGCGTTGTATACAGAATTAGGTATTTGTATTTGCAGTTCTATTTGTGCGATAGGCGATCGGTAGTACCTACAACGCTTGTTCGGTACCTAATGGTTTAAATCAGTGTTTCCCAAAGTGATCCAGGTGGACTCCCAGGGTTCCACGGGAGACTCGATGGGGGTCTACGTTGGCGTGATACAAAAATTAGGGGCCAAAAGTTGTATGTGGGGGTCAACGAAAAATTATCTGGTTTCGATAGTAAAGAACCAACATGTTGTCTTGATTTTCGTTGTTTGTTTTTTTTTGTTTTTGGTTTTGACACACCGTCGGATCTGCCGGATCTGCCCTGATTGTGGACACTGCAACGCTGTCCGAAACGTCGGCTAAAGAAGGAGGTAACGCAACACGGCATACCACCCCAAAAACAAACAACGAAAATGCTTTTGGCCGTGAAAATCTAAAAACGTATATGTTGTCCTGTGGTCAGGCCATATCAGTCAGGTCAGTTATAGGCCAGTGGTTCCCAAAGTAAAGTGGTACGTATGGACCCCTAGGGGCCCCGGGGATCATTCAGGGAGCCCCCTGAACAATGTCAGGGGGTCAATGTGTCCAATATATATCAACATCGAGTATATATTGGACAATAAATCAAAATACGAAATAAAAAATATTACTCATCTACAAGACAACCATTCACACTGCACTACAATTGGGGACAACCACAAGGTACCTACCATCACAAACAAATTACAAATAAAGCCTGAACTAATTATTGAATGCGTCAGTGATGAGGGTCAAAACTTTTCCAAAAGATGCAAAAGTTTTGCTGATAGAATAATGAAATAAATCCCGATACGAACACTTTTATACCTGGCTAGCCGGGCACGAGAATGCATTCACAAACCCGTTATTACATGACGCGAATTCTCCCACGGAATGCAAAATACAGACATGGGTCTTCGAATGGTGCTTATCACGCAGCCTCTTTGAAAATGAGTGTAAAATTTGTTTTATTTACAGATACCCAAATTAGAGAATCGAGAATATATATCTATTGTTAGGAGAAGGTATACAACCGGGTCGTTTTTTTAATGGTCATGAAAAAAAGAAGAAAAAAAAAACTGGTTTTGTTTTTAGGATTCCAACATAAATCAATTATTAACTTCATATAGATGGATGTCATCTTTGGGCATGCTGTGTTGAGGTATTTTGGAGCTATGGCTAGTTATGAAGAGACCTTTATTGTAGGAAGAAAGAAAATGTTAGAATGTCATATTTTAACGTTATTGTTATTAATGTATGTTATTTTGGTATTTATTTTTTTCTAGTCTGCGAAGAACCTGACGTAATTTTAATTCCTTCTACTACCATCAATATAAGCAGAAAATGTAGCTTGTGTTAGCTGATGATTGAACCGAGACGCCAGGGTGTGAATCCGATGCTTTGGACTCAGCCACTAACCGGTTTTTTTTTTTTTTTTTTACATTAGCTCCACAGGAGACCCCGAGAAAAATATTTTCCCTCAGGGTCTATGTCATCTTTGGGGATGCTGTGTGGAGGGTAAAGAAGGAGAGGAAGTTCTGGGAAGAAAAGGGTATAATCTGGGGTTCAGTGTGTCCAGATCATCCGCCGCCAAAACCTAGACAAACCTCACCCCATAAACCCGGGCACCCCTGCTAAGTCACCAAACGTAGCGAACCACTTAAGGTGAACTTTGGCAGAGGTGTTGGTTATCCAATAAATGATTCCCGGGGCAGCGGTACTCATCCCCGCCTCCCAAATTAAAGAGGTTATAAGATAATTAAGACATTTTTTTTTTGTATATATTTTTATTTTTAAATTTTTAAAATTTTTTTTTTATTGTTTATTCCAGATTATTATTGGGCATGTAAAATCATGTAAAAATCTGTAGACGCGACGCGTTGAAACTGGTAGCGAATCAATAAGGTATTGTGGCTTTGTGGTGGGCGGCATGGATATGATTTTTATACAAATCTACAGTGTATAAACTTGCACACTTGACTTCAAAATAATATGTAGATGTCTAAATGAGATATCGAAAACCACCCCATCCCCTTTCCTCATCCCTTAAAGTAGACTTTTGATACTTTCCGATGAAATTTAGCACACTTGTAGCTCAAAATAAGAGGAAAATTACCGTCTCCGTCTGAATTCAACACACGCTGCTTTGACGGGGATGCACGGGCGATGACGGGAACATAACACCTTCTTTGACAGGATCCAAATATGCGTTTTCCTGCGAGAGCGGTTGAATGAAGAAAGGGTGTTATTTTAGATTTTTTGACGTGGAAGTGAATCTAATATCTAAAATATAAACTTTTTCAACTATTGACAACATTATTATTTCCACATTAAAAAAATTCAGTTATTGTTAACTGATTTTATTAGTTTATTACTAACTGTATCATGTAACTATTGTTTATAGTATATATATATATACCGTGGAAATTAAATAACTAAATTATAATTTCAAACCATTCATAACCCCGAGCAACGCCGGGTAACAACACTTCAAATATCTTCTAATATATTATAAAGAAAAATGTCTGTGGCGGGCGGAGTGGATTTGATTGCACACTCAACCGTCAAAACACGAGGAAGGTCAGTGGCCATGTGAAATTTTTAAAAAACACCCTCATTGACGGGTGGCGTAGTCCAGCGGTACGGCGTTGGACTGCCATTCCGAAGGTCGCGGGTTCGAACCCGGGGTGCCCAAATAAATTTTATGTAATTGATTTGTGTTATTTCACAATTAATTATTTAAAATAATGTATAGTATATTTGCGGCACTTTCCTGAGTGTAGGATACTCTTAGTATCGCCCTGGTGTAAGACCACCATTCAGAATTGAAACGTTGCTTAAATTGGCTTTAGCCGTGTTTAGTGACTAGATCTGAATAGCCAGGTACTTCCCCACCTTCCTCTTCCTAGTCTCCTTCCCCTTCCCCCTTACCTTCAGCCTCACAACATACCCCAATTGGGGATGCTATAGTCTCACTGGCTCCGGACGGGATCAGTTGGGACTTTTGTGAGGTATTCACTATAAAAAATCCACTTTTCTACCTCTTAAAGCGAATAAACCCGGGGGTTGTAAAAGTTGTAAAATAAAACTCTTCAAAAACAAAAACAAAAATTAAAACAGATTTATGTGTGTACGTAGAAGGTCTGTCCGCACATTAGCTATAAATAATATTACAGCAAAATAAAAACCACTTAAGCATAATATAAATAAAAATAAAACAAAATCCCATTAAATCCCTTTAAGTCGCTCTAATGTCAGAGTTAATTTGCGGAAAAGAAGTTAACCATTAATTCGCGCCTGAACGGGCTGAAATAAATTAATGTAAACTGAGAGCGCCTCTTTGCCACTGAAATATCACCCTAATTATGTATTTAAGGAGAAAGAAAGAAAATCTCAAAATAAAAAAAATTAAAACTGCCACGAAGACGGTTTCTGTGAAAAAAGTATTTTATTTAATGCACAGAGGCCATTAGGATTTAAGATCATATCCCCTTGATGAGCCAAGCTTTTAAAATGATCCAGATAAATGGATAGGCAGGTAGATACTTAAATTTTAAAAAAATTACCTTAAATTAACAAGTTGCGTTTCATTGTTGGGTTCCACAATATTTAAAATTATGTTACCAGAATAATGAGAAGAAATTATATGACCCATATTCTATTGTTAAAATTATGTGTACTTGGTAAGATTTCTACCGAGTTTTACAGACATAATACTAATTTGAATTTTTGTTTTTTTACATTAGGTCCGCACAGGAGGCCTTGAGGAAAATAATTTCCCTCAGGGCCTATGTCATCTTTGGGGATGCTGTGTGGAGGGTATTTTTAAGGAAAGGAAGGAGTCGAAGTTCGGGGAAGGAAAAATATATGATGGTTGGGTAGGAATCTGGGGTTCAGTGTGTCTAGATCATCCGCCGCCAAGACCTAGATAAACCTTACCCCATGAACCCGGGCACCCTTTGCTAAATCAGCAAACGCAGCGAACCACTTGGGGTGACCTATGGCAGAGGTGTTGGTTATCCAATAAATGGTTCCCGGAGCGGCGGTACCCATTCCCGCCTCCCAAATTGATGTAATGCCACTAAATATCCGTTCTAAGTTGAATACGAGAAATCCTGAATTGTATGTAGCTGAGCAGTGACTTTTCACAATAGAATCAATGATAAAAGAACAAAATGTGTAATATCAAAATCCTTTGATGAATAAACGCTCTTATTATTATTATATACTATGTAAAGAGAGTCATAATTATTTCAAGTTTACCTAGGTTTACATTTACGTGAAAAGATTATAGAGTTTTTCCTGTTTTCTAGAAACAGATTTCAGCTTTATAGCTAAGAAACCAAAACGATAGATATGTATACAGTATTCACAACGGTTCTGAATACAAATTAAGTAAGTAGATACTGAATAACTGAATAGATTCTCTGCTCTTAAAACAATTTATTTTGATAGCTTAATTAGCTCTATCCGCCGCAGATTCGGTTCAGTGGTCGACTTTCAGACCAGACGGCTTAATAAAATATTTACACTGACTTTTATCTACGGCAACACTGAAACCATAAACTTATCATTTCTATAATCATCTTGGCAAATAAACTATTTGTGAGATCATCGAAATGTAGTGAAATTCCTCCGATTTTTATGTTAAGAGGGTATTACCAGAGAATACCGGAAACTAGACGTATTGACTCTTTTTTACAAAAAACATAAATTGGTTTTGAAAGATTGTTATTTTATCTGGTACACGCCGTTTTAAAATTTTGAAAAACTAATTGTATTTTTAATATACTAAGGTTATACCGTCAATCGTTGGCAGATTTGTTCAATTTTCAAACGATAGATTATATTAAACAACACAAATTTCAATTCATATAATCATACAAAAAATAAATCAATACATAATCTAGTCAACACAGTTTTAAAAATTTAAATTTTAGTTAAATTAAAATCATTAAAAAATAAATCCGAGAACGTGTTGTGACAAAAATACCTCAGTTTTTAGATTTATTTAAGGTCTTAGAAACTAAAATATTAAAAAAAAATTAACACACTTATTTTTTTTGACATTATTAAAAAATTATAAATACTTATGATAAAAAAAACATTTACAAGAAATACACTATATTTAATAACTTCTCATCGTGCGTTTTGAACATTTTTATTGCTTACTTGAATGTAGGTATATATTAAAGCAAGTTTTGAATGAAATAAATCGATATTAAATTTATTTAAAAAATTTGATACGGGGAATAATCGATCTTTATAATCGAACCTCCCTGTACAGGTGCAAGCATTTTTAAACATTTATTCTCAGCTGCTGTTCAATCGCTCTTAAGATCAATATTGATTTATTCTGCCCTGTGAAGACAGAGATACTATTTACGAAGTGTAACAAAGTTAAGATAAACTGTGGGATAGATACTCTCAGTATCGTCCCGTTGAAAGACCACCAATCAGAATCGAAACCTTGCTGATGAAGAGATCTGAATAACCAGCTATACTTAAACTGGGTATGTTTTGAGAGTAGGTAAGTATAGTTGCGCCTGAGCAGCGACCCGTTGGGACGACCTGCTTCAATAGGCCACTTGCACCACATTTTTTTAAATTTTTTTCCGGTTTAGGAAAATATTCTAAGATATTCTGTATTTTTTTTTTTTTTTTAATCGTATTTTTGAATCCCTGGCGGTTTTTTGAAAATTTCAATCCGAAAAATCGGACCATTTTTTATAAACCGGAAGGACGGGACATAATTTTATGGGTGCGAAAAAACAATAATTAGATAGCCGAAAATAATTTAAAAAAAAACTGACGAATTCCAAACGCATGGCAGAGGGGAATAACGAAGCATACCAAAAATATTACAACTCATATATATTTTTTCCTTGAACTCATATATATTTTTTCCTTGAACTCATATATATTTTTTCCTTGAACTCATATATATTTTTTCCTTGATCATTAATCATTATATATGACTTTTACAATTTGGGAGGTGGGTATGGGTACCGCCGTCCTGGGAACCATTTATTGGATAACCAACACCCCTGCCATAGGTCACCCCAAGTGGTTCGCTACGTTTGGTGACTTAACAGGGGTGGCCAGATTTACGGGGTGAGGTTTGTCTGGGTCTTGACGGTGAATGCGGTTGCTTTGCGAGCTGAATCGGGAGAGAATTGTTAAGGGAGATCTAATCTCTCCAACCAAACTCATTTGACCCATCACCCTTCATCGCAGTAGGAGGGATGGATTCGCACATTATTCGTCACTCCTGGACACATTGACCCCCAGATTCCTACCCACTCCTCATACCTTTTTCCTTCCCAGAACTTCCACTCCGTCGTTTCCCTTAAAAGATCCCCCACACAGCATCCCCAAAGATGACATATGCCCTGAGGGAATTTTTTTACTCAGGGCCTCCTGTGTGGTGTAAAAAAAATCCAAATCCAAATATTTTACATAAACCAAATTAAAAATAATTATTAAAATTAATTAAAGGGAAAGGTTTATCAACAAAATGAAACATGTAAACAAGTATGAAGAATGTTCACATGAAATTTATTTAGTCGGTCTATACTATAGCATTTAGTATGTACCTCTTACCTAGGTTGATTTTTGTTTTTGCAGTGAGATTATTTGGAACAGCTGAACATTATTGTTCTTAAACATATAACTTGTTCTTGTGCCTCTTGTTTGATATTATTCAAATGTTGTGATTTAATAAAAATGTACTTGTAAAATATGATTATAATACATAATATATTATAAAATTTGATTTTGTTAAAATCGGCACCATCACCGTTATTGCCCTAAAACGCCGTTTCGGAACGGCAACGGCCTGCACGATGTTCATTCATAACATCAGATCTGTCAAAACGTTAAACAGAGGTTATGCAGAGGTTCATTGGTGTGTCAAACCGAGTGCTTCAATATGAATTTTAGTTATTAACACTTAGAAAAGTAGCCATCATAAATGTATCTAATTTCGGCACATTGTCAGACTGACTCTGAACAAATCCTATCCTATTTCAGCTGTTGATTGCAATAATTTCGTAAGTTTGGAGAAAAATTAATTTGACCCAGCGCATATGGTCTCATAGAAATCGTTGTTTCTTCCTTACTACCGTAGTGAGCAGTATGATATAAACGGTATTGGAAAGAAAATACAACACGCTATATATTCAAATGTAAAAATTAACCACGAAATAATTGAAATGTACACCTTCAAGAGACCAAAGTTTCCGACCGCGATTTGAAAAAAAATGTTGAAACTTTGTGAATTTTTTATGATTTTTTTTTACATGAAACGACTAAAAAGTGAGGTGGTAATAACGTTTATAATTCATTTGTCTAAAAACATATGTGTAAGTTTTAGTTTTTTTCGTAACCAGTAATTTATGCTAGAAAAAAACGTAAGGTGATCCATTTTGAAAACTTTTTGAAGAGTGCATCAAAATTTTTTATATTTTAACATTTACGGGGTTATTTGTAGTAGTAAAATTTGAAAGCGTATTTAATCACCTTTCAAAAACAGTTTTTATTTTTCGGATACATTCACAATTATTCTATTTATTTGGATTTTATTGGAAAGCGGAAATATTTTTACCGTCGGACAAAATACGTCATGAAATGTCAAATGTGTCAAAAAAAAATCGCCGGAAATCAAAGTGTTGCTATATAACAAAAAAATATCAGTGTGGAATTTTACAAAATTAATTGAATAAAATCGGGGACGGGACATTTTAATTTAGTGACGTCACAAGCCCAAAAAACGGATATATTTATTTAAAAAGAAAAAAAACTAGCAATTTCTAAAAAAAATCATTATCATTTCCATAAGCTTAGTAGAAAAATCTATCCACACGATTTTTTCCAAATCATTATGAGATCCGTGCAAGTGGCCTATTGCGCCTGCATCTAACTACGTTCTCTAGGTACCTGTATACGAGTAATTTCATAATATTTTCATTCAGTATCATGGCGGTGGCGTGCACAGAATTTTTATCAGGGCAGGCAGTAGGAAAAATAGCGAATTTATCAATATTATAAAAATTAACACAGATGAGGTCAGCTTTCGTTAGGCAAGGCTAATCTGCTGGTTTTAGCCGATGTTGGTTAGTATTGATATCCAAATAACTGATTCATTTATGCATATTAAAATTCAATTACTGGATTACATAAACTTTACATTTTTTCGACAGCACATTACAAGCACGAAAGAAAACCATTATAATATGTTCATTATTTCGTTGGCAAAGTTGTACTAATTAAAAGAGATACCAACAGATGGCACTGATTGCTACATTTGTGATTTGTAACAAAAGGCAGGGCCTTTTTTGACAATAACAAAGGAGTCGTCTCTCGAATGAGCATCGCACACGCAACGTAATTTTTTATGTCGAAAAAAGACACATATCGCTACTCCCGTAGAAAAGGGTCGTAAGTCAAAAAAAGTAAATGTTACAAGAAAGCGAAAACAAATGATGATTGATGAAAAAAGCGGTCCCGTCAAAAAGAGATGCTAGCGACATTTCGCTGAGATCGAGAGATCCAACTTAAATACGGTTTTCGTATGGCATATATAGTAACACTCACTTTACTATTCAGATGAAAATAAGATTTTGACTTACGACCCTTTTCTACGGGATGTGCGATATATTATGTTTTGAATACGATATGTGGTAATATTGCATATTGATTTCAAACCTTAGGCTAGCTTTATGGGCGTATTGCATTTTGAAAATCCAATGTGCCCATTGGCCAGAAGTCGTAAATTTACGAAAAAACTTACACAAGTGTAAAGCTTGCGTAATAAAGGTCGGTACTTTGTATTTTTTGTAAACATAAAGTAAACATATTTTTCAATGAAAAAAACAAACAAAATTAAATATCCGTTTGAAATATCGTAGGAACTGTAAACGGTCGTATCGCTGTAAATAGACATTATAATTTTGGTATTATCAATGAACAGAAATTATGAATAAATATAATAAAAGTAATCTAATGATAAGAAGTTGAACCTTCATCGTATGTTTACTGATAAGTAGATACCTACGATTCAACGAATTATTATTTTGGTTATGAATTCAAATCAATAGTAAATTTATTTATGAATTTTTTACTTGGTTCGTTACATCTATATATTATGGCGGGAAATCGAATTATTCACAACTTCATAACATTTAGCGTGAAACAATTTCTTTTTTTAATTTGGGCCTATATACCAGTTAATTATAAAACTGAAACTTATTCTATAAATTTCAAGCACATTTATGTACACTAATATATTATTTTGTAAAAATGTACCTGCGCTACTCTTAAGTATCAACCTACGTACTACCTTCTGTATATTTTTATTCGTATTTTCCCCATTGCATAGTTAAATTTATCATACATATTTCACATCTTCAATAATTCATTACAAAATTACTTTAGCCAGCACATTAATTAAATAGAAAATAAACATTTTTTTGAACCACCGTTTGTATTACATCATATAATTATTATTGTTTATAATATATATGATTAAAACAGTAGTTAAAATAAAGCGTTTCATTACGATTTAATTTAATTTCAGATTTATAAAAGATATTTTTGTCAAAATCCAAAATCATAAAATTGACTTACGGTTTACCCGCCTTAAAAAATCTTCGATTATTACGTACTCACATATTCTTAAGAGGAGTTTTTCTAGAGTCGATATTATAAATATTGTTTTTTTTTAACAAAATTTGACTCTTTCGACCTTTGGAATTCTGTGTGCCATAAGTTTACAGATTTTGATGTAATCATGTTTTAATAAGTTCGGCAGCCATCTTGTTTGTCAGTGTCGGGCTATTTATGTATGCAGCATTGACGTACTTATTTTGCGGGATTTAAAAAAAACAATCGACTGCCAGCCAGAACACGACTGTTGGGCGCAATATTGAAATGGGTACGGAATGCAATGTTGTATGGCGATAATTGACCGAAAAGCATGCCTCGGCAGCCAACGCGCGCTCCGCCTTCGTCCACTCCATGATTCTATCTAAACCAAGCGGAGATAAAACTTCAAGCCCCGCCCTCTCGAATGTGTCTATCCCCACCCTCCTCGCAGCAACCATCGCTTTAGGGCGCCAAATTCAAATAAGCAAATTGCTCTGCCCCACCCTTTAGAAAAATAAAAGCGGCAAATTTGGACCTAAACCGCTCCAGTGGATAACCTAACCTAACGAAATCTATTCCAATTTTTAATTTTAGTCTTATCTTTTAATGACTATCAAAAGAGGTGTTGAAGTTGCATGTTTCCGAGTTGTCCGATCACCATATAATTTGTTCCCTCGACAGTTGATCCTCAAATAGTTAACCCCCTAAATTATAATTATTAAAAAATATATTTTTTTTGTGCCATTTTCTCCATCGTCAAACCTAAAAGCTATTTCAAAAATAGTTGGTATGGATAACAAATGAATTAATTTAAAATTTCGATTTTTGGTAATTATACGCTTTTTCTAATTCTTTGGAGCCTCCCAAATAAATACCAGTAGAACAAACGATTCACTACCACCTTATGTTTAATAGTATAATAAAACAAATTTAAAACTTTTTCCACTTTTAATTTATTAATAATAATTAATATATTATAATTAATAATAAATTAAAAGTGGACAAAGTTTTAAATTTGTTTTATTATACTATTATAATGGAATTCCACCACGAATTATCAGTTTCAAAAATAGAAACCTTATGTTTATGTTCAAGGTATCTGTTCATTAAGATATAGTACCTAATATTTCAATCGAATTGCAAAGCAAAGTTAAAATAATATGTATATCTTGAATCATAATGATTGAATTTTATTTTTTCTCGATAAGTGTACTGATTGGTAAAAATAGTTTTAACAATGGAACTGAAGGTCGATAACCTTCTTCTTCCTTGCACTGTCCCAACTCACTGCCTAGGTAGGCTTGTTGGGGTCGGCTCTCCTCGTTCTCAGGTCGTAGCTTCTTCGGTTCTGGGTATCGCTCTCATCCATTTCTACTTAAGATTTTGGAGCATTGAATCATCCAGGAGTTCTTTGGTCTTCCTCTGGTTGACTGTCGATGAAGCTCCATAGACATTGCCTGCTTCACCGTGTGGTCTGCTGGTCACCGTTTTATGTGACCATACCATCATGAACTGAAGGTCGATAACCAATTCTCATAATTTCTCAAATATATTTATTCTCGGTATGTATTCTCATAATTTCTCAAATATATTTTTTCTCGGTATGTATGTTTATCAATGGAACTGAAGATCGATAACCAATTCTCGTAATTTCTCAAATATATTTTTTCTCGGTATGTATATTTAACAATGGAACTGAAGGTCGATAACCAATTCTCATAATTTCTCAAATATATTTATTCTCGGTATGTATTCTCATAATTTCTCAAATATATTTTTTCTCGGTATGTATGTTTATCAATGGAACTGAAGATCTCGTTATATTTTTACTCGGTATGTATATTTAACAATGGAACTGAAGGTCGATAACCCATTCTCATAATTTCTCAAATATATTTTTTCTCGGTATGTATATTTAACAATGGAACTGAAGGTCGATAACCCATTCTCATAATTTCTCAAATATATTTTTTCTCGGTATGTATATTTAACAATGGAACTTAAAGTCGATAAACAATTCTCATAATTTCTCAAATATATTTTTCTCGGTATGACATGTGTATTTGACAATGGAACTGAAGGACGATAACCACTCATAATGTCTAAAATATATTTGTTCGAAACGATTCTTATGTAAAGCGCACTGTTTCTTCGATATTTTTTAAATATACGTTACGTTGTAATTGTAAATAAGAAAAATTACTCATGTAATTGGATGATAACTTGGTTGATATTCCATTGCTATAATATATGTATTTTTCTCATTGTACAATATTTTGTAATATCTTCGTATTTTTGAAAGTATTTTATTTCCATTTTGTAACTATCCATATATACATATTATCTATAAGCAGTTCTAAATGTATAACATAAGTAGGTACATAGACTAGCTCCCCAGTTAGACCCGAGAATATTTCTCTACTAATTGGGTAACTAAAAAATTGATGAATGATATGTAATGAAATGATATTATAATTGTAAATGATATTATATGTTACGAATTAAAAAAAAAAAAAAAAAAAACTCATAAGAACATGTTGGAGTTTTTGCATATTTCGAACTGTTAATTTGGGTGGAATTCAAATTATAATTAAAAAATTAAACTTAATATCTTTGTTCCTTTGTCGGTTTAACCAGACACTTTAACTTACACTAGGATATTAAAGTATAAATCACATACCTAAATACAAAAAAAACCTAAGTATTAACCCAGCGACAATATTACAACATACATTGCACCAAATGTTTGTGCAAACATGTTGGGGCAGAACAAAATAATTTTGTTTTCCGTAAAAATGAATTTAAAAAAACGCTGTGATTCCCACCAAATATTGTTGTCCGATGTTTAAAAAAAAAATGTTGCTGGAGATCCGATTTAATGTATGGCCATTAAGCTTCTTACAAATGTATTGTTGCGTATCCTAGGTTAAAAACATTGATTTTTATATAATCAAAGGTTAAAAACTACGACCAAAACAATTAAAAAAAAGAATGACGCGAATTGACGGTAAAAGAGCAAAGGTTTTTCAAAAATAAATCTATAATATCCTAACCACGACTATTAAGAATATTTAATATGGTAATGTTTGTAACCTTACTGTGAATCTTTTTATGCTGAAGATTTAAATATATAAGCCCTTGATGGGAAAAAAATGTTTCAATGGAAAATAGATTGCAAATCAGTAGGGATTACATATTATATTTTTTATTTCATGTAAACGAATTATTTTTATTTCAATTTGGAAAGCGGGTATGGGTACCGCCGCCTCGGTAACCATTTATTAGATAAAGAACACCTCTGCTGTAGGTAATAGTTCGATACGTTTGGTGACTTAGCAGGGGTGCACAAGGTTCTTAAAGTGAGGTTTAATTCGTTATTGGCGGCGGATGCGTCTGCTCACGGGCCGGTTCGGGGGAGGCCGGTTGAGGGAGACCCTATGACCTCTCCAGCCTGACACTCTCGACTGATCGCTTTGCATTGGATTCATACGTCCATCACACCAGGACACACTGACCCCCAGAATCCTTCAGGCGATCCCTCGTACCCTTCTCCTTCCCAGAACCTCCTCTCCATCCTTTCCTTTAAAAGACCCTCCACACAGCATCCCCAAAGATGACATAGGCCCTGAGTAAAATAATTTTTCTCAGCGCCTCCTTTGTGGAGTTAATTAAGTTAAAGTAAAATTAAAGAGAAAAATAATTGCAGGCGAAATTACTTAATGACATTTTTTACAGTGTTCTTAAAAACAAATAAATAAATAAGTATAGCGGAAGGCAATATGTACATAACTTTAAACAAACATGTTTTCCCGCCTCTACTATAGAGATACAACATCAACGTTTTGAAAGCGTTGGATTTGAGGGCCGCATTAATTTATGGACTGTCAAGACAAATAGGGAAAAATTACTTTTGAAATTTATTATTATCAAACATACAAATTTGTCTGTGGGTTAGTCCTGCATGAGATTTGATTCAATGAACTCAAATTTGCTTTGAATGTAAGTGTCATTTTCAAAATTGGAACTGATTTTTTGAAGAATTCAGACGAACACTAATAGTAATATAATATTGTTAATGGAAAATTATTTTAATTGCCATTTTCAAAATTGAAACTGATCTGGCGAAAATTCATATAATCATTTCTGTTCCATTCATATTTGACTAAGAAAGTGATAGTGAACAGTAAATATTACGGAGATTAAATCAATCTGAAAGTATTAATATGTAATTACTAATTACAAAGAAATAATCTGATGCCATTGTCAGACGCAAGTTATACGAGATATTGATGGCGGTTTATCCGGGATTCAAAAATACTGTGGAAGAAATTAATAATCTTGTAGCTTGGTTCAGTTATTTTACAATCGGCTACTCGCATGGCTCCACACAACATGCACTTCCACTGATAAACAATTGAAGAGGATTGTACTTGGGGTACAAAAAAGAACGCACTATATTTTTTGAGTCTGCACGGAGATAAATGTTATTCTAAAATACGATGATTTTATTCGTAAAAACGGCTGAAAACGGGACTGAAGTTCTTACGAACAAATTAATAGGGTTTCAATGTTTATTGGCGGGAAAATGTAAGAATAGGACAACAACATAAAGAATGTAACATTATAAAAGTAAAGAGTAAAAAGTAAAAAATAAAATAGTAAAAAGTATATAGGCTGCCCAACCCTTTTAACAGTCAGGCCAAATTGACGGTTAAAAATCACAGGCGGGCCACTGCGGTCAGAATTCCGTCAGGTCCGTCATCCTGTAATTTCCGTTACACACAAATTTGTATGTTATAGTAGTAAAGTTGTAACTGACTATTTACAAACTGATTGTATAATTTAGCGTGAAAGAAGTTGCGGGAATTTTTTAACTTCCTCACGCGGGCCAATTATGATTCGTTCGCGGGCCTGGGGGCCTAGTCTCTATCTCTCACAACGTCCGTACCTACGTTACAAATCCTTATTAACCTTCCCCTTACAGTGCTAAAAACTTCCTCGCTCTCCGGTGCCGAACACTCAGTAAATATTTATATGTTGTATTTATTTAATCCAATACATAAATGTATTGTGGAGGAATACCCAAAATATTAACTCTATGTTTAATATATTTACAAAGATATTTCAGTAAATATAAACAGTGACCGCTTAGTTGACAGCACCGTCAAGAAAGGTTAAACGGCAAACGTGCTTGTTTGTGATACCGAAAGATAGAGACTAGGCCCCCTGGGAAGGCCAATCTAATACGTTACATCCCAACGGTGATGAAAAGTGATGCAGTTATCAGATATAACTATAGTTTTTAATCTAGATGAAGTGAAAGTTGCATGACTAAAAAATGCATCAATTTAAATTATGAATGTAAACATACCAATAAAGAATCGCCGTGGTAAAGATAGCACCACTTATAATGGAAACGTTGCTTGAAATGGCTTTAACTGTGTTTGGTGACCAGATCTGAATATCTACGTACTTTACATTTTTCCGCTTCAATCTGCCCTCCGCGCTTTCTTTAGCTTCACAATATACCCCAATTGCGGGTGCCATAGTCCCTCTGGCTCTGGACAGTTCGAAATCTTGTGTGGCATTAAATTAAAAAAAAAAGTAATACAAAAAATAATTATTCGTACGTTCTTGTCGCTAGGAGCTCATCCCTGAAATACGAGAACCGATCGAATATTTCCGCAGTAACACGATCATTGCAATCAGTACCTACTGTATCAATTGAATACTTCATACCTTGCTGTCTGCAAGTGTAACGCACACGAGTGAGAAACACGTATTGTACTGTGGACAGTGGCGTGCCGTGATTCTTTATTTTTCTAATTTTGTGATTTTTTTAAACAAAGATTATTACTATATGTGTTGTTTTACTTATTTAGGTGCTCATTCAGAAGGAGATTACTATATACTCAGTTTTCACACCCAAAAGATAGGAAAGATTATATAAAAAAAAAAAAAAAACAGGCAGCGTAGGTACTTATGAACTGCATACCACTGATACGTACGAATAAATACTTATGCATATACCATTAAATGCATATAATGTTAAATCTACTCGACTCGACAATATTATTTTTCACTATGAGAACCATAGCAAAAACTATTCATTTATAGCAGTGGTCACCAACTTTTTTGAGAAAAGGGCCGGATTGATTATTTTTGAAAACCTTGGGGGCTGGATGAAAAATAAATTATTATTCATATTAGAATCCAATTGTAATTTTATTTATATGTGCTTCTTTTACAATGGAAAAATATTTATTATAATGTAGAAATATCTAATGTATATTTACAGCTAATTAAAAAAAGGAATAAAGTAATAATAATGACATTTAAATTCAGAGAAATATTTAAGAGAAATACTCGCGTAATTTAAAATTAGTGAAGTCGAGAAACTTGCTTCTTCACATCAGCGCCTATATCTTCAATTTTTCGCACAACGGTCGATGCACATCACAGCCATCAATAAAATCATTCACTTCTTCAGGACATACTTCCTCAGCAAGGGAAAAAATAAATTCGTTTTACAAAATCACCTTCAATAAACGGTTTTTTTTCCTCTGCTATGATTTGACTAGCTTGAAAAATTGTTGTAACCATGATTGTTGTAATAATTTATATATATCTATATATATCCTGGTGAGCTCTGGCATTATGAAATTTGCATAAAAAAATTAAATAGGTTATGCGAGTTGTCATATTTTATGGAGTTAGGCGGCAGGGAAAAAAGACTGGGGGGGATGGGTATGCGGGAGGGCCGGTTGGGGAATTAAGGAGGGGGGCTTCGCGGGAGGGGGGACGAGGGAGAGGGGAAGGCGAAGAAGGTGGAAGCAGAATGCTTGAGGGAGGGGGGGTTGCGAGAAAGGGGAGAGCGGGAGGGGAAGAGGAGTCAGAAGGGGAACGGGGACGAATGGGAAATGACACGAAGGGAGAAACAATTTATATATTTAATTGGCATTGCAACGCATTCCGGGTATCAGATAGTATCTATCATATAGGTTTCATGCAAGTTTCTTGGTACCTAGCAGCCTGCCCAATTAAATCGAGCTTTCACAGAAGCAGGTTGTTTGGTAAAAAAGGGTCATGGGACTCGGAATTCCGATAGCGAATGTAAAAGTTGTTTTTGCAAGCAAGAAGGGTCACTGCCAAAAACGCATAATTGGAGAGTCAAATGATTTAAGAGATGTTTGTCTTATAAAAATGGCAATCGAGCACAGAAATATATATTTTTAAATATTCTGAAATAAAAAAAATATTAATTATCATTGAAATTTTGAAACATTTTGAACAATTATTTTCATAACATTTATTGACAGTAAAAAGCGTGTATTTCAAATCTCAGTAGGTAACTCATGATGGAAATAATAACTTGGCGAAGAAAAAGCTGTATAAATTTCATGACGCCAGAGCTCACCGTTTTAAGGTTTCTGCTCTATAGTAGATATTATACTGCCATACGACACGGGCATGAGCCTTGTATGGTGGTCGACATAATGCATATGAATTGTAATGTGGATTGTATTGGAAATAAAAACTAATATACATTTATGTACATTAGGCACATAATGGCTTAGCTGTGTTCAGTTAACAAAAGCAAAAAAATAGCTATGTTGGTACTTTTAAAACATTCAAAGTTCTAGTGGTTTAAAGTGGTGGTATATAGATATAGTATATGTTCACCATGGTGAAAGACCACCGTTCAGAATCGAAACGTTGCTTGATTTGGACTTTTCCGTGTGTTGACCAGATCTGAATAGACAGGTACCTATATCCCCACATTCCACTTCCCCCCCCCTCCCCTCCTCACTACCATCAGCTTCACAAAATACCTCAACTGGTGTTGCTGTAATCTCACCGGTTCCAGACGGTTGGGATCCTTGTGCGGTATCTACTCACATAAAATAAAAACATTGTCTTCCACCTTTTCCTTCCCTATTTAATACATTCATACAGCATTCCATACATCCATATTCCCAATGGCTCCGGGCAGTTAAGAAACTTGCTTATAGTGACTTTAGCTATGTTTAGTAATATAAGTATAGCCATGTACTTCCAAACAATTCTTTTCCCCCTTTCCTTCCCCGTTTCCTTCGATCTCACAACATTCCCTATACTAGGAAATCCATTGCGTCCGCGCAGTTAAAACTTTGGCATTTATAATAGCTTTAGCTATGTTTAGTAATTACATAAGTGTACCCACGGCCCTCCTCCCCTTTTCAAAATAAGTCCAATGAACATCACAAAATTAAACTTGGGAATTCTATAATCACATTGGCTACAATCAGTTCGGATACTCTCGCCTTATTCCAATTTTAAAAAATGCAAAGATCTAAAGTTGGCATATTTGTAAATATATTATACTTTTTGGAGTGTTGCCAGAAGAAATAATATTTCATTCAACACTGAAAATAGTGATCTCGAGTAGGTATAGGTAGGAAGTAGGAACCCAACCATGTAATATCGTATCGTACATTTCAGGGAGCCACGCACGCGCCCTGGTCCGTCACGCCAGACTCACAGATTGAAGATTGAAGGTTAGGGGTCACGCTCGTATCAGCATGTCAGACCGTATCGATGTAAATATCATGTTATTATTACATTTAGGAACCATCCTACATCCTGGAAGAGATACGAAAGAGTCTTGAACGTGCTGCTCTTGACAACACGATACAACTCATGTAAATAAATTAACAGATAATACAGCAGTTTAAAAATGATTTAATTCTATAAAAGAGAACATACGTTGGTACTTACCTCATTGCAAGTATAATTAAAGATTTCTTCACAGTGCAAATTATTTGGATAGAGTAAGTAGGTACCTACTTACCACCCAATATTTATTTTGATCACGCCTTTATTGATGGGGTAAGAATTTTATTTGTAAAGCCTTTTTTGTGGTAAATAAAAAAATAATTAGCTATTCAAATCACAACACCTAGACCTAGCAGCAGGTAAATAATCCATTATTTTTGCAAAGCAAGTGTAAAAATGACCGTAATCTCACGACTCCGAAACTAAATTAATACGTTGACCAAGTTGTAGAAGCTGCCGAATAATCACAAAAGAGTAATAAAATAAATTTATAATATTAAAGGGTATTATTTTCGACAAAGAATCCACTGTAAAAATAAAATAAGAAACATAAATAGGGACCTAGGTAGTAATCTAGTTAGAATCTGGATAGAACAATCCCAGACTCTATGTGAAAAACGAATAATTTATCATCTGATTTTAATAATTAAGTAACTTAGGCCTTTACTCACGGAAAACAATAATACTCATTTAAATAAATATCAAAGCAATTATGCGTGGTTCACACGGGTTCATTTTAGCATTGGGACGAAAATAATAATAAAAAAACACACCGTCTGGAAGGAGGCTATTTTATTTGTTAAATAAACTGACATAATAATATCTGAGACACAAAAACGCTTAAAAAGGGCAGTTAGTTACTAAATAAATATAGCGTTCAAAACACTTACATTTCATAGAATCTTCAGGTTATTTTTATGTTCGTATCAACAAAGATTAGTCATTTAGATATAGGTTATATTTACGAAAATGTTGATTGTTATGAATGAAAACAATCCCGGCACAGAATGTCAACAAATACTAAACTAAGCACATAACATGTTTGTAAACTAGTTTTCACTTATTTGCTAAAAAACAAACAAATCAAACACGAAGTATGCGAAGCCGAGAACGGCGATTGACAGACGCCGACCGCCGACATTCGACATTGTCAGAAATCGCGCGCATCGCAGAGCGCATACTGCTTTGCTATTGGTCCAAACAAATCTGCGCCTGGCGGGAGCGATGAGAACCAGGGGGAGAAAATAAACAGAGAACAGTTCGTAGGTACCTACTTCGCCACTACACGTAGATATTGTTTGAAAATAGAGGAAAATGATGAAGGTGTTTTTCTTTTAAATTTTCACAGCTGGTTAATTATATTGTTGTTGATGTAAAGGGCAATTACGAAAGATTTCTAAGTATGGTGAATTCTATTAATATTATCATTTTTGTATCTATTATTCATTTCACAGCGCGAAAGTATAAACATTATGGACTATTTCAGGCAAAAAGGGCGTTACTGACAAAAAAATATAATAATTGTTTGGGAAAGCGAAAACTGGGAACGAAATATGTGTCAAACGGAAAAATTAAATATTTATATTTTTCGGTACATAGATACCTAGATTTTTCGCATTCTTATATTCGGGAATTTCTTCTTGGGTTCTTAAGTTCCAAAATTAGGGAACTTATTGTGAATAGTCATTTTGGGAAGGAACAGTGATTATAAAAAGGATTTTTCGTTTTAACAATGAGTTCCGCATGGTCTCAATAATCAAAACAGATATTTCTTTCTTATAAGTTTAAAAAAAGCCTTTAATTATTACTTTACAGCTTTTAGAGTAGGTAGATATATTATGTTATATTGTCTGCTATGTTTTTGTTTTTTAATTGCACTTATAACAATAATTCTTCATAAAACTTTCACAAATAATGCGATGATAACAGTGCAGACTGTTATGCTCTAGTTTTTTATTGCATTTATAGAGTTAGGTTGGTATTCTTTTTTAATGCCTTAATTTATATTTGATACTAAATCTCCACTTCCCATAGAAATATCAATATTATACCATTGTTTATATTTGATATTATCAATGTATTATACTCATGCACAGGCATTGTTGGCAGTGGCGAAACTATACCATCGGGGGCCCGTGGCAAATTCATTGGATGGGGCCCCCCCCCGGCAAAAAATTAAGCAACCAATGGACGTTCTAAAATTGAACGACACACAGTGGGCTGAAAATCGCTTTTCATAGACATAGAGACTTGAATTTTCAAGGGTCTTTTTTTGGCTAGAAATGGATTCTGCTGATCATTACTATGCTATAAAATTTCGTATGAAGCAATTGCGTGTACAAATGAAGGAGTTATCATTTTTTTAAGAAAAAATTGTATGGCACTGACATTAAAAATGAGGCTATCTCTGGAATCATAAAGTTGGCCATTATATCCTTACACACAGATATACTACTATTTATTTGTATTTTTTTGACATACTTCGTGTTGTGGCGGAACTTGCGCTTTTTTTTTAAATCCTCAATGTTGAAAAAAAAACTTTTTTTATGTTGATGATTCATTTTAACGCAAATTTTTTTTTTATAGTGTCAATAAAATATTGTAAACTAGACAAAGCATACTCATATGTAAAGCATTTAAGCATTAAAATGAATCATCAACATAAAAAAGTTTTTTTTCAACTTTGAGGATTTAAAAAAAAACGCGCAAGTTGCGCCACAATACGAAGTATGTCAAAAAAATACAAATAAATAGTAGTATATCTGTGTGTAAGGATATAATGGCCAACCTTATGATTCCAGAGATAGCCTCATTTTTAATGTCAGTGCCATACAATTTTTTATTTAAAAAATGATAACTCCTTCATTTGTACACGCAATTGCTTCATACGAAATTTTATAGCTAGCGATCAGAAGAATCCATTTCTAGCCAAAAAAAGACCCTTGGAAACGCAAGTCTCTATGTCTATGAAAGGCGATTTTCAGCCCACTGTGCGACATCCCTTTCTTGTGAATGCGTTTGAATCTTAATAATTTATTTGAATTTGTATTTGATCTTTAGTTGTGTCCAACTTTATAATTTTTACTAAATTTTGTTAAAAATATTAGAGTACTTCTGAGCTCGCGGGGGGGCCCCAGCCCCCGCGGGGCCCGTGGCATTTTGCCAGCCCTGCCACCCTGTAGTTTCGCCACTGATTGTTGGCCTTTGTAGGATTTTTCGTTGTTCATACATTTATTATTTTAAGTTTTTTATATAGATACTTTTCATTATGTTACGTACCTGTATTGTATCAAAAAAATTCAATTAAAAAAAAGGTGTGTAAGAGAAAGAAGGATAATCAAGATGAACATCGCAGTAACATAATAATATCCCGGGTGTTATGTTTTTTCATTACACACATAATGTTACGAAGATACTGAGTTAGTAATAAATTCATTACCCATTACATTACAATTTATTTTATTTTTATTTAAACGCCCATAGGGTTTTTACATACATAAAGCAATACATGTTTTGATTAATTACAGTAAAGAATTGGAAGTGAATAAAATACAGGTAAGTAACAAAAAAAGGCTTCGGTGGCTGGGTCATGTGGAAAGAATGACAGAGCATCAAGCATTAAAGTCCCTGCTAAAATCTAGACCTGGCGAAGAAGCCTGGGAAGACCAAAATTAAGATGGAACGACAACGTCCTCAAAGACCTACGTACCTTGGAGATTCCAAACTGGAGAGAACTAGTACAAAACAGAGATGAGTAGAGGAAGACTATCGAGGAGGCCAAGACCCACCAAGGGTTGTAGCGCCAATTGTGATGATGATGAAGTAACAAAAAATATAAAGACACATAATATAGGTAAGACAAAATACGAGTTGACAAAATGTAGGTAATACACAATATAAATAAAGTAAAAATAGATAGCCCGCCAATATCCTCAATATCCGGTAGAATTACGATGCTAACGATCAGATAAGGTTACTTTTATATTTTGAAATCATTTAACATTACATTATTATTAAGCATGTTAAGAGGCTAGACTTTGATCCACACGCGGAACACCCGCGACTGTCATTCTGTCCCGCTCATAATAAGCTCACGCACACTTACAATACATGCGAATGCGAAATGTGCGAATGAGAAATTTACCTACAGAAATCGCTCGAAAAGGGGTTTTTGGAGAATACACTTTTCTACACCGAAACTTTCACGAAATTGAAATTTTAAAAAATATATATTTTTTAGAAAGAAGAAGCTACGTCGGTAGCTTTTAATAATTCTTTATGAGAGTTGAGTTAGCAGCACTTTTTCCTCAAATAATATTTTTTGATAAATCGTACATGTTTGACAGTGAATGTTTACGTTAATACGAAACGCATCGAAAATTCGAAAACATACCGACATAGTTTTCACCCTCTAGAAGGCAGTATAAAAAAATATATTCATTTTGTGCAATTTTCAATGTAGAAAAGTGTTTTTTCCCGGGCGTCCTTTTTGTATGGGCCGAAAAGCGAAGTCTATCATCTTAACTGGACCAAAATGCCATTGCACTTGAGACAACCGGCAGTTACCGCAAAACAGGTTTTTTTCTGCGGTTGGTACATAGGTACCAATATTTATATTGGATGCCATGACAGTTGATCCCGAACAGTTGCCCCCCTGGCATACTTAACAATATGCAGTCGATTTAGGGAATATACGGTAGTTATACCTAATTACACAAAACATAACTATGCCCCCAAAAGGGTGGGCAGAGAATATGCACCGCCGAAGTATAATACCTACATATTTTCATTAAAATCAAGGGATCTTTTCATTGACTTTTCATCGACGGCCATCTTATAAATAATAAATTTTATTTGATTAATTCGTGATATTTCACAATTAATTAATAAAAATAATATATACTATATTTGCGACACGTTCCAGAGTGGCAGATACTCTCAGTATCGCCCTGGAGTAAGATCACTTATCAGAATTGAAACGTTGCTTAATAATGGCTTTAGCCGTGTTTAGTGACTAGATCTGAATAGCCAGGTACTTCTCCACCTTCCTTTTTCCCATCTCCTTCCCTTCCCCACTTACCCAATTGGGGATGCCATAATCTCACTGGCTCCAGACGGGAGCATTGAAGACTCTTGTAAGGTATTCTCTATAAAAAATTATAAAAATTTGAGAGGCGGGTATGGGTACCGCTGTCCCGGGAATCATTTATTGGATTACCAACACCTCTGCCATAGGTCACACCAAGTGGTTCGCTACGCTTGGTGACTTAGCTGGGACGCCCTGGTTCATGGGGTAAGGTTTGTCCCGATCTTTTCTTTTTGATCTCTCCAGTAGGACTTTCTCGGAACTTTGCCTTGCAGCGCAGTGGGAGGGATAGATTCATACGTCCGTCACTCCTGGACACACTGACCCCCAGCTTCCTGACATTTGTCCCTCATACCTTTTTCCTTCTCAGAACTTAATCGTCTTCTTAATAAAGAGGCCCTCTTCACAGCATCCCTAAATATGACATAGGCCCTGAGGGGAATAATTTCCCCTAAAACCTCCTGTGTGGAGCTAATGTAAAAAATAGGAAAAAAACTACATGTCTAAATACTGTACTATACATACCAGCATATATTATTTGAGAAATAGACACTGTCTGTAAATATTCGTTTCAAAGGTATTTTTGAAGTCGATTTTAGGTTTGAAATTGGTTAATAATGCAGAAAAAACTGTAAACAGAAAATAATTATAATTTTGGGGGCCAACTGTCGGGAGATCAACTTACGGGTCAGCAAAATATTGATAATTTTTATTTTGGTTCTTCGTTAGTTCCATTTTCGGCCGCATATGTAATTTAGCCGTTCTGTGGGTGATTTTCCGACGATATTTTGGTTGATGCTATAATTTAATCGGAAAAGATAACATAATAACATTATTTATTATTTCCAGTTAAGCTGGTTATTTTTTTTACATCATTAATTCAACACTGATACAAAAATATTTATACATTTTTCCGATTTTACAGAAGCAGTCTTGAGTTGATTGATAAAACGAATGATTTATTATTTTGATGCTGCTGTTTAAAGATAGATGGTGCTAATATCGTATTTTCAGCGAGTAAGTTACCAATAAAATTTGAGAGTGCGAGGAAAATATCAATCCAATAATATTTTATCCCGTGAAAAATCAAGAATTATATTAATTATTGTTGTAGAATTTTTGAAGCCGACAGTATATATTTATTAAAAAATCTCGAGATCATGCCTTTCAAAATAATAAATTTACTTATCGAATGTTAGCAAACCTGAAAAATTACATCCGATGACAAAATAAAAATAAAAGACACTTAAATTCATTTTATTACTAATCAAACATAAAATGTAGCACCCCTTATGAACAGTGGCGGCTGGTGTTCACAAAAATCGGTGGTGCGCTAAAAATCTTGTACATATACCTACTCTAATTAAAATAAATTTAAACCAACTAACCATGGGCAGAGAGAACGGACCGCTAAACAACTCGGTCTTGGCACACACTCTTTGCCTCATTCACATTCATACATCGTCTCATACATACTCTTCCATTTACGACTCATACGACTCTTGACATGGCCCGACTCAAGTGTCTGATGTCTGCCTCGGATGTTCTCTACTATGTTCTTATATCATTCAACCTTGCGTCATATATTCTCCTTACACTCCTTTCTCCTTTGAAATTAATTTAATTATGAAAATATCCCACCTATAGTATATTAGGTCCATTCTCCGTTGTCTCTGAGTAGCAAAGACATCAATGATCCTGGAGTTAAAATCCGGTATAGATTTAGGCATTATTTAATGCTTAGCACTGACAATGCATTGAGTCTATCTTGGCTAATTGTGTTTCTCAAGAATAATTAAATTCTTTTTAAAGTTGAAAATCACCGAAACAACTTTCCTCGGCGTCATAGGGATGATACCCACGATTTTTAACAATTTAACACACGAAAAAGCATCCGATAATTCATTACTTACTATAAAAGAGTTGTAAAATAGATATTGATCACAATGTTTAATTTCTAACCGTTTTTCAAAGTTCAGCGCATTTTTAAATCTTCCTTACTCATCCAAGAAACGGATCACAATAGCGTATTGGACCTGTGACCAGTCACAACATGTCTACATTGTTTTTGTTAATTATGCTAAGCGGAACATTAAATGAAAGAGTTGATGTTAAATTAAATACACAATATCGAAAATAATATTACACAAACGCGTCTCATTTTAATCTGCTGGTGAACAAACCGTTCCTTTTGATGTGGTGGAAATTTTCAGATCGCCGATCTCGTACACGTAAGATTTGTTAAGGATATTACCCATATTATACCTACCCACGGTTTGAACTTATTAGATAATTATGAAGGGACTCTTTGGAGCGATTTTAAAAACGATCCAGCGCTCGGAATATAGGCACACAACGATCTGCTTCGATACGCACACAGTTATATGGACATATTATGTGTGCAATGTATGCATTAGCGAAGTGTGTATTGTGATTTGTGACGAGGCGTGTCGGAAATATATTATTCGGCGCTAGGGAATTTTTGGATTGGCAGAAATTCTGGGAGTGCGTCGCACTAGCGCTCTTTAGAGCTGGCCGCCACTGCTTATGAAACCGATAGCCATTCAATTAATTTATATGAACGGGCTAGGTCCAGTGAAAACCTATTAGCAGCCCTAGTTCAACGAACTAGATCCAGTTATCTTTACTTTATTTAAATTCGTCTAAGCATCTTTTAAACATTTGAACAAAAGAAATACACTTTTCGTTATTAATTCATAAAATAATGTTGGTACATATTTTATTGCTTATCTGCTATGATAGTGGATCCAATTTTGAATTACAATTACCAACAAGACGTTCAGTCAATTCGTAAATTTCTCTCGAACATCGAACATTCGTATTCGAACAACATTTGTATTCGTTGAGACATGTTTGAATGAATGTAAAATATCAAGCATGAACACACTAGCACACTCGATCGATAAGGATTGACAGGATAACTTTCGGTAACTTCTCATGGTTCCCTAGGACAACTGCAGATCGTTAACCTACAAACACTAGCTGACATCGAATATATTAAGGACACTTAATTACTGTGAACTGTAACATATTTGTTGTAAATCTGCATTCATGCTAGGGAAAGATGAGAAGTTACCGAAAGTTATCCTATCAATCCTTATCGATAGACTGTGCTAGGAGGCCAGATGAAAAAATGTAGATAAGACAAATTGAAGCCGATTGTTCGTTCCAGGTGCTAGCCACTTTTCAAAATAATGAGTCGGAGAAGTCACAAGAGTACCAACTGCCCGGAGCCGGTGGTTGACATCCCAAGTTGGGGTATGTTTCGAAGCTGAAGGAAGTGGGGAGAGGAAGAAGATTTGGTAGAAGACAGGTGAAGAGCACCTACCTGGCTATTCAGATCTGGTCACCAAACAAGGCTAAAGCCATTTCAAGCAACGTTTCGATACTAATTTGTGTTCTTTCTGCAAGGCGATACGAGAAGTGGATATTGTGCCGAGTACCTACATAAATAATATAGTACCTACATAATAATAATTGGATAATTTGTATAGCGCCGTTTTGTGAGAAATCACCTCAAGGGCATATTCTGACTATCATTATTCTCCATTTATAAATGTGTTTTACACTTCAGTTTGTTCCGTCTTCAGTGACATGTATTAGGCCTCGTCAGGCCTATTGCTATTCCGCACCAGATTGCGTGCAATACGATTGAATGTCGCCCGTTGAGGGCATATTTAGTGTAGATATCACCATCATCGAACCTCCTCCCCGGCAATAAGATAACACCAGACATATAATGCTCCGTGTATAAAGCGGGTGGCAAGACTATAAAGTGCTGAGTGGAGCTACGATGGCGATGGCAAGGACGGCTCTAGCTTGGAAAGTAGTAAACAATATTGAGACCGATATGGTAAGGGTCTCAGATCAAAGAATATACAGGGTTCACTGCGAATTGTTCACGAATTTTATATAAACTTTTTTTCGAAAACCTAACCTAACCTAACTTAACCTAACCTAACCTACCTAACCTAACCTCTAGTTGGTCGATAAATTTGCTTTCTATGAATTGATTTTCGATGAACTCGTCGGTTACCAATATACAGAGATATGCTGTAAACCGTTTCTACTATGGAACCCAGTGTTGACTGTTTAATGCTACTCATACGAGGCTATACTGTCTTTTGAGACCTTCTCTGAAGTTCTAAAAATTGTGGTCTAGATACTGCCTTCCGCCCAAACCACAATTATTTTATTTAATTTTATTTTTTAAAAATTTTATATAATTTTAATGTTATTATTAAGTTTTGCAAGTATTTTAGTTTTTATTATTGTGACAGCTGTTTCGGCTTACAAGGGAATTTTCAAACTGTGGTTGTGCCACGTTGAGACGACTAATTAATTATTTAATGACAACGAACAGCTGTCACAATAGTAAAAATCTAAAATACTTTCAGAACTTCATAAAGAATTTTTTTCCATAGGTAAGCTAATAGAATGCACAAAATAATTTGCAAGGCAGATAGAAACATTACACATTTGAATTTATACGACGAGAATGCCAACATTTTTATAAATACCAACCAGGAATTATTAGATTTCTTGTAAAATAAAATTATTCACGCAAAACACTTCAGTTATCTCAACCAAACGTATGTTGACAAACTTTCGTCAAACAAATGTTTGAGAGTCATTAATACTAAAAATTATAGGAAGCGTACAATCAAAGATACAAATCAAATTGATGATTTATGAAGAAAATGTATGGCTTTTCCGGAAACTATAGAACATATTATATCGGGATGTTCTGTATTAGCGCCGTCCGAGCATACTATTAGGCACAATCAGGTTTTAAAAATAATTCACCAAAGTTTGGTAATTAAACATAACTTGATTGACTGCCATAATATAGTACCATATCATGAATACGAACCAAATTCATTTATAGAAAATATACTAACTATACAACTATAATAACAGAATAATTAGTCATAATAGACCCGATATAGTTTTACATGGCAACATTAAAAATACAACCTATTTCATTGATGTAGCTATTCCAAAGTCCTGTAATATGGAAAAATCTGTTTCTGAAAATATAAGAAAATTTATAGATTTAGGAAATGAACTTTAAAGAATTTGGAGTTCTCCGATTATAAAAATATTACCATGTATTATTTCGGCTACTGGCATTATACCTAGCTCTCTCATTAAAAATTCAGGGGTATTAGATTTGTCAAAGAATTTATACATAAAAATGCAAAACCAGTCATTTTAAATACATGTAGGATTACGAAAGATTTTTTAAATATTTATATTGAGGGATCAGTAGGATTTATTGATTCAGATAGGAGTTCTACCGAGCCGAACCCTCTGTTATGAAAATATCTGGACTCGGTGAATTATTTTCCCATTTGGTCTCTGGTGGGTTGACGTGTTGTTCATTTTCTAGATTCTTATTTTCCATGAAGTGGGAATCATTTAAATTACTGAATTTAAAGCTAATGTTCTTTTTACAAATATAACGGTGTCATATACGCCTCGCAATTTTTACCTAATGTGGGCATATAAAAAAAGTTTTCTTGCTATTATAGAATTAAAGGTCCTGTGTTTTTTCGATAGGGAAACATTGTTATCTAAAAACTCTATTATAATTGCATGTCTGCCCAAGCATCAACAATCATCATCAGCATCAGCCAGCGACGGCGGCATATATACATACGTGTCTGTTTGTGTTGTATTGGGAGAGGGAAAGAAATGAGTCGTGTCCTCTTAATTTTGGAATTCCCTTGCATTTGCCTTTGGAATAAGGAAATTCACGAAAAAACCTTATTCAAGGGAGGAACGTAGTGTTCTTGTATTGTTTTGTATTTATTATACTTAAATAGTACAATTACATTGTTTTTATTGTTTTTATATTTCAGCATGAGTTATTCAAGACATGAGCGCGATGTATACTCGTATTGTCGTATAATATGTTTTGTACTGAAAACATGTTTTAAATTAGTGAAAATAATCATGCTTATTTATTTTTATTTATTTATTTATATTTAAACGCCCATAGGGCTTTTACATACATAAAGCAATACATTTTTCGATTAATTACAGTGAAGAGTTAGA
This sequence comes from Limnephilus auricula, assembly GCA_951813805.1. Taxonomy (NCBI): domain Eukaryota; kingdom Metazoa; phylum Arthropoda; class Insecta; order Trichoptera; family Limnephilidae; genus Limnephilus; species Limnephilus auricula. The sequence goes on along the minus strand of OX638395.1, from coordinate 17,467,286 downwards.
AGTGAATAAAATAAAGGTAAGTAACAGAAAATATAAAGACACATAATATAGGTTAGATAAAATATGAGTTGACAAAATGTAGGTAATACAGAATATAAATAGCCTGCCGATATCCTCCAAATTAATAATAATGGGAATTAATAAAAATTTATAAAATTGGTATTTACAATAGTTTATGAATTAAGTAAAAATAGTTCGCACATACGGCGTTTAAAGTTTGCCAAATTTAAATTATTGTCAAATACATCAATATTGTTTAAATATTGGTTACCAAGACTATGTAAATGTTGTATTGGGGAATGCAATTTATAGTTAGAATGAGATGTGTGTGTATTAAATGTTAATGTTTGTCTAGTAGTTCGTGTAGATACATGTAGATTAATTAAATGCTTATATCTATATGTATTATAAGTTCACACTTCTCAACACATTTCTATATCTTTATATTGTAAATCTTATTGTTATTCCTCTATCTTGTTATCAGATACCTTGTTTACACTTTTCAACACTCCCAACTTACCTACTTATCCCATACTCTGTAATTCTGAATATATTATTTGTTACCAGGTTAATTCGGTAAATTCGAATAGCACATATGCTAACAGATTACTTTTTTGCATAGTCACAAAAAAAAAATGTATGTATGTTTTTTATATTTTTTTTTCATAACACAACTCAATTTCAAAAAAATGAATTTTCTTGTTTTTATCTTTGTTTTTATTTTTGTTTGCAATTATGTACTTAAGGAATAATATGAACTAAACCTGTCAATTTGTCTGTCCTGGAACGGGAAACTTTCCTAGTTGGACAGGCAAAGCTTCCTAATGTGTAACTTGTATCTTTCTTTTGTATCTATATATAAATAAATAAATAAATAAACATAGTATGGATTTACTAGATGATAATTTGTGGAAAAGTGTGTGGAAGGGTTAAGTTTTTCCTGTGGAGAAGATTTAACCCGGACATAAAATCTGGTGACAAAAATATAAAAGTTAAAAAAACTATATTTGAAAGAAGTTATAGAAAGAAGAAGAAAGAGGTTATTTCCAAATGCCGGATGAAAAAAAGCTTTTGAAGTAAATTTTCGTTAATAAATAATCTTTACTTGTGACAGCTGTATTACCTTCCAAATGCACGACTAATGCCATCCACCCATCTCACATCCCAAGTAGCAGCTGGTCTGCTAGTTTATGATAGTGAGTGAACCTACTCACTTTGCCACCGTCGCGACGCCCCCCGCCACCCGCCACCAACCTAACACCATACACAAACCAACACCAACCTAGCACCATTCCACACACCACACAGCACCACTTAAACTTTTACGTAAAAAGATAACGCGTCAAGAGAACGATGCCGTATATTTTGGTTGGAGGAGAGCCTAAAATCTTATCTTTCGCAAAAAAAATCTTTGGTTGCTCTTGGTAAATAAAAACAAAGTTATTTTGAGCGTTTTGTAAAGAAACTCTCAATGACCGACGCCATTTTTCCCTCCTGTGTGGCAAAGCACTAAAGATAATTTAGTTTATTAAGGTTAGATATTAAACATGAAATTCTACGAATACACTAAAACACTCGTAGACTTTACACGACAATATAATAACAAAATATACTTTTAAAACTTTAAATATGAAATTTAAAAAAGTAATGTAAAATCATGATTTTTGGTTTGAAAATATGATCGCTTCAGGCTATAAAAACTTTGCTTTAAAGATCAACATAATACTTTTTGGTTAACATTATATTATAATGATCCATAGAAAACTTTTAATATTACTGTGATGACCCGCGGAAACGGCACGGGGATGGAAATGGCTCGCGCTATCTCATTTATTTAATACGAGTGAGGGAGAGGCAAGAAAATGATTACTTTTCTTGCCTCTCCCTCACTCGTAGTAAAGAATTAAGGCGCGAGCCATTACCGTCGCCGTGCAGATTCCGCAGATTGTCACGGTAATTAAGTCCTATTAAATATTTGTTCGTGAAATTTGCAAAATAAAATAAAACACGGTTTTTGGTGATATTTTTTCTGGCATTAATCGAAAAATGCAGCTGGTGTTAATCTGGAATTTCGAATGTTACACGGCGAGGTGCATCGCCTTAAGATGATAGACTTCACTTTTCGGCTCATACAAAAAGGACGCCCGGGAAAAAACACTTTTCTACATCGAAAATTGCACAAAATGAATATATATTTTTTTATACTGCCTTCTAGAGGGTGAAAACTATGTTGGTATGTTTTCGAATTTTCGATGCATTTCGTATTAACGTAAATATTCACTGTCAAACATGTACGATTTATCAAAAAATATTATTTACGGAAAAAGTGCTGCTAACTCAACTCTCATAAAGAATTATAAAATTATAAAAAGCTACCGACGTAGCTTCTTCTTTCTAAAAAATATATATTTTTTAAAATTTCAATTTAGTGAAAGTTTCGGTGTAGAAAAGTGTATTCTCCATAAACCCCCTTTCGAGCAATTTCTATAGGTAAATTTGAGCGTTGTCTCATTCGCACATTTCGCATTCGCATGTATTGTAAGTGTGCGTGAGCTTATTGTGAGCGGGACAGAATGACAGTCGCGGGTGTTCCGCGTGTGGTTCAAAGTCTAGCCTCTTAAGAGGAATATAAACGCCAGAAATATTTGACTTCTCACCCCTTTAGATCTCCGCGTGTTTTTGGTATTATCTGCACGAGGAAAGTAGCGCCAAGGTTGTTTTTTTTTTTTGATAATTTTACAAGAATGACAAAAAGTTAGTCAATGGATCGAGTCAAAAATAATCATAGCCATAAATGTAAGCCAAAGGGTATTTTTAAAAAGTTGTTTCTTATATAACTTCATATTTATCTAATGAAAAAACAAATTATTTATTATTTTACGCTTATATTTTTTGTAACGTAATTAATAATTTTATCTTAATTCCAATAAATAGAAAAGGTAGGAAAAGCTTTAATGTATCTATAGAATATTTTTTCATATTCATAATGTTAACCGATTCATAGTAAAGATAAATCTAAATAATAGTTTGGCGTATAACTTCATCTTAAGTAGCGATGTTTTGAGAACCCCTCACTAGGAGAACCTGTTTTAGGTGTTCGCATGTTTTAGATATAAAGTAGTATTGTATTTAGGTTAGTAGCAGTTAAAGCACATCATAATAGTAATATTTTACCGATTCATAGTAAAGATAAATCTAAATAGTGATTTGGCGTATAACTTTATCTTAAGTAGCGATGTTTTGAGAACCCCTCACTAGGAGAACCTGTTTTAGGTGTTGGCATGTTTTAGATATAAAGTAGTATTGTATTTAGGTTAGTAGCAGTTAAAGCACATAATAATTTTACAATAAAGTCATATTAATAGACTATGTTAAAATAAATCTTTTCAATGCTTTGGAAATCATAAAAGCTACACATTATCAAACATAACACCGGTGCTATTATTTATCGATGTCAGTATGTCGTTAGCTTCTGTTATTTACGAATTCAAATGATTTGAATATTTGATTGTTCCGACTAAGCTTAAAATGTTGTTTCATGATGCATTCAGGAATATAATAATTATTTATGACTCGTTATGCTTAAATTATTCATTGTTTATATGATTATTGTTTTGGTGCCCGTTGATTAATGTAGGTATGGCCGGTATGGGTATTGATGCCCAGCTTCGACCAACTTGGTCGATGATGCCCAGTGATTATTTCCTCAATGAATGAAGTCCGATGAAGCCTCGTAGATTCTACGTACTGCAAATGCAAAATCATCAAAGTTTATTATAAAAACCAATGGATTTATTTCTGGAATATTATAATATTCACGATGGTTCTATGATAACTCAACAAAGCAGCATTTCAATACCACTTTGAAATAAATATATAGAAAAATAAATAAATAGCTAATATCTTTAAAAATAAATTTAAAAATAAATGAATAGCTAATATCCTAACCTAATGTAACCTATTTTAACAAAGTTTTTTTTCTTTCCCTTTACTGACTTTTCAAAGAGGTCATAAAGCGCCTCTTTGTTGAGTTGTCCAGTCACCAAATAAAAGCCTCCAAACACATAATACCTGAAAGGTTGAACTGTACCGTTTTGAAATAAAATGGTAATTTTTTAATATGAATACCGCACTAGAGTCCCAACTGCTCCCACCCGGAGCCAGTGAGACAATTTCAACCCCAATTGGGGTATGTTGTGAGGCTGAAGATAGTGAGGAGAGGAACTAGATGGAAGAGGAAGGTGGGGAAGTTCTTGGCTATTCAGATCTGGTCACAAAACACGGCTAAATCCATTTCAAGAAACACTTCAATTCTGAATGGTGGTCTTACACCGGGCGATACTAAGAGTGTCTGTCTACCACCGCAAATATACTAAGTATATATTATTTTTAATTAATTAATTTTCAAATAACACAAATAAATCACATAAAATTTATTTTCACATGTCGGGTTTGAACCCATTACCTTAGGATTGGGAGTCAAGAGTCTTGCCTCTCGACCACGCCGGCCGTCCAATAATATTAATTGGCATTTATCCATTAATAATATTAATGGATAAATAATGGAACATTCAAATGCCCCAGAACATGGGATAAATTGCACAACAAATGTAGAAGAGAATTCTATAACTTCGAACTGTTTGAATATTATAAACGATATCGGAACTGATGTTCTAAGATAATACGAACAACAAAACAAGCATATTACAGAAGAAACTAGATGACGTCAATGGAAACATTAAACAACAGTAAAATATTATAAAGGAGGCTAAAAATATTATAAAGGAAGCTATAAACCTTCAAAAGGAGCAAACTACCATCAAACAATCGAAACTGAATAATATTATTTCTTCAATGGAAGAGAGTCCAAATATAATTACTAACCATATTAATAATTTCTTCAGTGACATTGGCCCAAGTTTCGCAAAAAAATTGTGCAGTGATAATAAAACTAGTGAATGATTTAAAATCTGAACTTCACATTACAGGGGACAATTTTGATTTTAAGCCAACTGACATTTCTGAAGTGACAAATGTGATAAATGATTTAAAAATGTCTTTTTGTCAAAGTATTGTGATATATTAACTCCATGTATCAGAATTAGCTCAACTAGATGTAAATAATTACAGACCTATATCCTTAATCGAATTCAAAAGTAATAGAGCTTAGTCGAGATTGGTGTCATTCTTAGAAACAAATAAATTACTGTCTGGCAATCAGTTTGGTTTCAGAGAAAATAAAGGAACGAGTGATGCAGTGTTGAGGGTATTGTCCAAAGTCACAAGTGCCCTGGATTATGGAAACAAAGCTTTAGCTGATCTATCAAAGGCATTTGACACGGTTTCCCATGGATTACTCCTGAAAAAATTATCTTCTCTTGGCATTCATAGTACAGCATTAGGTTGGTTAAAATCTCGTCTTGGTGATAGAACACAACAAGTAGAGATAAATAAATTTTAGCAAAAGCAAACAAATCTCTTTTGGGGTTCCACAAGGTAGTGTACTTGGACCAATACTGTTTTTAATCTACATTAATGATTTGTGTAATTTAGATATTCCAGGTAACATTGTTAGTTTTGCAGACGACACTGCATTAATATTTGAGAGTAAAACCTGGACAGATGCTTTTGACAAATGTGATTAAGGATTAAGAATAGTAAAGAGTTGGCTAAATAATAATATCTTAACTTTGAATACATCAAAAACAAAATATGTGACTTTTAGTATACTATTATGCCTTAGTCCAATCTTGACTTTCTTACAATGTAGTATGCTGGGGATCCTGTCTAAAGCCCATTATAGTACCACTAAATATTGCTCACAAATTGATTCTTAAAGTTATGTACAAAAAAAAAATCCGTTATCCAACGAAGCTACTTTACAAGGGAACCAATGTTATGTGTATAAAACAGCTGTATATCACTATAATAATACGTAGATTTTTTATTAATACTAAATCTGCAGAAAGAACCCAACAAATTCATACCACTGGAATGAACTTTGTGGCAGTACATACTAAAACATCTTTTGGCCAAAGACACTATTTGTATCAGGCTCCACTTACGTTTTTTTCTGGCAGATTACATTAAGTCTTCCAATACATTGTGTTGTGATATTTGTGTTGACAGAGGATTGGCATACTATTTTTTCATCCTTGTCTATCTTCCTTACTTAAATAATTTTTTTTTTTAAAATAGTAATATTTTATTAAGTTCCATTTGCCAACATCAGAGTGTCACCCTAGTTGTTTTGAACTTTCACTTTGCTTCTGGGTATAGTGATTAATAATTTATTTATGGTTTAAATATTGTTACAATTTCATTCTCAAATTCTACACATCTGGCCACTAATGTAATATTTTAATTTCATTCTTTAAAAATGAAATATTTTAGTGTTTTGTTTGTAGTTTTTGTTATTTGTATTTAACTTGTGCTTCTTCGCTCAAATTTATTAATTTTAATCTCAATACAGGCTACAGTCCTAGTGAGGTTAATTTTTATGTAAAAAATAATAATAATATGTGTATGTGAGAAGATATAAAAAAATAAAATAAAATATTCAGGTAAATAATTATATTATGTATGGATATTCCCGTTTTTGGGAAGGGTAGATAACTTTGGTCATTAAAATAATGATAATCGTATTTTACGTTGTGGAAAATGTGTTAAAGTACGTGCAGTGTTACCACGCTAAATTTTATAAAATATTTTCCATGATCCATGCTTTTCATATGCCATTTTATAAATATCATTTTATTTTATCATGCATTGATGTATGAATTTTCAAGTAAAATAAAATGAATGAGATATATTTTATCGACAATTTGGTGGCATTCACGTACTTTTGTTACATTTTTCTGTAGTTGGATAACATTATAATAAATACAAGCAACTATATATGTAGTATGGGTACCGCCGCCCCGGGAGCCATTTATTGGATAACCAACACCTCTGCCTAGGTCACAAGTAGTTCGATACGTTTGGTAATTTGGCAGGGGTGCCGTGGTTAATGGGGTGAGGTTTGTCCGGGTCTTGGCGGCAGTGGCGCCTCCCAACCTGCTGCGCGATGGGCCGGATCGGGAGAGACTGGTTGAGGGAGGCCTTTTTACCTCTCCAGCAGAACTCTCTCGGAACTTCACCTGCCACCACAGAGGGCATAGATTCATACGTCCGTCACTCCTAAACACACTGACCTTTAGATTTTTACCCACCCCTCAAACCTTTTCCTTCCCGGAACTTCGTCTCCTTCCTTTCCTAAAAATACCGTCCAAACAGCATACCCAAAGATGGCACAGGCCCCTAGGGAAATTATTTTCCCCAGGGCCTCCTGTCTGTGAAGCTAATGTAAAAAAATATAAATTCAGTATTCATTAGAGTAAATAATATCACACACATAAGTGAGATATCTTTTGATAATAGCGGAGGAAAGTACATATAATACCAGGTTAATATCTAATATTATGTTTTGAGATAATAATAATAATGGCCAACTACCTTGCAAAGATAATATATTTTGCGACATTGTTGCACATTCTGTTTTGTTCATATCAATATTACATACATGACGATGCTTCCCAACATTCTTGACATCGCGAACCCCTATCAAAATATTTTCCATGCCACCCAAATTTTTTAAATATATTTAGACATTGAAGCCGTAAATAACCAAATTATTCATATTATAAAGCTATACCAGTAAAAAATGGTTAACCTTTAACCGTTTTTTGTCGTGTATTATTCTAATGTATTCAATGTGAGCCATGCATTTTGTTTCGTAACGCCTAATGGCGTCTTGCAGTGTTGTGCTGTTCATCAAGTGAAATAGGCAGAGTTGGCACATTTGGATACCTGAAAAAGTACCGACCTACCGGGATGAAAAAGAATCGTCCAGCCCGCCTAGAGAGGCCAGTCCGCAAAGAATTGTCAGAAATGTCATGTCATATCGTTGTCTTTTCGCTCTGCGGGTGTGATTAGAATCGTTACATCGTATCGCGTGCGAGTGGTATTTCTCAAAATTATTCGCGACATCAAACAAATTAATATTGCCGCAATTTATCGTTTTGCTTATGTTATTATCTAACTTCCGAACTATCCGACTCAAGCCGATTCGCAGTTCATAGTGAAATAGGGAAGTTGAGTGAAAAATATTTTGACTTATAAAAAATATGTTCATGTAGATGACATGCAAACTTAAATACCAGTATTTTTTTTTTTAAAGTTCGTTTTCATAATTAAATTAATTCCACAAGTTTGAATTTTATTTAGCCCGCGAAAACGGCGGCAAGAATGATAATACCGTGCGGCAGAGTTCGTGACGTAACCCGGTCCTTGCTTGTGTGAAATATAAGGGAAAATATTTACAAAACCGGGACACGCTTAATATGTTCGAAAAGAATAAATCAAAACAGTTGTAGCAGTTAGATATTTACTAGTAATAATTAATTCAGTTACCGGAAATAACCATTAAAATGCACTTTTTCGAAATTCCGGTAACTGAATTGATTAGTACTAGTAAATATCAACTACTACAACTTTTTGAATTTATTCTTTTCGTCCATATTAAGCGTGTCCCGGTTTTGTAAATATTTTCCCTTATATTTCACGCAAGCAAGGACCGGGTTACGTCACGAACTCTGCCGCACGGTATTATCCTCTTGCCGCCGTTTTCGCGAGCTTAATAAAATTAAAACTTGTAGAATTAATTTAATTATGAAAATGAACTTTAAAAAAAAAAAAAAATACTGGTATTTAAGTTTGCCTGTGAACATTGATAAAAAAAAGGACTCAACTTCCTTATTGTCCAAACTATTTACCCAATCGTGCACGTGCAAGTGTCTCCATCGCAGAAGGGCTACATATGAATATCCATCATCGGGTAAGTGTCCGTTTGTAAGATGTAAGATTTTATTTATGACGTACGGTGACTGGTCTACTCAGTGGCAACTTTTTAGTAATTTTTCGTAATGAAGGTCTAAGAATACGGCCGTAGAGATTGTCATAATTCATCATGGTAATAAATAAGAACGATTGAGAATTGTAATTTTTTAAATATTATTATTTAACACTAGCTTTTGCCCGTTGCAAGGCAACTAATTGGTTAAAGCACTAAGCGATTTGACGTTTGAATGTGGATGAAGCAAGAAGTGTGTGTCTACATTTAAAAAAAATTATATATTGAAGATAAAAAATCGATGTTTGAATGTGGATGAAGCAAGGAAGTATATTCTGAGGTAGTTTGTTCTGAATCGTTACTGAGATGCTGATGAATTATCATGTGAGGAAATATCGTTTATGAGTCAATTTATTATGAGAACTCAGATGGTGAGACCCCATATTAAGACCAGACATGGAACCATGACGTACAGACCGCATCATACCGGTTCCAAGTCTAATCGGACTATGAGATTTCAGCGTGTGAAATCCCATAGCAAATTTATTCAGACGTGATACTTCCTCACATGATAATTCATCACATCATAACTCACATTACCCTAACCTAACCTAACCTTACCTTCGAGACCAACTAGTTGGAAAACCGTTGACATATTATAAATCTTACCAGATTGTGTTACAATTATCTTATCAACCTACATGGTATATTATCACACATAATATGTACACAACTACCAACAATGTAGGTTTATTAATTATATTTTAGGCATCGTAACTAACACATTGTTGTTTTCTTGAGTAATGTAGGCATGTGGATTGAGTGAATGAGTGAATTGAGTTCAGTGGCGGTTCGTGCAATGAAGCAGGGAAGGCTCTGCCCTAAGAGTATGGATATTAGAGAGACGGCATGTGGAGTGTGCCCGCGCGCTCCAAGTGTGCCTTTTCGAGAATTTTACCCAAACTGCTTACATTGGCTGTCACTATGTAAAATGGCTGCTGTTAGAACGTATTAAACGTCCAAAAACCAGCAGCCAATGTAAGCCGTTTGGGTAAAATTCTCGAAAAGGCACACTTAGAGCGCGCGGGCACACTTCACATGCCGTCTCTCTAATATCCATACTCTTAGGCTCTGCCTTACCCTGAAAAAAAGGAGAAAAGAGGGAAAGGATTCACCCATCCGTAGACCCAAAATATTATATAAATACAAATGTATTTTTCAGTTTTTGTTCTTGTATTTTTATAACCTGTGTGTAACTTTTACTAGCCACAAAATGTAACAAATGTACTGTACTTACATGTAAAAGATCTCTGGGCGTTGAATAAATAAATAAATAAATAAATAAAAATATATTTTAATTTGAGGTTTAACTCTTTAAGTTAAAAAGTTAAAAATAAAAACATAAATATTAAATATATTTGTTCGTTCAGCTAATACACAACACAGTACAAAATATGCTATCATAGTGAGGCAGAAATAGGGCCCGCCTCAGAGAGCTACTGATTTAATGTAGGTGGAAGGGGTTACGAAGTCACAAGAAACCGAAATGATGAACGAAGAAATTATGCCGCGCTTAGTTTGAGGCGCGCCTCAAACAACGAAAGCTTATGAAGTAAAACCGATCATTTACGATTAGCTCTAGTGAATTAAGACCGATATTAGTATCATTTTTTTATAAGAAAAACTCTCTTTTTTTCGTTCTCTTTTCCTATTTAAAATTAATATGTTTATTTTTATAAATACCTTTATATTTTATTTTTAAATACCTGTCGTTTGACAGTTTGAAGGCGAAACAGCTCTTGCGCGTAATGGTAACTAAACAGCAGAATTTCTTCACAAATTAAAAAAAAATATTTGTTAGGGCCCGCAGAGAGAATTAACAAAAAAATAAGTGTAAGAAGAATAAATGACGCAAATGTGAATGCTAGAATTCGGGGACGCCCGAGGAAGACATGGCCCAGCCATGTCAAGATTCAGAATAATACAAGAGAGTATGAGACGATGTATGCATGTGAATGGGACAGAGTCTGTGCCATGACCGAGCAAATACGCGGCAATAAGCACTTAAAATTTGTACTGCGAATTTGCAGTTGGCGGTCTGTCTTGTGTTTGTGTGTTCAGTTATTATCATGATCATGTTTGCACATTATTATTTGACGTAAGTAAGAGTTTGCATTGTTATTTGTTGTTTTTATGTACACAAAATAAATTTCTCGGTAAAGGTGTAGTTAGGTATATGTATGCATAATACTCTCACGATATCACAAACGCCACTGGTTGAGTTATCTCCCAGAGATTGTGTTGGTGTTACTTTGTTATCGCCGAGACAGCACCGCGTGGCGAGGCTGGGCCCGTCGTCTTGTGTTCCAGCTGTATCGAGTTATCTCACTTTGAATTTCTGGGCCACCTCATCTTAACCTATGGGCGATATGACTGTATGCTAATGGTGATGTAGCAGAGAAAAATATCGAGGATAACTATTAAACAAAAAAGCCGATTCTCAAGTTTCCGAGAAATTTATGATCGTTTTTTTTCTTCAATAATTGTCATGTTGTCTCTACTCGTCATATAAGCATACCTAAAAAGACCATATTCCAAATTTTGGTAAAAAAATCACCGTTCTTCCGACGACTCCAAGTGGAGAAATTCCTACGGGACTACCTTGTGGACATGATCAAATACCCGGCCAGTATTCACGGTATGGTCAATCAAATCTTTCTATGGGACGTGCCCATCCACATTGTGCCAGGGACCATGAGGCAGGATCAGTAAAGACAAGTACTGGAAAATCGGTTGCTGACTCAAGTCAAAGAATGGTTCCTGGTGGTCAGGAGTACGTATTTCTCCACGATTTCACACCCTGCCGTAAAGCCAGGGAATTGTCCGGGGAATTCCGCTGACATGAATCTTATTGAAAACCTGCTGGAGTTCAGGAAGAGGTAGAAAACCAAAGAGGTGATCAGATCAAGCATCAGCTCATCGAAATCCTCATACAAGTGTGGCATCACTCTCCGTATTCAATGATATTCAATGGCGTGTACATGAACATGTACAAGCTTTATTTGCGGCTAAAGGTGATTTTACAAAATATTAACTTTCGGTGCGATAATGTTTTGGAAAAATATATGCGGATTAAGAACAAATATGGTGTTTAAATTATTCAAACTAAATCTTATCTTACTTCTTACTAATATTATAAACGCGAAAGTTTGTATGGATGTATGTATTTTTGTTACTCTTTCACGCAAAAACTACTGAATGGATTTTAATGAAACTTTACAATAATATAGCTCACACGTCAGAATAACATATAGGCTTTATAAAGCTAGCTATTTTCAATATATTATAAATAATAATTATTGTTTAATAGAAAATGTCAAAACTTGAGAATGTCATTTTGCAAAACAATCAAATTTTCATTTTTAATCAAAATTCTATTTTAGAATAGTAGTGAATTTATTTGAAGTACTTGCCTAATACTTTGAATCGAATCAAGAATTATAGATATTTTAAATAAATAGGTTAAGAATTTTGGTATAAACATAGATGGGACATAGGAAAAGAAAATAGGCTAATAGAAGTATTAATTCTGCGCAGACGAAGTCGCGGGCAGATGCTTGTGATGTATACAATAATAACGGCACCTAAAATTATAAATACCTACCTTCGTTTTACGAATTCAAAATTGAGAAAAATACATCTTTTAGAAGTGTCCCTATTAATATAGAAACCCACTGTATTCGCTTGGAATAAATCAATGATAGACATTTCCGCATGTATCCGCGAATTTAAGTAATTACAACGCAGTGACCGTACAAATATTACGTTACCGGCACAGCCTAAAAAAAACCACATTGACTATGCAATGCATGTAGGTAGGTACCCCACTAGTATTTAGGGCAAGTTGACTCTGTTTTAAAGTAAAATAATAATCTCACATTTCGCATCGAAAACATTGTGTTTGTCCAATTTTTGACGCTAACAATAACCGAGATAAAGCAAAATTAGCGTCGCTTGTCGACGAGCAACCGTCATTGATGTAATACTTGAAGTTAGGTTAACGTCCCATGGCAGTCAAATTACTTAACACGAATAGTTATTTCTTCGCGTATCGTTTCGTACACAAATTAAGCTAATGTAAGCGTCGTTTTGCTGGTGAATTTAGCAGAGTTTTATACATTAAACCCACCGCGGAAGGTATATCGGGGAGTTATGATGTTCCCTTTATTAAAGTTCCTGCGGGATAAGTCAAGAAGGGTGACCAGTTTTTGGTGCAGATCAAAACATGTGAGTATTATTATTGTAAAATAGTATGCATTATAAATAAATGTCGTAAATAGATATTATCTACTCGTACGTAGATAAGTACATACCTTTTCATTTCTTGTATGTCTTCGTAAGCATGCAAATGTTTTGTAACTATAACATTGTAGGTACAGGAACAATTTATCGCTTGAAACACGTCGTTACAGAAAATTGATGACACCGATTAAAATGATACCCGGTGGTGGAGAAATTTGAAAAATAGATTTTACTAAATTGTTGCTGTCACTGTTGCTCTTACTCCACCGGATATTGGGCGAAAGGGACAATGCACCTCGGGCTACTAATACCTAACTAAAATCGAGGTTTTATATTCCCCACTTTTCTCTTCCAAAAGTTGACTGATTTTCATTTTTTTTTACCAACTACATAAGAAAAAACTATTCTATGTCTGTACGTTTTGCTTTTTTTAAAAAAACGTTGTCTAGTTTGTATACTGAACGTCTTTTGACGGCGTTTAAACCAATCAATTTATTGATTTTTGGAAGGTCATAACTTCTATAAAAAGTAACTTATCAAAAAAAACAAAAAATACCGACACGTTAGTAGTTGATATCTATTTTATGTAAAAACAATATTCTCTCTAGGATTAAAATCCAGAGAGAGAAATAGGGAATACGTTTGTATGGAAAAATCACTGCCGGTTATCCCCTTAAATAAACAAAATAACACCCGATCAGCGGACAGCCGATCAGCGCACGAACCATACGTGTGCATTTCTCAGTGCGCAGAACCTACTGCGCACTTGTGGGACAATCCGTATTGTCCTTTTAAGCATTTTAGTTCATTCCTTGCGTTTCGTTCGCGATCGTACACAATCCGAGACCCGCGCGATTTCAAATACCGTGGAGAGAATCCGATGAATCCCCAAGTAACAAAAGTTGCATAGTTTCGGGCGGGAATCGCTCGCTTTCAAATTAACTTCGATGATAATCTAGCAAATAAAGCGTTATTTTTATTATGCTGTATTATAAAAAAATGTATATCTATAGACAATTAAAATTATTTCGTGTTTAGACATCTGAATAGCATGATTTGAATATGAGCGTTTTTGTTCGAGAAATTTTATATTATACTAGCTGGTACCCGGCATGCGTTGCATTGACATTTACTAGAAAAATTGTTTCTTCCTGCGCTTCCTTTCCCATTCAACCCGTTCACCTTCCTCCTCCCCTTCCTCTATCGCGTCCCCTTCCCCTCTCGGGTTCCTACTCCTCCTTCCTTCTCCTCACTCTACTTCCCCCCTCCCGAGTTCCTTTCCCCCTCCCGTATTTGCCTTTCCCCTCCCACGGATCTCCTTTTTTAGTTTTCCTCCCCCCTCCCGAGTTTCCTTCTGCCCTCCCGGGTTCCCCTCCCCCCTAAGGAACGAAGTCAAATGTTTGACAGGAAAGTAGGTAGAACAGTTTTTATGGGAAAATGAAATTGTTGTTTATACTATCTTCCTTGCAATTTTTCCATATTTACGACTACGACCAACATTTCAAAACCAAAATCAGCTAAATCGGCCCAGCCGTTCTCGAGTTTTAGCGATACAAACGAACAGCAATTGATTTTTACATATTATATAGATTATATTAGAGATTACATTACAGTATATAGTATGTAGTAGGTATATGTAAAAAATGTCGGTCCCCACCATCAAAGAAGTGGTCGAGCTGCCACTGGGTGAATGTAACATTATTCGGGATATGTAACCTTCAAGTATGAAAACAATATAAGGTATATATTTCGTATTTATATCTAGGTATAGTTAGAGGGTAATAATAGACTTTGATTATATCGATATATCGACTCCGGTTTGGTAAAACCTTTCAAGCCACAAAATGAAAACTTTACAGGAGACCTTAAAAACGAACATTTACAAATTCGTAAAACTAATTTATATCAATGTGGTTATTTGTTTTTCAAAATTTTGATGTAAAATATAACAATTCTATTTATAATTATGAAAGATTTGAGGAATTTTTAGAGGATAAATTCAGTTTTTATTATTAAAAATGCCTAAATCAGCAAAAACTATTTTAACATGTTCTTTTTCGACGATATTCTACTGGAACCACTGAAAAGTAACATTACCAAAAATGGGGCTTGTAGTGTTTTAACAAAGCGCAGTCGAGAACAGAAATCAACCCGCAAACTACTATTTGAGATATAGCCACAATGAATGCCACATATTGCAAGAAGTTAAGAGTAGGTACCTAGATAGCATTGGCGTGCAGTCCGTAAATGCTAAAAAGCCGTACTTCCATAAGAAAAATAATGAACCACGAAACGAAATTTAAGGAACAAAAATTAAAAAAAAAAAAGTCAAATATCAGGGAAATAGGTAAGAACTAGTACGCCCATTTGTTTTTTTACATTAGCTCCGCGCAGGAGTCCCCGAGGAAAAAACCCTCAGGGTTGATGTCATCTTTGGGGATGCTGTGTATAGGGTATTTTTAGGGATAGGAATGAGATGACGTTCTGGGAAGGAAAAAAGGTATGAGGCTAAGAGGATGGATATTATAAAGACTGCATAAAAGTGCACGCGCCCTAAGTGTGCCTTTTCGAGAATTTTACCCACACGGCTGACATTGGCTGTCACCATGGAAAGTGGCTGGTGCCGTCAAAATTTCGGAACGTATTAAACGGCCAAAACCAGCAGATTTTTTAAAGTTTTTGTAGAAAAAAAGGTTAAAAATGTCAACGGAGATCAAAATTTCATTTGAATTTTTAACTTATTAATAATTTCAGGAATCACTGGTTAAAGAAAGTAAAGTACGATCCTTAACTCCTTGTATAGTTACCTACAGTCAAAACACAACAAAAATCTATATTATCCATAAAGCAGAAATCTGATTCGTGAAGCAGTGATAAATTTCGATGGGGGGTTTTTGTAATTTGCACCTCTCTAGATTTTTGAAAATCAATTCAATATCCTTTATGAGTAATTTGGGTTCAGAAATATTCACACCTTTTATTTTAATTTTTTATTTTAACTCCTATGAGGAGATCCATGTTGTAGGCAGTGCCGGATCGTGACTTTTGGTGTGCTAGAGTTTTGGTGTGAGTTAGGTGTGCTAATATAAAACAATGGCATTTCTGATGTTGTAGCTGAAAACGATTCTTTTTTTCGATCGATTTTTGTATGAAGATTGTGCACTACACACGAATTTGCTTAAAATCTTTATAGAAAAACCGAAAAAGTAAGTAACAAAAAAAAATTTTTTTTCGGCTACAACAACACCAATAATGCCATTTTTTTATACATTAGTACTGTAAAACTCCAAAAATCACGAGCCGCCACTGGTTGTAGGAGGGAATAAACCCAAGAGTCGCATTGAAATCACTGAAAATCGCCAGAATCATTCCAAGCTGTTGAGCACAGTTGACCTGACTTTATCTTCAAGCTCGTGTTGAGATGACTTCTAGCACTTCATTTAGAATGCTGGGTTTTCTTCTACGACAACTGCAAAGAATATGAGAGATACCCGGGTTCTCATAATTTAATTCAATACCTTGGTAAGGAGTAGACTTGACATTGAGTCGGTAATTTGGAGTCCACACCAGGTAAAGTATTCCATCATCTTGGAGAGAGTTCAGAAAAAAATATGAGATTCTCTACATAAGCTGTGAATATAAAGGAGTTTGGCTATTATCCATGGCTCTATCCCACCATCTTTCTTTTGGGAATGAAATATTTAAATGTTTAAATAAATAAACTGAATTGAATACAAGAACGTAGAAATGACCCATTCTCAAAACTGTCGAAAAATATGATGTATGATGTTTTTTAGAACAAAAACTCGATAATAATGTCGAAACTCGGACGAACTCAGGTAGTAACTACTGGAAATATTGTTAAAAAAACGAACACGTTCATCAAAGGTTTTTTGCTAGTATTTATGTATTATTTGAAAGCCAGATAAAGACATCGTCATAGGTATGACTGAAAGTTCATGGGAAAAACGTGAGCGTGTGTACGTACTAAAAATAAGTCATCAGACTGACAGGTCGCTTGCCGAAAAAAGCTCCAAGCGCGCGTTTGACAAGCTCAGCGCTAATTGCCACGTCAAAAGTTCCGACGCCAAATGGTTTTGCAGTCGTCTGAAAGTGGTTTAACGGGGAAAAATGAATAAAAAACAAATAAATGATTAGGTACGGTAAAAGTACGGTATGGCTGGCTTTCTTTAAAGAATAAATGAGTTCATTACACTGTTAAAATTTACATTTCTATCACATTTTTTTCCAATTTCTTTCATATCACTAATATACATGACAATAAACATGTACTCTTCTTGACGAGTTAAATTTATTGTCTTATATAAAATATCGGTATAATTTTTAACGTATTCTAATCATACTATTTAATATTTATTCATATTTCTTTTTAAATATGTATTATTATTCATTTTACTTTTAATATATGTATTTATTATGTGTTTTTCTTTCCGTCTTTCTTATGTTTTATTATTTGTTTCTAAAAAATAGTTCTAATCATTCTACAAGAGTTTCTCGTTCTTACTTTATAATTTAATTCAATTATCACTACCATAATAAGTGCTTTAGCTAAGAATGATAAAAAATATATATAAATTTTATTAAATAAAAAAGTATATTAAAAAAAAATAGTTACAGCATACATTAGTATTTAAAAACCTATTAAAGGATAATGTTTAGGGAAAATCTTCTAAACAGGAGATACACGTTTTTAAGGAAAGAAAGAGAAGGGACTGTTAAGAAAATATGTTTCTTCATAAGATGGATTATGCTTGGTTTGGTTTTAAAATGTTTTGATCCATACTGTGATGTATGTTACCTAAAGACATAGGTTTTTAGCTATTTTGTGAATAATTGTAGAAATGCAGACATATGTGTTTAGCTATTTTGTGAATAATTGTAGAAATGCAGACATAGGTGTATATATATTTTGTGAATAATTGTAGAAATGCAGACACAGGTGTATAGCTATTTTGTGAATAATTGTAGAAATGCAGACATAGGTGTATATAGATATATTGCGAATAATTTTAGAAATGTAGACAAAGGTGTATATATATTTTGTGAATAATTGTAGAAATGCAGACCCAGGTGTATAGATATTTGTTAATAATTGTAGACATATGGTAATTATTTGTTTCAGTGTGGTGGGCATCCGATTATAAAGTTTGATTGCAAACTACTTCAAATGTTTATATTTTTATTTTTAACTTTTTTTTTTTAACTTAAAGAGTTAAACCTCAAATTATATATTTTAATGAATGAAGATAATATTAGCGAAAGTCAATCGAAAATCGGAAACAGAAAAATCAGAAAAAGATACGGATACATCTGTATGTATCCGTATCTTTTTCTGATTTTTCTGTTTCCGATTTTCGATTGACTTTCGCTAATATTATCTTCATTCATTAAAATATGTACTTCAAATGTCTTTGTCCGTTGGACGTGCATGTTATCAGGATTATTCCGGGTTTTAATAGTCGTGGTCCTGACTTTATTACAGTTTGAGGTTGCATAGGTAGGTGGAAGTGTTAGTGTCGGAAGAGATGTTATACTAGTACAGATTGGGTATGTACTTGTCTTATTGTCTTGACATCTAGTGCTTTGTAAATTAGACTCGTTTCTGGGTAGAGTACTTTAAGGGTGAATTTTATTGTCACCTTTTGTATTGTGTTCTATTGCTATGTTCGTTCTGCAAACAGTATCCATATAAATTTAAGTAATGGCAGGTAGAGACAATGAAAGATGTTATGGATTATCACTGTATCTTTAGGTGACGTCAGATACAATGCTTGACAATATGATATTATAAAACATGTGAGTTTGTTTTGTTTGTATATCTACTGTAAGTTCACATCACCATTCATCGAAGAACCTCTTCATTATATAATCCCTCTGTTGATAATACGCCTACAACAGAAATCTTCTATATTCCGTGGCAATACTTGATTTAGTGTCCAAGTTTCCATGCTCTATACCGATGATTCATGTATTAGGTTACGAATATACACGGAGAAAAATGTTATACTAAAATACGATCATTTTATTCGTCAAAACGGTGAAAAACGGGACTGAAGTTCTTAAGAACATTCGTATTTTTAGAAGAAAAACTCTCTTTTTAACTTTTGAATGTAATTCCCATCAATGTAATATATCATTGAAGAAGAAGATAACAATAATAATCTATTTTTTTAAAATATGAAAATGAATAAATTAAGAACAAATTAACAGTGTTTCAATGTTTATTGGCGGGAACGTGTAAGAATAATTTATTTGGTATACGTAATTTCGTACATATACCAACAAATTATTCTTACATTTTCCCGCCAATAAACATTGAAACCCTGTTAATTTGTTCGTAAGAACTTCCGTCCCGTTTTTAACCGTTTTTACGACTAAAATGATCGTACTTTAGAATAAAAATTTTCTCTGTGTAGGAGGATATTCACGTGAGACGGATCCCATCTGTCGTTAACCCAATTTACCAAGTATTACTGTTAAGAAACACATTATATTAATTCGTTAAAATTAAACATACCTACGTCATAGATATCACAGCACCTACACTAAAAAAAACAATTAATCTTCCACTTGAAACCACTTTTGACTTTGTCTAATATTACGTACATACGAGAATAACATTTTAAATTAGATTATTTATCTCTTCAGAGGATTATTGTCGAAAACTTCACATTAAAAGCGTCGCCCTTATACAGTGCTTGACAGTTTAAAACAAAGACTTATTTAATTTCCACAACGAACAGAACGCAGAAACTTTTTTTACAAAGTAAATCTGAATTCTGAAAAAAAAAAGCTTCTTTTTATAAAAAAATATACAGAATGAAACGTAGATAACTAAACAAACAATTTAATATCGTTATTTTGTTGACGATGTTTTTCGGAGAATAACAATTTGGTATAATTATATGAACTGGCTGTAAAATATTTCGGGGATATGAAGTATACGAACTTAATTGGTTCGAAGAAAATTATTTATAACGTACCTACTGAATTCTGCTGATAAAATGAAAATGGCTATAATTCCAGTTATTACTGATACCTTTTTTTGCCGCCTCGATGAACACAAATTTTAAAGGGTTTAAGAAAAATATATTTTTCCGGCAAACTTCACCGGTTACTGTTTTACAAAAAACAGACAAAATCGTCAAATAATTAAGAGCATGTATATTAGTCTACTATCTTTTTTTTGGGAAAGCAAAGCGTAATTCCTGTGCAATTTTCGAAAATTGGAGAATATTGGTGTTCCCAAATTGGAGAATGTTGGCGTCCCCAAATGAAAGAATGTTGGCGTCCCCAAATTGGAGAATATTGGCATCCCCAACTGGAGAATATTGGCGTCCCCAACTGGAGAATGTTGTAAATCTGCAGGAAGTGGGGAAGGGTACGGGAAATATGTAGAGAAGTGCTCGGCTAGTCATAAAAATATAGCTATTTTAATTTCAAATAACGCGCAATGCATTGAATCTGAATTGTGTCTCTCACCATGGTGATATTTATATACAACCCTAATGTACCTACCTACTTAAATAACTCGACAATAATCACTAAAACCACAGAAATAATGTATTTATTTAAAATGAGGACAACCCGATATCAATGACTACCAAATTATAATCAACTTAAACTGAACACCTACGTCATTGTATCTACAATACAAAATATTTTAAATGTATTGTATGCATAATATTATTACGATCTTTATTTGAAGTTAATCTGTCAACCAAAACGGTAGAAATTGTTTCCAATATTTCCTGTCAACGTAAATACGTTTTACATTATCATGTTTTTTTTTCTATAACGTCAGCCAGCAGAGTCAGTTGCAGTAACAACCAATGAACGTCAGAAGCCCGAGCAAGCGACAAACGTGTGTGAAAAGCAGAAAGTTGATGATTGCGCAAGAGGCGGACACAATAAAGTGCATTTTAGGAAGAATTCGCAATTCAGGAAGGCAAATCTAAATTAATTCTTGATGATGTCATCACACTAGTAGTATTCGAAATGACGAAAGCACTTGCTTTGATTTTTGGACCTTTCTGGTTTTTGGTTTGATAGTTTCTACAGTGAATTTCGCCTATTATATTTACTGAATATTGGCCAATTTACTTGAGTTTACCTTTGCAAGATGTTATTTTCAATACCAAGAACATAATAATTCTCATTTAACATGAATGTAGATTAAATTAAAAAACCCTAACCCCTCAGGCCTCGGGCATGTCTTGTTAAAAGGCCTAAATATTTCCCCTTTAAAAAAAATCCAAATTAATGGAATATTTATTTACGTATCCGAAATCTAAAAACGTTTTTGAAAGGCGATAAGATATGCTTTCAAATTTTATAATTTAAAATAAACAAATAATTTTAAAAAACCGCTCAAGTTACGTTTTATTTGACAAAAATGACTAAAACAAACAAAACACACATTTTATTTGACTGTAAAAAAACGTATTATAAACGGTTCCATGACAGTCAATCCGACGACAATTGCCCCCCCCCTCACAGTTGATCCCTCTGCCAATTGATCCCTCGGACAGTTGATCTCCTAAAAGATTATTTCTGGTGTACGTCCTCATTTGTAAAGTAAGAATACAGAGACTCAGAGAGTATATTCGGCCGTATAACCAAAGTTGACATACCTACGGCCGTAGGTTTAACAAAAGTCGCTAGGTATAAGAGAAGAGTATGGTAGGTACAACAAAAGAACCTGCAGCCCGCGGTCCGCATGTTCCCCACCCCTGATCTAAACAGTAGTTCAAATTGATTCGAAATAGTTTGGAAATCTCTTATTGTGAGGCCTAAATACAAAAAACTTATTTTCTTTGCTTTCATTAATATTCGCTTTGGTTTTTATTAATAACTAGCTGGCCCGGCAAACTTCATACCGCCTCAGAATCAATAAATGTTGTGTTTAATTTGTTACCTGAAATAAATTAAGTTTTTATTAAGTTAAAATAAATAGGTACTCTAAGCGCCTCCGCCCACTGAGGCAACTGAAAACTCTCAACTGCCAACAGTCTTTGTATGACAATGTGATGGCCCGCACACTTAACAATCACACAAAACCCCGTTGTCAATGGTAACGCAAGCGGTAACTGGCCCTGCTGATTGCGGTGGTCGGCCATTGCTAGTTGCCAGCTGTCAGCTGATTGTTCTTCATCTATGGTTAAACAAGCTTTTTGACAAATCAAGATAAAGAAACCAGCCAGTTTTAGTTTGTTTTCAGTTGCCTCAGTGGGCGGAGGCGCTAAGTTCAAAAAATGAAATTGAGCTGTTGACTAAGCACGAAATGTTCGGCATACTACACCATTGACAGTTCGAATTGATTCAAATCATGTTGACCAACGCACATTATTTGAAAAGCCGTTCCATACAAAATATATGAAAAAAAATATTTTCTTCATAATTATTTTTTCCGTGATTTTTTCCGATGTTTTAATAGTTATTCTGTTAATCGGGACGGAGACAAATCTAACAAATTAAATATCATAAAAATCGGCCCAGCCGTTCTTGAGTTATAAATGTTGTAACTAACCCGACTTTGTTTTATATATTAAAATAATATCACAATAGTTTTATAGTTGAAATTTTGTTTTTAATTTAGTCGTAAAATTCATGACACAAGATTGACGACTAAAAGTCATGATTCATGATATACCTCGGGTAAAGTGACTAATAGACGGCTAATGACCACTGGCCACGATTACCAGCAAATCAATGGTGATTGATTGATTAATTCACTTCATTAATGATGCTTTCATTCAATTACCGTACTGTTCATACAAGTTCATATTTCATACAGAAATTAAATGAGGCTAATCGATTTATTACCGTGTCCGCATTTATTTGTTAGCGCCAAGAGAATAAGTTAATAAATTGTCACAATTCCTACGCTTTGATCCTTGGATTTTTTTTTTATTTAAAAAATTATTAAAAATATTTTATTCGAAGATTTTACATTATATTCTATAGAGTTTTTACGTAGAGTGCTTATGTCTTACGGTGATCAGCTTCATAAAAAATACAGCAGTAGTATGAAAATATACGAGGGTCAGTCAAAAACTAATGTCTCCTATGTTTTTCTACTTAAGATGATAGACTTCGCTTTTCGGCCCATACAAAAAGGACGCCCGGGAAAAAACACTTTTCTACATCGAAAATTGCACAAAATGAATATATTTTTTTTATATTGCCTTCTAGAGGGTAAAAACTATGTCGGTATGTTTTCGAATTTTCGATGCAATTCGTATTAACGTAAACATTCACTGTCAAACATGTACGATTTATCAAAAAATATTATTTAAGGAAAAAGTGCTGCTAACTCAACTCTAATAAAGAATTATAAAATTATAAAAAGCTACCGACGTAGCTCCTTCTTTCTAAAAAATACATATTTATTAAAATTTCAATTTCGTGAAAGTTTCGGTGTAGAAAAGTGTATTCTCCATAAACCCCTTTTCGAGCGATTTCTGTAGGTAAATTTGAGCGTTGTCTCATTCGTACATTTCGCATTCGCATGTATTGTAAGTGTGCGTTAGCTTATTGTGAGCGGGACAGAATGACAGACGCGGGTGTTTCGCGTGTGGTTCAAAGTCTAGCCTCTTAAATAAATTTGTTAAGTGAAAAAATTGAATTTGGCGCTATTCATCCAACCTTCTTCTACAATCTACTGCAGTAGTATCTTTCTGCGTCATAATAATAAGTTGGACACCCACGATTGGTTGTCCAAATTAATAGTTACAGTTTTTCTTATTATTTAAGAACTAACTTTATAAATGACTAGCTGATAACCGGCATGCGTTGAAAAGCAATTTACATAAAGATTTTTTCTCTTTGCATGTCCTTTCCCATTTGACCTCGTTCCCCTTCCGCCTTCTCTTCCCCTCCCGCGTCTCCTTCCCCTCCCCATTTCCCTTTCACCTTTATCGCGTTTCCCCTCCCCTCTACCGCTGTCATCCTTCTCGCGACCGCCCCTCACGCCTACCCCTTCCACCTTCTCCGCCTTCACCCCTCCCTCAACCCCCTCCCGCGAACCTTCTCCATAATTCCCCTCCGCCCTTTCCGGATTCCCCTTCCCGCCTTTTATCCCTGCCACTAAACTCCATAAAATACACCCATTTGTCAAACAACCACTTGTGACCTATTCGATTTTTTTTTGCACTTTCATATCGCCAGAACTCACCAATATAGAGGTATAGTAACCTTTGCTGGCATGTTCCTATAAATAGTATAGGAAATAATTTCAAAATGCCAGAGCTGTCTATGCTATAACTATCGCGGGCATGCGCACATCAAATCATCAAAGTTTTATCGCAAACGGATGAACGGTATGGCAGCGCATAAAATACGAACAAACAAACATTAATTTTTCTTTATAAGATTGTAAGAAAATACCTAAAGTAAGACAGAAAACCAGAAAATAAGAATAAAAGCGTTTTAATACGCTCAAAATGCATGAAAAATTCTTGACATTTCTGCTAGAATGAATTCATAACACAACAAAAAATGTGCAAACTGTAACTGACGCCAAGGAAAGTTCTGGTAAATATGAGATTTTTGCAAACATTTTGTATTTTGCTTTTTCTCAAATATGAAATACCTGATTTAACTAAAAAAGACAAATAACATATAATTTCCAACTGTTTAAAAATGTTGTACAACTTCAAACTGATGATAATGTAATTTTTTTAATGTGTAATTAATAATTTGGACACCCACAAAACTTTTGGTGATCAGGCCTGAAAAGCCACCTTCGCAACATTTCCGAATTGTGATATGTAGGTACCATAGTCCCACCGGCTTCGAGCAATCAAAACTTTTTGGCAACAACATTATTTTATTGAAAAGAAAGACAAATATATCCAAGTAACAAATATCCCTAAAATATGTGACAATCTCCTACTAACACCCACAGTAAGCGGAAAATGTTGTTTGTGTCGTGATGGAGGACTTAGCCAGCCGATGAGTTGAACTTACGAACCACATGTGATGCCAAATCATCTGCTACCGATCGGACGATATTAGATGTTTTGATTGGGATGATGATATGAAACGACGGTTGTAAAATGACCATAGATAAAATGACGGTTCTACGTACGAGTGTGAGTTAATTTAAATACCAAGCTGATAATAATGTATTTTTGTTGTTCCAGGGAGGAAAAGTGATTGCCATAAGACGAGAGGACCAGTCAGTATGGGAGAGAAGAGCGCCATTTTCCCCGACCAACGTCATGAAACTCACCAGGCAGAATGTCAAAGTCATAGTTCAGCCCTCCAACAGAAGGGCGTACCCGATGCAAGTAAGATAAAAAATTAAGCTATAAAAATTATATTTATACAAAAAACAGACAAACAACTCCAGATTATGGAAAATCTGACAATATTAATTTGAAATCTACATATTATTATAGTCATAGGTACATACATACACGCAGTAAGTTAGCAGATGCATCCACCGCTAAAACCTAGACAAACATCACCCCATGAACCCGGGCACCCTTGCTAAGTTACCAAACGTGGCGTACCACTTGGAGTGACCTACAGCAGAGGTGTTGGTTATCGAATACAATAGTATTATAATACGTTAGTGTTAGCGCCAATATTTATTATTGCATAATATTAGGTATTTGTTTTATTTAAAAAATAATTACAATGAAAGTTTCTGCACGGAGAAAAATGTTATTCTACAATACGATCATTTTATTCGTAAAACGGTTAAAAACGGGACTCAAGTTCTTACGAACAAATTAACAGGGTTTCAATGTTTATTGGCGGGAAAATGTTAGAATATTTGGTTGGTATTCGTACGAAATTTGTTCTAATACTTAATAATAATATTTTATTCTTACATTTTCCCGCCAATAATCACTGAAACCCTGTTAATTTGTGCGTAAGAACTTCAGTCCCGTTTTTACGAATAAAATGATCGTATTTTAGAATAACATTTTTCCGTGTGTGTACTCTAAGCATCTACCGCGATGATAGATACCGCAAGGTAGTCTGAAACATTGTCCGAAGGTGCATTTTACCCATAAATTTATTATTTTTCACACTTATGCAGGTATGTTTTTATTATTTATGTAGGTATATTTTATACATATGTATTTATACTTAACGAGATGTATAGGATAGCACTAACCACCCCATATTCTGGAATAAATATTATTATTTACTAATTCATATCCCAAAAGAAAAATGTTGTCATTTTTACTCCATAACATTTTTTTTACAATCGGATTAACATCAGTGTTAACACGTTGCAGCAATACATAAATGCAGGCGCAATAATACAAGAGGACATCAGCGAGGCTTCGGTTATCTTCGGGGTGAAACAGACCCCAGTGGATGCGCTCATCCCCAACAAGACCTATTGCTTCTTTTCCCACACCATCAAGGCGCAGGAGGTTAACATGCCGCTACTGGATGCCATCTTGGAAAAGGTAATTTCTGTGAAATAATAATATAAGGCTTGAAGATTAGATTAGTTGGAATTAAGCAAGTACGTATGTAGGAACCTAATGGCTTAATTAAACTCGACCTTTCAACGATCGGTCATACTCGAAAAAATAATATTTGCTGACCTTGAACATTTGTCGTTGATACTCGTTGTAACTGGTAACATGTCGCTTGCTGAGGGTTGGTTTGTACTATGTCCATTTTTGTTTGTTTTTAAAACTGTGAATGCAGTAATATTAATCATATTTTTATCTACTATATCCACACAAAAAACAATCAGTGGGAACATACATTTTGAACATCACTTTTTGTTCTATCTTCATGGTAATTACAAAAAAAATGAGGATTGGAGTGTACTTTGTCCATTGGCCAATCCTAATTTTTTACTATTATTTATTAAAACCTTATTTACGGGTAAGTAAAAATTACCAATGTATGATTACTCCATATATTTTATTTATTCATACGACAATTTCTAATGAAGTTTTTTTATTCACCAGATTTACAGGAACGGGTTTAGTTTTTCCCATAGGAAAAACTAAACCCTTTCATACACTTTTCCATATAAATGATCATCTAGTAAATCCACGTTATGCAAGTGTATTATATAAGTATAATTAATACAAAACAATACAAGAACAACACGTTAATCTACCAAACTATTAAATGGGAATATAATTCACCGTCTCCAGATATTTTCATATCAGAGGGTTCGGCTCTGTGGAATTCCTAATTTGACCGATAAATCCTACTGATCCCTCAATATAAATATTTAAAAAATCTTTCGTAATTCTACATGTATTTAAAATGACTGATTTTTGCATTTTTATATACAAATTCTTTGACAAATCTAATATGCCTAAATTTTTAATAAGAGAGCTAGGTATAATGCCAGTAGCCGAAATAACAAAAGGTAATATTTTTATAGTCTGAGAATGCCAAATTCTTTTAATTTCATTTCCTAAATCTGTATACTTTCTTATTTTTTCAGAAACAGATTTTTGAATATTACAGGAATTTGGAATAGCTACATCAATAATATAAGTTATTTTTTTAATTTTGTCATGTAAAACTATATCAGGTCTATTATGACCAATTGGTCTGTCTGTTAGTATAGTTTTATCATAGTAAATTTTAAAGAAATTATTTTCTAAAAATGAATTTGGTTCGTATTCATAATATGGTACTATATTACGACAGTCAATCAAGTTATGTTTAATTACCAAACTTTGGTGAATTATTTTTAAAACCTGATTATGCCTAAATGTATACTCAGACGGCGCTAATATAGAACATCCTGATATAATGTGTTCTATAGTTTCCGGAAATATTATTTATTATTATTATTATTATTAAATTTTTTTTTTTTTTTTTATTCACTAGATTTACAGGAACGGGTTTAGTTTTTCCCATAGGAAAAACTAAACCCTTTCATACACTTTTCCATATAAATGATCATCTAGTAAATCCACGTTATGCAAGTGTATTATATAAGTATAATTAATACAAAACAATACAAGAACAACACGTAAATCTACCAAACTATTAAATGGGAATATAATTCACCGTCTCCAGATATTTTCATATCAGAGGGTTCGGCTCTGTGGAATTCCTAATTTGACCGATAAATCCTACTGATCCCTCAATATAAATATTTAAAAAATCTTTCGTAATTCTACATGTATTTAAAATGACTGATTTTTGCATTTTTATATACAAATTCTTTGACAAATCTAATATGCCTAAATTTTTAATAAGAGAGCTAGGTATAATGCCAGTAGCCGAAATAACAAAAGGTAATATTTTTATATTCTGAGAATGCCAAATTCTTTTAATTTCATTTCCTAAATCTGTATACTTTCTTATTTTTTCAGAAACAGATTTTTGAATATTACAGGAATTTGGAATAGCTACATCAATAATATAAGTTATTTTTTTAATTTTGTCATGTAAAACTATATCAGGTCTATTATGACCAATTGGTCTGTCTGTTAGTATAGTTTTATCATAGTAAATTTTAAAGAAATTATTTTCTAAAAATGAATTTGGTTCGTATTCATAATATGGTACTATATTATGACAGTCAATCAAGTTATGTTTAATTACCAAACTTTGGTGAATTATTTTTAAAACCTGATTGTGCCTAAATGTATACTCAGACGGCGCTAATATAGAACATCCTGATATAATGTGTTCTATAGTTTCCGGAAAAGCCATACATTTTCTACATAAATCATCAATTTGATTTGGATCTTTGATTATATGCTTCCTATAATTTTTGGTATTAATTACTCTATCTTGAATAGCAAGCATAAAACCTTCTATTTCTGCGCTCAACTCTCCAATACTCAACCATTTGTTTGACGAAAGTTTGTCAACATACGTTTGGTTGAGATAATTGAAGTGTTTTGCATGAATAATTTTATTTGACCAGGAATCTAATAATTCCTGGTTGGTATTTATAAAAATGTTGGCATTCTCGTCGTATAAATTTAAAGGTGAAATATTTCTGTCTGCCTTGCAAATTATTTTATGCAGCTCTGAGCTATTAGCTTTTCTATGAAAAAAATTTCTTAACATTTCTACCTGATTTTGTTTTAAAGAAGTTATTTTGACTATACCTCTACCTCCTAAATTTCTAGGTAAATTAGCTCGTTCTATAGCTGAATTTGGATGATGACAATTAAACTTTGTTAACGTAGTTCTAATTAATCGTTCTAAGCTATCTAAATCTGTATTAGACCATTTAATTATACCAAATGAGTACGTTAATAGAGGTATTGCCCAACTATTTATTGCCTTTACTAAATTTTTAGCAGATAGATTGCATTTTAAAATTTTTCTTATCCTAGTTTGAAATTTAATCCTAATTTCATTTTTAATACTAGTATGATCTAATCTATTCGATTGCGGGTATCCTAAGTATTTATAAACCTCATCCCCTTTCATACTTTTAATTTTGAAATTTCTAAATATACCCTCATCTCCATCTATAATTTTGCCTTTCTCTATATGGATCGTTCTACATTTATCTAGACCAAAAGTCATTTTAATATCATCTGAAAAATTTTTAACTACCTTAATCATTTTCTCTAAATTTGATTCAGAATTTGAAAATAATTTTATATCATCCATATATAATAGATGCGAAATTGTACTACTCTCTCCTGTATTTCCCTTAATTTTTATTCCAAACTTGCTTTTTATTAACATTTTGGATAGAGGATTTAATGCTAAGCAAAACCAAAGAGGACTCAACGAGTCTCCTTGAAAAATTCCTCTTTTTATTGAAATGCCCGGTACTACTATTTTCTTACCCTTTAAATTGATAAATAAATCTGTATTCCAAAATGACATAATATTTTCTAAAAAGCTAATAATCATTGGATTAATTTTATATATATTTAATACTTTGATAAGCCACGAGTGCGGGACACTATCAAAAGCCTTTTGGTAATCTATATAGCAAGTATGTAAATTACGTTTTTTATTTTGAATCTGTTTTAGAATTACAGAATCAATAACTAATTGTTCTTTACATCCCATATGTTTTCTGCGACAACCTTTTTGTTGTTCAGATAAAATATTTTTTTCATCTAAATGATTATATATTAAGTCTGTCAAGCAAGAGGTTAAAATTTTATATATTGTCGGTAAACATGTAATGGGTCTATACTGAGAGGGATTATTAATATTTTCGCTTTTAGGCAACATATAAGTAATGCCCTTAGTTAGAAAATTTGGAATATTTTGAGTTTGTCTAACAAATTTTGAAAGATGTTTTGCCAAAAGAGGATGTAACGTAGTCAGACGTTTGTACCAAAAATTATGTATCCAATCGCAACCCGTGGCTTTCCAATTATGAGTATTTTTAATAATTTTGGCTAACAATTCAACCGATATATCAGAAAAACTCATTTTTTCAATGTCTGAACAATTGAGTTCTTCATTTTCTATCCAGGGACCTGACTCATTGTGTTTTATATCTTTACTCCAAATTTTAGTCCAAAAATCGTGCATATCTGTTTTAGATGGCAACGGAATATTATTATTAGAAATAATATTTTTTTTATCGTCAAGTTTGGAATAAAATATTTTCTCATTTTTCTGGAATAATCTGTTATTATTTTTTTTATTATACGTATAATTATATCTTTTTAATCTACTAGCTTTTACACCTAATTTTTGTTTTAATAAATCCAATAAATCATTGATTATATTTTCATTATTATTACTATCAATGCTATAACCAAATTTTCTCCCAATTTCGTCTA
This sequence comes from Limnephilus auricula, assembly GCA_951813805.1. Taxonomy (NCBI): domain Eukaryota; kingdom Metazoa; phylum Arthropoda; class Insecta; order Trichoptera; family Limnephilidae; genus Limnephilus; species Limnephilus auricula. The sequence continues at coordinate 17,436,350 of OX638395.1, read as the reverse complement.
CATGTCTCAAAATATTCCTACTTCTATTTCCATTTTTATATTCTATATTTATTCATTATTTATATTTATTTATATTATTTATATTTATTTATATTATTTATATTATTTATTTATATTATTTATTTATATTATTATTATTTTATTATTTTTCTTTTTTCTTTTTTTTTTTTATTCACCAGATTTACAGGAACGGATTTAGTTTTTCCCATAGAAAAAACTAAACCCTTTCATACACTTTTCCATATAAATGATCATCTAGTAAATCCACGTTATGCAAGTGTATTATATAAGTATAATTAATACAAAACAATACAAGAACAACACGTTAATCTACCAAACTATTAAATGGGAATATAATTCACCGTCTCCAGATATTTTCATATCAGAGGGTTCGGCTCTGTGGAATTCCTAATTTGACCGATAAATCCTACTGATCCCTCAATATAAATATTTAAAAAATCTTTCGTAATTCTACATGTATTTAAAATGACTGATTTTTGCATTTTTATATACAAATTCTTTGACAAATCTAATATGCCTAAATTTTTAATAAGAGAGCTAGGTATAATGCCAGTAGCCGAAATAACAAAAGGTAATATTTTTATAGTCTGAGAATGCCAAATTCTTTTAATTTCATTTCCTAAATCTGTATACTTTCTTATTTTTTCAGAAACAGATTTTTGAATATTACAGGAATTTGGAATAGCTACATCAATAATATAAGTTATTTTTTTAATTTTGTCATGTAAAACTATATCAGGTCTATTATGACCAATTGGTCTGTCTGTTAGTATAGTTTTATCATAGTAAATTTTAAAGAAATTATTTTCTAAAAATGAATTTGGTTCGTATTCATAATATGGTACTATATTACGACAGTCAATCAAGTTATGTTTAATTACCAAACTTTGGTGAATTATTTTTAAAACCTGATTATGCCTAAATGTATACTCAGACGGCGCTAATATAGAACATCCTGATATAATGTGTTCTATAGTTTCCGGAAATATTATTTATTATTATTATTATTATTAAATTTTTTTTTTTTTTTTTATTCACTAGATTTACAGGAACGGGTTTAGTTTTTCCCATAGGAAAAACTAAACCCTTTCATACACTTTTCCATATAAATGATCATCTAGTAAATCCACGTTATGCAAGTGTACTATATAAGTATAATTAATACAAAACAATACAAGAACAATACGTTAATCTACCAAACTATTAAATGGGAATATAATTCACCGTCTCCAGATATTTTCATATCAGAGGGTTCGGCTCTGTGGAATTCCTAATTTGACCGATAAACCCTACTGATCCCTCAATATAAATATTTAAAAAATCTTTCGTAATTCTACATGTATTTAAAATGACTGATTTTTGCATTTTTTTTTTTTTTTTTTCACCAGATTTACAGGAACGGGTTTAGTTTTTCCCTTTAGTTTTTTTTAGGAAAAACTAAACCCTTTCATACACTTTTCCATATAAATGATCATCTAGTAAATCCACGTTATGCAAGTGTATTATATAAGTATAATTAATACAAAACAATACAAGAACAACACGTAAATCTACCAAACTATTAAATGGGAATATAATTCACCGTCTCCAGATATTTTCATATCAGAGGGTTCGGCTCTGTGGAATTCCTAATTTGACCGATAAATCCTACTGATCCCTCAATATAAATATTTAAAAAATCTTATTAAAAAAAAAAAAAAAAAAAAAAAAAAAAAAAAAAAAAAAAAAAAAAAAAAAAAAAAGAAGAAATAGAAGGTTTTATGCTTTTATTATTATTATTTCATTATTTTATTATTATTATTATTATTATTTTATTTTATTATTATTTATTAAAACCTAATGTACGTGAATGTTAAATTATTATTGTTTGATGTGCCATATGATGAAATTACTGTTGGTTTGGGAACCAACATTAAATATGGTCATGGTACAAACCAACATTCATTTTCTTGCTATTTTGTTTTTAGAAAGTGTCCTTTTACGTTTTTGATTATGCTTTTATTCAATTAAAATTCGACCAATTATGTTGTTCTTTTATTTATATGTAGATTAACCCTTGTGTTTTATATTATTATTTCTAACAATTAGTTTGAAGTAAAGGAAACAAAAATAGATTTTTTTTAAACTTCAAACCTCGTTTTCTCAATACGAGTTTTTGTGGACATAGTACAAACCAACCCCCAGCAGGCGATGTATGTATATTGTTTAGCTATAAGCATCTTTAATACATGGAGTGATTATACTTGAGTATTTGTGATTATACTATAGTGAGGTTTAGATTTTAAAGCCTTCGTAAATGGTGGCCGGGAGCCATGGCCTGTATTACAATCGGCCTCGGCATCAAGAAACGTGGCGTCATGTTTTTTGACAGGTAAATTGATATTCCAAAACTTCATAGCTAACGAAGGAATTGACGCTGGCTGCTGTTGACTAAACCGAAAACTTCCATAGGAAAAAAACTTAGTAAACTTATTTTACTCCGCTTCCAGAGTAATACGGAAAAAAAATCTCATTCAAACACTTAGATTTAGCTTTATTATTACGAAAAGTGAGTATTTATATCGGGGAAACGAAAAAATATGCATTTTACATTTTAATTTTGTTAAATTTAATTGACTTACGCGATATAAAAACTGTACTACGTCACATTCATACTTCATAGACAATCAAAGCTGTCAATCATAGAATAATAACTATTGCCATGCAAAAGAAAAATTTATCCATGTTATGAAGTGATTGCATTATTGACAAGTTTGAACCTGTATTTATAACAGAATAACATGAAATAAAGGTATTAGAATAATTACATATACTCTGCTTGCCATATAAACTTTTCAAAATCTGGGACTATATCTAAAAAGTCCCTCAAAAGTTAGCAGTACATATAATCCATAAGATAATGAATCGCAGCTTCCGCAGCTTGAACCTCAACCCAGTACCTGCCGGTACCAGTAGTACCGGAAATAATTGGAATTAGCTACATTTGTTTTTATTTTGACAAGATTTTATTTTATAAATTTGGTAAAGCCGACAAATGTCATATTTGTTTGTCTACTAATTAAAAAAGGAATATTCCATTATTCTGTGTATATTGAACTTCGACAAGGAAGTGAATCGGACTTGTAAAATTTTACGAAATTTTTTTTTGAGTTAAAACCTTCTCACATGCACTATTTGAGAGTTTTAGCAACCTCAGACAAACATATTTTCCGCCTAATTGTATAAGTTTCCTTAATTCTTAAGTTTCCTCATGGCAAACTTCTGTCAACTGATAAAATATTTAACAATTATAATAAGCAATAATTATTAGCCTGAAACATTCATCTATGTTGAAAAAACCTCCCGAGAAAAGTTACATGCCGCCGACGGGATTCGAACCCGCGCCCCTCTGATTGCCGGTCAGGAGCTCTAAAATATTTAAATAATAAATAAAATATTTCTCTGGGAAACTTTACATAGGTACTTATGAGTCACACGTTATAAGTTATGAATATGAAACTGAACTTTCCCTTAGTACCAATAAATTGATTTGATTTGACAAAATTTCGTTTATAATCATAGAATAATAAAACACGCATTAAAGTTTTTGGGCATGTGGTTAATATCCTTTATATCACTAGAAAGTTTATTTTATCCTTCCGAACATCTCCTGTTCACTACACAATTCCTATTATTCCAGTAATATTTTCAGACAGGAATAAAATGCCTTTCCTCGTGTTTACTCTGCAGCAGACAGAGGTACAAAAACTGCTCCGTAACACAGAACATGACCTACATTCATTTCTTGGATGCCCTGTCCCAACAAGTGAAATAATGTAGCATTCGCTCTGCATTAGTTTTGCGTTTCAACAACGAGTCTAAATATTTGAAATAATCCCATAAATGTTTGAAAGGCGAGTGAAATTATAATATGTCGTCGTTGCATGCACAATATATCCCGTGTGACGTTTTTGGCGAAAATAAGTTATAACAACATTCGATTCGGATTTTTATTATTTAATTCGGTTTCCGAAATAATTAAATCCCATTTTTCATTTCAATTTTTCATCATTTTAAGGGCAACTTTGGCAATTATTTGAGAGTTAATGGTAAGTATTTAAAAAGCTCTATTTGCTATATAAACACGTATAAAATAATAAAATAATAAAACAAAAATAAAATATGGTTTTATGGCATAAAATCAAATTATACGTTTTTATAAAAAAAATTGTCGTATTTTTATTAAAAATTCTACCCAAGGTAATGTTTTTTATGATATGTATTTTTCAATATATTAATTAACTCTGTAGGTAGAGCAAGAATATGGCATGCAAAGTGAACAAACGGTATTGCTTTGGATTTTTTTAAATATAATACCAATAATACGAATAGTTGTTGCTCAGAGTCTTACTGTAAATGAATAAACTAAAATTAAATTCGTTGCTGGCAAGTAGCAGCCTCTGTGGTCGAGGGGTAAGTCCCTCGACTAGCGTTCGAGGATGCGAGTTCAAATCGCAGCGTGCGCAAGTAAATTTTTTGTTTGATTGATTTGTGCTATTTAACAATTCAATAATTCAAAAAAAATAATGTAAGGTATATTTGCGGCTCATTCCAGTGTAAAAGATACTCTCAGTATCGTCCCGGTATTAATACTATAGTAGATTTTTTTAAAAATACTAACGCGCTCCCTCTAACATACACACACCTATCTCCTTTTCAAACAGTTTCACCAGGTTTTTCCAACCATATTCAGTAATATTCTTATTTTTAAACGCTTACTACGGAGTCTTAAGTGTAGATACGTAATAGAAAACTTTGTTAACTATTTGTATAATTTTTTTTTGATTTATGAACTGTATAAGGTTTTGTGTTTGTTTTAAAAAATTACCTTAATATTATCATATTCATAAAAAATTAAATAAAATATCGAAAGACTTTTAATACAAAAATTGAGTACGGTTACCCCAAGTGACTTTAAATTGTAGGGTGTTTTTGTGTGAGCTAGCAGTGGATACAGTTGATGCGGGAAGAGAAATAAATGATTGTAATTTTGCATTTCAGAATATCCGACTGATAGACTACGAGAAGCTGGTGGATGAGAAGGGGAACAGGGTGGTAGCATTCGGGAAGTACGCTGGGGTGGCGGGGATGGTCAACATCCTGCACGGACTCGGCCTGCGGCTACTGGCCCTTGGACACCACACCCCGTTCATGGTGAGTACAGATCGTCAACCTTCTTCCTGATAACTTCAAAACTGAAACCCAACTCCATTCTTTCAAACCACAAATAATACTGTGGATTCTTACATCTGCAATAAATTTCAATCACAGTACCCATACATTGTACATTATAACCACTTAAAGATCTTCATATGTGTCTTACGTTCCGTATTTATTTCAAGTGTCATTTTAAGTATCATTTTAAATATTTATATATCAAACTAAACTGCGTACCTTAAGAGGGTATTACCAGAGAACACCGGAAATTAGTCCTTTTTAAATCCAATTATATTTTACTCTATTTACTCTATTACTCGTATTGACTCTTTTTTACAAAAAAACATAAATTGATTTTGAAAAATTGTTATTTTATCTGGTGCAGTTGAGAGTTTTAAAATTTTTAAAAACTAAGTGTATTTTTAATATACTAAGGTATTACCGTTGGTCGTTGGCAGATTTTTTCAATTTTCAAACGATAGATTCTATTGAACAACACAAATTTCAAATCATATAATCACACAACAAAATAATTCAATATATAATCTAGTAAACACAGTTTTTAGAATTGAAATTTTAGTTAAATTAAAATCATTAAAAAAATAAATCCGAGAACGTGTTTTGTGACAAAAATGCCTCAGTTTTTCTATTTATTTAAGGTCTTACAAACTAAAATATTACAAATTTTTTTTACACACTTATTTTGTTGAGACATTATTGAAAAGTCATAAACACTTATGATCGTTAAGTCAATTAAAACTTTACACAAATCATATATTATGAAAACTATTTTCCCCTCAATTCACCGATATTGTTGAGCGAACATTAAAATCAGCAACGCTGGTGATAAGAGTTTGCATTGCATTTATTTGAACACAAAATTGAACCAATTTGTAACGTGAGCTCTCCTCTATATAGGTATATTGAAAATAAATTACAGAACTATAATAATATGTCTCTTTAAAAGCTAACAAAAAAATAAACTTTTCACTAACCGACCGGATTTTTTTTTGTTATTCTCAAATGTAAACCAAGGATTTAAAAAAGCCCCAATCATTTAGTAAATATCACAAAAATAAATACTTTGAACAAAAAAGGTTGTTATTCAGATTTCTCTAAGCGTGAGATTAAAACGGTCGTTAGATTTTGTAAAATAACCGTGATGCGGGATAAAAGCTTCTAGAAAATAGAAAAATTCATTAATAATTTAGGATTTGTCTCGTGGATCTAGCATTTCATTGAAAATTAATGGAGTATTCCAGAAAGAACGAAAGATTCTCTTTAAAAATATGAAAAATACTTCGAGAAGAAAACTGGACAGCATAGGTAATTGATTTTCTACCTGAGAACTTATATCATAGGATAGGTCAGGTTATGTGTGTACGGCCAAACTAAAGTAGTCAACTTTGCTTCAAATCAAAGAGTAATCCTCCACCAGGGTCGGAGAAATGTACGTTCTAATAAAAAAATAAACGTATGCTTTTAAAATAAAATAAAAATATGATTTTCTAACTGGTCTGTTAGTGATATTTTGTGCTTGTTGGAATTTGTTTTTTTTTGGTCAAACATATGGTTTAGTAGTGTTTTAACGTATAATTGTCGTATATCTAGTACGTCACAACTGTTGAATAATTGGTCTGTATCAGTCAGTTGTATTACCTTTAAGATCGATTTCTGTGCGATTTCTATGTGATCGATAGCCGAGTTCGTTGCTCCTCCCCAAGCAATTTTTCCATATCTATTATTGATTGTGAAAAATATATTGTTTTCATTTGTTTTATTTTATATACGTTTCTTGTGTTTAGGAAAATGTGTATTGTCTTGAGGAGTTTATTTGTGATCTATTTGATGTGATGTGTCCATCTAAGGTTATGGTCAATTACGATTCCTAGATACTTTATTTATTCTTTTTTTCTAGACGAGGGCAATCGCAGATGTTGGTGTGCATATATTATATATTCAGTCGGAAGTATGCACAATGATGAAATATAATAATATGACAAATACAATGTACGTCGGGGATAAGCTGCAACACAGACGTGAATACATTATGGCCACCATAATGTATTCTCTAAGGCTTATAATAGACACTGCCTGTTCTAAGAAACTAATCATGACATTAAATTTTATTTTTTGATGCATAATATCAATTTGTAAAGATTTTTTAATAACATTATATTAATTAATTTGCATTGCTTTAATACATTTCGGATATTTGATATGTAAAAGACTTGAAGAAGTGGCTCATTTTGACAGTAATAAAAAGACCAAACTTTGAAAATTTGCGAAAGTGTAAAAAAAAAAAATCGAATCTACAAATAATCATATACACTAGTTGTCCCCATTCTTGCTGAAAATATAACAGTACGTAGGCTATAGTTAGCAAGGAAAAAACTGTTTCGTAGTGACGTTTGGCAAGTTATTGGCATGCCTATTTGTACATCAATACATACAATTCAACGCAATCGCCGAAATGGCTACGAGCAGGCGGTTTTCTTATGCGCTTATACACAAAGAATTCATCATTATTTAATTCTCATTATTTTGAAAATGCATATTAATAAGTTTGCTAATGATAAAAATATTTTTTTTTTTCAGCATATAGGCCCGGCGCACAACTACAGGAATTCCATGATGGCGCGCCAGGCAATCCGGGACACGGGCTACGAAATTTCATTAGGTTTGTTCCTTTAATATGAATAATGTATTCTGGAATGTTATATGAACGAATATCCCTCGCTTAGCATAAATAAAACAATGCTGAATGATATTTATTGAGCGCGGGCACAGCGACCAAATTTATGCAGGGAAATACAAAAGTGGAGCAAAACGGGGTTTTTACAACAGAATATTTAGACCTTTTCGTTGGAATTTTCGGAATGTTTTGTTGTTTCGCATAAATTCTTAGTAAGGAGGTCTTCTTGATACTTGATACGACTAACAGTTTTTCGTGATGTCCCAATTCAGTCAACTCATTACTTACAATAATTAGCGAAGATTTTCAGAATGTTTTTAGATAGCTCTGGAGCCAAGTAAGAAACTTTCACTAATTTAAACATTTGTTGAATCCATGAGTAAGAAGAATCTAAAAAGGGATCCGGTTATAATCAGCGGAAAAGTAAAACAACTTGTCAGGTTCGATACCTATATTATTAAACCAGGTGCTTTCACAATGCAGCTATTCAGAAGCTTAATTCAAATTCTCGATAAACTCAGATCCTTGACAATTCTGCGGGGACACATCATGTGTTTTTGTTAAAAATCCGGTTATTTTTACGAAAAATATCAACCATTATATTCAAGTTAAGTTTTTAATGACTACCTTATATACTCATAGAAACTTAACATTTCTACATGGGCTGCTAATAAAACCTATATATTATATTAAAATGATATGTGAAAATTAACATGTATATTAAAATTACGTAGGAAACCACTTGTAGTAAGTTTTTAATAATCAGTTTGGCTTGGATAAAATGGCAAATTGTGAAAAAATTTCTTTGGAATTATATTTATGTAGGTATAATTCGAACGTAGGGGTAAATTTTTGTTCGGGTTTAATGTTTCAGATATGACAGAAAAAATCATTATGTTTTTAATAAACCAGATACTGTTTTTGTAACAACTATTAAAACAACGCAAAAGCTTTCAAAATAATTCATCTAAGAAGACAAATTATTCGTTTCTGCAGTTCCTTAAAAAAAATCGTAATAAGATGTTTTTTATTCATGGTAAAGACTTGATTATAGAGAAAAAACAACGCTGGATATGACGTGCTCAGAAAAAAACATTTTAAGTCTTTGAGAACAATATTTTTTTACTCAAAATAAAAATTCTGTAAATATTTGTTTTTCAAAATTTGATACGGATATAAAACATTTTTTAAAAATTACATAATAACTTATTATAAATATTAGATAGTTCATATTTTTTATTTGGTCCTCTTAAAGAGTTCCTGTCCTGAGGCGGGCTAGGTTATACTACTGGAGCGATTTCTGTCCAAATTTGGACCCCTTTCATTTTTCTAAGATTGCTTTCGGTCCAAAAATGGATCGATTTTCGTACCATTCGTAAAACATTTATCGTAATTATTTGAAACATTTTCATGGCCAGAAATTTATTCTATCAAATAGTTGATAAAATAGACTTTATGTCTATGGCCTTATCGATTGTCTTTCAATTATTCTCGAAGGTGTTTTGGCAGTTCGAAAGTATCCGTACTTCAAAATATTTTTAAAAATTCAAACTTTTGATTTGATGTACACGTATGTATAAAAAATCGGTTTTGTAGTATATATTTGCATCATTATATGAAAATATAAATATAGATATTAAAAATATCCACTGACGGCAATTTCAAATCACTAAAGCACAAATTTCGCGCATGTATATAAAGTAATTTTTTTTCTATCCATTTAGAAAATACAGAATAATTATCAAAATTTAGTTGAATTCATTGGTTGTATAGCACTTTTATAAATGTTTATATACACAAATGTGTAGTAATGATTTTTTATTGTGGGCGGAAAATTTTCCAAATCTAACTAACTAACCATCACGCCGTTTTCCCGCAGGGGTAGGCAGAGAGGACGGACCGCCAAACACCTCGGTCTTGGCACACACTCTTTGCCTCATTCACATTCATACATCGTCCCATACATACTTTTCTATTTTTCTGACTCTTGAAATGGCCCGACTCAAGTATACTACTTCTTATACCATTCACACTTGCATCATATATTCTCCTTACGCTCCTTTCTTTGTTCATTCGCTCTAATTTTCAAAATCAATTTTCAAAAGTGGCGAGCGCTCAAGGCGATTGTTTATATTTCTTTTTTTTTTAAATGCAACTAGTCTTGATATTTTCATGAAGAGTTCAAAGAATATAATCAAGCAATCATAACGTTTCTAAAAATAAATGTGTGTGAATATGACATCAACTGTAAAAAATATGATTCAAAATATTAGATTATTTACCTAATAGAAAATTAGATTGGATAATGATTTTACAGTTATTTAATAAAGAGCTACATTAAAATGCAAATTGCATAGAAATCAGGAAAAAAACTAGGGAAAAATGGTGAAAGCTTTTAAAATGTAGAGAACCAAATATTTTCTTGAAAATTCATAAAGCTATAGCAAACGCGAAAGAACTGATGACCCAATATCCGTTATTATAGTCGCCGACTAGCGAAATGTTTGACTGCAAATATTAATATTTATGAACATATAAAACGGTACCGTTTTACGGTAACGTATAGTGAACTACGTACCTGCATGGGCGTTTAATATGTCGACTATGCCAAGCTAAAATGGCCTAAGTAGTAAAACGAAACTTTTTAAGACGGCGAAAATAAACAATATTACCTATTATGTTTTTTTAAAATCACCATAATTTTTTTATTATTTATGATTGGCCAAATAATTATATAATAATGTTTACTTTAAAATATTTGTGAAAAAATTATTTTAAATTAAAGATCTTTTTTTTTCGTAAAAATATATTTTTAAAATTTGTTTAGTTCTTACTTAAAAAAACATCAAATTAAATAAATATTGTATCTTATGTGACGACCGGCGTAGTCCAGAGGCAAGGCTTTGGAATCCCATTCCGAAGGTCGCGGGTTCGACCAGGGGGGGGGGGGAATAAATTTTAGGGGATTAATTTGTGTTATTTAACAACAAATTAATTAAAAATTATATATACTATATTTGCGGCACGTTCCAGAGTGAAAGATACTTTCAGTATCGCCCTGGTGTAAGATCACCATTCAGAATTTAAACGTTGCTTGAAATGGCTTTAGCCGTGTTTAGTGACTAGATCTGGATAGCCAGGTACATCCTCACGTTCCTCTTCCCCATATCCCTTCCCTTCCCCGCTTACCTTCAGCCTCACAATACACCCCAATTGGGGATGCCATAGTCTCACTGGCTCCAGACGGGAGCAGTTGGGACTCTTTATTTCCGCTTTTATGCAAAATCACCTTAAGGGCGCTAAGTATAATAACAAAATAGAACAGTATATTTAAAACTAAATGTTTTCTAATAAATTATTTTATAAACTACGAGATATTCGAATTAAGGTTTTGGTATATATACCTACGTTAATTTATAATTTGTATTGCTTTAAGATGTCACGAAAATAACCAAACAACTTCATTGAAAATAATAAAGCCAAGTTTATAATGAACAAAAAAACTTCAATGAAAACAATAATGCCAAGTTAATAATGAACAAACAACTTCAATAAATAATAATGCCAAGTTTATAATGAACAAAACAATTTCAATGAAAATAATAATGCCAGGTTTATAATGAACAAAACAACTTCAATGAAAATAATAATGCCAAGTTTATAATGAACAAAACAACCTCAATGAAAATAATAATGCCATGTTTATAATGAACAATACAACTTCAATGAAAATAATAAAGCCAAGTTTATAATGAACAAAACAACTTCAATGAAAAAAATAATGCCAAGTGTAAAATGAGCAATACAACTTTAATGAAAAGCGATTTATGTATCTCCAAATTACGTAATTTTAGGTATCCTGAAATCTAACCGTTTTTGGCTTATGCCCTTTTGCTATGGATCAGCCATTTTGTAGCAGGAGCATGTGAACAATATGTGAAATATTAATATGAGTTTATTACTTTTGGTTTCAGGAATGATGCCAAAGTCTATAGGACCGCTGACTTTCATTTTTACGGGATCTGGCAACGTGTCGCAGGTCAGTTGGTTTCAATGGAACTTATTAAATACATTTCGGTGATATTCCCGCCGCCTGACCGGCCAGTGAGAGCAAATTATTGAGAACACATGTGGCGATAACAGCTCTTCTATATGAAATACAACTTTTAATATTCGATTTCAAAGCTAACGAGGCAATTTCTGCGTTCTACTCAAGTTTTAATTGAACGCTGTTATGTTATGTGAAGAAGGTCAACATAAATGTTAACAGACGTACCCGACTTAATTTTACCAGTGATTTCAGATATGTTTCTTAACAACCTGTATAAACTAAGTTCGGTATGTTTTATTACTATCATCAATTTGCAATACTGAGGTGAGCCGTGATAAATGTACGGGTGTATTATCATTTGTGGGTAAAGTTACTAGTTTCAAGTTATTTACTGTAAATACAAATTTATACGCCATTGACCCTACTGTTGAATTTTTTATCCGTATCTGGCCTGGAACCTTAGATATCTAAAAAAATCCTAACTCGGTTTACCTGCAAATATTGATATATTCCACTATTAATCGAAAGATTGCAATCTTGAAATATGTTCGTCAAGCAAGAATGCCGTATTTTTTCTACTAGTATTTCATAATACTTAATATTATAGTTCCCTTCGGCACCTGTGCACAGACGGGAGGCACGCCAAATGGGTGCTCAAATATATACCTATGTCTCATTACCGTACTGAATGCTCAATTGTGTTGTGGATCATGGACAAATCTTACCAGTGCAAAGGCATTATATTTATTTATTTACTGGCTTAAGATGATCCACTAGTCCTTGACTCATTCGGAATCAGGCGGAGCAAACGATTTCGGGGCGTTTACCAATAAAAACCCTAATCTCTAGCAAACAACAGTGTTTTGTTATTCCGCAAGTATATTTTTAAAGATCGAAGCGCCGCGTAGACTAAGGCATGTCCGTTGGCCCCGGGTTCGGGGCGTAGACTGAGCGACGAGCTAAAATCCTTCTGTATTATTTTATTTTGTGAAGTTCAGATACAAATATTAAAATGTTTTCCGATCACTCTATAAGAAACTTAATTAGCTACATTATTCAATAAAATAACACCAGAAAAAGGATTTGTAAGTAGGAGATTTTTCACTTTAACCATTTTTTATAGGTCAGACGCATAATTTTTTTCTAAGCTTATTAAAAAGCTTATCAAAAAAATACTCGATCACTTCAAAGGCCAAGATGTGTTCTACTCACAGTATTTAATTGAAGCGTCTATATTATTTCTAAGCGATCAAATTTTCAAAACTAAAACACAAGATTTTGTACGATTTTGAATTTTTTCGCATGTCTTCACCTTAATATTGTTTGCTACAATAGTCTCTAAAATACTCATGTACACTCCTGAACATCACCAAAGATTCCCCAGGGAAAGATCAAAGCCATTTGCTCGTACTATAAACAGATTAAATTATAATTGGTTAACACCAATACAGTGTGATACCAGGTAAACTATCAAAGTGGGTTAGAACTGCACGAATTATTTATCAGCAAACATAAACCGTGCAACATGCATATTATAACTTTTGCGATGGGGAGGTACAAAGTGAGGAGATCGATCGCTGCATTTAAACTGCATTCGGTTTTCAGATGGATCAGCCATATTATACCATAGTTTAGCAGAAGTTAAACTGCATTACAGAATCGAATAATCGAGAAGAGTTCTACAGCTTTACAGCTGGATGGCGCCGTAAGGAATTTTCAATTACTTACATGTTTATTGCCTCGTCAGTTGCTTTCAAACTTTGTCAGTTTCTTCGAGGAGTTTCCTGGAAACTTTTCATATTGCACAAGTTATGTAAATTTTTCCAATTAAACGGGAATTAATTGGCTAACCTTAGTAAACTCTTGACGTTTCAAGTAATTATAACTTGCTTAGTCGAAATCACTTAGGCCCAGTTGTTTCGCAGAAATTCAGTATTACAAATTGTTTTGACATTCATGTATATTCTCATTAATTGGTTGTCCTCTATTGTTTTTTGAGAAAGTTTAAGGGAGTTTACTTTTAAGCAGTTTTGAATATAATAATAATATAATATAATCGTTATTAAGGTTTTTTTTACTATATTGTTGATGAAATATAATAATAGTGTAATCTGGAAAGCTCATTACGTCTCATTTATATAATATAATTATGGTAGGTTCAGACTGGACGACGTACGTACGCATCGCTACTCACACAATGCTTAGCAACCCATACATTTTCTATGAAAATGGCCACAGACATCGCACGTCGCGATGCGTGTGGCAAATGTGATTCTAAAACATAAATTTTCATTGAAAATCTATGGTTGATAATATATAGTATAATAACATTTATATAATATAATAACGACATGTCTCACTATAACGGTGTCATCTGGAAAGCTCATTACGTCTCATTTATATAATATAATAACAGTGTCATCTGAAAATCTCGATATGTCTCACTATAACGGTGTCATCTGGAAAGCTCATTACGTCTCATTTATATAATATAATAACAGTGTCATCTGAAAAGCTCGATGTGTCTCACTATAACAGTGTCATCTGGAAAGCTCATTATATCTCATTGGCCATTCAGCGCATTGATGGGAAGAAAGCTCATATATCTTGGGTGCCACGTTGTGAAACTATACGAGACCGCTAAATATTTAATGATAGTCCCGGTGAACTTTATTAAAGTAGGGACTGAGTGAAACCACTTTGGTAAAGGAATAAGATGAAACAAGGTAAATAAAAGGCATATTATTTTGGGTGTCCACAGTAACAACTGTTTACGAATTTTAAATTGAGATTTTCCAAAAAAGATATTTTGGTTACACCCTGTAGTACATTGTACGAGTACCACGATAATTTGGATGATGCCTGTGAATGTGTGTAGTGGAGTTAGAGAAGGTTGTTTATTTTTCTGTCCTCGATGATACATAACCTGAAGACAGCATCCATCTTCCCCTTGACAGGTTCTTTTATCGTGTTAGTAAAAAAAAAATTGTGAATCCGCCTGGGGCTTTGATTTTAAATAACATATAGTTGTATGAAATAGTTTAAAAATTTGAACCAACAATTTTAGATTATATTCTAGATCGTTATACAACGGTTTAACAATGTAAAATAATCCTCTAAGGAATAGTTAAAGAAATTAGGGTTACAGGTGAAATTACAAAGGCATGCATTTTACAGGTGCACTTTAAAATTACCACGGATGGAATTACGTATGGAGAAAATTACAGATGAAAATAATTACTCACACTTAAATTACACCTACTGGTATTACACACTTAAAAAAACTTCCCTAACTTTTTATCAAATTTTATCAAATACGAAAATTTTATCAAATTTTATCAAATACGAAACTTATTTAACCCACTTAAACAGTTAAAATTTTAACATATTGAAAAACTGATGTTTTTCGTGTGTAATATATTCCGGTAGGTATTACAATTTACTCCATGTATAATTTTGTCCATATGTAATTCCGACCGTGTATGGTTTTGGCAGTTTCAATGATGCTACGTGAAATTCACTTCTTTGTAATTTCGTTCCGACACCAGAAAAGAAATGATTTTATTGCCCATTTTACTCGTTTTAAAGATGAGGTATTTACGTTAACTAACTAACTAACCGTCAAGCCGTTGCTCCGCAGGGGTAGGCAGAGAGGACGGACCGCCAAACAGTCGGTCTTGGCACACACTCCTTGCCTCATTCACATTCATACATCTTCTCATACATACTCTTCTATTATTCTGACTCTTGACATGGCCCGACTCAAGTATCTGATTTACTTGATCGTGCCACATCTTCCTTGGGCGTCCTCGGCTTCTTCTACCGTTCACATTCGCGTCATAAATTCTCTTTACACTCCTTTCTTCATTCATTCGCTCAACATGCCCAAACCATCTAAGCGTCCCTTTCTTCTTACTTATTACGCTCACATCAGCCTTGCATTCTTTTTTATTCTTCTCATTCCTCACACGATCATACATGGTTTTACAACACATACGCCTCAGGGATCTCATTTCTACAGCATTCAGTCTATTTTCAACCTTTCTCTGCCAGTTCCATGCTTCACTGCCATACATCAGGGTAGGTACCAGTACTCCATTGTGGACTGCTAGCTTCGCTTCTGTGGACAACTTTTTGTTGGCTCCAACGGCGTTCAATCCTCCATTAATGGAGTTACCTGCATTTACCCTTCTTTCAATATCCTTACGTTACATATAATAATATCATCGCAGTTGGAGCAATGGTTATCTTAATCTCTCAACCAGTCGAGACGCATTCCAAACCCACAAGAGCATATAAAAACACGCTTCTTGTATATGGGTTAGTTCACACATAATTTAAATACCTTAAAGTATATTTTATTTTTCACCTCTTTCCAGAGCATAAAGTACTTTCATCACTCTGATTAAATGGCTTTAGCTTTGTTTAGCGGTCAGATCTGCACAGCATTCCTCTACACAATATTCTTCTCGTCACAAAATTACTAAAATTAAGAGACCTGCTCCGGACAATTAAACCTCTTGTGTGCCAATCCATAAAATTTCAACCTCATCAAAAATTCAAATTTCGTTTTTGATCTGTATGTAACAGTAATAAAGCGATACATCGTTAAAGTACGTAACTTTAAAAGAATGTTTTCACAGAAAATTATTTGAACAAAATTCGTCAATATTTCAAAATTATGATAACCCGTGATTTTTGAAATATAATAAAAGTTGCGCAAATACAGTTTTACGACATACTTGACATAATTTTTTTTATCAGTGATTCCTGCGCTTTCACATCATTTTGGTTTAGGCTTATTTTTTTTCAATTTAGGAAGAACATCAAAACATTTATTACTCCAAATGAGCTCAGAAATCGCTGGTTAGACTCTGTTGGATACTTCCTATTACACCATGAATGGGAAAAAGTTACACAACGTACGGAACGGAAAAAATGATACGGACATGTGAACATAAATTAGGCTTCAGTATGCCCATAAGTAGAGTTGAGGGTTGTGTCTGTGGTGTCGAGTAAAACAAATTATAAGATGGAATGCCCTGCGCCGAGATGGATGTGGAGCGATCCATCAACCAATTGAGCACTTACTTTAACCCTTTAGGCTAATTTGTTCGCTTTTCGGAACGACTCCTTTAGGTCACATAGAAAATGTTTTCTCCCTTACTTATCATGCTTAGGAATATGATTTAAACGTCGTTAGTAAGAAAAACAGCACGCTTTATATTTGGATCTAAAAGTTTACCAGAAAATAATTAAAATGTACACCTTTATGAAACCAAATTCCCGAACAAATTTTAAAAATCATTATTAATTATTTTTACATACAATGACCATAAGTTAGTTGACGATAACTTAATAATACATTTAACTAATAAAATATGTATGTGTTTTTTTTTTTTTTATAATTAATTTTAGTTAAAAAAAGTAAGATGAACCATTTTAAAAACTTTTTAAACATAATAACTCAGGTACGGGGCATACGTCATTCCTTTGTCTACCTACGTTAAATTGTCGCAGGTACGGGGCATACGTCATTCCTATGTCTACCTACGTTAAATTGTCGTGAAAACAAGCTTATGTGCCCAAGCGGTTAAACGCTTTCAAAAATAGTTTTTAGAATTCGGATGCGTTCAGAAATATTCCATTGATTTGGATTTTTTTTACATTAGCTCCACACAGGAGGCCCTGAGGCAAAGATTCCCTCAGGGCCTATGTCATCTTTGAAGATGCTGTGTGGAGGGTTTTTTTAAGGGAAAGGAAGGAGAAGTCGTGGGAAGTAAAAAGATTTGAGGGGTGGGTAGAAATCTGGGGACAAATATGTCCAGGAGTGATGGACCCCTGAAGCCATCCCTCCCACTGCAGTGCAAGGCGATGGGTCGAAAGGGTGTATGCAGATGGTCGGCAGACGCATCCGCCCCAAGTCCCGGACAAATCTAACCCCATGAACCCGGGCACCCCTGCTAAGTCACCAAACGTAGCGAACCACTTGGGGTGGCCCGTGGCAAAGTTATTAGTCGTACAATAAATAATTCCCTGGGTGGCGGTACCCATACCCGCCTCCCAAATTGGAAAGCGATTTTATTGCAAAGCGGACATATTTTGACCTTCCGACAAAATAAGCCGAGCCGAGGGGTTAACAATTTAGGGAGGTGTTAAATCTGATATTTGTTAAAACGTAATCTGACATTTTCCCTCTTCCTAATTGCTTCTCAAAATTTGTCAGATTAATTAATATATTCCGACAGATCTTCGCAATTCTCAATTCATTAGAATAATGAATCTCACCTGTTTCTTCGCAGAATCCAAGATATTTACTTTTTGTCAGTTTTCGCTAACATTTGAGCACAACTTAAGATTTTATCGCACGCGCCTTCTTTGTTGAGTAATATATTTTTTGCGGAAAAGAATAAAAGTTTTATGGGCATCCTGGCAGCTGTAGTAAAAAAAACAAAGAAGAAACAATTAAATTAGATCCGCGAGGAGTGAGGAATTGGTTTTAAAGTGTTTTATAACGAGAGAGTCATAAATATTTTAATATTAATATTTTTTTTTTGCGTATAAGACCATTGTCAGCTTTCAGAATTCTCGGTCTGTAATGGACGCAGCTCGTCGTTATGAATACCAAGTCCAAATTAGCTTATGACACTTCTTACTTAATCTGCATTATAAACCTTTGTTTAATGACGTTCACATAAACTCAACTTTTATCTAACTTTTCAGTGTTGCTTCCGAAATATTAAAATAATTTATTCTGGAGAGTGTTTAGGGCGAATACAAATTAAGGATTCTGATGTTTTTTCGGCAGTAAAATGGTTCCCTAAATGATAATTTTTGAGCTGCAAAGAGAAAACTTTAATGTTGCACGTTTCAGTAAGATAAAGTATCTGGTGTAAAATTTAGGGTTTTTTATAACGGGAATACCATATAAGAGTACCTTCACCCGGAGCAAGTAGGTCTATTAGCGCATACACGTCGAAAGTCTATGCAGGTTTCGATTTTTAAGTTCTCAGCGAGAGGGTTAAATATTTTCGGAGATAGGTACATGAAATGTCTTCGAGCTGACGTGTTATGTAGTTTAGGTACATTAAAGTGTGGGTTGGTTATTGTTCTGGTGGTGTAATTGTGATGTAAGAGGGGTTTTTTTCTTATTAATTGAACAAGAGTTGCGAAATGATAATAATGAAAAAGAATTCGATACAACATGATTTTAGAGATAACTTTGGCATTTTATGTGAGTTAATGATCTTAGTTAATTGCGTGTGTGGAGTGTAGAGGCGGCTTGTGATATCCCCAATGATTGGAGGATGTTATGAGTAGTAATAAAATCCGGGATGGGAAGTAGAGTTTTGCGTACAAGGCTAAATTTTTGTTAATTTATTTATTTATATAGGAAAATCATCAGATTATTTAAATCTAATACAATAAACTTAATATTAAAAATAAAATGTAATGTCAGATTTTCACATAAATTAAAATTGTAATATAATAATAAAACAAATAAAAAAAAAACTAAGAGTCCGGTACCCGTGGGCTGACATATTTACATAAAAATTGATATTGTAAATATTAAATAAAAAATAACAGAAAATGTAAGAACACAAAAAAACAAAACAATAAAGGTAACTAATATAGGTACTAATGAGCAGCTAAATTTCAAAACATAATGTATTGTAAAATGTATCTTTTATCTTGTAAACAGACCCCTCAAGCCTCCGAAGGATGTTACTAGCCACAAACATTATATTCCATTAATCTCTGAAGGACAGATCAGTCCATACATTTTAAAATAGTTTTTTTTCTATAATGCAAAAATATTTGATTTGTTCGTCATTAGTCATTATAAATACAGAAAATTATTCTTCTCAATTTGTCTCAAATATTAATACTTGATTCTATGGATGAAATAAAAAAAAAAAAATGTCAAAGTGCGTGATTACAAATCGGCTGGATTTTTTCGTTGATAGTTGAAAGATAAAAAAAATATTCATATATTTTTATTGTATAAAAGGCATAAAAAGTGAAGTGAGAGTTTTTTTTACTGATTTCCAACACAAAAGAAATGTGTTTTCACCGTGTCGTTATAACTTTAAATAAAATAAGTAAATTTAGAAATAAAAAATAACGACCATGTTTGAGATACAATTTCTACAAACTTAAAATAATTGGGGACATGCCTTTTTTCAGGGAGGACAAGAGGTGTTCCAGGAACTTCCTCATGAGTATGTTCCCCCAGAGATGCTGCGGAAAGTTGCGGAACATGGAAGTGAGTACACAATACAACTAGTTTTTTAAAAACCAACAACATTTTTTTACTTCGTTACTTTAAACTTTTAAAGAGATTCAATTTCTTTAAAGCTGTAGGTGTATGTCCATTTAGGTACAAAACACACGAACAGTAACAAAAATGATTTATTTTAACATAAAAGGTAACATAAGTGGTACGTTAAGCCTAATACATAATGAGTATGACGTGAAAAATAATTAAGATACATTATTTGCATGTCTCTTGAAATCTTCAAGGTTTATGTAGAAGATGTCAAGGCCAAGAGTCATGATGTTTAACAGCAATATACAATATGTAATGCTGTGCTGAGCTAATACGTCTGGTTTGCCACGAGGTAGGCTGATAGTGGTGCCGTGTCTGGCAGTAGTTGTTTGCTACAAAATTATGCATAATTTTCCAGCACAAAGGTATCCTTAATAGATCCAGAATGTTACATATCTCAGTATCCCTCCGGTGAATGACCATCATTCTGGGAATTGCTTGAAATGGCTTTTGTCATGTTTGGTGTGATGACCAGATCTGAATAGACAAGCATTTCCCAACTTTCATCTTGCCCATATTCTTCCCTTCCCCACTTCCTTCAATCAAAAACCATATTTTCCACAAGGCTAGGGGATGCCATAGTCCTACTGCTTTCGGACAGCTTGTAGCGGTTTGAACTCTTGTGTGGTATTTAAAAAAACAACATAATAAAACTGCATGCAAATATAATATTATTGTGAATTAATAATGCTAAAAAATTCGCCGTAGCATAAGTAGTTGTCAGAAACATTTTTTAAATTCCTTTTATTTGCATTCAACTTTTTACGAAGCCAAAACTTGGTTGTCTTTTTGAATGATATGTATGTTATTGGAATATTGGAGGAAAAGGTTAAAACAAACTATATTATTTATATTCGGAGTAGTTTAAATAACTTATAATGATAAGTTTGTGTTTTTTATCTATGGAAGGGTTGTCAATGTAAAATGTCAAATTTAATATTCAAGTTCTGTGAACATTAAACTTCAGTTATATGAAATAACTGGCAGATAATAATATAATAACAAATATTGAATGAAACCATTACAGAATTTGAGAGTTAACTTTGAAATTTTGTGAGTTGTTCAAAATCTGTGAAAAGACTGGCGCATTAAACAAAGTTTTAAATGAAATAAAGTTTGAAAATACAATTTTTTGTAACAATTGTCACAGATCCAAGCAAGGTGTACGGCTGTGAGGTGGGAAGACGTCACCATCTGGAGAGGAAGGATGGAGGGGGATACGATAACAAAGAGTATGAGGAACACCCCGAGAGATATATTTCCACTTTCAGCAAAAAGGTAGGACTATATAATTAGATATTCTATTTTCTTCTCTATGAGAAATATACAAATTTGCATGGTAATTTTTTTAACGTTTCAATTTTTAACCTCTCTAGGAAAAGCACATGTTGAGGTTAATAATTTAATAAAATAAGAAAATTACACAAAATAAAATAGTGAATTGAAGAAAATATTGTTACATTAATGTTTCTTAGAATAATGCTTACCGGCCGACGTAGTCCAGGGGCAAAGCTTTGGACTCTTCTTCCGACGGTCGCGGGTTCAAACCCGGCGTGCGCAAATAAATTTTATTGATTAATTTGTATTGTGCCGGTGGCTTTTAATGTGCTAGAGTGCTAAAATAAAAAAAATGGCGTTATTGGTGTTATTGTAGCCGAAGATGAATTAATTTTTTTCCAAATTTATATTTTTGTATGAAGATTTTTGGGAAATCTGCGTGGCACACTGAAATTTCCTGAAAATCTTCATGGAAAAAACCGATTTTCGAAAAAATCGTTTTCGGCTACAACAATATCAGTAAATTTGTTGAAAATTTGAATATTAGCACTCTATCACTCCCAAATGTCACGAACACAACATATTGCCTCTACGATGCAAAAGAGAAAGGACAATTATTTTTAACAGACTTTTAGAGTCCTCCCTTCTTACTACAAAATGCAGGCAAAAGTTATCACCCCTAATATAAAAAGAATAAACAGAAATTCTTAAAACTATATATTTACCCTTTTTCTAAACATATAAAAACATATATCAAAAATCTGTTTCTGAAAAAATAAGAAAGTATACAGATTTAGGAAATGAAATTAAAAGAATTTGGCATTCTCAGACTATAAAAATATTACCTTTTGTTATTTCGGCTACTGGCATTATACCTAGCTCTCTTATTAAAAATTTAGGCATATTAGATTTGTCGAAGAATTTGTATATAAAAATGCAAAAATCAGTCATTTTAAATACATGTAGAATTACGAAAGATTTTTTAAATATTTATATTGAGGGATCAGTAGGATTTATCGGTCAAATTAGGAATTCCACAGAGCCGAACCCTCTGATATGAAAATATCTGGAGACGGTGAATTATATTCCCATTTAATAGTTTGGTAGATTAACGTGTTGTTCTTGTATTGTTTTGTATTAATTATACTTATATAATACACTTGCATAACGTCGATTTATTAGATGATCATTTATATGGAAAAGTGTATGATATGTGTATAGTTTTTCCTATGGGAAAAACTAAACCCGTTCCTGTAAATCTAGTGAAAAAAAAAAAAATCAATGTTGTTGATAACGACATGTTAAAAATAATTAGTAAAAACATTCTCGGTACTATAATACAACCAGTATTTTAAACAAATAATCTTCCTTAAGAGGATACCCGGCAGTGATTTTTCCATACAAACGTATTCCCTATTTATCTCTCTGGATTTTAACCCTAGAGAAAATATTGTTTTTGCATAAATTAGATATCAACTACTAGCGTGTCGGTACTTTTTGTTTTTTTTGATAAGTTACTTTTTATAGAAGTTATGACCTTCCAAAAATCAATAAAATTGACTGGTTTAAACGCCGTCAAAAGATGTTCAGTATACAAACCAGACAATGTTTTTTTAAAAAAAGCAAAACGTACAGACATAGAATAGTTTTTGCTTATGTAGTTGGTAAAAAAAAAATTGAAAATCAGTCCACTTTTGGAGGAGAAAAGTGGGGAATACAAAACCTCCATTTTAGTTAGGTGTCAGTGCATTGTCCCTTTCGCTCAATATCCGGTGGAGTAAGAGCAACAGTGACAGCAATATTTTAGTAAAATCTATTTCTGCACCACCTGGTATCATCTTAACAAAAAAGATAGCGACATTAAAACAAAAATAAAACGGGCGTTTATAAACTCAATTGTAAAGATTGTAAATACTTTTATATAGGTAGAAAAAATAGAAACTTTGAAGTAGGGGTTAAAGAACATCTCAGGGCATATGGCAATAGCGAATCTGCGATATCGGCGATAAATTTTACGCCATTACCACAAGAAACATGTTAATTGTGTATAAATAAAAGTGATGTAAACAAAGTTGTTTGTCTTTTCGTTAAAATAAATAATGCCATCACAAAGTAAAAACCTTTCCAAAGAAATTTTCTTAGAAAAAAAAAATTACAAACAAAGTTACTGCTTTGGAAATCGAGTGAGCCACCGTTTATTTTATTATGCCGTTTGCTTCAACCTAGACGTCATACGGTCGTTAAATTTATTAAAAAAAGATTGTTGACTGAGGCTTAATGAAAGAAATATATATTTTCTGTTATTAATTATTAAAGAGTTAAATCAAGAAGTCTCACAAATAGAATAATATTTAGTGACCTATGCATAGTGAATAATTCAGACGATCAACATAATAAATGATCCAAGAATATATACATAATCAAAATGCCAAGCGTTATAAGAACGGAGCGGAAGGCCCCGTTAGTGAAATCGGAAACGAATTGATGACACATGCCTGGTCGTTTTCTCCTTCAGAAGGTTTCTATAGTTCCCTTTATCACTAGGCCTATTCGGAAATAGCCCAATAAAGACCATAGCCGATCATCCTATCCTGCTCTCCTACTAGACAAGTAAAGAACCGGCCAAACAAATGAGAGATTTGAATATGTACTAAACAACTAGTACCTATTTGTAAAAAAAAGGGTTTCTAATGTTCTCTTATTTAATCTCACATTTGGCCTAAGTCTGCCGGCAGGCGGGTGTGGGGTTAAAAAATAAAATGCGATTTTAACCCTTATATATAAGGAAACTGTACAAGGACTAGGTCTAAATCGCTTATATCATATCATATTATTCCAGACATTGCTTTTTATTTCAGTACTCTAGCCTCTCGAAAAGCTCTGATATTAATTTTCTATGGGGGAAAATGTCATCCGACATTCAAGAGGTTAATAAATCGAAATAAAAAATTTCCTCTGAAATCATACGATTTATAAGTAGGTACTTAAATTCTTAAATACTCTAAGATAATTATAAACCACATATTTAATGTAGCATTTTTTTATGATTTCAAATAATAATGAATTAGGCTCTCGCTCACGGAGAAACTGAAACCAAACTAAAACTAGTGGGCTGTTATGGTTTCTAACCAAACTTCTATCAGGGCGTTACTCAATTTTACGATTTCAGTGATTATCTCTCAGTTTTTTTTTTAACCATATACGTGGAACACTTTAGCTGTCATCTCGTCATCTGTCGCTGTCATATTGGCGTTGGCGAATAAAACCAAAAATAAAAAACTTCAAAACTGACATTAAAACTGCGTTGCCGTTGACAATGGGTTTTTGAGAAGTTGAATAGTGTACGGACCATCACATTGAAATACACAGGGTAGCGAATTGAGATGCAAAGTGTTTTTTTTTTCAGTTGCCCGTGAGCGGAAGCACTTAGTGCCTCCGCTGACGAGGCAACTCGCTATCCTGTGTACGTCATTGTGATAGCCCGCACACAACACAATTTCTCAAAAACCCGTTGTCAATGGCAACGCAAGCAGTGACATGCGGCTGCTAGTTGCCGTTGCCGCCCGTTGATAGTTTGCACGGTTGCCATGGTTGCGCCAGTTTTGTTGTCAGTTTTCTAATTTTTTTTGTTTTTTCAATTTGACAGCGAGAGATGACTGCGATGACAGCTCATTATTCTTCGTATATGGTTAAACAAGCTGAGATAATTACAGAAATAGTAAAATTGAGTAGCGCCGTGATTAAAGTTTGGTTGGATACCATAGCAACCAGCCAGTTTTAGTTTGGTTTCAGTTGCCTCGTCAGCGGAGGCACTTATACAATACGTCACAACCTCAATGACATTTCTTATTTTAAAATTTCTCCAGACAGGTAGGAAACATAACATTTTAAAAATTGAATTTGAAAGTCAAAATAAAATTCACATTTGAAAAAATGATCTTTACTGAACCATTAAAAGGGCCACCATCTTGTAACGGAATCGGAAGGTATAAATAAAATTAAAGAAGAAATAATGCAAAACGGTTATGTTAAAACGAGAGTCAAAGAAATCAGTTTTATGAAGCCATAATAACTGCCAGACTGTGGGCTATTGCGTCATGAAATGTATTACTCAGGAAATTCTAGCGACATAAGTTTGCAACAACGTTTTCAACGTGCTTTGTGGACGTTGCTCATACGTAGAAAACTCACGTGCGTTGCACGTATGTAAATTGTGCGCCTCGAGTTTTTATTTTGACTTGCTTGTTTCATTAGCTGAATGTACACGTGCGGAATTAAAATTTTCTAAACTAAAGCTAGGTAAAATAGATTTTTTTTTTATTCTTATAACTTATATATCTTGAACAATGTCAGGCAGTTTTGCAGCGGTCACTCGTTGTTTCAGGAATGAATTTACGAGCGCCGTTCCCCCCCTGCTTGACCCGTTGTGGTTAAGAGTTGGTACCATATACTACTCTTGATGTTATTAGGTAGGTACCGTAGGCAAGTACCTACCTAATAGGGAGTATAGCGGACAATGGTGGTCACATTTCTTGGCAGCCCAAGGTATGCTGACGTCAGAGCTAGCCTCAGGAGGTTCTTCTTTAGAGGTAGCGCTCAAAGAAGTTCTCATAATTGTGGTAGAAAACCTGTTATATAACTATAATTTTTCTTCAGGTTTCATGTTTATGTTAGGTTTAATAGGCCTCCTAATACGTAATTAAAAATATATTTATTTGATTTACCTACCAAAATTTCTTATTATCATTCAAAAATGAAGTAAATTCGCTATAAAATGATCGTTTGGGTGTGAAATGTAAAAAAAGTTTGCAAACGCATTGTTCGTTACAAATCATAAATTTGTCTAATTTACGAAAGTTGAGTCCCTTTTTTATCAATGTTCACATGCAAACTTAAATACTAGTATTTTTTTTTTAAAGTTCGTTTTCATAATTAAATTAATTCTACAAGTTTGAATTTTATTAAGCCCGCGAAAATGCCGGATAAGAGTATAAAACCGTGCGGGAGGGTTCGTGACGTCATCTGGTTCCTTGTTTCTGAAGGTACATATTTTTTATAAGTCAAAATATTTTTCACTCAACTTTCCTATTAATTTTAAAGGCGGGTATGGGTACCGCCGATCTGGGATCCATTTATTGGATAACAAACACCTCTGCCGTAGGTCACCCCAAGTGGTTCGCTAGATTTTGTGACTTAGCAGGGGTGCCCACATTCATAGGGTGAGATTTGTCTGAGTCTTGGCGGCGAATGTGTCTGGCCATCAACTGCAGTCCGGAGAGACTGATTGAGGCAGACATTTTGATCTTGCTAGCAGAAACCTCTCGGAACATCGCCTTGCACCGCAATGGGAGGGATAGATTCATATGTCGGTCGCTCCTGGACAGATTCCTAATCCACCCCTCATACCTTTTTGCTACTCAAAATTTTCCATCCTTCCTTTCTTAAAAATACTCTCCTTACAGCATCCCCAAAGATGACATAGGCCCTGAGAGAAATTATTTTTCCCAATCCCTCCTGTGTGGAGATAACGTAAAAAATATATCCACAAAATTTTCCTTAGACAATAATTTTCAAAATTAATAATAAAGTCCTTGTTACTCTGAGCATTTATTAATAACACCGTTTTTTTTCGTTTCAAGATTAAGAATAGCAGCTTATAAAAAAAGAGGAGATAAACAAGTAAAAGCATATCCGGCAAAACAGGAAGTGAATGACGATTTAGGAATACCCACAACAGAGTGCTTTATCCGAAGAGACTCGGCTAAACCTTACTCAACTAAACTCCTTCAGAGAAATAATTTAACTGTGAATTATTTAAGCCGACTTAAAAAGTAAGGCGCCGCGTGTCCATTCGTTTTAATCCTTTTCACAAAATCGACTTTTTAATATTTATTATTCACTTCTCGACGTTCTGTTGAAGGTTTTCATTCCAAGTATCATTTTAATAGAAGTGCTAACACCTTTCATTCATAAACTTAATAAATTTCAAGACAACGACAGTGGATAGAAAACTTTTATTGCAGAATGGTATTTTGTTTTTTTTTTCAGTTGAGTTTGTAGCCACCGTTATAAATTGGAGTGTTTTTATAGCTGATATCCATTGATTCTGTGTAAAAAGTTATCTTTGTATGTTTGAAGTATATCTAAAGGTAAAATCTTAGGAAAACTGGCTACAAGTGGGAACGCTGTTGGTTTCAGGTACACCATATATGATTTGAATTTACTTCGGTACACCATATATGATTTGAATTTTATTCGGAATCATGCATATTTTCATGATTCATCATGCATCAATTTTTACACGGTTGACATTCTTCTCCTTCCATTTTACAACTCACCCTCATGCTCATTAGCGACTTCAGTGATTCTCTCTCCCCCTAGATCACGACTCTTCAAGACCAAGGATTACTTCTTTCTCTCCTTAACGGCTTGGACACATAAGCTTGTTTTCACGATAATTTAACGTAGGTAGACATAGGAATGACGTATGTCCCGTACCTGAGTTATTAAAACACCATGCACTTTCTTCTTCCTTCCACTGTCCCAACTCATTGCCTAGGTAGGCTGTCGGGGCCGGCTCTTCTCGTTCTCAAGTTATAATTTCTTCGGTTCTGGGTATTGCTTTCATCCAGGCCGTTTCTCTGTAGTATTTTGGAGCTTTAAGTCATCCCGGAGTTCTTTGGTTTTCCTCTGGATGACTGTCGATGAAGCTCCATAGACATCGCCTGCTTCACTGTGTGGTCTGGTGGTCTCCGTCTGTGCCTATACCATCTCAACTGTCGTCCCTCCAACTTAATGTTTATGTCCGTGACGCCCAGGCTACCACGAATGCGTGAATTTTTAGTGATACTCCAGCCATAAAAAACTCTGCACAATTTATAAAACACATATTTCTAATTATTTTCCACATGGTATGTTTTATTTTTCTTGGAATTTGCCATTCAATTTTTCAGTCAATCGAACTGGCGGGTTTATGTTTCATAATTTAAGTTTACATACGTTTCCCACTTGCGTGAAAACGACTGTAAAATAAAAATGATTCTATTAAATAAGATATTAATAAGGCAACTGAAGATAAGTATTGAAATGTTTACTTACTCAAAAAAATTCTATTTTCAGTACTTAATTTACCAACATTTTACGAGTATTAACTGTGTAAAAGATAGACATTCATTTTACCATGAATACTTGTTACTGAAATGTTAAGTGAGTGGTTTTAAATTACCTAAGTAAACCAGTTTAGGTAATTAAAATTACACACGAGCGACCCTTCTCAAATGAACTTCTAACAATATCTTTTTAGGAAATGCTGTGATATAATAGGTATGCCATAGTCACAATGGGCACTATTATCATAAGACGAACAAAAGAAAGTTGATTAAGCGTGAATTCGTTCGTTCCTACCATCGAAATAGAGATGACACTAGATATTCTGGTATTTGTAAAATTTGAACACTTTGAGATTATTTTTTTTTCATTGTTTTTATTTCTTGCTAGAGCAATCCCGATGAGTTACATAGTCATTTTAGGACAGGAGGAACTTACAATTCATAGGTAGGAGGTAGTAGTTACAATTTTACAAAGGTATTTTGATATCATAATATAAGTTTTACATTCAGTACAACATAAAATTAAAAATAAGGACAGGTTAAGTAGAACAAACAACAAGAGAAAACAAGTAAAGAGAGAGAAAAAACGATACGAGTATATAAGATAGAACAAAAAATGACAAGACAATTACATATTTTCATTTTTAAATGTAGTTAAAAAATATTATTTTAAAGCATTGCTTTGCAATTTTTTATTATGTTGGTTTTTTTTTTACATATCTGGAAGCGAAATATATAGTGTATAGGCAATATAGTTCAGAGATTTTATCCCATACTTTGTAGTGTGTTTTTGAGGAACGCGGATTTTATTGTTATTTCGAGTATTGTGGTTATGGATGTCTTAATTGTAAAGTGGCTTGGTGTTAGTATGTGTTGATTGTTGGGTAATTTGTAGGATGGTGCTTGTGATTTCATGTTTTGGAAAGATTGTGATTGGAAGGATATGATATAGGAAAGACATGAGTGTCCCATGGAAGTCCATAAACATTTCCGAGAGCTCGGTTTTGTACTACCTGCAGGTCGGCTATCAATTTCTATGAGGCAAAGATTATAAAGCCATCTAAAAATGTTTTGTATACCCACATGATATGAAAATATATAATATATAATACTAAAATAGAGTGTGCTGAAGTAGACACTTTTGTTAAAACATATTGTTAGTTTTTTAAGTTCTGTTCAATAAAACACTCCGTTAATCGAAATGAGTTTTATTTACAGTGGAACAATCACACGAATGTTTTGAATATCTTTATCTTTCTTTATTCATTTTTAAGAGTCTCGCGTCACAATGTTCGTTGAAGATAAACTCTGAAACTATTTAACCTTGACCGATTTTGATTAAATTTGGCTTACTGTGTTTAATTTGATCCAACTTAAAAGATAGGATAATTTTATGTCGATTATTCAGCTGAATATTTATTAATGTGAAATAAATGTTCATTAAATGTTTGTTGTAGGACAATTATTTGTAATAAAAACTACTTGATTCTCTTTAAATAATAGCAGAAAGTTTCTTTACCCCGTGAGCCTTCAGAAGATCTAATCAGAACACAAATTTTAAGTCAAGTTCAAAACCTTGCAACTAAATAGCTTCAGAATTATACCAACAGAGGGCAGCAGCTAAATTTAACGCATATTATGTTGCAACAATTTGGGAGGCGGGAATGGGTACCGCCGCCCCGGGAACCATTTATTGGATAACCAATACCTCTGCCATAGGTCACCCCAAGTGTTCGCTACGTTTGGTGACTTAGCAGGGGTTCCCGGGTTCATGGGGTTCATTGTCTAGGTCTTGGCGGCGGATGATCTAGACACACTGAACCCCAGATTCCTACCCAACCCCCATACCTTTTTCCTTCCCAGAACTTCATCTCCTTCCTTTCCTTAAAAATCCCCCCACACAGCATTCCCAAAGATGACATAGGCCCTGAGGGAAATTATTTTCCTCAGAGCCTCCTGAGTGGACCTAATTTAAAAAAAAAAAAAAACTGTTGGACTAAATATAATATTATGTATCACTTCTAATTCTATTTACAATATATATCATAATGTTGAGTTTTTCAAAAATAGTTTTATGTAGTTATTATATATCCTTCCACTGAGTAGATTTTTAGAATCTTTTGTACCTATGTACAAAAAAAGAGTTTTTGTAATGAAGTGTTGAGCGAGATCATCAGTAAGAACCAAGTATAAATTAATAGATAAATAAATAAATGTTCTGAATCATATATTGTCAATGAATTTTCGGCAAGGGCTAATCTCGTGCATTTTAAATCGCTGTTCCAACCTTTGTGCCTTACCCAAACCTTCTGTACGTTGTGTAGGGTTATTTGTTAGGAAAGTATCCTGGATGTAATTTGTCCAAACGTACCACGGCGCGATAATAATAATAACACGGGAAAGGAAAACGCCAAGTGTGAGCCGCCGAAATGAGCGAGCGACGCCGACGCCAGAGATTGTAGCTACATACGAATACATCCGCAGCGTAAATTACGACAACAATCCCGGCCCGGCTCGGCGCATAAAGACCGCGATGTATATAATTCACACGACTGCCTGTAACACGTTCTGTGTGGTCGGGGTCTTGTTGGGCTGGCTTTTCGGGCTTGACCCTTATTCTATGTGGTTCGAACCTTGTACGATTATGACGCGTTTTGTTGATATCCGAGCCCGGTTCGACGACTTGTTTACAAAAGTATGCCGTGTGTTGTGTTGATCAATGTTGATGTTGAAAAGGGTACAAGTTAAACACGAAGTAATAAAAATATACGCGTTCATAGTCAGGATACCGTCATGTTAAATCCAGTAAGCATTTTATACGTACATTTTTTTTTGTATTTAGACTACCCATATCAATTTGGGTTCCATGACAACTCAGCAAAGTGGTATTTTAACAACCCTTTGAAAAGTCATTAAAATTGATGAAATAAAAAAAAAATAGCCCATAACCTAACCTTTCGTAACCTAGTAAACTTTTTGAAGTAAATACTTCTTTACGCACGCTTGACTTGAGGGGTAAACTGGCGAATATGTAACGAAAAGTGAAATGCGTTGCGAGGTGAACGGGCTCACTGTAGATGCAAGAGCGAGCAGTGCGCGCGCACATTTTCTGTCTCTCTTCTTCTCATAGCCAGCGATTGAAATATTTTAGTCAGTATTTTGAAATACCAGTGACGCGTTAAACGCGGGGGGAGCGGACGTCGATGCGCACGGCTTGATCGGGCGAGGCGAATGATAATAATTTTTAATAAATATTTGTAGAAAACTAATATATGTATATATGTGTATATATTTGATACATATAAACGTATATATGAACATACATATTGATGGAGGTGAAGAAGTATTTACTTTAGTCGTGTGGTCTCAAGCACACTCGTTTTTTTTAAAATCCTTTTTAATGAGTTTTCAAAGGAGTGATGTAGTTGAACACTGTTCGGTCACCATAAATTTGACACAAGTAAAATGAAATGGCATAGTATTGAAGAATGTTTATCAAACAAAGAAAAAATGTGAAATATCGAAAGAATTTATCTATCTAATAATATTACCAACAGCTCGGTAGACGATAGATATTTTACCCGGTCTAAGTGCTATAATGAGGACCATTGTACGTATTGTACAATTATGACCCACCCTAGCTAATTACAGTCTTAGCTGGTCGGGTATATTGACTACAGACTAAACCTATGTAGGTACCTGTGCTGCAATGACCCACTCTAATGTATGCAATGCTACACAAAATCATTAAAAGATTTCTGCGATAAATGTACCGCGGTTTGATTGAGTTACTAATGATTGACCCGACCCGGTTTAATGACTGCGATGTCCTATGCTATTCTGTAAAGCTCCAGCTCCCCAGGCAGAAGTTTGAATTGCTGAGGTGCTATCATCTAGATCTACTAGTGTTATACCATAGTGCTTGGACCGTAGTCCATCTTAGTGGTATATTGCTTTGTTCCGAGATCCCTAGCTTAGTTGTGGCAAATATGTGGTCTGAATTATCAGCCGATTACGGATTAGTCTTATAAGTGAGATCACGCCCAGTTAGCCAAAGTTATAGTTTTTATTAATCTACTGGCAATCGGATATATAAACTATACTTTATATTTATTCATAGGTTATCCTACAAGGCTAACGAACTCCTTATTGCTGTAAAATTGTTCATTTAATAGTACACGGAGAAAAATGTTATTCGAAAAAACGATCATTTTAATAGTAAAAACGGTTAAAAACGGGACTGAAGTTCTTACGAACAAATTAACAGTGTTTCAATGTTTATTGGCGGGAAAATGTAAGAATAAACATTGAACCCCTGTTAATTTGTTCGTAAGAACTTCAGTCCGGTTTTTAACCGTTTTTATTATTTAAATTACCGTTTTTTCGAATAACATTTTTCTCCGTGTAATAAATGCGAATATTTTTTATTTTATTCATAAATACATTATATTTACTAACGAATTTACAGAGAAGTACACATTCAATCATAACACTAGGCGATACTAGGCGACTGCCTATTCCTGTTCCATGGTGACCAATGGAATATGGCTACTTTGTAAAAAGTCTAGTGTGAACATTTGGATTACATATATAATCATGCTGAAAATTAAATAAATTATAAAAGAAAGTACTCTAAGCTATAATAAGTCACCAGCGACCGAAAAACTATGTGAGCTGTAAGAAAATACAATGCATAGAGAAAGTAAAAAGGAATTCCATGCATTTGAAATTAAGTCGAAAGTGTAATGGTTCTAACACCTTTTGACCCTTCTTACTTAAATCAACCCTATTTAAGGGTGATCATTTTTTTTTTTTTCGTATAACTTTAAGTTTTGAAAACCTTAAGTTACTGCTGGAGCTGCCAGTACGTAGGCAAGTACGTACTGATAAATTGTTGTTTAATTACTTTTGAATTAACTAGACACGTTGTGATTATTTTTGATTCGCCTTTATAGCGCTAATTCAGGTAGATTAAACGGATTTGTGGTAACTTTTGGTTCTTAGCTGTGGTGTGTTGCAATTTGTCAGATTTTCAACAATGACGATATTCTATCTAACTGGCTAATCATTTAACTTCCCAGTATATCTTACTATTTACTGATCTAATACCCTTCCCCATGCTATTGACGAATAGTCTAATTACGATATACCTAACTCTCTGTGCCGTTCTACCTAAACTCGGAGTTATAAACCCTTTTGTTAGAGTATATCAAAACATCATTCATACAATAATTCAATTAGTTATTCTAAGTTCCTATTGGCTGTTAGTTGTATGCAATCTACTTACAGGTAGGTATAATGGGTAGGAATAGGGACAAACATGTGCTTGCTACGATTGGTCTCCTCCAATTCCCAATTAGCTCGATGAAGGAAAACCTGTCGAGCTAACCCCAATCCCAACGCCTCCAGGAAGATTTATTTGTTGCCTCGCAACTGATGAAAATTGACATGTTTCGTCCCTGTCGGGAGGGGAATGTGTGTGATTTTTGTAGTTGATGATATATGTTGTAATCTCCATAGTACAATGCGGCAATGGGAGAATATCTCTACCAAATCTTCGCAAGGTAAGATGGTATGATGATTAAGATGATAGGTTGAAGATTCATGATGAAAGGTCATTCCATGTCGCTAGACATAAGAATGACGCTCCGTTCCGCCGAGTGTGATTGAAGTATGTCTAAGAGCTCTCAGAAAGTGCTCAGATGACTTCCGGTTCAGGTCGTGCCCTTCGGCCCGAGCCTGATGATGATGATATGTTGATGATGGCCAGCATGCTGAAGGTTAAGGGTCCGCCCAACTAACCGCAGCCATGAACATTATACCGAAGTGAATACTTGCGGATAAGTCAGGGGTCGGGAATCCCCGCGTGCATCCCACTGGTTTCGAAGAAGTAAAATTAGTAGGCTCAGGAGCCGAATTCTTCGCCGCCTCCTCAGCATCCTTTACAGCAAACTGTCAGCTCCCAGACTTTCGTCAATCACACCTGCCAAATCCGTTAAGTAAAAGGGTACGTACTGTAGAGTGCATGTTTAGTATATCCAAATGTGTACGCCACTAATTTATGTCGGTAGTTAATTTGAGTGAAGACTGGGCCCTGCACGACTCAAGCAAGCGCGACGAGAACAGTGCTCCTTGTGTAAATTCGCGGGCCTGAGCCTTACAGCACCCGCCTTCATCTCGCGTCAACAACCTCACACTGTCAATCCAGAATGTAATCCTGGTTCCCGGGTCAAGAACTCGCGAGCTGAACCTTCCAAGTCGTGAATTTGGTCAGCTCCGCCCCACGAACTTCGACACCTTCGTTCAGAACTCATTCCCGACTATAGTGTTTCTCAAGAACAACGAAAGCCCGTCGGAAATCATCGAAACAATACAAGCCATTGTTCCCTTCGTCCAAACGAATACAAGGGTCATCTCTCACGTGTCAACATAAGATAACGGAGCCCATCACGATCTTGTCCCCTTCGTCTGGAGACTAGCGGAAATAGAAAAGCTGTCAATGACCTCAGACTCCTATTACAGATGTTCTGCTTGTCTGTTCCCTCACCGCTAATACTGTCGAAACGGAAGCCGTACCAGTGACATAGTGGGATCAAGTCCTTTGTTCTCCGGACAATGTCTAGTGCCTGGGTTAGGTGAGACTCGTGGTCAATCACCGACACAGCTGATACAGGGCCCTTTCTAGGTTCAGGGTTCAAGTCCATCCGCGCAAGGTCACCGATATTCAGAATCGAGTCAATGATCCGTTTCCTTCGTTTCCGCCGATCAAGAGATAGGGAAGCTCGCGTGAGTTTCGTCCATTTCGCCTAATGAGCGACTTACGTGGAGACAACCCATATCGCCGGATAGGGAAGCCCAGCGAAGTTATTCTCTCGACAATCACCTGACACTGCTGGTTTTTTTTGAAGTAAAGTTTGTTTAGACGGTATTCAAATAAGTCGAATATCAATGCAAAACCGACGCTCGCTGCGTAAAACATAATAACTTAAGAAAATATAAGTAGCTCTTTTTAATAATACTGTGGGGAAAATATTTATTACCGTATAACCCCTCGTGTGCCCCCTTTGTCTAACGTACCGATATTGAATGAAATGTTATGAATCTAACGTCAACGGTAGAGATGTAAAACGAGAAGATAATGTCCCTAACTTAGATTGCGCTGGCAAGAAGGGAAATTTGTTCTTTCAAAATTGTTCCACTGTGATTATACTTGAACACTATACCGCGTAGTAAAGGTCTTTTATATTTATGTGCGGGAATATATATATATATAAATATTTGGGATAATTATCATTCACATGCAACTGTAATTATGTTTAAATTAATACATTGAAGAAGCAGATAACAATAATAGTCTAGTTTTTTCTTAAATATGAAAAGGAACAAGACACAGAAAATAATAAAAGATAGCGGTCGCAACCGGGACTCGAACCCAGAACCTTACGTCTCACTGAAATAATATACAATCAATTGTTCAATTTTGAATGTGAAAATTTAAATCTTTGCAAAGTTACAATTATTTTATAAATATAATTTGGGATAACTAAATATTGCTTATCGCCTCCTCAATAGGTCAACTTACGAAGAAAATAGTTTGCTTCAAGATGCACAAAATCCATTTCAATTTTCAAATTCCAAGGCCCAAATTGCAAGGTGTTGATTAATAATTGAATGATTTTCTTATTAGAGAGCATCCACTTACCCAACCATCTCAGTGTTATCCGGTCACATTTTCACATTCACAACCAGTATATATTTCATGCAGTTTGGTGCATGCTTCTAAATAACTATCTGTGTTAGTAATTAAAATGCACTTCGCTATTTTTAACTTATTACTAAGCGACCTTCCCGTCTCCCATCGAAAACCGACTACCCGTGTTCGTAATTAAAATGCACTTCGCTAATTAACTTATTTGCGCGACCTTCCCGTCCTCCCCCCTGAAATCGACTGCCCGTGTTCGTAATTAAAAATGCACTTCGCTATTTAAATTATTTGCGCGACCTTCCCGTCTTCCCCCCTGAAATCGACTATCCGTGTTCGTAATTAAAAATGCACTTCGCTGTTTAAAATTATTTCTAAGCGACCTTCTCGTCCTCTCCCCTGAAATCGACTATCCGTGTTCGTAATTAAAATTTCACTTCCCTAATTAACTTATTTGCGCGACCTTCCCGTCTTCCCTCGAAAATCGACCGTTTTCTATCACTCCCCGAACCGACTGTCCGTCTTCGTAATTAAAAATGCCCTTTCGCTATTTAAAATTATTTCTAAGCGACCTTCTCGTCCTCTCCCCTGAAATCGACCATCTGTCTTCATATTTGAAAACGACCCTCTCTGTTAAGCATTCAAGGCCGGGCCCGTATCAGGGATGCTTCGCCCGCACAAATTAGCGCACCTTCTTATTAAAGTGCCTTTATTGGAAATAGACCTACAATGCAAGTATGTTCCCTGCACCCATTTATGTACAATAAGAGTCCAAACATAATATATAAATAAAATCTCGCGCCACGATGTTTGTTCAAGATAGCCTCCGAAACCCTCAACCGATTCTGATGAAATTTAGCACACTATCCGTAATTTTTCCCAACCTAAGGTAGGATAGTTTCTATCTCGAATATTGACCTCAATATTCACTATAGCGAATTAATTGTTCATTATTGTTTGATGGCGGAGTGAATCAACCACTCAGTAGATAGCACTACGTTTAATAGTAAATAACAAGTTACTTACTTTTATCATTTTTATTTACGATACGTCCCTAAATACGCCTATAACTTTCGTTTCAATAACTGCTAACCTGTGTCTACCAGTCCGAGTCTGTACCAACCATGTCTTCTGTACTCAGAACTACGTCATAAAAAACCCAAAAGCTTATGAATTATTTCTTGCCACACATGTAGTCTCGCCTTTAAATGTTCGTTCATTGGATGTTAAAATAACATCCTGTTGTTTTTTTCTAACTGCGTCAAAATCGAGGTCCAGGAATGTCACTTAGTGCAAACGCCTTAGTGACAATTTTGACCATTAATAAATCGATTCTGTCAACCTTTGTGCCTCATATGTTAGTCTTAAAACTAAATTTAGGACCCATTAATTATTTCATGAGTAGGTTTCGCCCGTATTTTTTTTGTTTGCTGTCGTCATAAATTTTGCTTCAACTGACTTTTCTGGAATGTTAATTGTCCCAACGTCTGAGAAGAACTCTACCCCAGTTCCATATGTGCTTTCCTTTTTTAGGTATACTGAAAATACTAATTCTTTGGCTGAAAGGCGAGATCATCACAAAAGGTAGTGGACTAAACTCCCTTACCAATTCAACAACTTTATTATTTGATGGATTTTTCTTCTTCTATGTAACTTTTGCAATGAATTGTGGATAAAGAATGTTGAAACGGTAAAAATATACGTAATTTTTACTACTCACACAATTCTGAAAGCCAGACATCCTCCCAGGGGGTTAGGACATCGGAATATATAAATCAATGGGTTCAAATGTAAAATTTGTCTACGTCTTCGAGCATAGCCTTCTGGCACCAAAACATATATTTGGGTTCAGATTTTAGTGTTCTGTGTCTTACAATATTACATAATATGTGAACGCTGCCAAATTATAAAAAAACGTTTTATTTTAAAACCATTTCTGCCTTGTAATTATTATTACTAGTGACAGCTGTTACGCCTACGGAAGGCATTATAAACTGTAATACAATATAAATATATCGTCTGTAAGAAGCTTCACTACAGTTTGACCATGCCTTCAGAAGGCTAAAAAGCTGTCACCCGAAATAATAATAAAATAAAATATTAAAATAATAAATTAATAAATAAATAAATTAATATTTTATATTCCATGATATTATCATTCATCATGGAATATAAAATAATAATTTATTTATCAATTATGATTTG
Source organism: Limnephilus auricula (assembly GCA_951813805.1). NCBI lineage: Eukaryota > Metazoa > Arthropoda > Insecta > Trichoptera > Limnephilidae > Limnephilus > Limnephilus auricula. Next base: position 17,397,764 of record OX638395.1, on the reverse strand, counting down.
TTTCCCAGTTCATTGATTAACCCATATCTCATCTTTATAGTCTTAATACGATTTCGTATTAAGACCTACTTAATCGACGTCTCTTCAATATTTCTCTATAAAGATGAGATATGGGTTAATCAATGAACTGGGAAACAAATCATAATTAATAAATAAATAATTATTTTATATTCCATGATATTATCATTCATCATTTTATATTCCACGATGAATGATAATATCATGGAATATAAAATAATAATGTATTTATTTATTTATTAATTATGATTTGTTTCCCAGTTCATTGATTAACCCATATCTCATCTTTATAGAGAAATATTGAAGAGACGTCGATTAAGTAGGTCTTAATACGAAATCGTAGGTTTATATCTTAATTTGTGTACTATAATATAATGGCATAATAAACATTTATGAATGAACGTCTCAAGATAAAGGGGTTTGAGTGAAAGACGTCTTAAAACACAATGGTTTCATCTTTCTTACAATTAATTTTCCAGGTCTTTGTTAGATTTCCCCTCTTCCCAAAACCGACTTGTAGATATTATGATGATACTTCGTGTGATATTATGACACTTTTCACAGTTTTGACACATAAGGGGTTTGTTGAGTGGAGGATAGTTCACCATCATTGCTTCACTACAAACATCCCTTTTACGATAATTTGCAAAAGTCGCTGGAAACAAAGTCTCGACAAGGGTAACTTCAACTTGGTAAGCGCCCCGAAAACTTTTTGTAAGATATCAAAGTTTAGTGTGAGACGAATTCTATGGAAAGTGTAGAGGTAATATTTATTGCCCTTTGCAAAATAAATGTCAAGCGCTTTCATAGAACTGTTCTACGGTCTAAAGTCTAAAGTCTTCAACATGGTATATTATATTATGATTGAAGTCTTTCTTAAAACACTAAAAGAAAACAAATAAAGTCTGGTTTTCATTAATTATTCCGTAATTCGTGGAATAACAACACAATTCTTTCGAAGAGTTTGTCTATTTCAAGATAATTTTAATTAATTGTTTTCTGTTATTTCACAATTAATTATTTAAAAAAAAAATTATATTTATACATAGTATATTTGCGGCACGTTCCAGAGTGAAAGATACTCTTAGTATCGCCCTGGTGTAAGACCACCATTCAGAATTGAAACTTTGCTTGAAATGGCTTTAGCCGTGTTTAGTGACTAGATCTGAATAGCAAGGTACTTTCCCACCTTCCTCTTCCTCGTCTCCTCCCCATCCCCACTTACCTTCAGCCTCATAACATACCCCAATGGATGCCACAGTCTCACTGGCTCTAGACGGGAGCAGTTGGGACTCTTGTGAGGTATTCACTGTAAAAAAAAACAAAACACAATGGAATGGTATTTTGACAAAAATGGAATTCTTAGCAAGTATTTTTGAACATATAATATTTTAAAATGAAGTAAATAATCGGGGGATTGTAATATTTTAGAATGTGATCCGGGTACAAAGAAATGTATTATGCAACACAAAATTTCAAATCATATAATCATACAGCAAAATAAATCAATACATAATCTAGTAAATAAAGTTTTCAGAATTTCAATTTTAGTTAAATTAAAATCATTAAAAAATAAATCCGAGAACGTGTTTTGTGATACAAAACCTCAATTTTTATATTTATTTAAAGTGTAAACTAACTAAAATATTTCAGATTTCTTTTACACACTTATTTTGTTTAGACATTATTAAAAAATCATAAATACTTTTGATCAAAAAATGCTCACAAGAAGTACACGATATTTAATAATTTATCATCGTGCGTTTTGAGCATTTTTATTGCTTACTTGAATGTAGGTATATATTAAAGCAAGTTTTTAATGAAATAAATCGATATTAAATTTTTAATTAAAAATAATTGATACGGTAAATAATCGATATTTCTCATCAGAGCCTCCCTGTACAGTTGCAAGCATTTTTAAACTTTTATTCTCAGTCGCTGGTCAATGGCTCTTAAGTAGAAATACAAAAAAATAAATCAAAAATGTATGTAACGGGAGACAAAAATTTCATTTTCACGTTGTACACCAAAATATTGTAAGGAATCATTGATTGAAGTAAGTAAAGTACGTTGCTTGGCATCCTGTCTAATATATTATATTCTATTACTTTGCTAATTAAACTGGAAATACAATAGCATGTTATTTTCAAACATGCATAATATATATTTTTTCTCCACAATATAGTTTAATGAAAAAAAGTTTGCGGTATAATCAAAATTGCATTCCGACGAAGCATTTTCTATGGCCGCTGCCGTTCCATTAGCGTAGTTGGTAGATAAATGCGTGGTGTGAGCTTTCAGTATTTTTAATCAAGCTTCTCATTAATTTAAAGCGTTTACGACCCATAAACCTACTTCCGCATCCCCCCATACGGCTATTTCATGGGTTATGCATTTTAATATTGCCAGACCGATAAAGCTTGCAAGAATTAAAAGAGAAATTTGTATATTAATTTATTGGTTTGTACTAAATGTTATATGAAATTATTAAACTTAAATTCCGGGTAGCAATAAAATAGTAAATAACACAAAAATAAATAAAAAAATCGAATCCGCGGCTTCCGGATTAGGACTCGAAGAACTTACCTCGCGATCACGGAGGCCATTGATGATGATGACTGACATTTTAATTATTATTTTATTTATATATATATATACAGACCTACCTAGTATATTTGCACTGCGCGGTCGTCATGTACCTTGATACCGCTGCACCTACCTACCTCGCTACGCCGAATTATTATTTTGACCACCTTCTCGAAAGGTCTCGCTGCTGCGACACATAATACATAAAGCTGCGCCGAAATATAGAGAAGTTTCCAGCGAGTGTACGGTTTAGCCTACCGTTCAATTACCTGCCAGGTCAGGCTATATAAAGTGGCTCCAGCAAGCCAAGCCAGTCTTTCAGTCAACAATTCGCATCCATTCGGCAACGGGCACCGGCCGCGTAACAGGCCGCGGGCATTTCCCGCGCCCATATCTGCAGTTCGCGCGTCGGAATAATCTTACTACACTTGTAAATGTAAATATTGTAAATACACACCATCATCATCACAATACTCCTCTTTTAAATGGAGGCCCAATACATTTTCTCCCCATCACCGGAGGCTCGAAATACCCTCCAAATATATAAAGCAAATCTTTAATATATGAGCTATGCCTTATGAGATTTACAGAAAAATCAATAATGATCCTGAAGAATATCAAAGAAACTATCCACCACGCCGTTTCTGCACAGGGGTAGACAGAGTTAATAGAATGTCACCAATTGTCTCCGCATACTCTGCTCGTAACATTCACGTCCATATATTTTCTCAAACGTACATGCTGTTCCGACGAGTTTATCAAAATGATTCTATTCTGACATGGACTTAAATTTTAACAGTTTAAGTTTTTTCATGTAGGAAGCCCTGAGGAATACAACCTCCTTTCGACCTGTGATAAATTCATACTAATAATCTATATCTTTGGGGATGTTGTAAGTAGGGTCTTTCTGGGGATGAAAGGGGAGGAAGTTCTCAGAATGAAAAAGGTTTTAGGGTTGTTTAGAAATCTGGGAATCAGTGTGTTCTGGAGTGACGGAGGTATAATTCCATTCCTTCCACTGTGTCACTAAGTCACCAAACGTAGCGAACCACTTGGTGTGACTATGACATGGTTGTTGGTTATCCAATGGAATGGTTATCGGGGCGGCTGTACCCATACTCACTTCACAATACAAAGTAGTGACCATATCCTCATAACTCATAACCGATGATTTTGACTTATTTTATTCACAACAATAATATTCTACATAGATTAATTTTCGACATTATTTCAGACATTTCAAAGATATTATTACAAATACGAATATTCTGGTACCTACCCTGATGTATGGCAGTGAAGCGTGGAAATGGCAGAGAAAGGATGAAAGTAGACTGAATGCTGTAGAAATGAGATCCCTGAGGCGTATGTGTGGTAAAACCATGTATGATCGTGTGAGGAATGTGGAGATCCGAAAAGAATGCAAGGCTGATGTGAGCGTAGTAAGTAAGATTAATAAAGGGACGCTTATATGGTTTGGACATGTTGAGCGAATGAATGAAGAAAGGAGTGTAAAGAGAATTTATGACGCGAATGTGAACGGCAGAAGAAGCCGAGGACGCCCAAGGAAGACGTGGCACGACCAAGTAAATCAGATACTTGAGTCGGGCCATGTCAAGAGTCAGAATAATAGAAGAGTATGTATGAGAAGATGTATGAATGTGAATGAGGCAAGGAGTGTGTGCCAAGACCGAGTTGTTTGGCAGTCCGTCCTCTCTGCCTACCCCTGCGGAGAAACGGCGTGATGGTTAGTTAGTTAGTTAGTTAGTTATTACAAATAATAATCTGTTGGTAATAGAAAATTAAAACAATTTTAAAAAGCTTTTCGGTTTAGAGTTCCAGATTATTTATAATTATTAAGTAAAAAAAAAATATATATTTATTGTATGAAACTGAAATTTACCAGACTCATGCGGAAAATGCGTTGAGAGAATATCATTTTCCAATTTATATTCCTTAATGAGTTTATACAATATCCCATTTAGAAGTGTTTGCACAATAAATAAGCTCCTAAAATAATTTGTTGTGAATACGTACACTTTAATTAATATCAAACAATGCAGGGAATTTCATCAAGATCATAACTACAACTGGCTAATGGTATAATTATGATGATGTGTTATATAATCTGAAGAAGGAAAATGACATCTATTTAAATATACTTTTCCTGATAGTGCAAACAGAATAATATATCTACTAATATTTCAGCGCTAATATCTCATCTTAAGAGGCTAGACTTTGAACGACACGCGGAACACCCGCGTCTGTCATTCTGTCCCGCTCACAATAAGCTTACGTACACTTACAATACATGCGAATGCGAAATGTGCGAATGAGACAACGCTCAAATTTACCTACAGAAATCGCTCGAAAAGGGGTTTATGAAGAATACACTTTTCTACACCGAAACTTTCACGAAATTGAAATTTAAAAAAAAAAATATTTTTTAGAAAGAAGAAGCTACGTCGGTAGCTTTTTATAATTTTATAATTCTTTATGAGAGTTGAGTTAGCAGCACTTTTTCCTTAAATAATATTTTTTGATAAATCGTACATGTTTGACAGTGAATGTTTACGTTAAAACGAAACGCATCGAAAATTCGAAAACATACCGACATAGTTTTCACCCTCTAGAAGGCAGTATAAAAAAATATATATTCATTTTGTGCAATTTTCGATGTAGAAAAGTGTTTTTTCCCTGGCGTCCTTTTTGTATGGGCCGAAAAGCGAAGTCTATCGTCTTAACACAACACATTTCATCATACAGTTATTGCTCGCTATCCGTGGGAAATGGTTCTTCGAAAAACGGCGCAGGACACGAAACCGTGAATGGTAAGTCAAGATTGTTTTAATCTAGAAGATAATACAAATAATTTGTAAGTATTTCACCAAAAATGTAGACATGATATGTCTTGACGCCACCTAGTGGGAAAGTTAGCACTTACAATGCCTCCTCATATAAAAATAAATTTGGCTGTTTGCCGGTGGGAAAAAAATGTAATAAGCGGTAATTGTTGAATGAAACACTAGTATGTATTGAATCATTTGGCGGGTAAGAGATAAGCCGTCCTAGCTTAGTGGATTGAGCTCCTTACCGGCAATCAGAGGAGCGCGGGTTCGTGTCCCGTCGGCGGCATGTATCTTTTCTCGGGAGGTTTTTTCAATATGGAGTGTTTCAGGCTGATAATTATTGCTTATAACAATTGTTACTCTTTGTGGTATGCATAAAATCTTGACTTATTTTTTGATCTGACAACGTCGTATTTTACCAGCCTTACTAATAAACTTACTGAAAAATTTTTACAATGGTCAAACAACCATGTATGAAGAATCCTTACTAATTAAGAACTGACAAAAAATTGTTCATGGAAAGATATGTACATTGCTTACACGGCCAAGGAGGGTAGTTTATCTGTTGTATATATTTGTTCCATTTGTAATTTTCAACGAATTTCGAATATTTTTTTAATGTCCTATATATTTATTATTTTTTGAGATGTCGTAAAAACAAATACCATTTTAGAACCAAAATTTAATTACCATTAAGATTTTCATATCTAAAATATACTTAAGTGGTTAAAAACTGTAGTATTTTAAGCTTCAAACATCAAGTTGAAAAAAAAACTTACTTACCCCAAACACTTTCTATTAAAACATTGAAATATTTGGAAAAATTCAAAATTCAAAAAACACAGTCCTTTTATTTAATAATTTTGAAATAAATCTGTCACCTCACTTTTTACTCCTTCACACAATAAAAAAATATTAAAAAATCTTGAAATTCGCTTTTCATTCCCAAAAATTTACAATAAAAAAACTCACGTTTGAATACATTGCTTGCACATCTTAAGACATTCATTTCTTTGATACGTTTACTAAAATATGTATTAGACATTTTAGTCACCAAAAAACATCACTTTCCAGAATTTATAATAAAATAAAGATCATAAAATGCAAATTATTTCTGAATATAACCTATAGAATCATTTTCTGACAGTTCAATTTAGAACACACGATTTTTGTGTCACAATTTGACTTAAACTAACGAAAAACAACACAAATTAATAGTTAATATATTGAGTACATGAATACAAGTGCGAATTAGTCATAAGGATTGAAATCATTAACTACAACATCATCTTAATCACACACACATTCGTGACCGACTTTTTTCGTAGAATGCACATTCGCGGCTATTTTTTTTCAGCGGGAAAGCAATGCGCAGGCGCATCAATCACACCACCTAGCGGATTATTATGAAAACTCCAATTTAAACAAGTAATATACAGCGTTGCCAAATCTAAAGATTCACAAAAACACCGTTTAACGGCCGCGGAGTGTTTTTTTTTAGTAAGGCTGTGGGAGTTTAATCGGAAGTCAAAAGACGAATAAAAATTCGACTTTATATATATTTTTCGCTGCTTCTAAAGGAAAGTCATCACACTAATGCACTAGAGCAAAAACTAAAGAATGCAATGTTCGAGAGAACAAAAAAGTTTCAAAGTCGAAAATTACAATTTATCCAAACAACTGTTACTTTTAACATAAAAAGGTTACACCTTGAGAAATTAACTTTTTTTTAATAACTACATAAAATAAGATAATTACAGAAAACAATCTGTTGATTCTTGCAAAATACTATTCCGTACAAATTTGGTAATAAAAATATCATGGTGGTTTGCACGTCCACCGATCTCGTGATACTAGGACGTTCGCTGTGAACTATTTTTTTACGTCCCATAACGTATATTATATGGGATTCATTTCGGACTCGCTCTTGGGCAGTAAATTCGTAAAAGTGGTAAAAATAAAACACAAGTTTTTCTTACTGTTTTATATTTTTTTATAGAAGTTCACTGCACAAACCCACCACAAAGAAAATTGCCACTGCAACTAACCTGAAAGCACGACGAAAAAAAGAAGTTTAAAAACCGATTTTTTTTAAACGCATTGTCATCAGTAGAAGCTCACTCATAAATTGAAAGGATTTATTCTAAAAGCCGAATTTACATTTTTTTTTATTTAATTTTTATTTATTTTTTATGTTTATATAATATTACAGCGTTCACATAAAGTTATTAATATTTATACATAATAGCTAATAACATAATTTATGAACTTTTTGTTGTGTTGTGTGTAAGGTAGGTTAGTGACTGTGAAACTGTGGTTGGGTAATGTTGTTTGTTTCGTGAACACCTCACTAGGATAACCTGTGCTGAGGTGTCTACGTGGTTATGTTTAAGTGTGACAAGTATTTATGTGTTGTAGTAAAAATTTTCTTCTTTGTTTATTTTTTAAATTAGTGCTTATTTTACACTGTTTATTTATAAAAAAAAAATATTAAAAAAATATGTATATATATATATTTTTTTAAAAGTGTTTGTATAGTTGATATATTCTCGAAAAATGTGTTTAGTTATCTTACATTTTTTTATAGTTTGTTTACGTTTGGTTTGGAGTTATTATGTTTTGAATGAAGTTAAAATCTTGATTTTTGATCCAGGCTGAGATAAGTTTTTTGTGAATGTTTGTAGACGTATTTGCAGTTATTAGTTGCTTCAGAGTAATGGGCATACAATTAAAAAGTTTGGTTGCGTAATATTGAAAGTGTCTTTGTCCATGTGTTGTGTGCGTTATCGGTATGTTCAGTGTTTTATTTGTTGAGGACCTGGTTTTTATTGAGGTTTTTGGTTGAATTGGAATATAGAGTTTGTGTTGGAGGAGGTGTAGAAGTGCATATTTGGCATAGAGTTGTCTTATTGACATGACTTCCAATGTTTTGTAAATTTCGCTTGAATCTGTGTAGAATGGTACTTTCAGGATTAGTTTAATTATTGCTTTTTGAATTTTTTGAATTGCTTCCCCAAGCTAGTATTCCATATGTGGCAATGGATTGAAACAGTGCAAAATATATAGATCTGAGTATTTTTAGTGGGAAAATGTTTTTAATGGACTTCATTAGGTACATGACTCGTTTTAGTTTATTAGTGATGAATGTAATGTGGTCAGTCCATCGTAAGTGTGTATCAATAATAACCCCTAGGTATTTTGTATGTTTTACCCTTTCTATATTCTCGCATTGACAATAACTAGTTGCATGCATGTTCCAAATAATTGCATGCCATCAAAGAGTTGGTGTGAATTCCGCAAATTTAGTGTCGCGCAACCTTCAGTAAAGCAACCATGGCATAATCAACATCAATGTTTTTTTCTGCAATGCACACAATGTTTTACACAACGCACATACAAGGAACATACACGTCAAATAGTTGCTTGAAAAGTGAACTAGCAAAGTAACTTATGTAATTAAACAACTTGTGCGTAACGAGTTGCGTAATGTAAATTTGACTTTCTAGCCTATTAGTTAGCTCTGTGCTTATTAAAATTGTCTGATTTGTGTATTTTTTTGTTATACTGGTCGCGGATAAGCGAAACTGCGGATTAAAATAAAACCGCGTATTATAAGGGATTAGACCGATATTTATGTAGGCGGAAAATCATTACTGCGACCTACGCAGAACTATTGTGACCTAACCTTTCAAAACTCGACAAACAACATTTCTTGTAGACTCGTGAATTGCCACAAAATGTTACGAAAACAAGATGGAAGACTTATTACATCGAAGTGTAAAAAAACAACTTTTCTCAAGAGCAAAACCAATGCGAAGCATATGAACTGTTGACTTATATTATGCAAAATGTGAAATTAAAAATCGAAAAATAAGTTTTAAAAATTTATCTTTGAGTTATTATTATCAGTATGCATGCTTTATGAGAATATCCAGTTAGAAGCACAATGAAGGTGTTCTCATTTTCTGATTATGCTGCATAAATTTTTTCCCATTTCGCGTTTCTATGCTTCACTTAAAACAATCGAAATTAATGCTTAATGTTATTTTTTTTACCCTTCACTCCACAAAGGAGGCTTTGAGGAAAATACTTTACCCCAGGACCTATGTCCTTTGTGAGGACGCTGCTGTAAACAGCCGAGCCGAGAACTTTTCACGAACGAGTCGTAGAAACGACCCGTTTTCATGATGATAGAAAGAATCTATTTTGATTTCAGCACTCGCATAATAACTCAAATCTATAAATGAAGCATTCTCACTCACCCTCCTATAATGCCAGAAGAGTCGATAAGTTAGACACTAATCAGCATATATACTCGTACCTACAATAGATCTTCAATGACTAGTGTATTAAAACTTAAAACATTTTCTTATTCAAAACCTTTACAACAATAAAACCAGCTATCAATAATTATTAAAGCAACACTTTGTATTTACCATTTGCAGAATGTTGCTGTAAATGCTAATTTTGCGGTAAAATACTGAAACATATAAACTACTTACATTTGTTTAAAGCCAATAAATCAACCTAGATTTCACCGTTTATACCAAATACTTAGGTTTTATAAAAAGTTTTAAAGAAAATCGTTTAATTTATAATTAATTTTTATTTAAAAAAATCACCGACGGTTATCGCTAATTGAGTGGCTATCGCTAAAGTGGTTGTAATATGTAATAACTATAAGGAGCGAACAATAAATGATTACCATTATGAAACCCCGGGTTATCAAGGGAGAACACGCGCCATTTTATGGCTTCATTATGTACGTGACTAGCACGAGTGCAGTTTCGCAAAGTTGTTCCGGACTGTAGACTGAAGACGTTAGAGATAGCCCTGATGATAGCCAACCTCTGACAGGAGAAGAACCAGGAGAGGAAAAAAATAAAATTTAAAAACTCTGCAAACCCAGATAAAATTAAGACCGTAGACATAATATATTTATTTACAAGGTGACCATGCAATACTGATTAGATAATGTACACTTAAACTAAAAGAATGCATTCCGTATGGAAACCAATGTTGCTACTGATTTAATACCTTTTAGTTCTGGCTTATTTAGAATTGAAAACCAATGTTGCTACTGACTTAATACCTATTGGTTCTCGCCCATTTAGTGTTGGAAACCAATGTTGCTACTGACTTAATATCTCTTGGTTAGGTGCTTTTTTATTTATTTATTTTTTAAAAACATTACATATTACTAGGAAATTTACCTGTTTTAGGACAGTCAGATTGACCAGATTTATTACATCTTTATTGATTTGTCTATTCTATTGACTTTTACTTTGATATTAGAACTTATAATTTTTTTTTAAAGTTTTGATGGTTGAACAATGAAGTTGCTTACAATTGTAAATATTACACTTTGAAATAATATAAACGCAAAGAAGAGAAGTAAAAAGAAAAATCAAAAAAATAAATAAATTATAAACATGTACGTTTTTCAAACATTCCATGAAATTTTAGTATTGAATTGATGAATTAATGAACTGGAGAATCAAAAAAATAGATAAAAGGAAAGTAGAGAAAATATAAATAGAAAGAAAAATTTAAGCAGTCTTTGAAATTACATTGTATAAAAAAAATGTAATGTAAAATAAAATAAAAATAAAATAAAATAAATATAAACTAATATAAAAGTAATACAAGTATAATACCAATATATAGGAAAGTTCATTTGTTTTTACTATTATATTAACTTTTACTTAGATATTAAACTTTATAAAAAAATAAAAGTTTTGATAGTTGACACAAGAAGAGTTAGAATAATGGCTTCAAGAGTTAGTATAATATTTGGGGAGACACTCACGGTTGAGTTTTTCCGCACGAGATTGGTTTTTTTACGATTTGGATCATCCCAAAATAATATAAATATATATATATATACGAGCATTATTTGTTTATTCATTTTTTATTTTTTCAGTTTGTACATGAGTAATATAGCCAAAATAATCCAATTATGGATTTCCTCCTTGTGACTTTATCTCTTATAAGAACAGAAGGAATAAGAAATAATTAAATTTATAAGAAATGAATATGAAGCCAAAAATTACATAAAACAGTAATTATTAATACATTGGTAACCATAAGAAAGCAGGTTGTAGGTACGTACAAATCGAATCATAATAGAATTATAAATATTGACAATAGAAACATAACTTTATTCACGAAACATCAGGGAAATTTTTTTGTTATTTATTTTTTTAATTAATTTTGTTTCATAGTGCTTTCACACAAACGAAGTTTTGAATTCCGTAAGTCTAAACTTAAACTTTTGTTGTTATGCCGTGTTGTGCTACCTTATTCTATAGCCAACATATCGGACAACGTTACAGTGTCCATCATCAGGGCAGATGCATGGTTTATTTTTTATTAATTTTATCAAATTTGGCATAGCCCGTGTATACATATGATATATACTTAAATGCGGTTGTCCATGTGATCGACATTACGAGATTACTTCCACATTTCTGCCTTTTGTTAAAAAATATGTTACTTTGTTGTTATGATGTGATTCAGTCGCGGACTTATGTAGACATTGGCAAACAATTTTTGTTTCCATTTACTTGCTGAATATTGTTAGTTTTGAAATCGGACGATAGTTTTTAACATGTATAACATAAAAACTCGTCCTCAGATAAAAATAACAGTAGTTCCAATCTCATGAAGTTTATTCAGCACCTCATAAAATATGACTTCTGTGATGCACTCCGGATCCGAAACCCACTCTCATGTTTATTTTATGACGAAAGCATAAAACCCAATTGCTTGCGTGAATAATAAAATATTGTTGGTTTTTACAGCTGGTTAACCTATATAAATATTTTTAATAGGTTCTTCAGTTGTTCAAAGTAAATGAACGATATAATTATATCTATATCTCCCCACTTGAACGCGTTTGGCCACATAATGGCACTATTTCCAAAACCTCGGATTGCTTTGCTGCCACAATGTGGCCAATATTCTGTAGATTCATGAAAATGTTTTAAAGTTAACGATTTAATAATTTTTTTTTATAAATCCTACGAATTTGTGACAATAGACAAAAGATAGGTGATTTCATTGGCTATATTTTATTTTTTATTTTTTTATAGTGAACACCTCACAAGTGTCCCAACTGCTCCCGTCTGGAGCCAGTAAGACTATGGCATCCCCAATTGGGGTATTTTATGAGGCTGAAGGTAAGTTGGGATGGGAAGGAGACGAGGAAGAGGAAGGTGGGGAAGTACCTGGCTATTCAGATCTAGTCACTAAATACGGCTAAAGCCATTTCAAGCAACGTTTCAATTCTGAATGGTGGTCTTACACCAGAGCAATACTAAGAGTATCTTCCACTCTGGAACGTGCCACAAATATACTATATATTATTTTAAATAATTAGTTGTGAAATAACACAAATAAATTAAATAAAATTTATTTGCCCACGCCGGGTTCGAACCCGCGGCCTTCGGAATGGGAGTCAAACGCCCTACCGCTGGACTACGCCGACCGTCTAAAACTATAATATGTTTGCATGTATCCATATTCAAATTCGGAGGTATGATTTTTTTAATGTGGGCGGAAAAATTTCCTTTAGCAATCCGAGAAAAAAAATCATTATCGCCTTGGCAAGAGCTCTACCTATATTGGTAATCGAAAAGTTGCTTGAAATTTCTGTAAATATGCTTAATTAACAGGTGTGATAATTTACACTTTTTTTTTTTTTTTACATTAACTCCACACAGGAGGCCCTGAGGAAAATAATTTCCCTCAGGGCCTATGTCATCTTTGAAGATGCTGTGAGGAGGGTCTTTTTGAGGAGAGGAAGGAGTGAACGTGGGTCTTGAAGAGACCCATGTTATAGGAAGGAGGAAACACAGAGGCCGGCAAATCGTTCCACAGCCGAGCTGTTGAACACAAGAACGAGTCGTAGAAGCGTCCCGTTCTCATGTGACAAATGTCAACCGTGTACATATGTTGGGCGAGCGTTTGGCGTGTTTCCCGACTATGCACCGGTGCCGAGGGGATCAATGAGGCTAGTTCCTCGGAGCATCTTCCATTGAAATACCGGTAGAACAAGGAAAGCATTCCTACCCGACGCCTGTGCTCTAAAGATTGCAATCCGTTTGTTAAGACGGGAGAATCTATCAAACGGACCGCCCGTTTCTGCACAGAGTCGAGGGTGTTTTTCAGGTACTTTGGGGCTCCAGACCAGAGGTGGCTGCCAAATTCAACCGTGGGGCGCACTTGCGATTTGTACAGGGTTAGCAGTTGTGTACTATTAAAGTATCTGCGGGCCCTGTACAGTACGCCCAGTTTCTGAGAGGCTAACTTAACTCTGGCCTCGATGGAGCCCCCATATCTGAGCTGGTCACTTAGAGTTACACCGAGCATATCAATGGAAGACCTGTTCGGAAGAATGCTACCGTTGAAGGAGACTAGATAGTCATTTCGATCCCTTTTAGACGTAATCAGACATGATTGGGTCTTTGATACATTGAATTCGACGAGATTATTCTTACCCCAAGAGAAAACACTCTCGAGGTAAGCGTCCATTCTTTGCTTCAAAGCCCTCCGAGCCATTGGAATTTGTGCACCCTTTGGGGGCTTGTCAAACAAAAAGCTATCATGGACTGTACTGTCATCCGCGTAACAATGAATTGGTGCACATGTCAAAAGGTCATTGATGTGCAACAGAAACAAAGTCGGAGACAGAACCGATCCCTGTGGGACGCCAGCGTTTATCGAATGCGAGGAAGAGGTGAAACCGTCAGCAACCGTCTGAATCGACCTCTCCCTCAAAAAGTCGGCAATCCACCTGCACAAGGATGCGGGAAGTCCGTAAGAAGGCAGTTTGTTGACAAGTCCTCGGTGCCAAACCCGGTCAAAGGCCTTGGAAATGTCCAGCGCAACCGTTTGGGTCTCACCGAAACGTTCCAGGCACCGCCCCCAAACATGCGTCACATACGCGAGAAGATCACCGCACGAGCGGTTCCGCCGGAATCCGTATTGACGGTCGTTAATAATTTTGTTCTTCTCGAGGTATGTGAGCAGTTTGTCGTTGATCACACGTTCCATCACCTTGGATAGAACTGATGTGATCGCTATGGGACGGTAGTTGGCCGGGTTGGAGCGGTCACCCTTCTTTGGAATAGGATGGATGACCGCTTTTTTCCAACCAGAGGGTACAGAGCCAGAATTCAGGGACATTTTGAAAAGCTTTGTCAAAATCGGAGCTATTTCTGCAGCGCACCTCCGCAATACCAGGGCGGGGATTCCGTCAGGCCCACTAGCTTTATTAACATCAAGCCCTCGTAAAACCTGGAGCACATCCCGATGCCGGATCCTCAGCTTTTTCATATAGAAACCGCAGTGAGGGACCGACGTCGGGACTGCACCCCGATCATCGAGGGTTGAGTTATCCGCAAACATTTTTCCTAATAGGTTAGCCTTTTCGGTGGCGGTATTTGCTAGTGAGCCATCAGGTCTGGTAAGAGGTGGCAGACTGGATTTGCAGAAATTGCGACCTATTGAGCCCGCAAGCGACCAGAAGGCTCTGCTGCCATGCGGGCATGCAGCCAGCTTTTTGCTGATCTGCAGGTCGTGCTCGAACTTTGACCTATTTATGATCTTCTTGCTTTCCTTTGCCAATTTGTTATATGCTGCTCTGTTTTCGGAGGTTCTAGATGTGTTGTAGGCTCGGTAAGCCGCGTTTTTTCGCCGAACTGCTTCGGAGCATTGTCGACTGAACCACGGCTTTGAGCCCACACCAGTTTCTTTAACAGTGGATTGAATGAAGCCATCCATCGCGGATGTAATGACTTCACCAATTTCCTGGGCACATCTTGAGGGATCCGAAGTCCGAAAACAGACAGCTGACCACGGGAAAGCATTGAAATGAGCCCGCAGACCGAACCAGTCTGCTGACCTATAGTGCCACACTTTTCTCTTCAGCCTTTCTTTTGGCGGTCTGAAGTTGACAGGGATTGAGGTCGTCACCAGGCAGTGGTCGGACGATCCTAAAGGCGCTGTGACCTCAATCTTGTAACCGTGTGGCACAGTGGTTAAAAATAGGTCTAACAGATTGGAGCGGTGAGTCTGGACATCAGGAACCCTTGTAGGCTCCTGAACCATCTGCTCCAATCCGTGGCAAAGGGCAAAGGATTCCGCCTGTCGGCCAGCTGAGTCTGTTGGTCCTGAGAACTTCAACCATGGTTCGTTATGAACGTTGAAGTCCCCCAGAACCACAAACTCAGCCGAAGGGTAGCGGGGCAAGAGGTCATCAATAGTCTCGCTCAAATGTTTGAATAGCTCGGATGTGTCTGATTCGCTAAGGTTCGGTGAGCGGTATAAACACGCGTAGAATCTTGCCGTACTGGCAAGATTGACGCGCACCCACATTACGTCGAATCTGGGTTTTTCCAGATTCAACAGACGCACACAGTTGACGTCAGATCGGCTATAGAGACAGACACCTCCTTTGGGTCTGAACTTGCCAACGAGGGCGTAGCCCGGGCAGTCCAGATAGGAGGCATCTGGAGGCTCAGCTATCTGTGTTTCAGAGAGGAACTTGTTATTTGATAATCAAATAACCTGAAAATGAGCAGGAATAAATTTTAGAGTTTCTTTTAACAGATTTCAAAAACGATAATCAAAGTTATTTTGTGGCTTGCAGTTTTATTGAAAACAAGCCAGGTCAGGTATTAAAAATCGAAAAAAAATTATGGAAAACTGAAAAATCTTTTAATCGCCTTCGATGCGTTTTACCTCCCTGGAGGTGTTCGTGTTTTATTATATCGTAATCGTAATCATTTTTGTAATGATACATCTTCAAGGCATCTAAAAGTAATTAAATGATGATAATACCAAAATAAAGTAGAACCCATTCTATGCATAAATAAATGTGTTTTCATCGTACGTGCCGTATTTATTCAAACAAAAACAATTTCGTTCAAAATTTCAATGAATCCTTACAAAACAAACCTACCAGCATCCTCGTAAAGTCTCGTACGCAAGATGAATTCAGTAATGAACAAGGATCCAATAGAACCTATATCTTAATATATCTAGTCAAGAACTTGGGTTAACGACAAACGAGATCCATCTCAAGAAAAAAGGGTTCGTTTTGACGTGGCTAAAAGAAGACCCACCTCTATAAATACGGAATCCCTTCGATTTGATCATATTTAAAATGAAAGAAATATTTTGTAACAGTATTCTAAAACCAAAATTGAGAATAAGAATGATCCATGGTTACATTTTCCTCTATTGTTATGTTTATTATCCTGTAAATGAAACGATGACTCTACTGCGAATTCATGCAAATAATACTAGCTCTATATGTTTGGGTCTATAATAAGGAACTAAAGTAGAGTATTAGATCTGCCTTGGTGATACAATAACGTAGGCATAGTAAGAAACGTTGGATAAAGGAGGAAGCGCAACACGGTGAAATGACCCAAAAATATATCATTATAATACCATGAAAATCTAACGTAATAATGTCGTGATAATAATACCGTGATTATTTAATAGTAATACCGTGATGTTGTAATAACACCGTGATAATATCGTGATAATAGAACTGTGATAATGCCGTGAAGATCTGAAATTATATCTAAATTATATTTCAGCGCCCTTGAGGTGATTTCTCAGAAAAACGGCGCTCTACAAATTATCCAATTATTATTATTATTAAAATAGAAGATTTTTAATAGATGATCATTGGAAGATGAAGGTTGGGAAGGACCTAACTAGTCTTATTATTGTTGTGATTATGTGACGACTCGCTTCCCCAGCGTATAAACATTCCATTTATGAACTCACTTTGACCACTGACCAAAACAGTTAATAACGGTCTCTTTGTCAAAACTGACATTTTATAAAATATATATAATGTCCTCCCAAAGATGGTGAGTCGGCAGCCGGCCTGGCTGCCGCTGTCCAGGTATATCAAAACACCAACGATCCATGTCTTTCAAAATCAGGTTATTAATAAAAATAAAATAAAAGACAGACTTACTGGTTTATACCAGCAAACTGACATTATGTAATTTTGTCCTCCCAATGATGGTGAGTCGGCAGCCGGCCTGGCTGCCGCTGACCAGCCATATCAAAACACCAACGATACCATGTCTTCTGAAATCAGGTTACTAATTAAAAGAAAATAAAAGACAGACTTGTTTTATACCAGGGTGATTAATACAGAATCTTCCATCTAGAACCAGGTGTAAAAATATACTAATAATAAGAATAAATACTTTTAGTATCGCCCTGATTGACTCTACCAATCAGAGTAGTTTGAAATGGCATAAGCCGTGTTTCGTAACCACAGTTGAATAGACAGGTTCTTTTGAACCTTTCTTTTACCATCGCTTTCCCTTCCCCACTCCCATTACCCTCTCAACATACCGCAATTAGGGATGCTAGAGTCTATCTAGCTTCGGGCTGTTGAGAATCTTGACGGTATGGTATATACATGTACGTACAAGTATGGTTGCGTAAATAATAATACGAAATATCATGACTACAGGGAGTAACGGCACGTACCCGAAGGATTTTATTGATAATAATAATAATTGGACAATTTGTAGAGCGCCGTTATTGTGAGAAATCACCTCAAGGGCTCTGTTAACAAGCGATGTAGATGTCATTTTGGTATCCGATGATATTTTGTATCAATTAAAAACAATAAAAAGATTTTTCCATCACACGTTGCAACTGAGTAGTCGGGTATAGCCTAACGGGTCAAGGGATTAGATACGTCTCATTCAATCAGCACGGAACAGCGCACGTATCACGTGATCCCATCGCGACGTATAAAAAATATATAAAACTTAAAATTATATATATAAATTTTTTTAATAAAACAAATATATTATAGGACTGCAAATGAGATCTACTTTTTTACTTCAAATATATGCACAGGAATAAATAGCTGGTTCAAATCCTTAGGGTAACTGCTGTCACACCCTGTATATGACATACAATATACATAACCAAGAGAACAAATAAATTCCCCACATATGGTTCATTTGGGATATTCGAATGTATGTGAAAGAACTTTGGTAGCCTTCAAATCTATTGACCCCCATATAAAAATTGACTTTTTTACTGTCCATAGATCAACCTTTGTCCTTTTCACCCTTGAAATGGGGCACGAGATACGCTTTTTAATTGCTACAAATTTCAGAGCTTTTCGATTGAAACGTAACCAATAATGATGTAATCTAATCTTCTGTGTACCCTTTGTGGGGAACTTCAAAGAGGGATATTGGTTTCAAAGAAAGCACCGAAATATTAATCGCACGAGTTTAATTAAATAACAAGCGGCATTTAGTAACCAAATTTGCTGTTTTTTTTCAATTATCTTTTAAAATCAGTAAATAATTGAAAACAAGGAGAAAGGTAATAAATTTTTTTTTAAAGTAGGTAATTTAAAAAAAAAATTCAGGGGCTAGTAGAATGTTGCGTTGGATTGCCAATGTCGGGTTGGCGAAAATTAATTCGAGGCATCGCGGTGAAGTTCACTATATTGTAATTCTGTAGTGTATATCTCGCAGATATAAAGAATAAGTAATTGGTCATCCCTGTTCCTTCCATACTTTGTTATTTCCTACACATACTACTAGATTCCAACAAACACCATTTCGTTTCGTTTCTTTCATTACTGTCTATTACACTTGCATCAGAAAATATAATGTTGCTGTCCGATGATATTTTTTTCAATTAAAACAATAAAAATATATGATTCCATCCAACGTTGCCGTCAAACAGCAAAATAAAATCTACGTTTTTTACTCCAAATATGTTTAGGAATTGCTGGTTAAAATCCTTCCGATATATGCGATTACACCATGTGGTGATTATTTATATACATGCGATTACACCCTACACAGGGTGTACTCGCATGTATATAAATACAGGGTGTAATCGCATATATCGGAAGAACTTTAACATTTTTTAAAAACATTTTGTTTTTCTTTATATTTATAATGGTAAGAACACAATTTTTTTAAACATACGTATAATAATATAATATATTAATAAAAACTAAAGCATGTTTTTGGAACTCACTAATGCGTGTGGGTAAAATATCAACTATTATTTTTAATTATTTTTTTTTTAATTGATAAACTAATGTTTAAGACAAGATTTTTTATGTATAGGACAAAGGGGGACAATTATTATAAGCAATAATTAATAAACACTCATACATATTGAAAAAATCTCCCGAGAAAGATGGAGATTTTTTCAATATGGATGAGTGATCTCCCGAGAAAAGATGGTGATTTTTTCAATATGGATGAGTGTTTCAGGCTAATAATTCTAAATATGTTAAAAATGCTAATGATGCTAAAATTTTCAAAAATAATCAATATTATAAGAGTTAAAGTATTTCACCAAAAAATGTACATACCTATAATATGTCTCGACGCCACCTAGTGGGAGAGTTAGCACATACATGCTTTTTTTATATAAAAATTAAGTTGGTTGTTTGCAGGTGAAAAAATGTAATAAGCGATAATGATTGAATGAAACACTAGGTATATATTGAATCATTTGGCGGGTAGGAGGTAACCCGCCTTAGCTTAATGATAGAGCTCCTGACCGGCAAGGGGTACGGGTTCGAGTCCCGTCGGCGACATGTATCTTTCTCGGGAGATTTTTTCAATATGGATGAGTGTTTCAGGCTAATAATTACTGCTTATAATAATTGTTACCTTTTATTATTTTTTAATTAATGAAGATAATATTAGCGAAAGTCAAACTAAATCTGAAACAGAAAATTAGAAACAGATGGGGTAACATCTGGGCCTCGAACCCAGGACCTTCGGCTTTCCGGGCAGATTCTCTTACAACTGAGCTAATGTGTCATCCGATTCAGTCATATTTAACTGTATCATATTTCGACTGAGAACTACCAACATTATCTTTATTTTCTTAACACATATTTTTTTGGCTGCTATCTTTATGTATGATGGCAAGATTCAACTCGAACTACGAGTAAATGCCATATAGGTAGTGTCAGAATAAATTATCCATTTTATTTAATACGCGACATCTATTACTTTTCTGCAAGTCTAGGATGAATATTTATTTTTAACTTAATACGTAAAACGTCGAATTATAATATTTTATTTAATGAAGACAATATTAGCGAAACTCTATCTAAATCTGAAACAGAAAACAATTTTTTTTTTCAAATTATAATATTGTCTTCATTAATTAAAATATTATAATAATGAGGTTTTACTTATTAAGTGAAAAATAAATATTTTTTAAGTTATAAAATACTATATATACCTATAAGTAGAATTAAATGAATTATAAGCAAAAATACAAATTAATTTTATTAATTCACAAAAACATAACATTACACAGAATTCATAATTTAATAAATAAAACAACAAGCAAGTATGTTATGGAATTTTTAATAATTTTAATTCTTTTACAAAGTGTAATATTTTATTATTTATTTGAATTTATTTAGGTGGAGGATTAAATGTACCGGAACCAAATAAATAAAAAGTGCTATGATTTTGCACAATTTTAGTATCAACGTAACTAGCTATTAATTACGCCATTTTCCCGTAGAGGATGGAGTGACTTATCAAAAAAAAAATTCAAAGCTTGACAGTTACAAATAGATGCTTTATTTTGAATTGTACCTACATTTTTATTTTGATATTCAGATGTAATAAAACATTATCGAAGTTTTCCTCCAAGGGTATTTTCAAGTTTTCTATTTCCAAAAATAATAAAATTCCTATCGAATACTAGTAAAAATCGTTCTTTCCAAAATTACTATATAAAAGTAGGCATCTCCAACCTACAGGTATTGCTGAGGAATGGAGGAAGGTACTTATTACTGAAACATATCCAATTTCCAAGACAATGCCTTGTTTAACCAAATAATACGGCTTACATTATCTGAAATATATACGAGAACAAGGAGCGTTTTCTTTGTTTGTAGTCTCCGAGTTTAAATTCTTGGAGATCGCTCGATTCAATATATATATATATATATATATATTTTTTTTTTTTAAATCGACATTTTTTACAGTCTATTGTAACCTTAGTATCGCCCTGGAGAAAGGACACAATACATTTTTTTTATTTACGGTAAAAGAATCTACCTATAATAGTGTAAAATTATAACATTTACAATAAGGCCACAGAAAACCAAATTTACTTAACACAGCTTATGACCCTTTTTAAAACATATGTGGAATGCGCTTTGTAGTGTTTTTCGGTGCTAATACAAATATCTGCTACTTATGTATATTGGTTACCTAAGATGTGCATGCATATAGTATAAGAAAGTTTATAAACGAATAAGTGTTGGTTTAAAGGATTAAGCCATGTTTGGTGACAAGATCTGAAAAGCCATGTACTTCCCCATATTCATCTTTCCATCTCCTTCCGCTTCCCAGTTCCTTTAATTTCACAACGCGTGACGGCCGCCATGGTTCAGGGCAAGGCTTTCGATTAGTACTCCGGGATAGCGGGTTCAAATCCCGGCGTGGGCAGATAACTTTTATTTGATTGATTTGTGTTTTCCCAAATTAATAATTAAAAATAATGTAAGGAATATTTGCGGCACGTTCCAGAGTGGAAGATACTCTCAGTATCGCCCTGGTGTAAGACCACCATTCAGAATTGAAACGTTGCTTAATAATGGCTTTAGCCGTGTTTAGTGACTAGATCTGAATAGCCAGGTATTTCCCGACCTCCTCTTCCCATCTCCTTCCCCTCCCCACTTACCTTCAGCCTCACAACATACCCCGATGGGGGATGCCATAGTCCCACTAGCACCAGACAGTTGGGACAGTTCTTGCGGTGTTCATCACAAAAATCTGTAGCTCACAAAATTTCCAACTGCTTGAAGCTAATGGGAATCCCTCTGTGGCATCCCCAATTCAGATAATGTTGTGAGTAAGTATGGTATAGCACAATAATATTATCTACGCTGTGTAAAATATGAACATTTTACACATTTTTTTTTAAATGTTATTGACTGATGAGCTGGAGAATGGAATCCATTTTCTTTAAGTTATAAATTGTTACAATTCCTGGTGGAATAAAAACTGAAATATAAATAAATAATTTAGCCAATTTATAGTTAGAAGTAGGATATAACTAAAATACGGCATTATAGAAATCATCATATCTGTTAATTAAACATAGGTTTAAACGGTTCACGGCGAGTTAATCGAAAACGAGTTCATCGAAAACGTGTTCAACTAACTAAAATTCAACCTAACCTAATCAAACTTTTTTTTTTGTATTTTGTAATTTTGCTTTCGCAAATTTGCTTTCGATGTATTGATTTTCGATGAACTCGTCGGTTACCGTTTAAACAATTGTAGCGAGGAAACTCTTCCTAATCGTGGTATCTATATTTCACTTGTGCTACATTAAAATATTCAGTTTCATTCTCGTAAAATCTCATATAATCAATCTTGTCATCGTGAGTAAAAGATTTGCTATTCTTTGCCATATAGATATCAAATGACAATAGACGGTGACTTTCCAAGTATAGCCAAAAGTAAACAAAATAGGTTTAAACGTCATTAGAGTGTGTAAAATTATCAACCCTGTTGTATCATAATTTTTCATAAGTACCTACAAAAAACGTGGCCGAAGATAACCGGAATAATTAATTAACGACCAAAAGTAACACATATTTCAAAGCTCCATTATTTTTTTTCATCCGTGGTTTTGAGCCTGAATTTTGTGTTAAATGCTTAATCTTTTTGCAAGTTTATGGAAATTAACCGAGCGAGGGTTTTCTCATAACAATTACGAACCATTTTGTCCCCATACGAGTGTAAATAATACGTGCCTGCCACGAAATTTCTCTTTAATGGGGGGTAATTGCAGTCATTAGGGGGTAGTTTTTCACGCGTTTGAATGAGCATTAAGAAGGCCCTTGGGCTGACTAAAAAATTGTAAAAGGAACTGCTTTAAAAAATTACGCGACATTGTACTTTCTAATAATAACATATAATTACTTTGAAGCGAAACTTAGTGATGTCAGTTAAGAGTGATTGACCAGCGGCTGAGAATAAAAGTTTAAAAATGCTTGCAACTGTACAAGGAGGTTCCAATGAGAAAGATCGATTATTCCCCGTATCAATTTTGTTAAATTAAAAATTTAATATCTTTTTATTTCATTCAAAACTTGCTTTAATATATACCTACAATCAAGTAAGCAATAAAAATGCTCAAAACGCACGATGATAAATTATTAAATATCGTGTACTTCTTGTAAGTATTTTCTGACCATAAGTATTTATGATTTTTCAATAATGTCTAAACAAAATAAGTGTGTAAATTTTATTTTAAATATATTAGTTTGTAATAAGACATTGTAGAAAACTGAGATATTTTTGTCACAAAACAGGTTCTCGGATTTATTTTTTTATGATTTTAATTTAACTAAAATTAAAAAAATGATAACTGTGTTGACTAGATTATGTATTGATTTATTTTGTTGTATGATTATATGCTTTGAAATTTGTGTTGTTTAATAGAATCTATCGTTTGAAAATTTAACAAATCTGCTAACGACCAACGGTATAACCTTAGTATCTTAAAAATACACTACAAAATTTTAAAACTGCGTGTACCAGATAAAATAACAATCTTTCAAAGTCAATTGATGTTTTTTTGTAAAAAAGAGTCAATTCGTTTAGAATTTGATTTAAAAATTACTAATTTCCGGTATCTCTGGTAATACCCTTTTAAAACTAATCTTTTTTCAGTTACCCTATACAGTATTTTAAATTTATTTGAACAGGTTCCGTACAAGAATCCCATCTCCCTGGAGCCAATGGAACTATGGAATCCCTATTGGGATATGTTGTGAAGCTGAAATAAGTGGTGAGAGGAAAGATATGGGGAGCGGATCGTTTGGAAGTAGCTACCTGGTTACCAAACACAGATAAAGCCATTTCTCGCTCCTTTTTGTTGCTGAGTGCGGACTTGTAGTTGTAGAAGTCAATAGATGTCGCATATGCAATAGAAATGGATATATTTATCCAAGACACTATCTAGATAGCATTTAGTTCGAGTTGAATCTTGCAATCATACATAAAGATAGCAGCCAATAAAAATATGCGTTGAGAAAATGAAGATAATGTTGGTAGTTCTCAGTCAAAATATGATACAGTTGAAGGATGATACAGTTAAATATGACCGAATCGTAAAGGGATACATTCGCGCAGTTGGTAGAGCACCGGCCGGGAAAGCCGAAGGTCCTGGGTTCGAGTCCCAGATGTATCCGTATCTTTTTCTGATTTTTCTGTTTCAGATTTTCGATTGAGTTTCTCTAATATTATCTTCAATAGTTAAAATATTATAATTTGAGGTTTAACTCATTAAGTTAAAAATAAATCTATAATATAAAAATTTACGTTTGTTTGTTCGTTTGTTTGTTTGTTCGTACCTTATGCGCGGCCATACCGTTCATCCAATTGCGATGAAACTTTAGGAATATGATGTGCGCATACCCGGGTTGGTTATAGGATAGTGAGCTCCGGCGTTATAAAATTATTTCCTATACTATTCATATGATTGCGATTAAAATTTCATCCGATTGCTTTAATTTTTTTTGAATTGTTGTGAACATGCCCGTGAATCAATTAAATGTGAAAAAGTTAAAATTTCCTAATGAAATGTTTTTCTAATACAGCAGACGCATGGAAAGTAAAACGGGATAAATTTATTAATTTATTCCATGCATAAGCCTTATAGTCTTTAGAATCTTGTAAAATTTCCAAAACTCAACAAATCAGAATAATTTTATCCATCTGCAATCTGCATTAATATAATATATCTGAATTATTTGCATACGAGCGACGAGATTAGTATGAAATTCTCTTGATAACCAACTGGGGCAGGGGCGCAGGAGTGCATTCCCGGCAATCGCCCCGGAATTAAGTGAGTACTTTATTATGCGCGGCGTCTGCCGGGATAAACTCCGTGGCCGGGATAAACTTCCCGGCTGTTTCAGGCTAAATGCATTCCGACCCGGCAAATTACTACAGGGTTAGGCGGATTGTTTTGAGACGTAGGTACACTGTATTTTGTAGGATACTGTGCCTAGACCCTATACCGTATGTATATTGTATACAGAGCGAGCACTCGGCGCCACCAACTTTATCAATAGCGTAAACTAACCAATATGTCGGGCAAGTTTTAAGTAGGCTCAACCCTGATCTATGTAATATGAGTGTTTTTCATAAATTTATTTTAATTTTAAATTATTGATCGACAGATTAATTATACACTAAGCGCCTCCGCCCACTGAGGCAACTGAAAACTCTCAACTGCCAACTGTCTTTGTATGACAATGTGATGGCCCGCACACGTCACAATCACACAACACCCCGTTGTCAATGGTAACGCAAGCGGTGACTTGCGACTTGCTCTGATGGTTACCCTGGCCGGCCATTGATAGTTGCCAGCTGTCAGCTGATTGTTCTTCGTCTATGGTTAAACAAGCTTTTTGACCAATCAAGACAGAGAAAACAGCCGGTTTTAGTTGGTTTTCAGTTGCCTCAGTGGGCGGAGCGCCTTACAGTGCAAGGTTTTAACATTATTAACGTTTGGGAAGATAGGTAGGTAAGGTCGGTACCTTTTCAAAAAGGTTATTTAAAGAGTAATTTAAAATATCACCATTCCTCTTGTCAAGCAATACTGTAACTAACACATCTGTTCTGCAATGTGGTATTTTAAACGAGTCATGCGGACAAATTGCAGTTCTATTCCTTTCTTATATTACGAGGACAACTATTTGAAGAATATGTCAACCCTGTGTAAGTATACACCCGGTGACTTAGATGACGTATGTTCAGAGTTGGATGCCGAAATGCATATCAATAAGAAGTGAAGTGGCAGTGAAACTAATATTTTTTATAAGTAGATTTGAAAGACTTTGAAGATGATAGTTTTGCATGCTTAAGAACTCTTCCGGTAATTGGTGTGTGGAAAGTGCTGAGTCGGCGGCAATGCCGGATGACCACTCAGCATCTTGAGGAGAGTATGTTTATGAACTGTTTTGATGATGTTAGGTTAGGTTAGAAAAGGCGACGGAAAAACACGTCAATTAACATAATTCTATTAACCTCCTAAACTATGCGGGGTTCGTAAAACTATTTCTTACACGTGAAACGTTTCACGAGTTTTTTTCCTGATCCCCTGAAGGGGTACATGTTGAGTACCTACGTCGGGGATGTTTTAAATAAACAATTCAAATTTATGGGTCACGCTTTCTTTGGAAGCAAACCAATGCTTAAAGATAAGGTTTTGTCTATGTCGATATCTAAGTCAGACCATTGGAGCTACAGTCATAAAATTATCCATTTGATAAACCGGTAATATAATAAAATTTATTTTTTAAATATAATTTTTATTTCTGTCCTTTACATCAAATCCTTTTTATGAATAAAAATAACTCTACAAGTACCTATGATTGTCATAAAGGAATGGAAATTTTCTGAATGCAGTTCGCAAGCTGCACAAATATAAATCACAATAAGAAACATGGTAATTCAGGCCACACTAGGGCAATAAATTTGAGGGATTTGGTCGCCGGGGGATGGGGAGGTGTTAAGGTTGATCTCTGTCGTGAAAACTCCCAGCGAATCTGTCACATTATCCATTTATAGCCCAGATAAACACACGACCATAGTGTCATGAATCTCTACAGCTATGATGGTACTGAACCGTGCCATGAAGATAATCAGAACATTAATAATTAATTTATTCATAAAACATATCGTGTCAACAAACCGGGATACATAAAACTTTAATGATGTACTCGTATTAAAGTTTTCCATAAAATGACGTTTTATTTTGGTGAACATACGGAAACTGGAATCATAAATTTACGGTACAAGATGTATCACAAACGTAGTAGATACTTACCGGCTTCTTTGAGTGTTGTGATTTTGAGAAGGAAACCTTTACACAATCATTGAAGAAGTTGGTAAATATCTGATTTGGATACAAATAGACTGTGCCAGATGTCCATGGTATGATATTTTACTCTGATAAATATGTGAATTCGGGCGACAAAAATGTTCGAAATGGGAAGTATTTAGCGCAATGAAATGTAAAATTTACCGGCTCCTATATATGCAACCTCGTTTCGGAGAAAACACCTGATTCGTAAAGAGCATGTCATTTGTCCATAAAATCATGTAGAACCAGTCATTTGATGTAAAACAACCGATATGGGGTTGATTTTCCCCCACGGTTAAGGGTTTTACCTGCATTCACGTTTTTTTAACTTTGGAAAAGCATACGAATTTCCATATCTAGAAGGAATTTAATTGTTTTTATCCGAATTAGAGATAATACATGTCATGTAATTTTATTTTGAACGATAATAAAGTTACAATAATTTTATTTTATGCAATTTGTTTTAGACCACTTATAAAGTGGTCAAATTATTATATTCTCTTATTTAAAAGTGGTCTAAAACAAATTTATATATTTTTATTGTAAATTATGGCGAGCCACAAAGTTAAGAGTGATTGACCAGTGGTTGAGAATAAAAGTTTAAAAATGCTTGCAACTGTACAGGGAGGTTCCAATGAGAAAGATCGATTATTCCCCGTATCAATTTTTAAATATTAGAAATTTAATAACGATTTATTCATTGAAAACATGCTTTAATATATACCTACATTCAAGTAATCAATAAAAATGCTCAAAAAGCACGATGACAAATTAATAAATATCGTGTACTTCTTGTAAGTATTTTTTGATCACAAGTATTTATAATTTTTCAATAATGTCTAAACAAAAAAAGTGTGTAAAAAAAAGACCTTAAATAAATAGAAAATGTGAGGTATTTTTGTCACAAAACATTTTTTAGATTTATTTTTTAATAAGATTTATTTTTTAAAGATTTATTTTTTAATGATTTTAATTTAACTAAAATTAAAATTCTCAAAACTGTGATGACTAGATTATGTATTGATTTATTTTGTTGTATGATTATATGATTTGAAATTTGTGTTGTTGTTGTTGTTGAAACAGAATCTATCGTTTGAAAATTGAATAAATCTGCCAACGACCAACGGAAATGCACTTTGTTTTACAAAATTTTAAAACATATAAAATAACAATCTTTCAAAATCAATTTATGTTTTTTTGTAAAAAAGAGTCAATACGTCTACAATTTGATTTAAAAAGGACTAATTTCCGGTATTCTCTGGTAATACCCTCTTAATGCTTATTAAGAATTTCAGATAATAATGTTGTTGTTATTGTACGGTACAAGATGTAGATATGTTTTTTAAGTTAACTTTACACTACTACGAAGCTTTGTGGAAAAAATCACACAGATGCTACGTTATTAAAAGTCAGATTAATGTATGATAATGTGTTTTTGATTAGGATTCTTAAAAAATATTTTTTAAATTTGAATTTACCTGTGATTGCTTTTAATTCAATTATTTCGTCAGCCTAAGAAAAAGATTTAGAGACTTTAATAATGTGTCAAAATGACCTAAATTAAATAAATTAAAACTAAATGTTAATAAGACTAAATACATGAATGTAGGCAAAAGATAAAAAGATGAAACGATGAAAGACGCACGAAGACCCAAAGTATATAATAATGAAGAAATTATAAAATTGTCGAAGAAATGAAATATAATGGAGTCATTATTGACTCGAAGCTTAACTTCTAAAAAAAATGCGGGCTATTCAATTGGGTCTTTTTGAGAAAAGGAAGGAGTAAACCTGAGTCTTGATACCCGTAATAATATTTGGATTAATTGTATAGCGCCGTTTTTGTGAGAAATCACCCATGTTGTAGGAGGGAGGAAACACAGAGGCAAATCGTTTCACAGTCGAGCTGTTGTACTCAAGAACATTTCGTAGAAATTACCAGTACTCAATTTAGATTGAACAAACTCTAAATAAAACCATTTTAGCACACAAAACGATGTGAGCTAACTTAAGATTAATAAATAAAACAAAAACCAAAAAAAGTAAATTTATAACAAATAATAATAATATTGTAATTTCCGAAAATTAGGAGTTACTAAAAATAATGAGTTTGACAAATATGACGGTTTTATAATAGGTGGCAATGGCTGAATTTGTAAAAGAGCCCGCCCCGGTAAGACGAAAGTTTCTGGGTTCTAGTCCCAGTTGCGACCGCTATATTTTTTTTTCTGTGTCTTGTTCATTTTCATATTTTAATTTAGTTTATTAGTGTTATCTTCTTCATTTATAAAAAAATAAGTTCCATGTTTTCGTTATTGTCGAAATCAAAGTAAATTATTAAGAATTATTAGTTAAAATAACAAAAGTACCTACCTCATAATAAATTAAACAGCTTGAAACAACCAACAACTAACCCCACGAGAAAACATCGTAACAAAATAACTTTTAAGAGAACTAAATACATGTTTGAAAAGATAACAAATGTTTTCCAGGCTTTTACAACATTGTGATGAAATGGATGAAATAATGTTGTTTTATCTACTCTTGTAGTTTTAATCTATCTATGTTATTGTCTCAAAATGCTAAGAAAAGTTTAAATCATTTCGTATTTCCAAGAGAATCACATAATATTATAATTCAGGAGCGTAGGTTGCTTCAAAGCTTTCATTTTTTTATAGGGCTTTTAGGAATGGAAAAAGGGGGTTTGGGGGTTCCTTTTTGAAAACCGTAAACATTCAGGAAAATAACAAATCACAACTGTTTTAATATCTTTATTAAATGGAGTTCGTGCAAGACAGTGCTATGCCACCAGAGGCCCTAGCACGCTTGCTCTATAACGATCGGTAGGATAACTATCGGTAACTTCTCATCGTTCCCTAGGACAACTGCACATCGCTAACGTACAAACAACAGTTGATGTCGAATATGTTAAGGACACTTAGTCATTGTGAACTGTCACTTATTCGTTGGCGATCTGTAGTCATGCTAGGAAACGATGAGCTATCGGTCGGGATTCGAAGATGATCGGGAGTGGAAAAACAGTTACAACTCTTACAAA
This sequence comes from Limnephilus auricula, assembly GCA_951813805.1. NCBI lineage: Eukaryota > Metazoa > Arthropoda > Insecta > Trichoptera > Limnephilidae > Limnephilus > Limnephilus auricula. Next base: position 17,367,305 of record OX638395.1, on the reverse strand, counting down.
GACATGGGAAAGCACCGATTTTTTTTTAATAGGTTTTGGAGTAGACAAGAAGAAAGGAATATGAATGATTAAATTCATGAACACGCGTAAAGAGTGAAAAAATTTATTCCAACAATATTTAGATGAAAATCAGTTAGTATTTTCTAAAACAGAAATATTTCAATACTAGCTTCTGCCCGCGAATTCGTCCGCGCAGGATTAGTACTTCGAGTGGCCTATTTTATTTTCCTAGGTCCCATCTATATTTGCACCAAAATTCCTAACCTATTTATTTAAAATATCCATAATTCTTAATTAAATTCAAAGTATTAGGCGAGTACTTCAAATAAATTCAGTAATTTAAATAGAATTTTGTAACTAAAATGTCATTCTCAAATTTTGACATTTTCCATTAAACAATAAAAATTATTTATAATTTATTGAAAATAGCTAGCTTTATAAATTATAGCCTGTGTGTTATTCTGATATATGAGCTATATTATTGTAAAGTTTCATTAAAATTCATTTAGTAGTTTTTGCGTGAAGAGTAACAAACACACATTCATCCATACAAACTTTCGCGTTTATAATATTAGTAAGCTTCTGCCCGCGACTTCGTCTGCGTAGGATTAGTACTTGGAGTAATCTATTTTCTTTTCCTAGGTCCCATCTATGTTTATACCAAAATTCTTAACCTATTTATTTAAAATATGTATAATTCTGGATTCGATTCAAAGTATTAGGCGAGTACTTCAAATAAATTCAGTAATTTAAATATTTTCCAAAATAGAATTTTGATTTAACAATCATTGTTTTGCAAAATGTCATTCTCAAATTTTGATGTTTTATATTAAATTAAAATTATTATTTTCAATATAATGAAAATAAATAGCTAGTATATATAATTTATTGAAAATAGCTAGCTTTATAAATTATAGCCTATATGTTATTCTGATGTATGAGCTATATTACTGTAAAGTTTCATTTAAATCCATTCATTAAATTTCGATTTAAAGAGGAACAAACATACATACATACAAAATTTAACTTTTATAATATTAGTAAGATAAGATTGTTTAAAACGGAAACATTTAAAACATATTATCAGCTTAACTGTCTAGTAGCCGATTGGATAAATCACTGCTAGCTAAATCCTCCATTATGGCATAAGGAACATTTTCTGCTTTCATAAAAAAAGTGAAATATTTTTTTCTGTCCTGAATCCTCAATGTGTATCATTTTGGCAACTAGCCGGCGTTGCGACTCTAAGGAAAACTCTATATATTATTATCCGAGTCCTGTGACCTCAATGTATACCGTTTTCATTTCCAAAAATGACATATTATACCGTACATTTTTTTTTCCAACGGGGCCTCCTGCGATGGAGTAAATGTAATAAGAACAAAAAAAAATCTGTCTTAGGCCAATTTGTAGTTTTGTCGTCAGTTACATAGAGTAGGTAATTTTGTGATTGATGATTATTTTTTTTTTGTTTATTGCTAGCAAGTAAGTTAAACAATGCAGATTATATAATGGAAATACTTGCTGCGGAGGTAAACAATTTAATTTATGTGGACGACTTATTGTTACCTATGTAATAAAAAAGCAGGTGTAAAATAATATTTTAATTAAGAAAGATGAGTAAAATTTTACTTTACCTAACTAACTCACCATTACACCGTTTCCTAGGAGGGATTGGGTGAGATAAGGTGAGGTTAGGTTATGTTAGGTTATGATAGGTTAGGTTGGGTCGTCTGAAACAGTGGTCCCCAACTCCCGCGCCGCCGAAGGCCCTGCTTAAAAATCAAAATTACGTAAATAAAACTAATCTAGCATATCTGTGCAAGAAGAAGTTCTACTGCTGGAGATTGCAAATGACGGAGGCCTTAAAACTACGTTTGAGAGAATAATTCTTCCAGTATTCTGGGTTAAAGTCATAGAGGAATACCCTGAGATGCTACTACAGCACTTAAAGCCATTTTGCCATTTCCGACATCCGTGTACAGCCGGATTTTCTGCAGTGATAGCAACCAAATCAAAACAACGGAATAAACTGGACATAGCAACATACTTTGGGTGTCATTGTATCCTATTACCCCAAAATAAAAATGTAAAATTATCAACCGTTGAAAAGGTAGGGGACTACTGGTCTAAACCATCCAAGAATTACTTTATTTTACTATATTACGTAATCTGCTCTTATATTTGTTTATCCACAACGTAAATGCTTATAAAGTTAAGTATAGAGGTTAACTAAAATAGAAAACAAATGACTTTACATTGAAACACAATAGTGGTTAAAGTTAAAAGGCGGGTTTCACGGTTTTTGCACAAGAACTTGTAATAACACTTTGTATTCTGCATAAAAGTTGAGATAGCTCCGCCGCGGAAGCCCCCTAATGCCCCCCTACGAATATGGTCGCAGATGCACAAGCTACAATTAACCACCAGTCAACACGAGCGTGAAATAAAACTTTGGAAAAAATCCAGCGCGGAAAATGGAGCCGGAAAATCTGGGCGGTGACAAGTGTAAAATTGCGGTGGCCTTTGTTGCCGGCTTGAAAAAATATGTGACATGTTTTGTTGAACTGCGCGGCTGCCACCATTCTCTGCCCTCTAGCACTCCGCGGGGAAAAACAGTCTCATTTTTCAAACGAATTTTAAATAATATCAATGTTTTCTGTAACTTGTTTGCTGGGTTTCAGTGGTTTTGATTCTATACACAAATATTGGGTGTGGTGGCATCACTCTTCGGCCGCTATCATTTGAATACCGTTTAAGAGTTTTGACTGCTCCTGACAGTCTATTACAAGTGGGACTACAGAATCCTCAGTAGGGTTTGTTGTGACTGAAGAAAGTGGAGAAGATAAAGAGATGATGAAGGGGAACCTTTGGAAGCATCGGAGTATGCACAAGCACATAGCTAAAGCCATTTTATGCAACGTTCCGAGCCTGTGAAATTGTTTAAGTGTATGGAAGAAGAACTGACCACAGGTCCTAAAAAAATCGAGTAATTAACGGTATATATTATTATCATGTTTTATTTTTTTTAAATATACATTTATTAAAATTTATATTTTATTTTAAAAACAGTTTATTTATAAACAAGTTCTGCTATCTAATTATTATTACGTTTCGCCTTCTGAAGGCATTATCAAACAGCGCTATGAAGGCATAATCAAAATGTGCTGTGAAGGCATTATCACAGATTGATAATGCGTTCAGAAGGCGAAACAGCTATCACGAGTAATAATAATAAACTGTTTTTATAGATTAAATAATGAAATTTTTTAATTTATGTAAAAATAATTAAATGGATTCACAAAAATGTGTTTTGATCATCATTCGTAAATAAATAATTGGTTTCGAAAATTTACGAAAGAAACAATGAAATATGGGATAAACCCAAAATTCTAGTAGAATTTCTTGGGGCTTGAGGGGTATGTCTGTTTGCGTGCGGTTTCGACGCCCTAAAGTTGCGCCGCAGCAGCTGCCGACGTCTGACATATTTTGCGTGATATGCGACGTTTTGCGTTACTTTGCGACTTAATGCCACCAATTAGCGGTGTAATATTTGCACGAAGTAACGCCCTTACCCGGAGATAACTGGAGTCTGAGATTTATAACCTACAAGGGCAATATTTAATGCTTCTTATCAGTCTTTTGTTTAGTAATATTTAGCTTTTAATGGACAGAATAAACTTACACTGACACTAAACAGTCACCAGAACTCAGAGTTGTAGCAATACACGTTTATTTATTTGTTTATACTGGGTTTTCACAGATGTTCTTACTTACATGAGAACAATCCAGTTATATAAACGCAGTTCATACACAAAAGGCAAATATAATTACAGAAATCTATTCAGACATGGGATACATTCATTTGCTTACATCTAAATAAAGATACAAAAACAAAACAAACAAAATACAAAATTATCAACTTATATAAAAGCTCACTCAAATGACAAATAATACAAAAAGACAGGTAAGAGACACACATAGAAAATACATAATATAATTAGAACAACATATTTTTTAGCAATAATAAAATATTTTTTTCTGAATCCGTATCGACAAAAATGTCTTAATATATAGTCGAACCATTTAGGTCAGACGAATAAATTGGGCGATTTTATTTTTAAAGCTGTTCAGGTGAAAAATGTTATGCCGTCTGAAACAAAGGGAATTCGGAATATTCATTTCAATATTGGTCAGATAGTAGGCGAGTATAACCAACACCCCTGCATAGGTCATACTAAGTGGTTCGCTACGTTTGGTGACTTAGCAAGTGTGCCCGGGTTCATGGGGTGAGGTTTGTCTAGGTCTTGGTAACGAATGCGTTTGCCCACAATTTTTTAATATTTTTTTTTTCGTAGGTATACCGCACAATAGTCCCATATGCTCACATCTAGAGTCAGTGAGACTATGACATCCCCAATTGGGTTATGTTGTTAGGCTGAAGGTAGTGGGGAGGGAAAGTAGATGGGGAAGAGGAAGGTGGGGAAGTACCTGGCTATTCCGATCTGGTGTGCTAGCATGGTCGATCGATATAAAGTTACCGACCGATTGTCGGTAACTTCTCATCGTTACCTAGGACAACTGCAGAGCGCAAACGAATAGGTGACAGTTCACAATGATTAAGTGTCCTTAATATATACGATATCAACTGTCGTTTTTACGTTAGCGATCTGCAGTTGAGAAGTTACTGACAATCGGTCGATAACTTCATATCAACCGACCATGCTAGCACTCCTGATCACCAAACACGGCTAACGCCATTTGAAACAACGTTTCAATGCTGAATGATGGTCTTACACCAGGGCGATATTGGAAGTATCTTCCACCCTGGAATGGGCCGCAAATATACTATAATTATTTTAAGTTAATTAATTGTGAAATAACACAAATTAACCAATAAAAATTATTTGCGTACGCGTGGTTCGAACCCGTGATCTTCGGATTGGGAGTCGAGAGTCTTGCCTCTCGACCACGCCAGCCGTCCACATATTGCGTGGCGGGCCAGATCTGGAGAGACTCGTTGAGTTTAACCTAAACTAGTCCTCTCCAGATGGACTCTCGACCCATCGCCTTGCACAGCACTGAGTGGGATGGATTCATACGTCCGTCACTCCTGGATACATTGACCCCTAGATTCCTACCCTTCCCTCATGACTTTTTCCTTCCCAGAACTTTATACTTTCCGTAAAAAAGACCCTACACACAGCATCCCCAAAGATGATAACGGCTCTGAGAGATTTTTCTCTTCATTGCCTTCTTTGTGAATTTTATGTAAAAAAAAGTTTTATGGGAAAATAATTGGAAAACGTAACGGTTGATTCTTTCGGTATTTAGATTTTAAACCTGCGCCGAACCTCAAAGAAAGACCTTAAAAGAAGTATGTGGAGAACGTATTATGTTGAAATTATATTTTAACCAACGCAACGCCAACCCACAGATAATAAACATTAACACTTTTTGCTTTATTTATTTAAATTTCGTGGAAACCAACAAAAACCAACAACAATGATGAGGAAATCATTATCAACACCATACAACAACCTGCAGTCCACCTCGGAACAGGAATACCTAGTGAGGAGGACTGAGAATAAAAAACTTCACTTTGTATTCTTAATTTACTTAATATTGTATTTTAATTTACTTAATATTGTATTTTAATTTTAATTTGAATTTTCAAAAAAAAAAAAAAAAATTAAATAAAGAATAAAAACTTAAATAAAGATAGAAAAGTTAAGTTATTTCAGCAGTGGCAAAGAAAATAAAAAAAATATGCACAATGTTGTGGTGCGCAATACAAAAATGAAACAAAAGAAACATAATATATAATCAACAAGTATTATAAATAAAATATTTTGTTCGGACGAACTGAAACTTGAACATCTATGGAATAACACCCATTACAAAGTCCATGCGGTATTTGAACGAACTTCTAGCTATCTACATACTACACCACTTCAAAATATACAAACATACATAGTGCCAATTTGTGTACAATGGTTAAAATCATTACTTAAATGTTAGTTTCACTTCAAAGTTTGAGAAAGGACGACTTTCACAATGAAGCAACTTTGGCATTCAAGTCCTCAACTTATTAGAATTATACTTACTAAATCAAAAGTTATTTAAACCCAGCAATTTTGTGGTGAATATCTTCAACAACAATACATAGTGTTTTCCATTTCCTTCAATGATACAAAAGTAACGGGTGTTTGCTTTCATCAGGACAGATTCTTTTTAAACACATCTATTTGACTTCTTCAAATTTTGCAAATTCACTTTGTGGCACCATTTTATTAATGAAAAATTAAAACACAATCTTTATTTTAACACATCGACATGTTTCTAGAACGATGTTCTCTTCCTCAGGACATAAAATGTACATTTTATGTCCTCCCCACGAAAATCTTTATTTTAACACATCGACATGTTTCGAGAACGATGTTCTCTTCCTCAGGACATAAAATGTACATTTTAAATAAAGATTTTCGTGGTAAAAACAAAGTGTTTTAATTTTACATCTATTTGAATTTCGATTTTTTTTCTATTCGATTTGCAATTTCTTGAACGAATGCAAATCTTAGAAGTAAAAATTAATCCACTTTACGACATCAGATCGAGTTGAAACTCGGCAGATAGACTCGATGTCGAAGACAATGCTTTGTTTCAACTTTTTGGTAGCGCTAACGAACACCGATTTTCACATTTGAAAAAATATATCTCCATAGGTAGGTATATCAAGTACAATTCGATTAATATCAAATCTAAGGGGTAAAATTGTTTAATTTTGCTTTATAAGCAGATGAATTTTTTAATGTCTTTGGCTTGATCTTTTGATTACACAACACATTTTTTCCATGTTTAAAGTGTTTTTTTTTTGTAAATACTAAAATTTAAAGAAACATCCGAAAAGGAGCGTACACCGCCATTTCTGCATGATCTGTTAATCATTTTTTTTCATTAATGTACGCCAAACATTGTAATGAACCTGCATAATCTTTTTTTTTCTACGCAGGAAGTCTTGAGGAAAATAATTCCTCTTAGGGTCTATGCCATCTTTGGGAATGCTGTGTGGATGGTATTTTTAGGAAAGGACGAAGAGGAAAAAGGTATGAGGGATAGTTTGGAATCTTGGGGTCAGTTTGTCCAGGAGTGGCGGACGTATGAATCCATCTCTTCCCTTGCGGCGCCTGCTGGAAAGGTCTCCTTCAACCAGTCTCTCCCGATCCGGCATGCCAGGGGTGCTAGCAAAGTCCATCGATAAGGATCGGTATGATAATTGTTGGTAACTTCTCATCGTTCCCTAGGACAACTGAAGATCGCTAACGTACAAACAACAGTTGATATCGAATATATTAGGGACACTTAGTCATTGTGAACTGTCACCTATTCGTTTGCGATCTGCAGTTGTTCTAGGGAACGATGAGAAGTTACCGACAATTATCCTACCGATGCTTATCGATGGACTATGCTAGCACCGCAGGCAGTTAGTGGGCAGATGCATTCGTCGCCAAAACCCGGACAAACCTTACTCACTGGGTTTACTTATAATATTTATATCATTATAAACTGTTTTACACTAAACTAAGAGCAACTAAATGCTTGCGCTTTGTTCTACAGTAGAATACAACAATGGTATAAAAATAATAATGTCCTAACACGAGTGCAGCTAATTTAACGACCCGAATTTCTATTGCTCGGGGCAGTTAATGCTTGCGAGCCGGCATATAGCATATTACTCTAAACAAGCAACGACGTGCATTTACCTACCACCTACATAGTAGTGATCGCGCCCGTTTAAGTGCAATGTAAAGCTCGCAGAGAATGTGTCCCATTGCAAATGATATGTGTGCATTCATGCCATGCATTTTATCAGATGTGGTAGTGCCTTCGGCTCTCGGTTCTCGGCTGCCTGCAGGGGGCAGGGGGCAGGGGCGCTTTGTCATAATTAGTGAAACGCGCGAACAAGGAATTCCTCGAACTTTCAAACTGCCTCGACAATAAATCACAAGGACCCCAATCTCTTCCGGTCTTCAGTTTTCGCATGCATTTTGGATTCATTGGTCCGTGTAAAGTGCTCTTCGTTCCGATTTCGATTTTCAGAATGAGGCTTTGGGTAGTTCGTACCTAACTATAAATTATATTACTCTCTTTAAAACATTATAAATCCAGGCGTCATTTTATAATGTAATTTTTGTTTTTAGTTGACCATATTAACTATAAAAGTACTAACTATTTATTTATTTTCTCATGTACTCCATACCCAATTAGGGATTCCATAATCTCACTGACTCCAGACGTTTGGGAGCAGTTGGGACTGGTGTGTGGTATTCAAATAATATATTTATAAACTGTTTATAATATCGCGAGTGCTCAGGTGACAAATTTTCTTTTTATATCATCAGTTAAAAACCAAACCTATAAAAAAAAAAAAAATTGTTAAGGTTTCGCAAGTAAAACTTTCGAAAGAGTTTGAGAATATAATTCATTGCAGAGTGTAGATTGTAGAACGTTCAAAATTAAGTCGTCAAGGAAGAATGTGTAGTCGTGAATGTTGAACCGTTAATACCTACATGTATTCAACATTTTCGTTAATGTAGGCTAGTCACTATCATGAAAAGCACCGGTAAAACCGCTTAATGATAATAGGGTGCTTATAGATTTCAATCGCTTTTGTAATTAGACGAACCCGACATATTTTAAGCCTTCCCAGTTAACACTTTGGTCAGAAATTGCCGGTACTTACGAAAGCAAAGTATCGCGGATTCATGATATCGCGGTGACATGTTAATAACTACAAGTGTTACTGTTATTCACATTCGGAGCAATTAAGTGCGTAGAATCTGAAAACAAATCGGATTATATATATATAGTAAACACCTAACAGAAAACACTGTTACAACTACCCTTTTCTACTACGATTATCTAATCTATTAAACTTGAGGGACAGGAGAATTGTTTTTGATCTAATATTTCTATTTAAAATCTTGCATAATATAATTGATAGCCCTGAATTCTTATCGCTCATAAATCTTAATGTGCCAGCCAGAAATACAAGGTCAGTACTACCATTTTATTGTAGTAATACTGCGACCAGGGCCCAATTCAATATACCACTACAGAGAATTCAAAACTTGGGAAATATGTATTCGCACGTAGATGTATGGAATGTGTCACTGATACAATACAAACATGAAATTATTAAATCATTCATGTCAGAATGTGAAATCAGAAGTGTTTAATATTAGTTACTGTTATTTAAAAGATTCCATAATATTTTGATGTAGCATATTCTTATAATGTAGGAGCTGTTGCACATATTTTTGTATTATTTCTATTTATCTATAATGTAAAAACTTGTTACTTACTCTCTTTTGTTTTTCTGTATTGTAAACTTTTTCGTGTATTAAACATCTGTAAATTTCTAATATTAACTTACACTATATTTTATTATTTTTATGCCATCTGCAATTTAAAAACTGGTTTCAGTTTAATTTATTTTTACTTTTTCTCTTTTATTATAATATAATATTTCTTACTTACTTTTATACTGTTATATTTTATAATGTTAATTGCTATAAGTTTACATTTCTTATTTAAACATACATATATATATCACTGTATAATATACTTATTATGTAAAAGCCCATCAGGGCGTTGAAAATTAATAATAAAAAATTAATAATAAATAAACACGGCTCAAGATGGCATGGCAAAAAAAAATTTTTTTTGCCAAAAAAATGTAATAAAAAATAGCGCATAATGTAATAATACACCGATGTACATTGCACATTTTGAAAAAAAAACGTCACCTCTGTTAGTCCTATTATAGTCATTATACAAACTATTAATCATACTAAATTAATAACGACTGAAATAGGGTAGCTTTAGTAGGTACCATCGCCCCGAGAACCATTTATTGGATAACGAACACCTCTGCCATAGGTCACCCCATAAGATATTCGTTACGTTTGGTAACATAGCAGTGGTGCCCGGGTTCATGTGGTGAAGTTTGTCCGAGTCTTTGTGGCTGGTGCGTCTGTATTCCAGCTGCGGGCCGGATTGGGAGAGGCCGTTTGAGGGAGACCATTTTTATCGCAGTGGGAGGAGTGGATTCAGTCCACACGGAGAAAAATGTTATTTGAAAAAACGAACATTTTAATAGAAAAAACGAACATTTTAAAAGAAAATACGATCATTTTATTCGTAGAATGGTTAAAAACGGGACTGAAGTTCTTACGAACAAAACAGGGATTCAATGTTTATTGGCGGGAACATTAAGAATAATTTGTTGGTTAATTTATTATTATTATTTATACGTAATTTCGTACGTATTTTACCGCCAATAAACATTGAATCACTGTTAATTTGTTCGTAAGAATTTCAGTCCCGTTTTTAACAGTTCATTTTTCTCCGTGCATAGACATTATTTTATTAAAGAGATTCTAAGACACATATTATGATCGCAGTGTCTAGTCCAATTCCGTCTGTAGATTAGGTTGTTAGAGCAACTAAAATCTTCGATATCGCAATAAATAAATGCAAAATTTGTATCACCACTACGAAAGGGCAATAATTGCACCACTAACAACCAATTCGAGGTTCATAGATCCACACCTCGACCCACAAACACGTTAACCTATTTTATTAACATAATTTGCCTTATATGATTCCTTCTGAATTGGAGCGTGACAAGCGAGGACGTTTTTATCCTCGATCACGTAAGAAGTCCGCCGCACATAAAGCCTTCATTGACGAGCTTTTTACGTGGGGTCGGGCATTACGCAAGGACGTGTTTTGATTTGACGCAGAATACGCGCCGCCACGCGCCGGGTGTGGTGCGGGTGTTGCGCCAGACAGACGCAGACGCCGATGAAACGAGTCAAGGGGAAATAATTATATTGTTATCGGGGAATCGTTATTAACGAGCATTGAGAGAAAAGACAAAGGATTGCATGACTCTCTCAAATTGTATTATTTGAGTAAATTTGCTTACGGTCATCTTCGGAAACATAACAAGGACGTAATAAAAGATTTAATCAATCAAGCGAATCAAATAATTAAGTATGGCCATGTCATGAGTTAGAAAAATCTATGATCAGATGTTTGAGTGTAAATTATGCAAGGAATGTGCGTGATTTAAAGTAGATTATTCAATCTACCCTCCATTCCCGTCTTTCGTCTCTTTAGTCTAATCCCATGTTCTTCCTCACCAACCAACCACACCTCACAAATTGAAAGTAAAAAAAATATTAAAAAAAACCAAACACACTTTATATTGTCTCACGTTAATAATCATTCACTATCATCAATGGAAAGTTCACAATTGGCATAATTAACTATTTTATTATTAAATGTATGTTAAATTTTATATTTGCCTTCGATTTTCTCAAAAATAAATAAACAAAGCCATTTCAAAAAAGATTGAGTTTTTCGGCCTCTGTCTACCCATATGGGGAAATGGCGTATTGCTTAGTAATTAAAAACGACCGTAATTACCTTTACCTTGACTATTGACTTTTAGACAGAGTTACAAAACTATAGTTTCGAAATATTTTGTCCTATTGAGTCTTTCGTTTTATTTTGAAAGATTTACCGAGCACTTATCACACTCGAGGAGCAAAACCGTGCAAATTAATGATAAACTAAGAACACTGTAAAAAAATAACATAATTATATATTTGGATAACACAAAATAATTTATTTTAAGAACTGGAAACAATCACAACATGAAAAACTAACTGGTCTTTACTCGCTTAAAGCCAGCTTAATAGGTTTGTTTTAAGCTGACAAAACTTATGGTAAACAGTAAGTTATTCATCGAAAATCCTAGCAGTTTTACTTTCTAAAATATAAATAATTGGGCCCTTCTTACTAGCATATTTCATCTTACGTAGATATATCAATATTAGCGATTATGTTCAAGATACGCGAAACGTGGATAAATGTGGTGGAATTTCTAGGCCTCTTTCTACACAATGGGAATTACGAGCGATGGGTAATATAATGAAGGAAACAGAAATTGAACACTAATAGGAAATATAAAATCTTTACACAAAACTACTTCTAATAAAACGAATCTGTCAATAAGCACTGTTGATATAAAAATGTTATCGTAATATCGTCCAAGTGTAAATAGGAGCGCTCATAAAATCTGAAAGCTACTCGTAAAAGTTGATGTACATTTTTAGTTTAATCCTAGTTATTTCATTTAAAAAAAAACATTGACCTACTTTGTTTGCTCTTTTGTATTTATAATAGTTGTGTTGTTGGGTCGCCAAACATAAGTTTGGCTATTTTTGTCCGTTTGTGTAATGTCTATTTATGTAATAAAAAGTTACGGTTTGAGAGTTCAATCGTAGATTCAAAATAAGAAAAAAATTCAGAGATATATGAAATAGTTCTACGTTGGTCTTTTCCATATTACGTAGGTATATTTTTCTCTAAATCTAAAGGAATTTCATCACATCACTGCACCAGAGGCCCTAGCACACTTGCTCTATATCGATTGGTAGGATAACTATCGGTAACTTCTCATCGTTCCCTAGGACAACTGCACATCGCTAACGTACAAACAACAGTTGATGTCGAATATGTTAAGGGCACTTAGTCATTGTGAACTGTCGCATATTCGTTGGCGATCTGTAGTCATGCTAGGGAACGATGAGAAATTACCGATAGTTATCCTATCGATCGTTATAGAGCGAGCGTGCTAGGGTCTCAGGGATTATTGACATAGCAACAATATCGGCCTCTGTATTTCCTCCCTCCAACAAGATGGGTCTCTGCAAAACCCACGTGTAGGAGGAGTTAGTGTAAAAAAATATATATTTGACTTACTTAAAATCTTAACATTTTTATTGAAAGAAAGAAAGATCTTAACAGCACCTAAAAATATACATTTATATTCAAGCTTAATATCTCTGTCTCTGTATCTCACTCCTGAAACCTGTTTGTAAAACAAAAACATTCTTTGACATCCTGACGTCCTTTGTTATGTCAAAGCAGTGACTAGAAAGGCACTTCATCTTTGATATTAGCTAAATGTGCTTGCCACTCACTCTATCATTCTTTTCGCAATCATTAAATACATAAGCTACCCGAGCGAAGGAATTTCTTTTACGTCTGGAGTTCTGAAGTTGTTATTAATTTTTATTTACGTATTTGCCCTAAGGTTTAAAAAAACTTATCCCGTCTTCGTTTCTAGAATTTCGTTTATTTAGGAATATGATACATTTCACATTAATGTTTTTGTTTAAGTAAGCAGCTCTCTTCTTTGAAATTTTTTTTTATTAAAATGAAAAGCATATTTTTTTTCTCGTACAGAAAAAACTCTCAAACAGTGATCTCATTGAGATAAAGCTATGTAAGGGTGTTCTGAGCGTATCTGGAATACTCGGAGTAAGGTCAATTTCATCATACTTCGGCAAACTTTGATCTCCCATTTTCAAATACCGGTTTTTTGATAGCAGATAATCAAAATCATGGAACTGCCTGGGACCTAGGAGTCGAAGGGTCTTACGTTAACTGACGATATTGATTTTCTTTAAAATCGTTGTAGGTCACAGGAATTTTCTTTTCAGAAGTGACTGAGCTCAATTTTTGCGAAATTTGCATAAGGTTTTACCTTTTACTTACTTCCTACGTCGACACTCACTTAAACTCAATTAACTCAAGTAACTGATTGAAAGTATTATATACAACCACAGAACTTATAATTAATTATCTATGCACTATCCAAACCTAAACTCAAATAAAAAATCTAGATAATATAATGGGTTATTCTTCGGCATGCTGTAACAAGTACTAAATATAATAAATTTTTAAATATTTCAAAAGAAGCAAACACATTGTGACTTAACATTTTTAATAAATGAAAAGAAAATACTTTGTTATAAGTCACTTTATTTTTATTTAACGTCTACCGGTTTTGGTACCTCCGTACCATCATCAGGACTGTTACAAAAATAATGTCTACAAATACAGAAGTACACATATACATACATAATGTTATGAAAGAAAGGGACAGAATACTAGAGTGGGACAGAGCTTCAGTTGTGGGAGGGAGGAGGTTAATTAAATAATAGATATAATTAATTTTTAGAACACAAACAAATTGCTTAGATTAATATCTCGACACAGGCTCACCTAGTGAGGCGTATTATGCATAACCTCCAATTACAATGATCTAATTAATTTCTAATATCATTAATGTCCTATCTTATTTGTTTATTTATTTTTGGAAATAATGTTTTAATTAAAATCATTATAATTATTTTATTAATGTGACCGCGTGAGTAATACAGCTTTAAAATATTCAACTGCGGGCATGTCCAAAATAATTTATGAAGTCAAATGCGCGTTTGGATATCGGGCAAAGCTGGGTTATAAATCCAGTATTTTAGCATGTCAATTATGAAGTACATTTTAAGGTCAATTAATTTTTAATTTGATGGTTTGGAAATTAAGAAGTAGAAATCCATTATTTGAATTATATTAGCAAGCTTTTGTAAGAACCGTGAAACAGGCGAATTTCATAAGATTGATTGTTCCCAGAAATTATACCGTCTAGAACAGTGATGAACAACCGTTTTAGCTGGAGGGCCATTTTATTAATTTTCAATTTGTTCAAGGGGTGCAAGGGGAAAGGTTCCTTAAGCTTGTGTGTCGCAAAACTATTTGTATTTTCTAAAAATGACTTCTTTAAATTAAAACATTTTCAGAATGCAAAAAACAAAGCGCCACAAGCAACAATTTTATATCTTCAAAGCAAAACCAAAATAATGCTGTGATTGTTAATAAATTTAATAATAATTATCTGAAATATTAAATAACACGAAAAAGTACCTATTAGAATTTTTTGGGTAACTGTTTGCACCAAAAATTTTGCAAATAAGTCGGTATTGGTATTTTATAAAACGGAAACCTTTAAAATGCGTGAAACGTAGAAATAATTTTTTTCTACATTTAAAGTCGAATCACGAAATTTTGTCTGTATAATATGCAAGAAAAATATTATTATTTTGAGCGGTTTATTAAAAATTTTGAAGAAAGACTTAAGTTTTCCGTTAAACTCTTTTGCAAAGCAACAGAAAGCGTTGATTATTATTTTCCGCAAATTTTTTGATATTTCATTTAGCCAAGTGGGAAGTATGAAAATGCTCGTTGGCTACATGAAATGGACTTGCAGGCCGCAGGTTGCTCATCACTGGTCTAAAAGCACTTCAATTTGAAAGCCGATAATTACGCAAAAATAATCATTTCAAACTCAAATTCCTAAGTATCCTGCTATTTAAAATCTGTCAAATAAAAGAACAAGTAATGATTTTCTTCAATGTCGCGTTAGTACCCGTTAAAATTAAATTGATATATAAAACATTAAAATATTTTGTTTTATTTTCCAGAATTTCTATTTCACATATATCAACTGTTTTAGATTTCAAAAAGTTTTATTTTCTTATTTTTTTCTGTGTTATTATTATTATATTATTTTCGTTCCATTTCTATGTACCGTTTTGTTGTTTTATTATTTTTGATAAGCGAAACTAGCAGTCCACAATGAAGCACTGGTACCTACACTGATGTGTTGCAGTAAGGCATGGAACTGGCAGAGGAAGGATGAAAGTACATTGTTCAATGCTGTAGAAATGAGATAATAGGCGTATAGTATATATGGTAAAACCATGTATGATCGTGTGAGAACTGTGGGGATCCGCAGAAAATGCAAGGCTGACGTAAGTGTAATACATGACGTAAGAGACCCTCAGATGGTTTGGGCACGTAGAGCAAATGAACGAAGAAAGGAGTGTAAGGATAATATATGACGCAAATGTGAATGGTATAAGAAGTTGGGGACGCCCTAGGAAGACGTGGCACGTCCAAGTGAATGAGATATTTGAGTCGGACCATGTCAACAGTCAGAATAATAAAAGAGTATGTATGAAACGATGGATGAATGTGCATGAGGAAAAGAGTGTGTACCAAGACCGAGTTGTTTGGCAGTTCTTCCTTTCTGCCTACCCCTGCGGGGAAATGGCGTGGTGGTTAGTTAGTTACTTTGATAAGTTCCATGTAATATACAAGACTCGTAGGAATGCACCACCTTGCAAATAAAATTTATTTGATTAATTTATGTTATTTAAAGTGATGAAAAAAGAGCCCAAAACCTAACACAACGTAACCTATTTAACACAGCTTTTTGTTTCAGCACTTTTAATGAAGGAGTGATGAAGTGCCACTTTGTTGAGTTGTCCAGTAATCCTTTAAATCGTCGTCTACTGCAAATTAAATGGTGGTCTACTGTTTATTATAATAAAAAAAACACAGAAGTAACAAAGTAAATTCACCATTAAATTTTTTATCAAAAAATAAACTACCTTAAAAACCTAACCTTAAATACATAGTTAGTCTTGATTCAATAAAAGGTTTGCTGGTACGTGTTTAAAACAATTTAATAAATATCGGTAATCCACACCCTAAAGTACCTCCCGCTTAACTGGCAATGTTTGCTTTTGTCTGGCAATCAAATTCAAGACGTATTGAATCTTTTTTACAAAAAAACATACATTAATTTTGAAAGATTGTTATTTTATCTGGTTAAAACATTTTTTAAATTTAAAAAAAAAAGTTTATTTTTAAGGTTATACTGTTGGTCGTTGACAGATTTGTTAAATTTTCAAACGAAAACACAAATATCAAATCATATAGGTAATCATACAACAAAATAAATCAATACGTAATCAAGTAAACACATTTTTCAGATTTTAAATTTTAGTTAAATTAAAATCATTAAAAAATAAATCCTAGAAAATATTTATTTAAGATCTTAGAAACTAAAATATTTCAGATTTTTTTCACTCACTTATTTTGTTTAGACATTATTGAAAAGTCATAAATACTTATGATCATAAAATACTTACAAGAATTACACCGTATTTAATATTTTATCATCGTGCGTTTTGAGCATTTTTATTGCCTATTTTAATGTAAGTATATATTTAAGCAAGTTTTGAATAAAATAAATCTATATTAAAATTTTAATTTAAAAATTTTGATACGAGGTATCTATAATCGATCTTTCTCATATAATCGGAACTTCCTGATAAGTTGCAAGCATTTTTAAACTTTTATTCTCAGCCGCTGGTCCAGGCTGTTGGCATTCATATAAAATATATTTAGCCTGAAGATAAAAAAAAATGATTAAAAAAGAACCCTTACCGCAAATCTTTAGAAAAAATATGACCAAAAGAAAGTAGAAAATTCTTATTTCTAAGATAGCCCTTCGAACCTAAACATGAACTGTCATTCAGTCTTCGAAAAATTTTTTGTATATAATATTTTCAATTATTCACAATAAAGTTCATCCAATTAAAAATTTTACACATTATTCTATATTAATTTAATATTTCTTACCATTAATTATTTATCTTTATAAATAACAGTGCTTTGGATAGGCACGTAATTTATATAAGTGTTAGTTGATTTTTATTCTTTGATATTTTATCGAAAGAATTATGTTATTTTAATAATCCGGATTTTTACATTTTTTGTATAGTGGAAATAAATAAAACGTTGAAAAGCGCACATGCCATTGGTGTTCTCCACAGTGTTAGTTGATTTTTTTCATTGATATTTTATCGAAAGAATTATGTGTTTTTAATAATCCCAATTTTAACATTTTTTGTATAGTGGAAATAAATAAAACGTTGAAAAGCGCACATGCCATTGGTGTTCTCCACACGTTTCCCGGAAACCCCTTTAAAAGCTTGAATTCTGGGAAGAGGGTAGATGGAACTTCTCTCGTTGGTTTGTTTTTTCAGCTTTTACAAATATTAGTTAAAATTCTGGGGCATATCTAGAATTTGTTTAGTACCTTTATAATTAGTTTCAATCAGAATTTACGCATTTGAATAAATTGTTTGTTTGAAAGAACATCTGAAAAACGGTATAATTCAATAAAAAAATAATTTGAATAGGTTATGATGTTACTTTTCCAATAAATCGGTGTTTATTATCAAGATTTTAGTCGTTTCCTGCAGTAATACTAATAATAATTTGAAGAAAAATTTAAAATAATTAGACAGATTGAATTTTTTTTACAACCCCACAATGGTACTGACGAACAGATGACACATACTGCCTACCCTATATAAAAACCACGCCACTGACTGCACATAGACGTGAAATAACAAATTTTGGTAGTAATGTTACTATAATATTTCTATCTGAAGTATCATAAGTAGGAGACCTTTAATATTCATTTTTTAAATGTACATATATGTAATTAGTATAATAATGTAAATAAACATTGGTTTTGTAGAATGACAGCTTTTTTTAAATATGTGTGTGTAATACGTTTGTTAGTCGAAATATTGTCATTTAATGATTTTAAAATATGGTATATTAGATGTTTTCTTGTAAATATAAAACACATGCGTTGTAATATTACATTTTAGATTTATTTATTGTTACAGTAATAAACATACTAGTATGACAAAACAAAATAGTGAAATACCGATTTTCAAGGATTCTACGCCAATAACAAGCTCTTGAGCTTGGTGTAGGAGTTATTTCATAATTATATAATAGTGTACAATAAATATAATCTTAAGTACTAGGTAATGTAACGTTAACAAACTATATTATGGCATGAAATTGAGTTACAGTATTTTGATTGGTGATGTTATAGTTGTTAATTTTTTTACTTCTTCGGGAAAACTATTGAAATATTTTATGCCTTTGTAAATATCATTATTGGACATTTGTTGTGTTGAAAATAGAGGAATTTGGATATAATGTTTACACCTTAATAATGTGTTAAGTTTAAATTCTTTGATTACATTTTCTTTGAATATTGGTAATATTGAAATCTTTTGTATAGAGGTCTTCAATTTTTGGTACTTTAAAGATTTTGAACAATCTGAAGGGAATGTTGGTTGTTTTTCAAAATTAGTTTAATAATTAGTTTTTGTACCACATTTACAGGACTTGCATTTTTTTCATATGCACCTCCCCTCCATTGATTCCATAATGATTAATGATGTAATAGATTTAAGATTATTATTATTTATTTAAGATTTAACATTATTTAACTTGAGAATATTTCTTAATCTGATAAATATATACATATAGATACATTTCCTAATACGCATAAAATTTTTACATATGTGTCTGTTATATTTAATGATATGTTGGTCTACAATTACACCGAGGTACTTTATTTCAGAGTTATGGTTATGGTACAAGAGTTATTACAGACATCTTTGTTACATTTTTTGTTATGAATAAATATATCAATGTTAGGGAAAGTTCTGAAATTATTTATTGAGAAAGATATTTTTCCATTGATTGTAAGTAGGTTTGTATCGAACCAGCTTTTTAGGATTTGCTTGTGATTATTTGTATTTTCCTTTACAATTTTCCTGTCATTACTCCTAACTATGAAAATCATGTCGTCCACATAAGAAATAACGTTTCAACTGATGTTTTGTTTAAAAATATCATTTAAATACATGATAAAAAGTAATGGACCCCGTACAGTACCTTGTGGTATCCCATTATTATTATTATTTTTCAGATAAATGTTAGCAAGACATTTTTTTGGTTTTTTGCCGTATGTATATCTTTCGCTTCGGTGGATTTCGCTAAGAAAATGGATGGAATAGGTGCTCCTTACACTATTTACTATTATTAAATAATAAGGTAACTACTCCCTTGCTTTCAGGAATGTGTGGTTTTTCCATAATTTATAGCGAAGCTTAACCCATTGGAAAACACTGATAGATTTGCCAAAACATTTGCAAACATGCTGAAGCAGTATCCTTACCACAAAATGTCACAACGTGTAGCTACAGACCATGGATATTATCAATGTCAGAAAGCGTAGGCAATATTAAAAAAAATTGAAGTGATAGCTGCCAATTTTATTCTGTCAGTTTCACTTGAACGCTTTGCGAGTTTGTTGTGTTTACTACTTTGCATAGTTTTTGAGTTGGTATCCGAGCGAAAGTCTACTGATGTATTTTTTAATATCCTTTAAAAGTTCCTGAAAAGTGGTTTTTATTTTAATATCAAAATATCATAGAAGTATATTAATACGGTAATGCCCGTACGGTTCAATTTAAGGAACCCGACTCCGAGTAAATCTCCAACGCCACACTGTATGGACACCGTTCTGACCCGTCCGTGAACGTGCCCTTTTCCACGGAGTTGCTGCCGTAATTTGTACACTTATCACTCGCTCACATGCGATTTGCAAACGGAAGTTGCGCCATCTATAATACTATATTTAAGGAAAAAACGTATGAAGAAGAAGAAACATTTTTCGCTTTCATTCAATAATAAGAATATTTATGTTCCTCTCATTATTCACGGTCTTAATGTAAGAATGTCTGCTATTATATATCTACCTATTAAATATAAGTATTCTGTAGTTTAATGTTAATAGTAGTTAGTTTTGCAAAAGGATGATGCCTTATACAAAGTCACCAACACTTAAACTAGGCCAAGCAAAAGGAAAAGCCGCCCGCAGGGCCCAGCCGCAAAAACCCGCGGAGCGGGTTTTTCACTGCTAGTTCTATTATAATATTTTAAAATGTACTGGACAAATCCCGACTCGGGAGATTATTAACCACATTATTTTCCAAAAAGGGGCAATATAGAAACAAAAATTTATTATGCACCTCACTATTTTCATACTTTTCTCATTTATAATTATATTCAAAATGTTTAGATAATTCCAGTCTCTACCAGGCCTTTTAAAGGGTTGAATCCCAAGCCTTTCATAACTCCTGTTTACTATTTAATACAAGGTTTCTCCGAGGATGATGAGAGGAATTTGACGTGGTTTTATATTATTAGGAGGTCACAAAATTGTGCTGACAAAGAAATTTCCTCTAGCAATTTCCATTGTACGTGATTCCTCCTAAATACTTGTTTGGTCCGTTTCCTCCACACGGATGCATTCCTGGGGCTATAAGATATGGGGCGCACGTTTAAAGGACTAAGGACCCTTAAAATATAAAGAAATCGTGCACTGAAATAGCGATATAGCTTTATTTAGAAATCCATCCCCTTTTATTTCATCAAAAATAGAGATGGGACACTATAGAATGGTGCCCTCTTAATAAAAGTATTTTTTGTTAGATATACTAGCGCAGAGCTATGACAAAATACAGGAAAGATACATTTTTAGATTTTCACGGCCAAAAGCATTTTCGTTGTTTGTTTTTGGGGTGTTATACCGTGTTGTGCTACCTCCTTCTTGAGCCAACGTTTCGGACAGCGTTGCAGTGTCCATCATCAAAGTAGTCCCCTTTCTCTGAAATACCTACCAGCTCGTAGTGGATTGAAGCTGACGACACGGTATCGCTTTCAAGTAAATAAGCACACACTTAACACAACAATTTCACATCGACGGATCTGCCGGATCTGCCCTTATGATGGACACTGCAACGCTGTCCGAAACGTCGGCTAAAGAAGGAGGTAGCACAACACGGCATAACACCCCAAAAACAAACAACGAAAAATACAGGAAAGTATTAAAAACTTGTGAAATTAACAAAAAAATCCACGGCCGAGAATCGAACCGCGATCAACTAACTGCTTGTAAAGCAACTACGCTGATAACCAATTATTGCAAAAACGTCGACATACATTCATCATATGCATTGAAAATAATAATATATATATTTTAGTTAAATTTTTTGGATGTTACATAACCTACATAACATCCAATTGTAAAGCAACTACGCTGATCACCAATTATTGCAAAAACGTCGACATATATTCATTATATGCACTGAAAATAATAAAAATATATTTTTATTAATTTTTTTGGAGGTTACATACCCTACATAATATCCGAAATTACACTGTTTAATTATTTAAGTTTAAAGTACAGTTTGTTACAGTTTATGCTCTGTATAAACGACGTATGAACAAAATTTTTTGATATTACGCCCCAAACAACAAAAAGTTATGTCATGATTAGTTACTTCGAACAGGCACTGCCTAGTTAGAAACTAATATTGACTGGGACATAGGTAGGTAATATATTCACGCCTGTATTGCAGTTTATCCTCGACCTACTTTTTACTTGTCATATTATCATGAAATCACTGTGCATATATCCACTCTATATGCTAATATTAAATGTACAATAAACAAAAAATGTACAAACCAAGAAAAAACTAAGTACCTACAATTAAAGCATAAACAAAGTATGCATTGAGTGGAACAAAACATGTATGCATTAACAAAACATTGATCTAATATAAACAAAGCGTTAACGAACTATAAGCATATTTCAAAGAAAGTATAAACAAATCCACTGCGCGACAGGCATCCGTGACTCCTTCATCCATCCAGTTACGGGTCATAATTCTTCTATGACTTCTTTTTCTGTCCATCCGTATTTATAAGTTTGCTTATAAGTTTGCTTCCCTTTCCTTGTTCAATACGTTAACCCGTTTAATCACAGGATACCATATTTGTCCCAGTTCACATAGGCCTCTTAGAAATCGTTGTGTCTCCCTTACTATCCATAGTGAGAAGTATGATTTTAATGGTATTGGAAAGAAATATATGTATTCCAATCTAAAAGTGAACCACAAAAAAATTAAAATGTACACGTTTTTGAAACCAAAGTATCCGATCGCAATTTGAAAAAAAGTTATGAAACTTCGTGAATTTTTTAAGAATTTTTTTACATGAAACGACAAAAAAGTGAGGTGACAGGAACGATTATAATTTATTTGTCTAATTAAATATATATGCATGTGTTTTAATTTTATTCATTATTAGAAACTTTAATTAGAAAAAATGTGAAGTGAGCCATTTTTTAAACTTTTTAAAGTTTTCATCCAAAATTTTCATATAAAAAAATTACTTGGTTATTTCTAATAATAAAATTTGAAAGCATATTTCATCACCCTTCGAAAACAGTTTTTAGTTTTCGAATACTTTAACAAATATTCCATTTATTTGGATTATATGGTTTTACATACATTTGCCCTAGCGAACTTTCAACTCTTATTCTAACACGAAAAAACCAAAAGGCAAATTGATAATATTCAGGAAGACCTTTGTTAAATTTCTCCAATTCATTTTATCTTTATTAAAATCTTAAATTTCATAATGCCGAATTTTCAATTTTATTAACCCCGCTGTCAAATTCCAGATAAAAAGATTCCTCACAGGAATTATTAAAGTCGCGAATCGGAAATTTTATTGTTATATTTAAAGAAAGTCAGTATGTAAAGTAAGAAGTCTGCGATGATGGTATGAAATTTTATGATCCCGTTATCTGCTTTTTATGCGGAAATACAATCCAACTTTATTTACTTTTCGATTTAAAAGAAAGAAGTTCTAAAACAACTAAGTATGAAAAAAATACTGAGAGAAATAAATATCTAATGTCAAATGATATATTGATTTCATATTGTCACTCGAATATTGTTATGAAATCGTTAAATTTGATAGACACTATATTTCCTTTTTGGTCAAAGACTATTGATATATTTGACCGGTCAGTGGTTCAGTGGGCATCGCGTTTGGGTCCCACCCAGGCGTTACGTGTTCGATTCCTCGACTGGCTAAGTCCTCCACCACAACACAAGCAACATCTTCCGCTTAGTGTGGTGGTAGTAGGAGTAGGAGATTTTCAAACGTTGTTGGGTTATTCGTAACCCGGGAATGTTTGTCTTTCTTTAAAAAAAAATATATATATATATATATATAAAATAATAATAATAATTATGTGCTCTGTGAAGAGTGATAAGAGCTTTTTTTATTTTTTATAGTGAATACCTCACAAGAGTCCCAACTGCTCCCGTTTGGAGCCAGTAAGACTATGGCATCCCCAATTGGGGTTTGTTATGAGGCTGATGGTAAGTGGGAAAGGAAAGGAGACGAGGAAGAGAAAGGTGGGGAAGTACCTGGCTATTAGATTTGGCCCAGATCTAGTCACTTAACACGGCTAAAGCCATTTCAAGCAACGTTTCAATTCTGAATGGTGGTCTTACACCAGTGCGATACTAAGAGTATCTTCCACTCTGGAACGTGCCGCAAATATACTATATATTATTTTAAATAATTAATTGTGAAATAACACAAATCAATTAAATAAAATTTATTTGCGCACGCCGGGTTCGAACCCGAGACCTTCGGAATGGGAGTCGAGAGTCTTGCCACTCGACCACGCTGGCCCTCAAATATGTAGCCGTCATTAGTTTACTGATTGAAAACCAGCAATGTGCAATTATTCAAAAAAATGGTGTCGATTTTGTGGTACAACTTTTATTAACTTGCTTTTATTTTCGAATAAATCAAGTCCGAAGATGGAAATTTTTTGGTTACATTTGAAAAACAAATCGAGGGCTAGAGAGTTAATAACAGCTGCTCAATGCCTTTTAAAAGTTCGCCAAAAAGTTTTTTTTAACCCTTTGGTTGCCGAAAAAAGAGAAACCAAACAATTTAACTCTCAATATCTGTATGATGTAGATTCACCAGTTTCCTGATTGTACTTAGGGTTTCTGAAAACCGTGTATACATACATATATAATTTAGTGGTTCTAATAGTTTTGAGAATAAAACGATTATATTTTCATATTTCCAGATTGCTCCCTACGCCTCCGTGATCGTAAACGGAATTTACTGGGCGGTGGACAGTCCAAAGCTGCTCACCATACCCGACGCCAAGTTCCTGCTCAGGCCGGCAGACACTCCCTGGCTGCCTATCAGTGTGGGGTCACCGGCGCTACCTCATAGGTTAGTCAACAGGGAAGGACAAAGGGATTAAAAACATATTTCAATTAAAACGATTGAACGATAAAAATCATTCTTCGTCACCCTGCACAAACATTTAAAAAAAAAAAAAACAAACATCCCGGGATGTGAAGAACATGACAATATTCGAAAATCTCTTACTACCAATACAATAAGCGGAAAATGTTGTTTATATCGTATTAGATAACATAGCCAGCCGAAGAATTGAACTCACAATAACGCCTCGGTGGGATCCAGACGCGATTCCAACTCAGCTACTAACCGTTCTATTACAACTATACATACTTTCGTTAAAGCAAGCCGTGGTGAAAAGTTTCTGGTGACGGATGATTTGCATCCACAGACTGACGCAAGACACAGACCGGGGCGCTTCGTTGCAGCCGGCGGTTTTTTCAATCGCTCTTAGTTTCTCTTTGTAGATAATAGTTCTAGGTAGAGCCTAAGAAGTCATAATGAAATGTACAGCGCCCTTGAAGTGATTTCTCACTAAAACGGCGCTATACAAGTTATCCGATAATATATCATTATTATTATCGACGTAAACGATAAAACGGTTTAATTTATCGGAAAATGAATAACATTATAACATTTTCTTTAGCCTGAAAACTAGAA
This sequence comes from Limnephilus auricula, assembly GCA_951813805.1. Lineage (NCBI taxonomy): Eukaryota > Metazoa > Arthropoda > Insecta > Trichoptera > Limnephilidae > Limnephilus > Limnephilus auricula. Next base: position 17,341,910 of record OX638395.1, on the reverse strand, counting down.
ATCAAGTTTTAATGCTTTTATTTTAAATACTTTTATTCCGAAAACGAATCGACTAAATTATTTTTATAAAATAGTTGCAAGATTGCCACTGTTCCATCGGCGTTAGAGAAATCATCTCTCCCATATTTATACAACAGCATAAAGTTCATTTTCCAACTTAAACTTATTAATTTATTTTCAAACAGACTCTTATTTCCCCTTATATATTCAACACTGATTGCACGATAAATATTGGATATAGATGGAAACGGTTTATACGCACTTTTTTTGAAAAAAAATATTTTGATTCACCTTAATTACATAAAAAGACAACTATATGCATTGGGGGCAGTGGAAAATATTTCATTTTAAATTTCAATTACGAAAATCAAAATTAGCTGTCGTTCTGTAAAATGTGGCCGACATTTTCAAAAATATTTGTCATTTTGTTATGTTGGTATTCTTGATACTATACGAAAAACAACAAGCGGCTAGATTTTTTTTAATGTTAAAAAAATAAAATTCCGCCTAATTAGTACACTTACCTAATACGCATGCATTGCGTGCGTTGTGATTAAACATTTTAGCTAAAAAAAATTTTTTACCCCAAAATTAAAATAAAGACTATTTTGTGATGATATAGCGCCTGCCCGTATCAAGGCAAAAAAAGCATCCCAGTTTTCAAGTAGTTTATCGACTACGCTAGGCTTATTTGCCATGGTTTGTGTTACAAAAGAAAGTGCCTCCTAATATTGACATTTTCTCAGATTCGCTGCCCAAATTTAAAAGGAGCATCATGTCAATGATATAACTGTTTAATGCGCATACATATCCCTTCACAGATCACCACTTCTCACACATACACACACACTCACACACTACGCACATCACCCGGTAGTTACTAATTATACATTCCACTCAAGACATTACAAAGAAACATATCAAAGGTACCCACCATCAAATATTACTTAATATCTGTAAACTCTGTCATCACACTGTAATCAATGTACTGTTTGTTTCTATAAAATAAATAAATAAATAAAATAAAATAATGCCTGCTCACGTCAAGGCAAGAAAAACATCACAGTTTTAAAGTAGTTTAGCGGCTACGCTAGGTTTGTGTAACATGGTTTGTGATACAAAAGTGAAAGTTACATAAAATTCAATAGCTTTCTCACATAAAATTTCACGTTTGCGTTGGTAACTTGCTTTTTATTGACTTTGCGATTGGTGACGTAAATTTAATGGTGATTTTTACACTTTTAGCTTTAATTTGTTGGTATTATACTGCATAAATTGATCACATTGAATTGCAAAACCCATACGCATATCATGAAATAAAATAATTTCTCTTAAAAAAATATATTGATATCTTATCTAAGGTCTGCAAGAAAATTTAATCAAACATGAATAGTTTATTCATTCACTCCTTGAAATGAAATATCTACGGATCGGGGATACATAATAGGATAGTATAACTCACCGATGTATTGGCTCGTGGCGAGCTGGATGCATTGGCCGACTGTTTGGGTCCATTGTCAAGATAATTTAATCCCCAACGTACTCTCTATATTCTGGTGGTGGCCTGCAGATGAATCTGAACCGAACTTTATTAGGTTATGCACTTACTGCAGATACGGAAGTATGCATTGATCTGAATCTAAATCTAGCCCAACTGTCCCGAGCCAGCATGATTAATGCAGCCCACAATTTGGAAATTTGCGAAGCGAAAAAACTTAGGTGAAGAGATGGATGAATGATATATGATGGTAAAGTCTAAGTTTTTTGATCCGGTCATAAAAAAACTAATACAATCCATTGTCGTTTTTTTTTTGAATTGGGTTATCTCTGTGGAAGGGTACTTAGCTACTGGATCCACACAGAGAGGTCGTTGATTCAAATCCGGCGATGGATAATAATTTAATTAGTAACATAACTTTATCTTTCTTACTTAATATTTAAATGCGAAAGTTTTATGGATGTATGTATGTATGTAACTCTTTCACGCAAAAAAATTTACTGGATTTTAATAAAACTTTACAATAATATAGCTCATACAGTAGTAGCTTAGCAGGTGTACTAAATTGAGCGGTTAACTCCCCGGGCCCTTTGTGTAGGCTCACAATCCTTGCTTCATCCACATTCAAACGTCGATTTTTTTCTTCAAATATTTAATTTTTAAAAAATGTAAGCATACACTTCTTGCTTCATCCATATTCGAACGTCAAATCGCTTGGTGCTTTAACTAATTAGTTGCCTGCAACGGGCAAAAGCTAGTAATAATTAGGCGCTCCGCCCACTGAGGCAACTGAAAACCAACTAAAACCGGCTGTTTTCGCTGTCTTGATTGGTCAAATAGCTTGTTTAACCATAGAAGAAGAACAATCAGCTGACAGCTCGCAACTAGCAACGGCCGCCCAGGGCAATCAGCCGTGACAGTCGCAAGATGGTCGCAAGTCACCGCTTGCGTTACCATTGACAACGGGGTTTTGTGTGATTGTGGAGTGTGCGGGCCATCACATTGTCATACAAAGACAGTTGGCAGTTGAGAGTTTTCAGTTGCCTGAGTGGGCGGAGGCGCTTATTGTTTAATAGAAAATGTCAAATTTTGCAAAACAATGATTGTTAAATCAAAAATTCTATTTTAGAAAATATTTAAGTTAGTGCATTTATTTGAAGTAATCGCCTAATACTTTGAATATAATCAAGAATTATAGATATTTTAAATAAATAGGTTAAGAATTTTGGTATGAACGTAGATGGGACCCAGGAAAAGAAATAGATTATTCGAAGCACTAATCCTATGCAGATGAAGTCGTGGGCAGAAGCTAGTATACAATAACTTTAAAATACAAATACATACGCCGTAGTCTCGCAAAATTAACCCAAAATGTGGCTAGTAACAAATATATGTTTATAACTTTATGTTTCCAGTAAATTCTTAACTCAAACGTTGTTCATATATAACAAAGATAGAATATATTATATTATTTTATTTTATTTTATTCGGGAGACCAACAGTTTACATAAATAACAAAGCATAATAGTTAATAGTATTTAAGTTACATTAATTGTACCATTTACAGGTTTCCACATGGGTATTATATATAAGTGAAATAATTAAAAAAAAATATGATGAAAGATTACATAAAAAGTTGTTTGAATGGGAAAAAATATAACTTGTGTTTATGAATAAAAGAGATATAGGACCTGGCAGAGTTTACGTACTTAAAATTTTCACTCGCTTACACTGAGACAAATACGGAACGCTGTGTAAGACGACCTATTGCTTGCAGATTATCCTTTTTATACTTTCTTGTTGCTATGTACTAACAACGTTGTGCATAATTGAAATAAGTAGTCATTGAAGAAGAAGATAACAATAATAATCTAATTTAAAAAAAATTATAATGAACAAGACACAGAAAATAATAAAAGATAATGGTAACAACTGGGACAATAATGAATGGCATAAGAAGATAATATTGTTGATTCTGAAATTTTAAATATGAAGTTGACAATTACGACCGTCTCATAATAGATCGCAGTGACCCAATTAGTAGAGGTGTATGTCCCGGTAAGACGTAAGATTCTGGGTTCGTGTCCCAGTTGCGACCATTATCTTTTATTATTTTTCTGTGTCTTGTTCATTTTCATATTTAAAAAAATTAGATTATTATTGTTATCTTCTTCTTCAATGATATATTACATTGATGGAAATAACCTTCAAAAGTTAAAAGCGAGTTTTTCTTATAAAAAAATATGAAATAATAAGTGATATGTATTTCCGAATGGATGAAAAACTGTACGAGATATTTTATGGCTCGCGAATGATTTTTGTTCTTCAAGAGCAATGTTCACTACTTCCACTCCTCAAAAAGACCCTCTACACAGCATCTTCAAAGATGATATAGGCCCAGAGGAAAATTATTTTTCTCAGGGCCTCCTGTGTGGAGTTAATGTAAAAAAGCCATCTTCACTTTTTAATTCGTCTATGTTGACATACGTACCCAATTTAAAAAAAATCTAACAGAACAATAATATTATCGTGATTAACGGGTAGTGTTTCATTTCATAATATTAATCCACAAATATTGTAACGTACTCACAAGAGTATTGTTAATTTTTAGCTATACTTAAGCTAAAACTAATTGTATTGTTATGCTTACGTTAATTACATGTTGTGTAAGTCAAATGAAAAATACTGGCAGTCAAAATTCTATACAAATTGTACCGGTATGAAGATGGCCGAATCGGTAAATATTAAAAATAATAAAAAAGTGGAAAAATGTTTTAAGTTGTGGGTGGATTTCCATTAAAAATCTATCATTGTGGTGGAATTCAATTACGAATTGTCAGTATCATAAATAAAAATGCCCTCGAGTGCCTTATTACATAAGTGTACATGTACATACAATCTTTTAAAACCTTTCGCATTTCTAATGATATTCATCTTAACGCGATAACATTTTCCTGCTGGGAAATACAAACTCTCATGTTCCAAAGAAACTGGAACAAATAATGAATGGCATAAGACAAGAAGCTTTTGACATTCCCGTGGAGATTTGGTAAAACCTGACCTCCCTACAAACCACTCGATAAATTATTTATAAGAACTGTTTGAAGTTGGAAGAAAGGATCTGTTATACTTTAAAAGTAATATGAACGTTCGGAAGAACCACAGAAATGTTCAATAATATAAAATAATATGGACTTAGGGGTTTTAAGGGATGTACGCTTACTTTAAGCAGTAATGTTTGACATTATTTGAAGTAAAAAATGCTAATTAAAATTTGGTCTCCGTTGACTTTATTGACGTTATTTTTTTTCATTAAAAAAATATTCTACACGCCGCAACAGGTCACTCAGCCGAGTAATTGCCCAATCCCTCATCCTGACCCTAACTGCGTAATACCTACTGATTATTTGTGAAAAAAAAAATTATACTATAAATAATGTCCGAATTCATTTATTTATTTTTATTTTTAACTTAATAGGTAAAACCTCAAATTATAATATTTTAATTAATGAATATGATATATTTCAATGAATAAAACAGAAAAAAACAGAAAAAGATACGTCCACATCTGGGAATCGAACCCAGGACCTTCGGCTTAATGGTCCAACATCAGCTTTATGGTCCTGGATTCGAGTCCTAGATGTTGCCCTATCTTTTTTGATTTTTCTGTTTCAGATCAGTGTCCGAGAAAGACATGGCACGATCAAGTGAATCAGATACTCGAGTCGGGCCATGTCAAGAGAAAAATATAAGAGTATGCGTAAGACGATGTATGAATGTGAATGAGGCAAAGAGTGTGTGCCAAGACCGAGTTGTTGGGGAGTCCGTCCTCTCTGCCTACCCCTGCGGGGAAACGGCGTGATTTTTAGTTAGTTAGTCTGTTTCAGATATTGGTTCAAATATTATACAGGTTTCGCTAATATTGTCTTCATTAATTAACATTTATTTATAGATTGTTATCAAGTTTAATTTGTAGAACTCCATTCTAATTTTTATTTTTTATATATTCAATAATACTATCATTTATTTTATAAAAACAGTTAATTTATAAACAAGTTCTGCTATATAATTATTATTAGACGTGACAGCTGTTTCGAAGGAATTATCTATAAATAAACTTATGTTGTTTTTTATGAATTAAATAATAATATTATTGAAAATACAAAATAAATCATAATAATCTTTTGTATACTCAATAATATATTATACAAAAGAAATCATTAATTAATGTAAATAATGATTTCTTTTGTATAATAATATTATTGAATATACAAAAAAAGAAATCATTATTTACATTAAGTCCAAACGTCCCTCAACAATCTGTATAGTTATTTTAAATAATTTTGAGTTATAGATTGGTAATTAACCTCAGTATCGCCCTGGTGACTTCCTTCTTCTTCAATTTAGTGTTCTCATCGAATTGAAATTACATAGACCCACGAGCTCCCGGCAATAAGTACTCTTCTATGATGTTTATACAAAAACACGCTGTTCCGATTTCGTCACAATTATTTTGGACCATAAAAATGATAAAGCGAGAAAAGGCTATGATACAAAAAATAAATGTACTAATTTATCAACAATGTGCTTTCAAAGAACACAGTAAATATATTCAATTAAATCCAAGAATAAATTTAATTAAGAACGTCGACAAACAATATTACTCGTAATTCTAACACAGTAAATATAAGCATTTCCATTGAATTCCTACCTTTATTCAGTGACAGAGACAAACGACCAAACGATGATCATTAAAAAAGTAATTTTCTCCAAACATCTGTGAACTTTTGTTCTATTTCCCGATTTAGTTTAGAAATGTAAATAGTGTCGTGCCTCTGAAATATTAATCCAACATTCAGATCCGACATTATTTTAAACAAATAACTTTATAATGTAACACGTTCGTGTGTATTTGTAGCCCGTTTAAATAATGTGGAAAGACAATGATATACTCGTATTGTAGGTATATGCATGGGGCCTACATTGAACATTTGAAGTGTCCTTTTTGGGTTTCAAATACAATAATAAAGACAAGAAAATAGACGATCTACCTGAAAAAGGGATTGGACATGTAGACGTATAAATAAAAAGTTCTTTTGTATTAGATAATCAAGGAAATGGATTGACTATAGTGGATGACGTTTTCTGGAAAGGGTTTCATTATGAGGAAGGTTGAAATCCTAAAGAAGCCGCACACATTCTTGTAAGGAGAATTCCTTTAAATAAGGAGAGGTTCGGGGTAAGGCATTTGGAAAACCGACGTATGAACGTGAGAGTAGAAGAGATATTCTTTGGGGAAAAGGAGCTTTAGCAATACAATAAATATCTTTGGAACGTTTTCCGTGAATCTACTCCAATTAAAAATTATTTGCAGCGTAGTCACAGTAGACGTCAGTCATTTGATCAAATATAATTAATAATATCAATTATATTGTGTTATTTACTAGTAGTTCTCTAGTTTACTAACAGTTGGTATACATCGCGTTCAAGAAAGGAATTTATATTATTTAAAAAATCTAAATTTATCTCATAGATAAAAATCCAAACATTCTCAGAAATCAGAAGATTTTTAAGTAGATACTTAAATACCTACTTTCGTAATATTATGAAAAAGCCAATTTCAAACTTTGTTTGGGAAGAAAGTTCAAATATTTCATATAGGAAAAAATATTTTTACTAAACAATTAAAACGGCCATGATCTTAAAACGGAAACGGAACATACACACAAAATAACAGACAGAAAAAATGCAGAACGGTAGAGTTGAAACAGGACTTAGCTACGCTCAGAGGAATAACACAAATATATTCCTCGATTTTCAGAACCCTGAACAAACTATCGAATTGTTTGTTCGTTTATCGGTATTATCTTTAAATAAGATGGCATATATGGCATCCCCAAGTGATGTATGTTGTTAGGCTGAAGGCAGTGGGGAGGAAAAAGAGACAGGGTAGAGGAAGATGGGGAAGTACCTGGATATTCAGATCTGTTCACCAAACATGGCTAAAGCCATTTCAAGCAATATTTCAATTCTGAATGGTGGTCTTACAGGGCGATACTGAGAGTATCTCCCTCTCTGGAACATGGTGCGAATATATGCTAAATATTTTTTAATTTATTATTTTTGAATTAACTAATATCTAAAATAATCAAATACAATTTATTTGCCACGTCAGCATTTGAACTTGCGACCTTTAGATTGCTAGTCTTGAGCCTTACCCTTTGACCTCGGGGTCAGAGAAATTACCAGCTCGTAAGAAAAATGTTGAATCTTAAAAAAAGTAATTTGAAACACGCGGATATAGCAGCAAAAGCTCTCGTTTTAGAGTTGCGTAATTGTGATAAATATTTTTTGAATTTTATTAAGAACCAGTACCCGACCCGTGAGAAATCACGAGATATTATAATTGTAGGATTTGTGAAGCTGAAAGCATTTAAAATATTTGCCTCAGAATCATGGCATTCAACGGCGTGCTCGAATGGCAAGACTCCCGACTCCCAATCCGAAGGTCGCGGATTCGAACCCGGCGTGCGCAAATAAATTTTATAAGATTAATTTGTGTTATTACACAATTAATTAAAGAAAAATTATATATCATCGTTGCATAAAGAATATGAACCATGTGAAACTTAGAACATTCTGAGAAAATCGATAAAAACTGTTTTAAAAAATAACGAAACGGAAAATAACAATTCTATTTATGGACAAAGTATGAAAAATATATCGTTCGTTATAAAAATATATTAATGGCAAACATTAATTACTTTATGGCAGAAAATTGAATTTTAACGCGTTTTTTCGCATGCTTCATAATATACGCACAATTTTTCTCACATGGTTCATATTCTATATACTGTTTTCGTCATGATTTTGAATACCATATTATATCAAAATATTTAATTTAAATTTATTCAAATTTGACAACTAGGCATCACAATTTGATCTATATTTTATGTAAATACCAAGGAAATTGAATTGTGTATTGGCAAATATGCAGAGGATATGACTTTTTAATTTTTTTTTATTATGTACTCTTTTGATTGTCTTCACATGGTTTATTTTCTATCGCCTTAAATATTTGATATTGTTACATGGATCATATTGTAGAATGTAAAAGATGGAGAAAAAAAGAAAAATAACTGTATATTGACTCATTTTCGTCAGAATCGTCATATTAAACATGCAACGACGATATAGTATATTTGCAACACGTTCCAGAGTGGGAGATTTTTTCAATATCGCCCTGGTGTAAGACCACCATTCAGAATTAAAACGTTTCTTGAATTGTTTTTAGCCGTGTTTGGTGACCAGATCTGAATAGCCAGGTATTTCCCCGACTTCCTCTTCCCCAACTCCTTCCCCTCCCCATAATCTTCAGCCTCACAGTAGTGCAATAATTGGGGATGAAATAGTGTCACTGGCTCCAGACCGAAGCAGTGGGGACTCTTGTTCGGTACTCATGTAAAAAAAAAATAATAGTTTTATCAATTTTGTTTATAATAAGAGTATAATTACTTATTTTTGTTATCTGTCAAAAATCAAACGAGAGAAATTTACACGTATTTCAAATGCCTAATAAAAATCAAATAATTTTGTTAATCATTATGTTAAAGGTGCCTACCTACTATATCGCATGTCTGAATTCATTCAATCAGTTCCTATTTTGAAGACGTGAAAAAAAAATTGTGTGCATTGAACTCGAATAATCTTACTCATGAATATATCACTTCACCACAACAACACACATCAGTATTTCTTATTACAGGTAGGTACTAAAAGAAATTTACACAAAAGATATCTGGTAATAAAATATTATATTATAGATACGTAGTCACTTTATCGATTTATCTCTTTATTACAGACAGTTACAATTTTGAAAATCATACTTAAATTCAAAGCACATCCGATGTTTAGAGTTCACTGAACTTGAGTTACAGACAGACACACAACCGAAATTAGTAAATAAATGTGTTGTTTAAAACAAACATTTCGCTCATCCCACAGAAAAATGTTACGAGTCTAAATATTCTATTTTACGTTTTATCCCTGAAAAGTACAGTTATTGTGATTATCTATGCCCCGCGAAAACCGCATTTAAGTTAGATCACTCCATCTCCGCAAGATGTCGCTAAATTCTCGATGGGTCCGCTTGTTCATCATTATTATAAGCAGTAATTATTAGCCTGAAACACTCATCCACATTTAAAAAAATCACCCGAGAAAAGATACAAGCCGCCGACGGGATATGTGACGAGTTAAAGTATTTCACCAAAAAATGTAGACATAATAAATGTCTCGACGCCACCTAGTGGGAGATTTAGCATTTACAATGCATTTCTCATAAAGGTACAATAAAGTTGGTTGTTTTAGGTAAAAAAATGTAATAAGTGGTAATTGTTCAATGAAACACTCTAGTATATATTGAATTATTTGGCGGCTAAGAGATAAGCCGACGTAGCTCTATGGATAGAGCAGTTGACTGGAAACCAGAAAGACACGGGTTAGAGTAACTTTATGTATTTTTTCTCGAGAGATTTTTTCAATGTGGATGAGTGTTTCAGGCTAATAATTATTGCTTGTAATAATTGTTAAACTTTTTTGACTTACGACACTTTTCTACGGTATATGTAACTTTTATTCACTTTAATACAATTTAGTTTTCTATTCTGCGGCCTTATTTATCACGCGTCCCTTTTCCAAACGGAGTACTTATAATATTTACATCAAAATGAACTCCTCTTAAGAGCAGAAAATATTTCGGCCATTACTTGAAACAATATCCCTTAAGACGGTATTACCAGAGAATACCGGAAATTAATCCCTTTTAAATCAAATTCTAGACGTATTGACTCTTTTTTACAAAAAAACATAAGTTGATTTTGAAAGATTGTTATTTTATCTGGTACACGCAGTTTTAAAATTTTGGAAAAGTAAGTGAATTTTTAATATACTAAGGTTATACCGTTGGTCGTTGGCAGATTTGTTCAATTTTCAAACGATAGATTCTATTAAACAACACAAATTTCAAATCAGATAATCATACAACAAAATAAATCAATTCATAATCTAGTCAAAACAGTTTTCAGAATTATAATTTTAGTTAAAATAAAATCATTAAAAAACAAATCCGAGAATGTGTTTTGTGACAAAAATACCTCAGCTTTTCTATTTATTTAAGGTCTTACAAACTAAAATATTTCTTTTTTTTTACACACTTATTTTGTTTAGACATTACTAAAAAATCATAAATACTTATGATTAAAAAATACTTACAAGAAGTACATGATAATTAATAATTTATCATCGTGCGTTTTGAGTATTTTTATTGCTGCCTTGAATGTAGGTATATATTAAAGCATGTTTTTAATGAAATAAATCGATATTAAATTTTTAATTTCAAAAATTTGATACGGGGAATAATCGATCTTTCTCATTAACCTCCCTGTACAGTTGCAAGCATTTTAAAACTTTTATTCTCAGCCGCTGGTCAATCGCTCTTAAGTTTTATCAAGTATCGCGGTTTGGGAATTTAGCTCATTAGCGTCCGACCAACGACTGCCTTATTTCATATTCATTGAAAAAATTTGAATAAAGATTCATCTTCCGGAATAATGTACATTTGTGGGAGAAGAAGCGAACATGGGATGTTTATGGAGTGACTCGCCTCTTTTGTGTTCATGAAAAATTAATTCCATCCTTTTGTACCGTATTTTGAAGGCTCGAAAGGAGGCCCGCGCGAGACAATGACTGATCTATTATTGTTGGCAGGCCCTGCCGAGATGTTAAAATTCATGGCGTCTTCGTCTTTGCCAGCGCAATGTACATACATTTTCTCAACAGGGCTGACACTTTCACAGTATTGTCAAGTATTTTTAAATCCATCCCAAAAAGAGGCGGGGATTCCAATGTCGAACTTTTCAAGGACTATGGGTTCACCTTGAAAAGTTCGATATCCGACGATATTATACGACTATGGGATCACCTTAAGGTGATCCCATAGTCCTTGAAAAGTTTGATATCGGAATCATCGCCACTTTTTGGGAGGGATTTAAAAATACTTGACAATATTCCTTTACCAATAATAATATCGACCCCATAATACGGAAACATGGCTAGTCTAAAAATTATTTTGAGAATAAAGTTAAAAAATTTATACCAGGCGTGTAGTACATAGAATTTTATTAAACATTTACCTACCTGCTTTACAAGATAATATTTTTATCAAATAATTTGAATTTCAACATCATTTCATTTAGGTCACGCAATAAAAATCATCAAGTGATTTATTATCAATAGGCTGATGTTTTGTGACCGTATCACAAGGGGAACGCCAGCTCAATACACGGCTGGACGTAACTGAATGCGGGCTACAGACCTTCAGTTTTAACTGAGCAGTTTAACTGCACAGTCGATCTGTACAGATAAATCGTAGGTCCATACAGGCTACGCACCAGATATATCCGTATCTATTTCTGATTTTTCTGTTTCGGATTTTTGATTGATATTCGCTAATATTATCTTCATTAATTAAAATATTATAATTTGAAGTTTTATTTTATCTGTATACTTCATTGTCATAAACTCCTTATTATATTATCTGTAAACTTCATTTTCATAAATCATTATATTATATGTAAACTTAATTATCATAAATTCATTGCTGCATTAACTGTAAACTTCATTATCATCAATTAATATATTATACGTAAACTTCATTATCATCAATTATTATATTATCTGTAAACTTCGTTATCATAAATTCATTGTTTCATTATCTGTATAATTCATTACTATCAATTATTATTTTATTTGTAAACTTCATTGTCATAAATTCAAAGTTATATTATCTGCAAACTTCATTACTATCAATTATTATTTTATCCGTAAACTTCATTACCATCAATTATTATTTTATCTGTAAACTTCATTGACGTAGGTTCATTGTTATATTATCTGTAAACTTAATTATCATCAATGATTATATTATATGTAAACTTAATTATCATAAATACAAAGCCATATTATCTGTAAACTTTATTATCATTAACTTAATTATCATAAATTCATTGCTGCGTTAACTGTAAACTTCAATATCATCAATTATTATATTATCAGTATACTTCATTACCATAAATTATATTATCTGTAAACTTCACCCGCCATAACACAGGGACATCCCTAGCATGGCGGATGAAATAACACACTATCTATACAATGTACAAAATTCATTTAATAAATAAATAAATAATTAATTAAAAAGAATATATAACATATATTTGCGACAAGATCTAGAGTGAAAGATACTCTCAGTATCGTCCAGGTGTAAGACCACTTTCCAGAATTGAAGCGTTGTTTGAAATGGCTTTAGCCGTGTTTGGTCAACAGATCTGAATAGCCGGGTACTTCCCCATCTCCCTCTCTTCCCCACTACCTTCAGCCTCACAAAATACCCCAATTGAGGATGCCATAGTCTCATTGGCTCGAGACGGGAGCAGTTGGGAGTATTGTGCTGTATTCATATATTATGGCGTACTTTAACTGCTACTGTAGACAGTACCTATATACAAAAAGATTATATTTTTGTTACATAAAAAAAACGCGACAAAATTTCATCAGAAGGATTGAAGAATGTAGACGGAACGTTTTCACAAAACAGCCAGCAAGAGTGACGTATGAACAAGTTTAGTTTAGTTTTAGTTTGTCGGCACTGTCGGTAGGGGCTTCTGTCCCAGTGTTGTCACATTAAAAATATAATTTTTTTGTATATAGGTACTGTCTACAGTACCAACCTTATATAAAATTAATAAATTAAATATTTTATTCTAAATAAACAGGTTGCAACCCTGCTCACAAAGGCTGGAAGAAGAATAGGGGTGTAATCCTTCATAGAAGTAATAAATCAACGATATGGTTAACGAGTCGTGAACTCAAATTTTGGGGGTGGGAACTAATAGACACGCATCGATATTTTGATTAATATCCCGAAAGATGAATCAAATCAGAGAATATAAGCTACTGTGATTTTTATATTCTTTTATGGGATATTCACGAGAGGCTATACAGGGTGTTAAGGTACGTACTTGACTTACTTTAACCAGTGATTCCTGACATCCTGACATTATTTGGAGTAAAAAATTTAAATGAAATTTTGCTCTCCGGTGACTTTTTGATGTCTTTTTAAAAAAAAAGTTTCTTCTAAATCAAAATAAATAAATTCTTCCGCATGTCGTCACTGGTCATTCAGCTGAGTAACCGCCCCACCACTTGCCCCGCCCCCAACTGTCCAACACCTATTTTTTTATGTTTTAGTAGAAAAAAAAACATCAAAATTTCAACAAAATTTTATTTACATTGTTTACTCCAAGTTTTTTTTTTTAAATTCCCGGGCGTTTATTAAGGTAAAGTAATATATTATAAGCAAGTAAGCTATCAGCCTTACTAGACGATGTTTGTTTTGAGGCGGAATGCCAGGAATCTCTGGTTAAAGTAAGTCTAGTACGTACCTCAACACCCTGTATAACCATTAGATATTTCTTAAAAATATATAAATATTGAAGCGATTTCATTTTAATTATATAAATATAATAACTTTTAATAATTAAAACCCGGATACTCTCTAATATCAATATTCCGATATTTATATCAGCATACAAAAGTTCCATAGTTTATTACTGAAATCGTACACATAAATTTTGTAGACCTATCATCATAACCGGATAATTTGTACAGCGGCGCTGTTCTAAGTTTCAACTTTAAAATATGGGTGCATTAAAACTTCCAAGGTTCATATCGTGATTTATGTTTGGGATATACTGTTGTGTTGCGGTACTTCCTTCTTTAGTTTCAATGGTTCTGTATGACAATTATAGAAGGCACCACATCTTTTGGCCTCAGTCCGAAGCACGACATATTTAATTGTAATAATATATCGCACTTCCCAGCCATTTCAATTAAATAACCATTATTAAGTAGTAGGATCAGGCTATTTGAATGTGAATTGGGAGCGATGGGGATGCGCAATTAAACCTGACCCACTGTTTTGATGTCATTTAACCAGCGTTGGAGCTTCAAAGCGCAAATGATTATTATTCGTTGCCGTCTAACGATCGGCCATACAAACTGTCAACTGTTAATAATTTGTACCGACATCAGTTACACACGGCCATGGCCAATTTTGGTGATACTTTCATTGTTATTACATTAAATATTTCAGTTACGAAGGTCTTATAGTGATAATTTGCTATTACTAGATTAACTTTACCAAACGGTTTGCCCAATTTTAACATGAAAAGTTTTTTTTCTCACTGAAAATTTATTTTATCTCTCAGTAGAATTCGACAATTTTTTTCTAAAATATTTTTTCTTCTAGAACAAGAATAATTAAAATATAGCGTCTTTTCTTATTTTTTTTCAGATTAACATACATATATGCTGCTGACAAAAAGATTGTCAACATTGTTAAGTCGGGATGGATTGTTTAGAGCCCCAGGATAAGTTGGAATCTCTGGTTAATGCACATTGTATAAAAAAAGCATATAAATTTAGCATCTTATTTTATTCTCGAAAAAAAAACCACGATTTTATATCCCTACGTAATTAAGAACAGTATTTTAAACTCTCTCTCTGGTTTCAATCGTGGGATTGGTTGCAGCAATTTCTTCTATTCTTCTCTTCCATTCTTCCCTGTCTTCTGCGGCTCTTTTGAAGTCTGCATATGATGAGCAGCGCAAGTCCACCAGCAGGTCCTCCAGGTACTCTCGGCGTGGGCGTCCCCTAGGGTTTGTCCCCTCGGTCATACCCTCCATTATGGCATGCAAGAGGCCTTCTTGTCGTATTATATGGCCGATCGATCTTGCACGCCTTTTGGACAAGGTCCTGAGCAGGTGCCTTCCTTCTTCGATTCTTTGGAGAACCTCCTCATCTGTAACGTGGTCTCTCCAGGAAATTCCTTATAGTCTTCAATAGGACCACAATAATTTTTTTTAAACATGGTTAACGTAATCAAAGATCTTTGAGTTCTATTAGAATTGAATAAAATCATTTCCTCTTATGGTTATATCCATTCTATGTTTAAATGTAAACTTATGAAATAATTGAAAAGAACACATTTTGTAGCTTAACATAAGAAGGTTCACTTTACCGATCTGTTTATATCCACGGTCAGTGGTTCAGTGGGCATCGCGTTTGGGTCTCACCCAGGCGTTCCGTGTTCGATTCCTCGGCTGGCTAAGTCCTCCACCACAACACAAGCAACATCTTCCGCTTAGTGTGGTGGTAGAGATTTTCAAATGTTGTTGGGTTATTCGTAACCCGGGAATGTTTGTCTTTCTTTAAAAAAAAAAAAAATGTTATGTTATTTTGGTCTCAAATTTGACTATCGTACTTTTTCTGGTCAATGGTCATATATGAATTTATAAAGACTATTTTCAACGCAAATAAATAAAATTTCAAAGCCCCATAGCGCATACTCAAAACGTGTAATTGATGAGATGAGTTAGAACTTCCAATTATGGAAATCCGCAACGATACAGTTTATTGCTATGTTGTTAATGTCAGTTGCTTCGTCACTGGTAATATCGAAAGTGGTACATACGAGAAAACAGTATCATTATGAACACAATATACGTACAATTATTTTCATCACATAAAAGTAAAAAAAGTTATAAAAAATATTGTTCTTAAATATTAATATTTTTTTCCCTATTTTTCAGAATGCTGGCCATCTGCGATATATCTGCAGACCCTGGTGGCTCCATAGAATTTATGAATGAATGTACCACCATCGACACTCCCTTCTGTCTTTACGATGCCGACAGAAACAAGGACACGAAAAGGTCAGTTTAATATTAATTTCCATAAAATACACACCTTCCTTTAAATAGAAAAGCCGTATCCAAATAACGCCGGTACGTAAGTAAATCGTTTTGAAAAATACTTCGACATTTCACTTGGACTGAGCGCCGCAGCGGAAGCAAAATTTTGTAGACAGCCATTAAGGACGTCTGAATGTATTGGAATTTCGACGTCTTCGAAAAATAAGCAGTAAGGGTCGTTGACACTACCTGGGTTTTTGGCTTTCTGCCAGGCACCACTAGTATCCGTTAGTTGGAATGGAATACTCGCCTTACGTAAGAAACACACATTCGAACTAAGTAGTATTTAACCATATCTGAGTAACTACTCGTCAACAAACTAATCTTAGCAGGCATGCCCGGGTTCATGCACGGAGAAAAATGTTATTCGAAAAAACGATCATTTTAATAGTAAAAACGGTTAAAAACGGGTCTGAAGTTCTAGGGTTTCAATGTTCCCGCCAATAAACATTGAAACGCTGTTAATTTGTTCGTAAGAATTTCAGTCCCGTTTTTAACCGTTTTTACTATTAAAATGATCGTTTTTTCGAATAACATTTTTCTCCGTGTAGGGTGAGGTTTGACTAAGTCTGGTTGATGCGTCTGTCCACCTTCTGGGCCGGTTTGAGAGAGACTGGTTGAGGGAGGCCTTTTGACCTCTCCTGCCGGACTCTCTCGACCCATCACCTTGCACTGCAGTTGTAGGGATGAATTCATACCTCAGTGACTCCTGGAATTATTGACCCCCAACGCACCTCTTCCTTTTCCTTCCCAGAACATCCTCTCATTTCTTTCCTTAAAAAGACCTTCTACACAATATCACCCTTGATAAGGCTGTTTTTAGCAAATCTTACAATTATGGGGCCAACAGACCTAGCTATAAAAGCTCAAGCGTTATTTGGTTTGGCGTATTTCGGCATACCGGTTGCCGTACATTCCTAATGGGAATGTACGGCAACCAACAATTATTTTTTTTATATTAGCTCCACGCAGGAGGTTCTGAGGAAAATAATTTCCCTCAAGGCCTATGTCATCTTTGGGAATACTGTTTTGAGGGTATTTTAAGGGAAAGGAAGTTCTGGGAAGAAAAAAGGTAAGAGTGGGTAGGAATCTGGGGCTCAATGTGTGCAGTAATGACGTACGTATATACATTTCTCCCACTACCTTGTAAGACAACGGGAGAGAGTTCGGCTAGAGAGGTCAAAATGTCTCCATCAACCTATTTCCTCCAATCAGACCCGTCACGCAGTAGGTGGGAAAACGCATCCGCTGCAAATACCTAGACAAACCTCACTTCGTGAACCCTGCTAAGTCACCAAACATAGTGAACCAATTGGTCAGAAGTGTTGGTTATCCAATAAATAAAATAACAGAACAAAATGTGTTTTTTATAGTCCTCCGCGCATACTTCGCGAATTTTTCCTATCGAGGTTATTTCATAAAATTACCTTTTCTCCCAGGAATGTGTGCAAAGATTATCTTAAATAAAACAAATATTTTATAAGAGCTTAAAAACGTAAAGTGTTTGAGGAAAATGTGTGATAAAACGGTAGAGATTCGGAATGCGGCGTCATTTTGGTTTGAAAATCAGCACAGGGTTCTATATGATTATTTAATATTTTTTTAATACGATGTTTTTTTGCAAGGAATGTTCTTATAAAGATAATGCATATCCACTTTTTCATAGATGTAATTTTTAATTTATTTTCTCATTTTCACTCAATTGGCATATAGAAAGAACCTTATTGTGCAGAGGGCTGAGTTTGATGTACAACGCAAATGAAACCATCGTCGTTCCATATTTAATATGAACAATGTGACGATTTTTACGAAAATGGGTTAAATTTACAGTTATTTTTCTTTTTGAAGAAAAATTTCTTTACGCAAGCTTGACTTGGGGAGTAAACTGGCGAATGCGTGACGAGAACTAAAGAAGTTTTACTTCAACTGTGTGGTCTATATCACACTCGTTTTTTTCTCCATCTTCTACAATACGAGCAATGCAAATATTTAAGGCGATAGAAAATAAATCATGTGATGACAATTAAAATAGTACATAATAAAAAAATAAAAAAATCACGTCCTCTGCACACCAGTACACAATTCAATTGACTTGGTACGTACATAATATTAACATCATTTTGTGATGCCCAGCTGTCTAATTTTGATAAATTTAAATGAAATATTTTGACATTATTATGGTATTTAAATTATGACGAAAACTGTGTATAGAATATGAACCATGTGAAAAAAACTGTGTATAGAAATATGAAGCATGTGAGAAAAACGGGTTAAAATTCAATTTTCTAACATAAAATAATTAATGTTTGCCAAAAATATATTCTTATAATGAACGAAATATATTTGTCCTACATTGTCCATAAAAAGAATTGTCATTTTCCGTTTCGTTATTTTTATTAAACAGTTTTTATCGATTATCTCAGAATGTACTCAGTATCACATGGTTCATATTGTATATGCAACGACGCCATGTTGTTCCAAAAAAATATCTATGGCAAATAAAACTAATTTGCCCGAAATTTGCAAATGACCCTATTTCTAAAAAAAAAAAAATATTATTTTTATTTGATGGAACAAAGCTGCCTTTAAATTGCAAATAAATCCGTATTCGTCTAAAAAATATAAATATATTTTTTTAAATAAAAGAGAGCTTTCAATATAACTTAGTTGCATAATTATCTGCGATCTTACAAAGAACTTTTAGAGCCAACCGCGCGCCCAACATATGTACAAAGTTGACATTTGTCACATGAGAAAGGGACGCTCCTACGACTCGTTCTTGTGTTCAACAGCTCGGCTGTGGAACGATTTGCCGGCCTCTGTGTTTCCTCCTTCCTACAATATGGGTCTCTTCAAGACCCACGTTCACTCCTTCCTCTCCTCAAAAAGACCCTCCTCAAAGCATCTTCAAAGATGACATAGGCCCCGAGGGAAATTATTTTCCTCAGAGCCTCCTGTGTGAAGTTAATTGAAAAAAAATTTTTGATAGGATTTTTAAGAGAAAAAACAAAAAAAAATTGATGCAATTAAATCAATTTTGGCAAAAATGTTAAATGGAACTGTGTTGTTCCAAGGGAACGATAGTTGGAAAATTTGACGCTCGCTCGTGAAATTTAACACTCTAAGCTTGGGAATAATCACATTTAATAATTAATTTTCGGATTAAACACCTCCAAATAAAATTAAGGAAATCCTTTCATAAGCAACTTAAGCGTCTCATAATAATTTTGCATAATTTCATATCGTGCCATTGCGAATTAGTTCATTTTGGCAGGTGTTTGAGACGGATGAGCGTTAGTTATAAATCCGCCCTTTTGTCAACCTTAAAGGGATGAAAAGGTGTGTATTGCCAATCGCTAATTCCAGGGAACTCACTAACTTTAAATTAACGCTTTATTAAAGGACTTAGATGGATTAAGGGAGGAATAATGATTTTCTGTCTGCGATGCGTTAATCTTGACTGTTTAAGAGGCTAGACTTTGAACCACTAGTAGCTTTTTATATTTTTATAATTCTTTGTAAGAGTTGAGTTAGCAGCACTTTTTCCTTAAATAATATTTTTCGATAAATCGTACATGTTTGACAGTGAATTTTTACGTTAACACGAAACGCATCGAAAATTTGAAAACATACCGACATAGTTTTCACCCTCTAGAAGGCAGTATAAAAAAAATATATTCATTTTGTGCAATTTTCGATGTAGAAAAGGGCTTTTTTCCCGGGCGTCCTTTTTGTATGGGCCGAAAGCGAAGTCTATCATCTTAATATACATATTTATTCCTATTAAAAGTTATCTGCGCGTGAAAACATTAAAAGCACAACAAAGATTCGCACAAACTTGCCATTACTATTATAAACGTATTAAATGTCTTATTTTCTTTGCAAATAATATTTTAATGTGAAGCTATCTGCGCTAAAACATTCATTAAAGAATAAAATTGCTTATAAAGTTTTAATATTATATGAAATGAAAATGAAATAGTGTGTTTTGTATAAACTGAAGTTTTTTGGGATTTAAATAATAAATTCAGAGAGTAAATAGGAACATTTCTGAGTAGCTTGCTATAAAAGATAGGTTCTGAAAAATCATTATAATAATTATTATCAGTCTAAGCACTTCGCCAATTTTAAAGCACCTTGATTTTTTTTCTGAACAATATGCTCAACGTTTTGAATTATACTTTATATAGATTTTTCTGCAAAAGGATCACTTCTGCTCATAAGATTTTGAAAAGGGTAGAATAAACGATATTATATCTGGGTTGGTATAGGCACGTGGAATGAATTAATGAAGGAGGACTTTAGCAATGTATGGCTATTGAAGGTGGATGGATAAAATAGTGGCAAGAATACTAAATTATTTTTGATACCTGTTTATCCACTGACTTTTAGAGAAATCAAATGCACATAAAGTGTTATTACTATGAATACTTTTTAATTTAGTATACTTACAAAAAATATATTCTTAGAAGAGGTTAACAATATTTTTCGCACCGTATACCTTACTATGTAAGTTAAGTATATTAAGTTTAAAAAATGTACGAAAAATAATACATATTCAGAATTTTTATTTATTCCAAATGCTTGTGTTGATTTTGTTATTCTAATTATTTTTTGTTATTATTTAATTTAACAATCTCTACGAAAATTGGGCATAAATTTCAAATGTGACTTAGTTATTTAGTAATACAGGGCCGTTTAAAATATCGACTAAATTTGAAATAAACGAATGGAAGTGAAACATAAATCCAAAAAGACATTTACATAAATAATTTTTTTATTTATTTTATTCATTTATTTTCTCATGTTCCCGTAAAACGGTTATACACCAATATATCATGGAGAAGATTATAAATTACAAAGTACACAGGGCAGTTTTACTATTTTGTGACATGTGTTAAAAATAGTTGGTGAACTGTCTGTAGCGCCCTTGATGTGATTTTTCACGAAAACGGCGCTATATAAATTAGCCAAATATTATTATTAAGTGACATTGAAAATGTCGATGGTCAATGCAGAATCGTTAAGCAGTTGATTCAATCTGTTTATTGGCGCGTTCTGATAGGCAGAAGTCCTCGCTTTCGGAGCATAAAAAATTGCATGGGACATAAAAATTAACCTATTTTAATATAGGCGGGTTGATTATTATACCAGAGATTAGCTTAAAAAGTGTATACCTAAAAATATTTTTCTGCGGGCATCTAAAGTGTTGAAATCGAGCATCCCTGTTAAGAACAAGAATGGATACAGGAATGTTAAGTACGCATATTCCCTCATATACAGATAACGCATAAACCTTTTTTGTACTTTTTCTATTTCTAGGATATGATTTTGTTTAGAAGGGGCTCAAATAATGGAGCTATATTCGAGGATGCGACGAACAAGTGCTTCATATGTTCTACGCATTGCAATTCCATTAGTAAATGATCTCGCATTACGAAGAACAAATCCAAGCATTTTGTTGGCGCGGGAGACAATGTCAAATATGTGGGATTTGAAAGAGAGATTTGCTTAAAAAATCACGCCAAGGTCTCTAATCTCATTTTTGCGTGTTAATATATTTTTATTAATCTGGTAGGGGAATAGAAATGTATCTTTGGATCTTGTAAATGTAACGACATTGCACTTCTGGATGCTGAAGGATAATTTGTTCAGTTCCGATCATTTGACAAGAGAATCAAGATCGTTCTGTAGAAGAATGGAATCGATGAGATCTGAAAATGTTGATATCATCAGCGAAGAGGAGATATTTTGAGCATACATGTACATACATTTACACATACATTTACATACATTTACATACTTTTACATACTTTTACATACTTTTACATATTTTTACAGAAATCTTCAGTCTTCATTTATAAAGATTATAAATGTATTATATTCATTTGTATAACCTGCAAAAGTTATTCCAATAAAATAAATAATCGATACATAATGTTTTAAATTTTTCATTAAATAATAAAGTAAACTACCTTATGTCATGCTTTTGCCGCCACGAATTTTTTATTTGTCACACTCTAGAGATAAATTATCACGTGGTTCTTTTGTTGGGTAAACAAAACCATCGAGTTGCATAACTAAGCACGGGAAGTAAACAAAGGAAATAGGTGAAGATATATGCGGTAAACGGGGGTGCTCTAAGGCCGTGGGTGGCGAACAATATTTTACATTTCCTAAGAGGAAAGTTGTAAACGTAAAGGGTGGTAAAGGGTGGCAATCGCCGCGCTTGTCAACAACTACCGGTTGAGCACAATAAATCACATAATCTCGCCCTCGCTCGAGAGGGTTGTCACAATTTTGTGCTTAGTATTCACCCCAAGCCATATCTAACCCAAACTTACCCTCGATGCGATAGATGTAGCATTTTTCTTGAGCAATAACACATCTGAACTGCAAATTTGTGCAGGACTTTTGTCGTTACGATGCTGAGATGTTTTTGCTTTGGAAAAGTATCAGGAGATTGTAAATAAGTTTCTACTACCTACTTGTTTACCGCAAAGAAAAATATGAAAAAATGTAATGAATAATGTATTTTGATATAACCCAGATGCCCAGCAATTTCAGATACCCCAGCGATTCATTGTTCGAAGAGTTTCGTGTTCTTGAGTGTGCTAATCTATGCAAAAGTCAATATAATAGACAAAACAATAATTAGGTACATTTAATAAATCTGTTCATTTTGACTGTCCTAAAACAGGTAAATTTCCTAGTTGGACCATTGTAATATGTAATACGTAATGTTTAAAAATAAAATTAAAAAAACTAGTGTGCTTTAGATCACACGACTGAAGTAAATACTTCTTTAGTAATCTAATCTAATTTTCTTTCTGGTATCGAATAAAACCATTCCAATCATCAGTGCATAAGAATCTACATTGAAGATTCGTTTGGATTGTTACCAATCATCGTGACAAATAGGTCGTTTCGATGCACTGAGTTCGCACACTCTAAACGAAAATTTGATTAATTTTATTATGGGAATGGGATTGTTGATTTACTTCTTACAAAGTTTAAAATAAAACTTGTTTGATGCGGATTCTAGTTAGAGAGCTTATTCACATTTGCAGCAGGAAATTCAAAAAATTCCAATCGAAAAGTGCTAGTTATTAGTTAGATTTTTACGTTTAGAATGTGAGAAAAAACAACACAACTATTGTCAGCATAAATGCCAGCATCAAAAAAAGAATATTTCTAAAAATAAAATTTAAAAGCGTATTCCTTCACCTCTCGAAAACAGATTTTAGTTTTCGGGTAGTTTTCACAAATGTTCCATTTATTTGGATTTTATTGCAAAGCGGTAATATGTTTACGTACTGGCAAAATACGCCCGAGTTATATTTAATAAATTGAAGGACGGAACCCGATCCTCAAGAAAGCAGCAAATCACTTGACCTAATTATTGACTTAATTACTTTGGTAATTATTATTCTGTCTGCCCCTTCAACAAGTTACCGGTTTTAATATGAAAGGAGTTAAAGTTTTTGTTCCTTAATCAAATTCAGTGTACTTTGTTAATGATGGCTAATTAAATTTTTGGACGCACAGTGTGCGTACCAAAAGTTTTTAACAACTTTTTAAACTGTCACCTGGTTGGACACCTAAATAATTTTAATATGGCATTTGTAATATTTTAGTTTGCTCTTTTTCACAAGGTAAAAAAAATATTAAGTACGACTTTTTGAAATAGATTTTTATATCTACACGTATTTTATTTGTTTATTGCAGAAATAAAATAGGGGTTTGTCGATAAAATGCAGGAACTAACCAGTTGGCTTATTATCTCGCCTTTTCCCCGTATAGAGTGGCAGATATTCGTAGTTTCGCCGTGGTGAAAGACCATAATTTTATCGAAGCGTTGCTTGAAATGGGTTTAGCTGTGTTTGGTGACAAGATCTTAATAGCCAGGAATTTCCTAACCTCACTTTTCCCCATCTTCTTCCTTTCAGTTGTACAACATAACCCAATAAAGGATGTTACAGTACCATTGGCTCCTAACAGTTGGGACCACATATTATGCATTCACATAAAATAAAATAAAATAATCATTCCGTTAGTCCAAAAGTCCATCATTAATATAAAAAAGAAAAACTTAATCAAACGAAATACAATTTCGGTTCCCTGTAATATGCGTTAATTATTCCTGCATGAAATCTGATTCAATGAAATCAAACTAAAACCGGCTGGTTGCTATGGCTTCCAACCAAACTTCTATGACGGCGTACTCAATTTTGCGATTTCTGTAATTATCTCAGCTTGTTTAATCATAGACGAAGAACAATCAGGTGTCATTGTAGTCATCTGTCGCTGTCAAATTGAAAAAACTAGAAAACTGACAACAAAACTAGCACAACCATAACAACCAAGCACGCTGGCAACGGCCGGCCGCGGCAACTAGCAGGGAGAGTCGCGAGTAACTGCCTGCGTTGCCATTAACAACAGGTTTTTGAGAATTTGTGTAGGGTGCGAGCCATCACGTTGACATACACAGGATAGCGAGTTTAGTTGCAAACTGAAAACAAACTAAAACGGATTGGTCAAAAAGCTTGTTTAATCATAGACGAAGAACAATTAGCTGACATCGGGCAACTAGCAACGGCCGGCCAGGGCAATCAGCAGTGCAAGTCGCGAGTCATCGCTTACGTTACCATTGACAACGGGGTTTTGTGTGATTGTGTAGTGTGCGGGCCATCACATTGTCATACAAAGACAGTTGCCAGTTGGCAGTTTTCAGTTGCCTCAAATAATTTCATACTTCTATTTCGTTTGTCTGTTCATTCTGTCTTTCTATTAGTTTGTCTTTCTAGGCAGTTTTCAGTTGCCTCAGTGAGCGGATCGCCTTAGCGCCTCCGCCCACTGAGGCAACTGAAAACTCTCAACTGCCAACTGTCTTTGTATGACAATGTGATGGCCCGCACACTTCACAATCACACAAAACCCCGTTGTCAATGGTAACGCAAGAGGCGACTCGCGACTGACACTGCTCATCGCCGTGGGCGGCCGTTGCTAGTTGCCAGCTGTCAGCTGATTGTTCTTCTTCTATGGTTAAACAAGCTTTTTGACCAATCAAGACACAGAAACAGCCGGTTTTAGTTGGTTTTCAGTTGCCTCAGTGGGCGGAGGCGCTTAAAGAGTAATTATCAAATTTGGAACTAATAGTCGGTTAATGAATTAAGATAAGCGATTAAGTACCTAACCATATGTTATAAAATAATATTTTTAACCGAAGTTTCTTAAATTTATTATAAAATTATTTACTAGAATATTTATTTCGAAAGACGATTTGATAAAAAAATAACTTTAAAGTCAAGCATTGTCCAAATAATTTCATTCTTCTAATTACTTTTTCATCTGTCTATTCATTCTGTCTTTCTATTAGTTTGTTCCTAGAATCTGTTATTCCAAAGGCATGGTTTTAAGTCTTAAGTATCGCTTGTTGTAACTTGTGCTTGTAAGCAATGTAAATTGTGTCCACTGAGACCTTTCATTTAGGCAAACGCGAAACGGAGTTTTCCCTTGACTGCTTCTGGTAGTCGAGGCAAAGGTCTTATTTGGTTCTGTCTCACTAAATATCACGACCTTTTGCAGGGTCACTGGTGGTTGATACGACATATTTATTTATTGTTATCGAGTTTAACTTGTAGAACTACATTTTAGCTTTTATATATTGAATAATATTATTATTTTTTTTTTAATTTTTAGACAAGATTTTTGTGCATAGCACAAAGGGTAACAATTATTATAAGCCATAATTATTAGTCTGAAACACTCATCCATATTGAAAAAATCTCCCGAGAAAAGATATGTGTCGCCGACGGGACTTGAACCCGTGTCCTTCTGATTTCAGGTCAACTGCTCTATCCACTGAGCTACGTCGGCTTATCTCTTACCCTCCAAATATTTCAATATAAGTGTTTCATTAAAAAATTACTGCTTATTACGTTTTTTGGTGAAATACTTTTAACTCGTCAAATATTAATTATTATTTATTAATTGATCAATTAATGTTTAAGACAAGATTTTTATGCATAGCATAAAATAGCACAACAATTATTATAAGCAATAATTAATTGCCTGAAACACTCATCCACATTGAAAAAGAGCAATTTTTTATATGACGACCGTCCGTGGTCGAGTGGTAACAACACTTGACTCCCAATCGGAAGGTTGCGGGTTCGAACCCGGCGTGCGCAAATAAATTTTATTTGATTAATTTGTGTTATTTCACAATTAATTAATAAAAATAATATATACTACATTTGCGGCACATTCCAGAGTGGAAGATACTGTCAGTATCGCCCTGGTGTAAGACCACCATTCAGAATTGAGACGTTGCTTAATAATGGCTTTAGCCGTGTTTAGTGACTAGATCTGAATAGCCAGGTACTTTCCTACCTTCCTCTTCCCCATCTCCTTCCCTTCCCCACCTTCCTTCAGCCTCACAACATACCCCAATTGGGGATGCCATAGTCTCACTGGCTCTATAAGAAAAAAAAAATGAAAATAATATAATATAAATATAACGTCCGAAAGTGGCTTCAACACAATTTGATAATGCTTTCAGAAGGCGAAACAGCTGTCGTGCCATAATAATGACCAATAATAATTACACAGAAGAACTTGCTTAAAAAATGTGTTTATTATAAATTGAACTATGATAATATCGATAGATTTAAAATCTTGGAAAAAACACTTTTTCCAAAATTTTACGCGCATCACTGCGGAAGAATTGATTCGGGCTGGGGTTTTTTTTCTATGTACCTACTAGTAAGCTTAGCGGGTAAGCTTATTTCTTCTCATTGTGAAATGAATCTTATTACTGTTTAAATTTCCGCTAAGCGTAAACCAGATATCATGGATGGCACAAACTTTTCTGTTTATTTTAAAGCCTTATCTTTAAACTATAATTGATATAGGTGATTTCTCACAAAAACGGCGCTATACAAATTATCAAATTATTATTATTATTATATGTTATTAACTCATTATTATAATCAAATAATTTCACAAACAGAGCTAGTAACATAAACGCGAGATTCGTCCTAAAAACATAGAACATACGTATATACTATAAATTTAAAATCTACAGCTGTAATTTTTTTTTTAATCAAAGACTACAATTCCATCATCAGAGCGTGTTTTAAAAATTCACAGAAAAAGTCTACTACAAACCACTGACCATGATTATTCCGTTATCTACGGTGTTAAGAGTCTCCTTCACAGCTTTTATTATATTATCGGAATGTTGATACTTGGAAATTTCTTTGTAAGATTTTTATTTACGTCGCATGAAATACCAGTCATGCTGTATCATTAGCAACTTGTATCGGATAAAACAAGAACACTTACCAAAAAATGTATTTAAAATATTGACCCGACCTACCGAGTCACGGTAACTCACTTTTGTTTATTTTACAAGCGGGACTTAACTAACTTGGATTCCCCCAAGAAATCACAAAAAAGCCGTGCGGAATTAAGTTTTATATGAAAATACATAATAAATAATATATTTTGTTTCCGTCGCTGATTTATTGAACACACAGGTGGTACCTACGTCACGGTAAACAAAAATCCGGCTGGAATTGACGGAATAAACAAGTACGGCACACTCACTTATAAAATATTATAATGTAACTATAAGTTACATCGTTGTAGTTACAAAGCTAAAATTAATTAATGTTAATAATTATTTATTATACTAATTCCATGTTTACACTAGACTTCATATTTCATACAATGTAACTATACTATATTGGTCACCATGATACAGGCAGCCGCCTAGTATGGTGATTTAATATATCAACTTTATGTAAATGTCACAATTATGTAACATGTATTAAATAAATAAATAAATAAAATAAAGATGAATAAAGCAGATCGTTGACTTTATAAATAATGGATTCATGAATAATATAATGAGTGTATATTTTTGTATTATTTGTTAAAACGACAATAAATTTCATTAAGACATTCATTTTAGAACAGTGGTTCCCAAAGTTTTCCGTGGAAAATAAAAATTGGTTTGGGGGTCCCTGAACAACGTCAGGGGGTCCTTGAAGGTTTAATATAAAATAAATCAAAATATTATACAGCGGTCAAAAGTCAGAATGGATGGTTTAATTGCTAAGGAGAGTTTGGGAACGCTGTTTTAGAATATACAGTTGAAACATATAACACGAGAATAGCTCCATGTTAATAATTATTTTTCACAAATTTGTTAATATATTTTAAATATTATGTTAAAAAAGTGTGCGGTTTTTTATCTTCGTGATAAAACAATACAAAAAACTAACGAAAAGTAACATCGATAGTTTTTTTACGCCTTTTGTTGGAATAAATTGAAATAATTTTTTTTTTGTAATCGTTTGCTTAATCTTTTGCTGAAGACAATTTTTTACTAAATTCGGTAATTGTTTGTGCCATTTCAATTTGTTGAGAGGGCCCAAAAAAGTTTATTAAATTTATTATACAGAAAAAACGGAAAATTATTACAAACTTCATTTGTGAGGTTGGACGGTGAGAGAACCAATTATTATTATTATGATTTATTTAAGCTTTATAACCTACCAATAAGTATTTATAGTAAATAATAGGTAAAATCTATTTGTAACAATTATTATAAGCAATAATTATTAGTCTGAAACCCTCATCAATATTGAAAACTCTCCCGAGAAAAGATATATGTCGCCGACGGGACTCGAACCCGCACCCCTCTGTTTGCCGGACAGGAGCTCTCTTGAAGGAGAAATCTTGTCTTAAACATTAGTTTATCAATTTTAAAAAAAATAATCAAAAACATTTTTTGGTCAACTGTTGTTTTAGTTGCTTCGTAAATATATTTATGGAAGTTTACGATAGATAAATTATTGATTTAATGTAACAAACGAAAGGAAAACAGGGTTTTGTTCGCCAAGGGTGTCGGGTTGGTTCACAAAGGGATGTGATGAGCACTGGGGGGTGAATAATGCCCTGGAATATTTTCAATACAGGGTCGTTAATGTGATTTGTGGAGTGCGGTAGCCTTACTTTTCCGGAGAGAGAATAAAAAGGGATTGTTTTTAATATTTCAACACCCGAAAATCTATTGTTTTCATTTATAATTGTTTTTGTGCTGTTACGTTATGTAAATGACTTCAGCATTTTACGTAAGCGAATGGGAGGTCAAAGAAAAATCTCACTAAGAATGAGGAAGACAATTAGGAACAATTGCTCAATAACTTGTTTCAAGAAAATGAACAGAATAATTAAATACAATTTATTTTAATTGCATCATTTTAGTGAACAATCACCTTAAGGGTGTTTTGCAAATTGTAAAACTTAATTGCCAATCTACATTTTTTAGTTAATTTACTGATTATTAATTTCTACATTAAAAGAAACTCAGAAATTGACTTAAATTTCTTTTTTATATTAACTCCAAGCAGGAGGTCTTGAGCAAAATAATTTCCCTCATGCCCTATGTCATCTTTGGAGATGCTGTATGGGGGGTCTTTATAGACGTTAAACGTTATCAGATATGATTGAGTATTTGAAATATTAAACTCGACCAGGTTATTCTCACCCTCTCGAGGTAACCAACCATTATCTGCTTTAAAGTACTCCGAGTATGTTAATTTAAATAGTTAACATAAGCCGCAAAGGAAATTGTTTTCCTCAGGGCCTCCTGTGTGGAGTTGATGTAAAAAAGGTTTCTAGTGAAATTTTTGTAATTTTTAATTAATGTACATTCTCCTATTTTACCTTATTATTGTTTAACATGTATATTTTTTTTAAAGCCCTGCGGGTATTCAATAAATAAATATAAAATTTTCTTCAGTAATGTCATTTTCTACCTTCGTAGTTTGGACTTGCGGGTTTTTTTCTGGTCGTAATTTCCACAGATGTTAAAACAAATTTAATGAACCCAAAAATCGTGAAATTTTTTTGGGCTTACTACGCCATATTAAGCATCCTCTTACTCAAGCCGTGGTTTAGGACGGCGTTATGGTGTCCATCATCAGAGCCGAAGCGATGTGATGTTGATTGTTTAGTGTAATGTTACAGTCAAGGTTTAAATTAGAAAAAATATTCGAATTTTGGTGAAAAGCTTGTACCCTTTTAGAAAGGTCGAATAAATCATAATTTTCAAAGTAACCCCTCGAAATAAAGAATTTCCTTTTCTTTTTGTTGAACCGTTATAATCTTGTTGGGCAGAATGTTCACGCTGCTCCCCTGAGCACGTCTCATACGCGGAAGTCTTGGTTGAGATAAATAGAAAACTTCACTACGTGTTCGGGGTTATTCGCATGGTAAAAACAACACTAAGGTGCACAGCCGTTGTTTGAACGTTCATTTTAAAAGCTGAATTTATGATTATCACAGTTGACTATAATTCCTTCAGAAAAAACGTGAAAGAAAAATATAAAGCATGTTCGTGAAAATTCAGTCGAGCGGTGTTAGTGGTAACAAATTGTTTTCTACGGACAAGAATAATCTGATTTCCAGTTAATTAAATCTTGTATTCAACAACAAAGCAAAGGTCAGCCAAGAAAAATATTCGAAAAATCTTTAACCCTTTTCAAAAAAAAAAGTTCTGTTTAATAGATTATTGGACAACTAATTAAAAATATCGACACCGTTGTTCCCATAAATAAAGCCATTTTGCTACCCTTTTGGTAAAGATTGGGCCATGGGCGGCGCAATGAATGTCATAAACCCTGTCATAAATCATGCTTTGCTTTTTCTGTCCTCTTTTGTGGAGGGGGTTTGCCGGGTCGCTGGCAGGAAAAACAAAGTAAGTAATATAAAGCTCCATTCACGTAATGAGTTTTCCAACGCTTTGCAATATTTATAATCTCACGAATAGTACCATACGATTATATCAAGCGTCTAAAGACCTTATTAAATGGTTAGGTTAGTACTTTATTACAAGTTTATTCAGATATTTTTTTTTATCTATGAATCATTAAATCATTGCTTTATTTTACCATGGCTTACATGAGAATCATGCACGGAGAAAAATGTTATTCGAAAAAACGATTATTTTAATCGTAAAAACGGTTAAAAACGGGACTGAAGTTTTACGAACAAATTAACAGGGTGTCAATGTTTATTGGCGGGAACACGTAAGAATAATTTGTTGGTATACGCAATTTCCTACGTATACCAAGAAATTATTCTTATATTTTGCCGCCAATAAACATTTAAACATTGTTAATTTTTTCGTAAGAACTTCAGTCCCGTTTTTAACCGTTTTTACTATTAAAATTATCGTTTTTTCGAATAAGATTTTTCTCCGTGCGCACCAAAAACCGAACTTACATGAGAATTATGCACCAATAACTGAACTTACATGAGAATCATGCACCAATAACCGAACTTACATGAGAATCATGCACCAATAACCGAACTTACATGAGAATCATGCACCAATAACCGAACTTACATGAGAATCATGCACCAATAACCGAATTTACACGAGAATCATGCACCAATAACCGAAGAGTAAAATTTTCTCTCTTACAAATTTTGAAAAGTATTCAGATATTCTTGGTATCGGCTTTGTGAATGATTCAGAATCTAACCTTTGCTTGATATGGCTTCAGTCGTGTTTGGTAACCAGATCTGACTAGTCTGGTACAATTCCGCCTTCCTCTTCTTCAATTAAAGTCCTCCCCACTCTTTCAGCCTCACAACATACTCCAAGTAAGAATGGCATATCTCTCTGACTCCGGGTAATTTTTAATACTTTTTTGTTTTCACATAAGAAAGAATCGAAAAATAGCGCCACTGTTCAAATGACAAAGCGACTGCAAGAAGTCTCAGCGCCGAATGTTTCGCTTCCTTGTGAAAAAGGCTTAGGGAGAAACTTTTACTCACAGAATAGACGTAATGGGAGCTTTGTTAGGCTGGAATTATAATACGCGCATAAAATGAGATGTCACAGGCAGATAATTAGACTTACGGAAATTGAATGTTAGATGGGGACGCGTTTTAACTGATGGCTTAATAAAATTTTATTGAGTCATTATTAATGGTTGAATGACCTGGAATATTCTATCAACATCATTTACCAAAATCGATTATAGCTTGTCATTACGATTTTTTTTCTTCGTTTTCCGCGATTTTTCGTAATTTTTTAAGTAATTTTTTAGTGATATAATGTATACGTATACGTACTTTGAAGTGGATCTCTCTGACTAAAAGATAATGGCCAGACTTTTTTTTATGCAAAAAAGGAAAATAAAATTTTTCCAGGTACAACATAGACTATTAACCCTTTGAACCGTAAAATTAAGGATAATTTTCAAATTATCTAAAATGGTGCAATGAGAATAACACTTTGCCGAAATAGATTTTCAAAAATAACTAAAATGAGGGGCTAAACTGGCTAAAAGTGAAACATGTACTGACCTGAGGCCCTAGCACACTCGATCGATATCAATCGATAGGATAACTATTGGCAACTTCTCATCGTTCCCTAGGACAACTGCACATTGCTAACGTACAAACAACAGTTGATGTCGAATATGTTAAGGACATTTAGTCATTGTGAACTGTTACTTATTGGTTGGCGATCTGTAGTCATGCTAGGGAACGATGAAAAGTTACCGATAGTTATCCTATCGATCGTTATCCATCGAGTGTGCTAGGGCCTCTGGAAAGCGTTGACATTTCATGTTCATTTCATTTTGACGTTACATTTCATTTTCACGTTACATAAAATATTAAAAAACCTGTTACCAAAATATTTTTCAAACAAACCATTCACAAACATAACTCTAAGAGATTCAATGAAATCGGACTACCAAAAAAGGATAAGGCCAATACGCAAAACAGTTTTTTCTACAAGGGATGATGATGCGCTGCAGGAAACCATAAAATGTGCATTAATTAATAAATTCAAAATAGTTTGTAAGAACCACCTTAACCTCTCGACTGCCGTTCGCCCACCGGTAGCTGCGGGTCTAAATTAAAAAAAAAATTTTTTGAAGCGATTTTGTCCCATATGTATAAAGAAATTGTATGAAGAACAAGGTCAGAATCGCTTGCGCCGTTCTCGGTCTTGGCATAGCAAAAATCCGCATAGCGCCAACCCATCTGAATAATTTAAAATAAATATCTATGGTCAATTTGGCGTCACTTTTACAAACGGTTTGCAACTGTCATTTCATTTTCAAACAAGTATTTATGTCATTACTTCTTCTAAAACACCTTTGAATTGGTTTTTTCATGTAGGGTTTGTAGAGAAATAAAAGAAATTGATCATTTTCGTATGAATATATTTTATTTACATTTTTTTGTCGAATGGGAAATATTTTCACATTTTTTGTTAAAAATAGCTATTCCGGTAAAACTTCTAACGATATTATCATGAAATATATATGAATAATAAGGTATACTATCTGGCAAACAGAAAACAATCACAAAAAAAAAACAATTCCTTTGTTTTCATACGATATTTGAGCAAAAGCCGGGAAGATAATTTCGCGCGATTTTTTCCAAATATGCCTGGCCTTCGAAAACGAGAGAAAAAATGTAGTATGTAAGTTATAATAAATTATTATTTTGTAAATTTGAATGCACAAATAACTAAAATAAATTTAATACTTTGAAAATAAAAACGATAGTCTGATAAAATTACTATACTCCTGCATTGTTTCAACTATTTTTTGCAGCTTGTTTTGTACCTACCTATAAGATTTTAAATAATTTAGGCACTTTTTCGTTACACCTAATGTTCATCAGTTAATCTGTTTCTCATTTGTTTACTATTAATTTGCATTTTAAAGTAAAGCTCGGTAGTATTCGCTCAAAAAGAAGAAGAAGAAAAGATAGGATACTACAAATGTTAGAAGGAGTGCGCTAATATTGAAAACGATAATATTGGGAAAATGTTTAGTGAACCACGACTCGTTTAAAATAGAGCAAAAATTTCTTGACTCTCTCAAATCTCTGAAGAAACCGTACGTGTTTTTTTTATTTTCGGAACTAACTTTGCGATATTTTTCTATCGAGAGAATTTTATGTGATTACCGTTTCGGCTCAACAGTATCCAGAGATTATCTTAAAAATAATATTAAACTTAGAAACTTAAAGTTTTCAAGGGACATATGTAATAAGTCGATATATAATCGGAACGCCGAGCCACAAACTGGCTAGATTTTAGGCAAAGTTTTTCGAACCCGGATGTAGACAGTAGTTTTCTTCTTATTTTGAATGACAAGTGGGCAAAATCAAAATAATTTTCGAATAAAACTGTAGATTTGTATAAAAACAAATGTATGCCGCGCCGCCACAGAGAAACCTTATATAGTTAGATATACAATATATCTTAATATATAAAACAAAGTCGGGTTAATTACACCATTTATAACTCAAGAACGGCTGAACCGATTTTTATGATCTTTGATTTGTTGGATTTGTCTCCGTCCCGATTAACAGAATAACTATTAAAACATCGGAAAAAATCACGGGAAAAATAATTATGGAGAAAATTATTTTTTTCATACATTTTGTATGGAACGGCTTTTCAAATAATGTGCGTTGGTCGACATAATTTGAATCAATTCGAACTGTCAATGGTATAGTGTGCCGAACATTTCGTGCTTAGGCAACAGCTCCATTTTATTTTTTGAATTTAGAGTAGGTACCTATTTATTTAAACTTAATAAAAACTTAATTTATTTCAGCTAATAAATTAAACACAACATTTATTGATTCTGAAGCGGTACGAAGTTTGCCGGGTCAGTTAGTGATATATAAATAGAATATGAATTTATATTTTTATCCTGTAAAATCATATGTAGAAAAATTTTAACACTTCAATTTACAGGCAATAACATGAAAAAGCCTATCTGGACTTGAAACTCAAAATAAATAAACAATTCGTACGCAGAGATCATCCATCATAGTATATGGTAAGGCAATATTACCAAAAAAAATATCTAACGTAAAATAATCAAACACATATGAGTAATATATAATGTTCACATCATTATGTATGACCGTACCTCATAATATTTGGCGATCTTTTAATTTTTTTTTAACATTACCGCCTTCGTGTATTTTATTTATTCCATCTTGTTTTATTTATTACATAAAAAAAATAATACTTCACATTTAATTTATTTCTAAAATGGGAGCCTCAGTACGAAAGCACTCGGTTAGGCACATGTTATTAAATAATGTTTTAAAATTCTAAGGGGGTTTCTCACCATCCTCCCAGTAGCTTATCTACCCTAATAACGAATATTTTAGATTTACGATTTACGGTTTATTTATTTATTAAGTTTGAGTTTATAATTCGGTACTCGAACCTACGAATAGTGGCTATATATTGGATAAGTTGGCCGAGTTTTCTAACCACTGCGAGTATTTTATTTTTATTTTTAATAATATTCGTTATTAGGGTAGATAAGCTAACGGGAGGATGGTGAGAAACCCCCTAAGTTTATTACATCTAATAAAAAACATTAAAAAATAAAATTAAAAACAGTAGGTAATGTTTTTCAATTCTCTCCAAGGGATAGGTCTCCTTTCCTTTGTTATAAATTAGAGACGATGTGAAATTCACAATATTTTATACCCCGCCAAGCTACGTCACTGGCCTAAATAATGGATTTGATCAATTGAAAAACTAGGTGGGAAGGCAATTAAAACAATGGAGGTCGTTCGTTTTATTTTCTCGCTGATTAGGTTCGATCGAAAATGAAAATAATTTTTGTAATTTAAATTTCACGAAATATTAACTCTTGAATAAATTTGTGAGTATATTTTTATTTTATTTTATTTATTTGCGTTATAAACAGTCTATACATTTATATATGACAGTGAATAATATGTTTATGTCATTGACCAATAAAATAACGACATTTAAATATAGGACCATAATAAACCAAAAATATGCAACAATATACCTAATACAAACAATTCTGATGCATCTTCAATTTATAAAGTGTTTTATGATATAGATATTTCTAAGGTTTACACTTAAATTTTAAAGGATATCAATAATATCTTTGAGGAAAAGATTTCATTAAAATACAAACTATTAAAAAAGTAAAAGAGAAAATGTGACGAATTAATAAAAAAAAAAAGAATTCAATGAAATTAAGTTTTTGGTTAAACATATGGCATTCGATGGAATGTCATTTTTTTATGAATGTTTTGAATTTAGCAAGGTTCGTGTTAAACACATCGATGTTTGGGCATAATCTTTTAAATGTGCTACAGCTTCTTCTTATAAATACATTTTCAAGGTAATTCGTTTTGCTCTTAGGAATATAAAAGGTATCCATAGATCGAGTAACTCTTTTTGGACATCTAAAATGAATATTTTGTAGTAAGTATGGGCTGTCAATATAGTTATGAATTATTTTATAGAGCATTAATAGGTCTCTGGTGTCTCGGCGTTGATCAAGAGATTTAAGGTTTACGGGGACATAGTTTACATAATTTCGTACGCGAAAAGAGACATATTTGATAAACTTTTTCTGAACTCTTTCTAGATTTGCTTTATACGTAGAACAATGGGGGTTCCACACAGTTGAAGCGTACTCTAGGTGGCTTCTGACATAGGATATGTAGAGAATTTTAAATGTTTGTGGATTTTTGAAAGCTGAACTTACTCTAAGTATAAATCCCAACATTTTCAAAGCCTTCGACGTGATATGCTCGACGTGAGATTGAAAAAGAAGCTTACTGTCTAATAGAACTCCAAGATCCCTTACTACATTTACCCTGTTTAAAATATTGTTCTTAATTGTGTATGGATACAATACTGTGTGTTTCTTTCGAGAATAAGATATGACGCTACATTTATCTGCATTCAAAAGGAGGCGATTTTCTAGACAATACACATTAACCAAAGAGTCCAGGTCATTCTGGAGCTCTATACAATCCATCTCAGACTTAATGATTTTGACAATCTTTTTGTCGTCCGCATATAGGTACAACTGAGAGTTGCGGATAATTTTGTTAACGTCATTCATAAAAATATTAAATAAGAGGGGACCAAGGTGAGATCCTTGGGGAACTCCTGAGGTTACGGGGACGAAACTAGAGCAGAACCCTTGTACAGTTACAGCTTGCGTACGATTGTTGAGATAAGAGACTAACCAACGAAGGAGGTCACCGTGTATACCCATTGCTTCGACTTTCTCTATCAAGATGCTGTGTGGGATTTTATCAAAGGCTTTGGAGTAGTCTGTGTAGACTACATCGACTTGATATCCATTATCCATAGCAACAAGGACTGTATCAACAAACTCACATAGATTGGTTTCTGTTGATTTTTTGGTGACAAAGCCGTGTTGATTTGAAATTATGTGTGGTCGTATACATGGAAAAATGATATCAAAAACAATTTTTTCAAAAAGTTTACCCATTACATTTAACTTAGAGATCGGTCTGTAATTTTCAATATTGTGCTTGTCTCCTTTTTTGAATATTGGTACAATATATGAACTTTTCCATTCCTGTGGAAAACTGCCAGAAGACAATGAAGTTTTGAATATTTGACTTAGCGGATAACATAAAACATTAGCGCAATTCTTTAAAAATACAGGGTGTATACCATCAGGCCCACTGCCTTTGGTAGGGTCTAATGATTTAAGATATTTACAAACTAGTTGAGTGTCTATATTAACATTATTAAGATTGAGAGTTGAGGTGTTCGGATTAGTAGACGGGGTGGGGGATTCGAAGGAGGATTGGAAGTGCGTGTTAAATAAGTTACTTATATCTTCCCCACCCGATACATGCTGAGACTTAAGAAACATATTGTTAGGAATTTCAGAGTTTTTTTGCTTGTGAAGTGTTTGTCTTGGTTTTAGAGGTTATATAAATATATATTTTTTGAAGATACGGTAAAATTAGCTCGAGTTGTGTTAATTTGATGATCAACCAACTTCATAGGAATACATATAATTAAAGTGGCCTCCATTTGATCCACTTGGTAAGACATGATTTTGATTAAGATGTTGTTAGTTTTAGTAATCAGTTTTAGAGTTAAGTGTGAAGCATATTAATAACTTCGTAAGTTAAAATATAAATTAGTTTTAAATGCTTATAATTATGGCAATGGTGAAGCTTCATATTGAAGTTTCATAATGGAAAACATTTTTCATAAATTATTTATATTTTAAGTTGTTGAAGAAATACAAAACTAGAGAAATCCTTCATTAGCCGATATTTTCATAATAAGAAGTTAGAAATACTGACATTGAGATTGAGAAATTTACAATCGGCTTTTTCATAAATGAATAGGTACTGAAGAAAATAAAAAAAGTCGAAATGTATTTATGTCAACATTGAGAATAAAATGGCAAAGTAATCAAATAAATATATATCAGCAAAACCTTGAGATATCGAAAACACGTTTGTAAAAATTTAAGATACTTTAATATCTACAATGAGTAGTAGGCACCCTTTGGTAAAACAATGTATGTTTTTAAACAGCACTGAAAGCACAAGAATTATTATTGTTTTTCCAAAATTCTGGATTTAATTTAAAAAAATCTTTAAGGTTTAAGTTTAATTTAAAAAAAAAAATTCCATACCCCAAGAAAGGTAACATCGATTGATACTAGCAGTTAATCTCCTTTGGGCGAATTTTATTATTATATATTATCGCTGTAATGAATTTGTATTCAGTGATGTACTGTGATGATCTCGCCTTTCAGCCAAAGAATTAGTATTTTCAGATTACCTAAAAAAGGAAAGCACATATGGAACTGGGGTAGAGTTCTTCTCAGACGTTGGGACAATTAACATTCCAGAAAAGTCAGTTGAAGCAAAATTTATGACGACAGCAAACAAAAAAATACGGGCGAAACCTACTCATGAAATAATTAATGGGTCTTAAATTTAGTTTTAAGACTAACATATGAGGCACAAAGGTTGACAGAATCGATTTATTAATGGTCAAAATTGTCACTAAGGCGGTTGCACTAAGTGACATTCCTGGACCTCGATTTTGACGCAGTTAGAAAAAAACAACAGGATGTTATTTTAACATCCAACGAACGAACTACATGTGTGGCAAGAAATAATTCATAAGCTTTTGGGTTTTTTATGACGTAGTTCTGAGTACAGAAGACATGGTTGGTACAGACTCGGACTGGTAGACACAGGTTAGCAGTTATTGAAACGAAAGTTATAGGCGTATTTAGGGACGTATCGTAAATAAAAATGATAAAAGTAAGTAACTTGTTATTTACTATTAAACGTAGTGCTATCTACTGAGTGGTTGATTCACTCCGCCATCAAACAATAATGAACAATTAATTCACTATAATAAATATTGAGGTCAATATTCGAGATAAAAACTATCCTACCTTAGGTTGGGAAAAATTACGGATAGTGTGCTAAATTTCATCAGAATCGGTTGAGGGTTTCGGAGGCTATCTTGAACAAACATCGTGGCGCGAGATTTTATTTATATATTATGTTTGGACTCTTATTGTACATAAATGGGTGCAGGGAACATACTTGCATTGTAGGTCTATTTCCAATAAAGGCACTTTAATAAGAAGGTGCGCTAATTTGTGCGGGCGGAGCATCCCTGATACGGGCCCGGCCTTGAATGCTTAACAGAGAGGGTCGTTTTCAAATATGAAGACAGATGGTCGATTTCAGGGGAGAGGACGAGAAGGTCGCTTAGAAATAATTTTAAATAGCGAAGGAGATTTTTAATTACGAAGACGCACAGTCGGTTCGGGGAGTGATGGAAAACGGTCGATTTTCGAGGGAAGACGGGAAGGTCGCGCAAATAAGTTAATTAGGGAAGTGAAATTTTAATTACGAACACGGATAGTCGATTTCAGGGGAGAGGACGAGAAGGTCGCTTAGAAATAATTTTAAATAGCGAAGTGCATTTT
The DNA here is from genome assembly GCA_951813805.1 of Limnephilus auricula. Taxonomy (NCBI): domain Eukaryota; kingdom Metazoa; phylum Arthropoda; class Insecta; order Trichoptera; family Limnephilidae; genus Limnephilus; species Limnephilus auricula. The sequence goes on along the minus strand of OX638395.1, from coordinate 17,301,678 downwards.
TAATTACGAACACGGATAGTCGATTTCAGGGGGGAAGACGGGAAGGTCGCGCAAATAATTTAATTAGCGAAGTGCATTTTAATTACGAACACGGATAGTCGGTTTTCGATGGGAGACGGGAAGGTCGCTTAGTAATAAGTTAAAAATAGCGAAGTGCATTTTAATTACTAACACAGATAGTTATTTAGAAGCATGCACCAAACTGCATGAAATATATACTGGTTGTGAATGTGAAAATGTGACCGGATAACACTGAGATGGTTGGGTAAGTGGATGCTCTCTAATAAGAAAATCATTCAATTATTAATGAACACCTTGCAATTTGGGCCTTGGAATTTGAAAATTGAAATGGATTTTGTGCATCTTGAAGCAAACTATTTTCTTCGTAAGTTGACCTATTGAGGAGGCGATAAGCAATATTTAGTTATCCCAAATTATATTTATAAAATAATTGTAACTTTGCAAAGATTTAAATTTTCACATTCAAATTGAACAATTGATTGTATATTATTTCAGTGAGACGTAAGGTTCTGGGTTCGAGTCCCGGTTGCGACCGCTATCTTTTATTATTTTCTGTGTCTTGTTCCTTTTCATATTTAAGAAAAAATTAGACTATTATTGTTATCTGCTTCTTCAATGTATTAATTTAAACATAATTACAGTTGCATGTGAATGATAATTATCCCAAATATCTATATATATATATTCCTGCACATAAATATAAAGACCTTTACTACGCGGTATAGTATTCAAGTTTAATCACAGTAGAACAATTTTGAAAAAAACAAATTACCCTTCTTGCCAGCGCAATCTAAGTTAAGGACATTATCTTCTCGTTTTACATCTCTACCGTTGACGTTAGATTCATAACATTTAGGTATATTCAAATTGCACTTTTAGATAGCCTAGAGCTTGTTCTTCCAATATCGGTACGGTTGACAAAAGGGCGCACGCACGGCAAGATTATATGGTAATAAATATTTTCCCCACAGTATTATTAAAGACCTACTTAAATTTTCTTAAGTTATTATGTTTTACGCAGCGAGCGTCGGTTTTGCATTGATATTCGACTTATTTGAATACCGTCTAAACAAACTTTACTTCAAAAAAAAAACCAGCAGTGTCAGGTGATTGTCGAGAGAATAACTTCGCTGGGCTTCCCTATCCGGCGATATGGGTTGTCTCCACGTAAGTCGCTCATTAGGCGAAATGGACGAAACTCACGCGAGCTTCCCTATCTCTTGATCGGCGGAAACGAAGGAAACGGATCATTGACTCGATTCTGAATATCGGTGACCTTGCGCGGATGGACTTGAACCCTGAACCTAGAAAGGGCCCTGTATCAGCTGTGTCGGTGATTGACCACGAGTCTCACCTAACCCAGGCACTAGACATTGTCCGGAGAACAAAGGACTTGATCCCACTATGTCACTGGTACGGCTTCCGTTTCGACAGTATTAGCGGTGAGGGAACAGACAAGCAGAACATCTGTAATAGGAGTCTGAGGTCATTGACAGCTTTTCTATTTCCGCTAGTCTCCAGACGAAGGGGACAAGATCGTGATGGGCTCCGTTATCTTATGTTGACACGTGAGAGATGACCCTTGTATTCGTTTGGACGAAGGGAACAATGGCTTGTATTGTTTCGATGAATTCCGACGGGCTTTCGTTGTTCTTGAGAAACACTATAGTCGGGAATGAGTTCTGAACGAAGGTGTCGAAGTTCGTGGGGCGGAGCTGACCAAATTCACGACTTGGAAGGTTCAGCTCGCGAGTTCTTGACCCGGGAACCAGGATTACATTCTGGATTGACAGTGTGAGGTTGTTGACGCGAGATGAAGGCGGGTGCTGTAAGGCTCAGGCCCGCGAATTTACACAAGGAGCACTGTTCTCGTCGCGCTTGCTTGAGTCGTGCAGGGCCCAGTCTTCACTCAAATTAACTACCGACATAAATTAGTGGCGTACACATTTGGATATACTAAACACGCACTCTACAGTTCGTACCCTTTTACTTAACGGATTTGGCAGGTGTGATTGACGAAAGTCTGGGAGCTGACAGTTTGCTGTAAAGGATGCTGAGGAGGCGGCGAAGAATTCGGCTCCTGAGCCTACTAATTTTACTTCTTCGAAACCAGTGGGATGCACGCGGGGATTCCCGACCCCTGACTTATCCGCAAGTATTCACTTCGGTATAATGTTCATGGCTGCGGTTAGCTGGGCGGACCCTTAACCTTCAGCATGCTGGCCATCATCAACATATCATCATCATCATCATCATCAGGCCCGGGCCGAAGGGCACGACCTGAACCGGAAGTCATCTGAGCACTTTCTGAGAGCTCTTAGACATACTTCAATCACACTCGGCGGAACGGAGCGTCATTTTTATGTCTAGCGACATGGAATGACCTTTCATCATGAATCTTCAACCTATCATCTTAATCATCATACCATCTTACCTTGCGAAGATTTGGTAGAGATATTCTCCCATTGCCGCATTGTACTATGGAGATTACAACATATATCATCAACTACAAAAATCACACACATTCCCCTCCCGACAGGGACGAAACATGTCAATTTTCATCAGTTGCGAGGCAACAAATAAATCTTCCTGGAGGCGTTGGGATTGGGGTTAGCTCGACAGGTTTTCCTTCATCGAGCTAATTGGGAATTGGAGGAGACCAATCGTAGCAAGCACATGTTTGTCCCTATTCCTACCCATTATACCTACCTGTAAGTAGATTGCATACAACTAACAACCAATAGGAACTTAGAATAACTAATTGAATTATTGTATGAATGATGTTTTGATATACTCTAACAAAAAGGGTTTATAACTCCGAGTTTAGGTAGAACGGCACAGAGAGTTAGGTATATCGTAATTAGACTATTCGTCAATAGCATGGGGAAGGGTATTAGATCAGTAAATAGTAAGATATACTGGGAAGTTAAATGATTAGCCAGTTAGATAGAATATCGTCATTGTTGAAAATCTGACAAATTGCAACACACCACAGCTAAGAACCAAAAGTTACCACAAATCCGTTTAATCTACCTGAATTAGCGCTATAAAGGCGAATCAAAAATAATCACAACGTGTCTAGTTAATTCAAAAGTAATTAAACAACAATTTATCAGTACGTACTTGCCTACGTACTGGCAGCTCCAGCAGTAACTTAAGGTTTTCAAAACTTAAAGTTATACGAAAAAAAAAATGATCACCCTTAAGTAGGGTTGATTTAAGTAAGAAAAGGGGGGGCGAAAGGTGTTAGAACCATTACAGTGTTGCCGTGACCAAGTAGCTGTGGTAAATACAAAGTGTTGCGCTTAGTTGGGGTTGATACAATGACAAAAATTAGTAGTTATATATAAAAAAATAAAAAATAATAATAATAAATAAGGTTACAAAATAATAGGTAATAGATTTGCGTATATTCGGGAAGGTCTTGGGAAGTCAACCTCTGATAAGAGGAAATAACAGTATTATATTGTGAAGGGAGGGGCGTAGGTCTTCAATGATGTAAGTACATATCCCGTACCGCGGTTATATAATAAAATCTTTACTAGAAAAAAAAAAAGCAAAAAGCCTACATCGGTTAATGTTGGTGTCTAACCTCCGGTAAGAAGAGATAGGGTGGGTTTAGAGTCTATTTCATTTTGAAGGGAGCAGTTAACATGCCGTAAATATTTAAAAAAAAAAAATATACTCGTTAATGCCGTCGGTCAAAAATAAGGGTCATTCTTCGAGACAACAACTACCTATTTTAAAATAGCTAGACACGTGTCCGATTCCTTTTATTTTAAATAAGGGTACCTGCAAGCTAGCTTGAGGACTTGACTCGAGTCAGTCATAAATCTCCTTTTGTATACACAGATAACGAACGCAGTGCAAGGCCGGTCTGTTATCTCAAGGGGCTTAAACCATTAAGAGGAGACGAGATCGTCGCATTAGCCCATAGAAAACAGTGAAAAAATACGGTTAAAAGTGGGATAATATGATGGGTTTCCTCTTAAAACAAATACCAAAACTCAAGACAATTGTTTGTTTATTTTGGGACCTTGAAGTGATAGCGAGAGTACGTTAGGTAGACGTTCGACTTGAGTGCATTCTTAAGCCACAGGGTTTTAACAATAGATACAATAAACAGGGCGGCTGACTGTTCTTTTGTAAACAATGGAAACGGGTAGAGATAGAGCTAACAGTAACGATTTAGTTAACAGTGATTCAGAAAATAATAATAATAAAAGGTTTGTTGAAATAAAACAGAATAGCTTATGTTGTTTAGGTTCATTGAATAAATACGTGTGTCAAATTGAAAAACAAATTAACTATAACAATAGTGTTAGGTAAAGTGTAATTATTTCTTCAAACTTCGCAAAATCACCTTGTGGCGTCAATTTTAAAGTGTAATTATTTCTTAAAACTTCGCAAAATCAATTTGTGGCGTCAATTTTAAAGTGTATTTATTTCTTCAAACTTCGCAAAATCACTTTGTGGCGTCATTTTTAAGGTGTATTTAAACTGTTTAAGAAAAAAAAATAGATACAAGTGTGTTTAGAAGAGGTTAAGGTTTTAAAAATCAGTTTGAACTATTAAATACCAGTGACAGCTCATGATGGAAGGAGATATGCGGAAATCTAGAGGTCGGGGCCGTACTCTTGCTCGTCAGGAGGTTGCCGCTGCAGTAGAAATGGCTCGGGAGCCAGAGGTTCAGGTGAACCTAGGTCAAGTGACTAGAATCATCACGGAGGCGTTGGGACCATTGGTAGAAAAGGTCCAATCCATCGAAAGGCAGTTGGAGGTACGGGCGACACGTCCGGAAGGGGGTGAGGCAGAAGCACTCCTAGGATCGGGAAATATGCGTCAGATTGTAGAATTACTCCCGGCACAAGAGAAACCCATATTCAAGGGGGGAGTTCAGAACCCGATCTCATTTTTAGAGGACCTCCGGGAATACACGAGGAAGACGAAGAGAATGGACAGGGTAATGGTGGCAAAGGAAAGCTTGAAGGGTGAATCAAAGAGCTGGATGAAGATTTACAGTAGCAGATGGAAGACAATAGAGGATTTTGAAGGAGACTTCTTGGCAAACTATTGGGGAGAGGTATGCCAAAATAAATTAAGGAGGAAGCTGTCTGATGCGGCTTGGAACCCGAACGGGGAGAAATCAATGCTCACGCATTTTGCCGAGTATTGGGAGCTGGCAAAGGCTTTGAACATAACCAGCTCACCGGCCGGACCAATAAACGAGATCATGAGGCACTACCCGAAGGAGACGCAGGCGCTATGGTTCTCGCGAGACCAGGGAAATGAACTGGAGGCAGCAGAATTTCTCAGGAGAATGGATAACATGGTTAGTCCGCCAACCCAGCACCACGTCCAGCAGAAGGGAGAGAGGAGGGGAGACCAGCGCGAGACGGAGAGAGGCAGGAGAGAGGAAGGTCATCTGTCAAAGCGGCGCCATCTGAGGGGCCAGGTTAACGCATTCGTGAGGGAGCGTTCGTGCCGCAGGCCTATTAGATCCAACACCAACGGGAGGATGAACGAGCCTATCAACGTGGACCAGGTGTCGGATGAGGTTGAGCACGCGGGAAACGCCATCGAGTCGAACCCGCTGCCCTGAGGACATCGACTCTACAAGGAGGAAGCGGGGCGCCAGGGGCGGGAGGCAGCGTAGCTCTAAGAATAATGTTAAGACAAAAAAATGGAAGCTAAACCTAGGGAGGTGGGGTATTCAAATATTGCATTCTTCCGTGCACAATCCGGGGCCCAATATAACTGAGCGGGTAAACAAAGAACTGGGGCGGCTCTTTAGGGTCTATTGTCATGACAAACACACTAGGTGGTCGACGTTGGTACCTAATATAATGGAAACATACAATAACAGCGTTCATTGTAGCACGGGTTTCTCTCCAAATGAAGTGGTGTTTGGGGAGGGGCCTAAATATAATCTAGACAAATATTTGGGTAAGGATACAATACCTAGCGTAAATATTGAAGATGTTAGGACAAAGGCACGTGAAAATTTGAAGATTAGTGCGGCGAGAAGACAACATTACTTTAATATGAAAAAAAGGTTAGCCGTATATGAGATTGGCACATTAGTAAAATTGAGGCGATTTGCACAGTCGGATTTACTAAAGAAACAGACAAAGAAATTTTCATTATTATTTGAGGGGCCATTCGTTATCGGGGCAGTACCATTTAGCAACACCTACACGCTGGTGGACCCAAAGACTAGGAAGATTAGGGGTAACTATAGTGTTATCCACCTTGCGAGGTATTATACAAACAAAGGCGATACATAAGCGGGGGAATGACCATTTTATGGGATGGGGAATTTAGTTGGGGTAGTCCTTGTCGGTAGTAAAACTGAAGTTAAATATTTTACACGTGTTGAGTATACCCCAACGTTAGCCTGTATGTGATTTGTGTATTCTATACTTTGGCGAGCCTCATCGTAGTGGGTCACGAGAAAATAAATAAGCCAGTTCCAATAGGTTAGGTAGTTAATTTTAATAATGTTAAGTTGCCAACTTGTACATCGGTCGTTAGCGTTACGCGTGGAATAAAATTATTATGAAAAAAAAAATATGCATAACTCACATAAATTAAATAAACCCCGGGGGGGCACACGAGTACAGCGACCGATGTACAATTAAAATTTTCGCGAGATGGTGCACATCTTTGATAAAATATTGTACGAGGGACTCTGGTCACACAGGAAGGGAGTCATCGGATAACGCGGGCTGGGGCGTATCCAATAAACCATAAATAACTTATTTTGTTATTTTGTTTACCTTCAATTAAAAGTACTAAATGAGAAAAAAAAAACGCGGTAACCTATTAAAAGCGATATTTTACAAAGATTGGGCGCTGTCAAGGAAAGGTTATTATTTTAAATAAAAGTGAAATTACCCTTATAAAAAAAAAAAAAAAAATTTAAAAAAATGGTGGAACAGTGCAGTGTTTACGAATACGCGTTGAGGATCTCGGAAGTGCATAAGTAGGCTATTGTAAGGAACGGTTGTAGGACAAGGGGCGGATTAGGAAAAGGGAGAAAAATAAATTTCAAATTAATTCAAACCAAGGCGAAATCAAACGAGTTATCTGCTGCTACGAAGGTTGAAACAAAAATAGATGGCAGTGGATTATTATAATCTACATACCACTATTATTTCTTTCAGAAGGGAGTCTGTGATGATCTCGCCTTTCAGCCAAAGAATTAGTATTTTCAGATTACCTAAAAAAGGAAAGCACATATGGAACTGGGGTAGAGTTCTTCTCAGACGTTGGGACAATTAACATTCCAGAAAAGTCAGTTGAAGCAAAATTTATGACGACAGCAAACAAAAAAATACGGGCGAAACCTACTCATGAAATAATTAATGGGTCTTAAATTTAGTTTTAAGACTAACATATGAGGCACAAAGGTTGACAGAATCGATTTATTAATGGTCAAAATTGTCACTAAGGCGGTTGCACTAAGTGACATTCCTGGACCTCGATTTTGACGCAGTTAGAAAAAAACAACAGGATGTTATTTTAACATCCAACGAACGAACTACATGTGTGGCAAGAAATAATTCATAAGCTTTTGGGTTTTTTATGACGTAGTTCTGAGTACAGAAGACATGGTTGGTACAGACTCGGACTGGTAGACACAGGTTAGCAGTTATTGAAACGAAAGTTATAGGCGTATTTAGGGACGTATCGTAAATAAAAATGATAAAAGTAAGTAACTTGTTATTTACTATTAAACGTAGTGCTATCTACTGAGTGGTTGATTCACTCCGCCATCAAACAATAATGAACAATTAATTCACTATAATAAATATTGAGGTCAATATTCGAGATAAAAACTATCCTACCTTAGGTTGGGAAAAATTACGGATAGTGTGCTAAATTTCATCAGAATCGGTTGAGGGTTTCGGAGGCTATCTTGAACAAACATCGTGGCGCGAGATTTTATTTATATATTATGTTTGGACTCTTATTGTACATAAATGGGTGCAGGGAACATACTTGCATTGTAGGTCTATTTCCAATAAAGGCACTTTAATAAGAAGGTGCGCTAATTTGTGCGGGCGGAGCATCCCTGATACGGGCCCGGCCTTGAATGCTTAACAGAGAGGGTCGTTTTCAAATATGAAGACAGATGGTCGATTTCAGGGGAGAGGACGAGAAGGTCGCTTAGAAATAATTTTAAATAGCGAAGGAGATTTTTAATTACGAAGACGCACAGTCGGTTCGGGGAGTGATGGAAAACGGTCGATTTTCGAGGGAAGACGGGAAGGTCGCGCAAATAAGTTAATTAGGGAAGTGAAATTTTAATTACGAACACGGATAGTCGATTTCAGGGGAGAGGACGAGAAGGTCGCTTAGAAATAATTTTAAATAGCGAAGTGCATTTTTAATTACGAACACGGATAGTCGATTTCAGGGGGGAAGACGGGAAGGTCGCGCAAATAATTTAATTAGCGAAGTGCATTTTAATTACGAACACGGATAGTCGGTTTTCGATGGGAGACGGGAAGGTCGCTTAGTAATAAGTTAAAAATAGCGAAGTGCATTTTAATTACTAACACAGATAGTTATTTAGAAGCATGCACCAAACTGCATGAAATATATACTGGTTGTGAATGTGAAAATGTGACCGGATAACACTGAGATGGTTGGGTAAGTGGATGCTCTCTAATAAGAAAATCATTCAATTATTAATGAACACCTTGCAATTTGGGCCTTGGAATTTGAAAATTGAAATGGATTTTGTGCATCTTGAAGCAAACTATTTTCTTCGTAAGTTGACCTATTGAGGAGGCGATAAGCAATATTTAGTTATCCCAAATTATATTTATAAAATAATTGTAACTTTGCAAAGATTTAAATTTTCACATTCAAATTGAACAATTGATTGTATATTATTTCAGTGAGACGTAAGGTTCTGGGTTCGAGTCCCGGTTGCGACCGCTATCTTTTATTATTTTCTGTGTCTTGTTCCTTTTCATATTTAAGAAAAAATTAGACTATTATTGTTATCTGCTTCTTCAATGTATTAATTTAAACATAATTACAGTTGCATGTGAATGATAATTATCCCAAATATCTATATATATATATTCCTGCACATAAATATAAAGACCTTTACTACGCGGTATAGTATTCAAGTTTAATCACAGTAGAACAATTTTGAAAAAAACAAATTACCCTTCTTGCCAGCGCAATCTAAGTTAAGGACATTATCTTCTCGTTTTACATCTCTACCGTTGACGTTAGATTCATAACATTTAGGTATATTCAAATTGCACTTTTAGATAGCCTAGAGCTTGTTCTTCCAATATCGGTACGGTTGACAAAAGGGCGCACGCACGGCAAGATTATATGGTAATAAATATTTTCCCCACAGTATTATTAAAGACCTACTTAAATTTTCTTAAGTTATTATGTTTTACGCAGCGAGCGTCGGTTTTGCATTGATATTCGACTTATTTGAATACCGTCTAAACAAACTTTACTTCAAAAAAAAAACCAGCAGTGTCAGGTGATTGTCGAGAGAATAACTTCGCTGGGCTTCCCTATCCGGCGATATGGGTTGTCTCCACGTAAGTCGCTCATTAGGCGAAATGGACGAAACTCACGCGAGCTTCCCTATCTCTTGATCGGCGGAAACGAAGGAAACGGATCATTGACTCGATTCTGAATATCGGTGACCTTGCGCGGATGGACTTGAACCCTGAACCTAGAAAGGGCCCTGTATCAGCTGTGTCGGTGATTGACCACGAGTCTCACCTAACCCAGGCACTAGACATTGTCCGGAGAACAAAGGACTTGATCCCACTATGTCACTGGTACGGCTTCCGTTTCGACAGTATTAGCGGTGAGGGAACAGACAAGCAGAACATCTGTAATAGGAGTCTGAGGTCATTGACAGCTTTTCTATTTCCGCTAGTCTCCAGACGAAGGGGACAAGATCGTGATGGGCTCCGTTATCTTATGTTGACACGTGAGAGATGACCCTTGTATTCGTTTGGACGAAGGGAACAATGGCTTGTATTGTTTCGATGAATTCCGACGGGCTTTCGTTGTTCTTGAGAAACACTATAGTCGGGAATGAGTTCTGAACGAAGGTGTCGAAGTTCGTGGGGCGGAGCTGACCAAATTCACGACTTGGAAGGTTCAGCTCGCGAGTTCTTGACCCGGGAACCAGGATTACATTCTGGATTGACAGTGTGAGGTTGTTGACGCGAGATGAAGGCGGGTGCTGTAAGGCTCAGGCCCGCGAATTTACACAAGGAGCACTGTTCTCGTCGCGCTTGCTTGAGTCGTGCAGGGCCCAGTCTTCACTCAAATTAACTACCGACATAAATTAGTGGCGTACACATTTGGATATACTAAACACGCACTCTACAGTTCGTACCCTTTTACTTAACGGATTTGGCAGGTGTGATTGACGAAAGTCTGGGAGCTGACAGTTTGCTGTAAAGGATGCTGAGGAGGCGGCGAAGAATTCGGCTCCTGAGCCTACTAATTTTACTTCTTCGAAACCAGTGGGATGCACGCGGGGATTCCCGACCCCTGACTTATCCGCAAGTATTCACTTCGGTATAATGTTCATGGCTGCGGTTAGCTGGGCGGACCCTTAACCTTCAGCATGCTGGCCATCATCAACATATCATCATCATCATCATCATCAGGCCCGGGCCGAAGGGCACGACCTGAACCGGAAGTCATCTGAGCACTTTCTGAGAGCTCTTAGACATACTTCAATCACACTCGGCGGAACGGAGCGTCATTTTTATGTCTAGCGACATGGAATGACCTTTCATCATGAATCTTCAACCTATCATCTTAATCATCATACCATCTTACCTTGCGAAGATTTGGTAGAGATATTCTCCCATTGCCGCATTGTACTATGGAGATTACAACATATATCATCAACTACAAAAATCACACACATTCCCCTCCCGACAGGGACGAAACATGTCAATTTTCATCAGTTGCGAGGCAACAAATAAATCTTCCTGGAGGCGTTGGGATTGGGGTTAGCTCGACAGGTTTTCCTTCATCGAGCTAATTGGGAATTGGAGGAGACCAATCGTAGCAAGCACATGTTTGTCCCTATTCCTACCCATTATACCTACCTGTAAGTAGATTGCATACAACTAACAACCAATAGGAACTTAGAATAACTAATTGAATTATTGTATGAATGATGTTTTGATATACTCTAACAAAAAGGGTTTATAACTCCGAGTTTAGGTAGAACGGCACAGAGAGTTAGGTATATCGTAATTAGACTATTCGTCAATAGCATGGGGAAGGGTATTAGATCAGTAAATAGTAAGATATACTGGGAAGTTAAATGATTAGCCAGTTAGATAGAATATCGTCATTGTTGAAAATCTGACAAATTGCAACACACCACAGCTAAGAACCAAAAGTTACCACAAATCCGTTTAATCTACCTGAATTAGCGCTATAAAGGCGAATCAAAAATAATCACAACGTGTCTAGTTAATTCAAAAGTAATTAAACAACAATTTATCAGTACGTACTTGCCTACGTACTGGCAGCTCCAGCAGTAACTTAAGGTTTTCAAAACTTAAAGTTATACGAAAAAAAAAATGATCACCCTTAAGTAGGGTTGATTTAAGTAAGAAGGGTCAAAAGGTGTTAGAACCATTACAGTACAAAATGATAAACGTAATATAAAAATATAAACAAACAAATATAGTATTAGATATGAAATTAAACAATTTTTTTCACTTTGTTCCACTTGTTTATTTACACCAGGACCGGTTTCGTCCTACTACGGACATTTTCAGACTGGTAGTTGAAATTCTTATGCTACGGAATTTATACAAACTTAGGCAGGGGCACACAACATTGTCTCTATATGATAAATGTTTCTATTTTGTTAATTTAAGGTATTATCAGTTATTTTGTTAAGTTAAGATACACATAGATAATTATAAAGTTTATTATTAAAATTATGAATGATGATACATAGTAAAAGGTTATTTTTAATTGACATGAATCTATATGAATTTATATAATTGAAAAGGTCTGTGATCACTGATATTTTATTTTGGTAATGTTGGGATATTCCCTCCTTGTTGCTTCGGGCTTAATTAACAAATATTGATAGCCCTATGGTAATTATTGTTATTAGGGTTTTACATATATTTGGGTTTATACATTTTTAATTACATACTTAAATTACACCACTGCTCTCTGAAGTAAAATTATTCTAAGTGAATTATAATGGATATATTAATGGTGATTGAGCATTATGTTCCAACTGTTTATTCATAACATATTTAAGATCAATTTTCTTTGTTAGGCGATTAATTTCTAGTGACTCTAATCTATCTAATTTTGCTCCTTTGTTACAAACATGAAGGATTTTGACATCTCTATCTTTATCAAAAGTATGTCGGTTTTCTAATAAATGCATGGCGACATTCGATAATTCCCCTTTTTGATTAACCCAACTGGCGAAATGTTCTTTTATACGGGTTGATACTGCTCTCCCTGTTTGTCCTACGTAATATGCAGGGCAGTTCGCGCAGGTCACCTGGTAGACTCCAGAGTTTTCCAGATTATCTCTTTTATCTTTATTATTTATGAATATTTTACCCAAAGAATTTACGTTATAAAAAGTTGTCTTACATTTTTTGTCATTGTCTATTAATTTTGCAATTTTATTTGAAATTTTGCCAAGGTACGGTATTTTAGTCCATTGTTTTGTTTCGATCTCCTCGTCTGGCGTAAGGCCATATGTAACTGAAGCTAAAGTGAGTTTTTTATTCTTCTTATTTATTAAAGTATCAATTATTCTGCTATCGTAACCATTATTTTTTGCAATTGTTTTGATAATATTTAATTCATTATTGTAATTTATATCATTTAGTGGTACATGTAGTAGTCTATGGATTAGAGAATGGAATACCGACAATTTGTGTGAGATGTGGTGTCTTGAGGAGCTATGAATGATATTATCGCTATATGTCGGTTTCCTGTATATTGAAAATTCTAATTTGTTATTAAAGATTTTAATTCCTATATCTAAAAAGTTGATTTTATCTCCCCCTGTCTCTCACAAAAACTCACTTTAGCTTCAGTTACATATGGCCTTACGCCAGACGAGGAGATCGAAACAAAACAATGGACTAAAATACCGTACCTTGGCAAAATTTCAAATAAAATTGCAAAATTAATAGACAATGACAAAAAATGTAAGACAACTTTTTATAACGTAAATTCTTTGGGTAAAATATTCATAAATAATAAAGATAAAAGAGATAATCTGGAAAACTCTGGAGTCTACCAGGTGACCTGCGCGAACTGCCCTGCATATTACGTAGGACAAACAGGGAGAGCAGTATCAACCCGTATAAAAGAACATTTCGCCAGTTGGGTTAATCAAAAAGGGGAATTATCGAATGTCGCCATGCATTTATTAGAAAACCGACATACTTTTGATAAAGATAGAGATGTCAAAATCCTTCATGTTTGTAACAAAGGAGCAAAATTAGATAGATTAGAGTCACTAGAAATTAATCGCCTAACAAAGAAAATTGATCTTAAATATGTTATGAATAAACAGTTGGAACATAATGCTCAATCACCATTAATATATCCATTATAATTCACTTAGAATAATTTTACTTCAGAGAGCAGTGGTGTAATTTAAGTATGTAATTAAAAATGTATAAACCCAAATATATGTAAAACCCTAATAACAATAATTACCATAGGGCTATCAATATTTGTTAATTAAGCCCGAAGCAACAAGGAGGGAATATCCCAACATTACCAAAATAAAATATCAGTGATCACAGACCTTTTCAATTATATAAATTCATATAGATTCATGTCAATTAAAAATAACCTTTTACTATGTATCATCATTCATAATTTTAATAATAAACTTTATAATTATCTATGTGTATCTTAACTTAACAAAATAACTGATAATACCTTAAATTAACAAAATAGAAACATTTATCATATAGAGACAATGTTGTGTGCCCCTGCCTAAGTTTGTATAAATTCCGTAGCATAAGAATTTCAACTACCAGTCTGAAAATGTCCGTAGTAGGACGAAACCGGTCCTGGTGTAAATAAACAAGTGGAACAAAGTGAAAAAAATTGTTTAATTTCATATCTAATACAATGGAATTCCACCATGAATTAACAGTTAAAAAACTAGACTCATTAAACAAATATAGTACAAATCTAACAACGATGGAAAGCATTATGAAAACTTTGGATTAAAACAGAAACTTACGGTACTTTAATAATATTGCAAAGCTTTGTGTTTTCAGTACATTCATTGTAAAACTTTTAGTATTTTCAGTACATTTAAACATAACCATTACGTTAGTCAACTATTAAGAAATAGGCAATTTCACTATAATAATAATACTTGGCAATTTTTTAGCAAACTGTTCAATAAAATATTAACCATTGGAGCTCTACGGAGCTTGCAAATAGATTAATATGACGTTAAAATGCGTTTAAATTTCCACATCAATGCAACAAGTCGTTGTAACGCTAAAGGGAATTTGTATTACAATATTTACATTTGTCGCAGTCTGTCGTAATTGTATGTACTTCAATTAGGTTTAATAGTAAAATTAAGTGTGATTGGAACATATTAAAAAAGCATACATTCTTCAATGATTACTTTTTGGTACTTAAGTTATTTTAATTTACTTATAAACAAATGAATTTAATGATTATACTCGAAGCAAACAGGGAGGCGGGTATGAGTAGTCACAGAGAACCATTTATGGGGTAAACAACACCTCCGCTACCATAGGTCACCCTACGTGCTATGTTTGGCAACTTAGCATGGATTCCCGGGTTCATGGGGTGAGGCTTGCCCAGGTATGTGTCGGATTGGATGAAATCAAACAATTACTTTGTTTATAACCATTTTGTTCATAATTAAATAAATAAACAATATAATTCTTTTATTTTATTAGTTACTGCTTTCTACCAAAATATAACATTGTATTGGTTTCATGGTGCTTTCACACAAACGAAGTATTGAATTCCGTAAGTCTAAACTTAAACATTCGGTCGCACAGTTTATACCCGCGCTGTGCAAGCGGGTTCCCTACAGAGCATCGGACCATCCCTTATTATTTTATTATTATGATTATTGAAACTCGAATAGTTACACTCTTAGCTATCCAGCTTTCCGCTATCGACCAAATTCACGTAGAAGTTTGACGAATTCTAATTAGATTGATTCGGTTATAATGGAGTATTTACGTAAAGCTTAATTTAAGTACTACACATTTTTTATTTTTTATTTATTTTTATTTTTATTCGTAACATATTTTTTATACAGTTTTTTTTTACAAGCTTTTCGACCACCACACTAGATACACGTCCGTATTATGGAAGTCGAAATTTAAATATATAATTATATAAATGCAATAATATAAAGTGTAATACATGTGAATTTGTTCAGGTATTGTTTTGTTAAATGTAATATATTTGTATAAAAGGTAAGTTTTCTTTGTTTTTTGTTCTTATGGTATTTCCTTAAAACTTACTTCTTACTTTTACTTTAACTTACTTCTGGCTAAACTTAAAACTCACCTTTTTAGACAGTCGTACCCATAAAGCCAAAAATAAAAACCTTCACTTTCACCTTCTCAGCCCGCGAATTAGTAAATAACTAATTGCATAAAAATGTTAACAAATTCTTAATGGTGAATGATTTGTACATCTAATTTCATTCAAATCCTCCAGTCCTAATGAGTCCTAAATTCACAAGTCTTTCGAAATAACTTCAATTTATTAACTCCATTTTTGGCAGTAATCTTCTTATAAATGTAATATGAAAAATGATGGTGTAGCAAATGTAAAGTTATGCAATGTCCAGTGTTTTAATATAGCGTTCTCCGCGTGCAAAGTCGTATCTCCTCCAAGCATAAACTTTCTAATTAAAGTGTGTTTATCGGAAATGACCTGCCAGGTAAGTATGTTCTCTGTGTCCATTTGTAAATAATAGTTCTATGTAGAGCCTAAGAAGTCATAATAAGATGTACAGCGCCCTTGAGGTGATTTCTCACAAAAACGGCGCTCTACAAATTATCCAATTATTATTATTATTATTATTATTATTCCCTTTCTGTTCTAATTTATGTATTTAGTACTAAGGCTTACATTTCTTCATCTTCGGAGGGCGTGGGTAGATTTAGTGAGTCGCTACGTTTGATATATTAAATCGCGGGGTCTGAAATAAGAGTGATATATCAAAAGGCACGGTAAAAACTCGGGTTTTATCGGTGGAACAAGTTTAGTTTCCCTGGCCCGGTCGGCTATCTTGCTGCTGCGAATAGGAAGTTGGGAACTTTTGGGCAATTTGTCAGAGTGGTGGGGAGGGGTGGTGGACGGGGTGGGGGATGAAGCAACCCCAACAGTTTCACTTTATTCTTACAATTTCATTTCGGATCGGTCGCGGCATGACAGGACATTTAAATTGTTCCTTCATTTGCTGACCGCTCTAGAAGAGTAATGCTGGTATGTATTATTTGTTAAATAATGAAACTCATAATTCCGGGGCTGCAAAAAAAAGTGGAAAGTTTAATTATGTAGTTAATATTCCAGAATTGCTTGTATTGATAAGCTTTCGGATTCCAATACGAAATATTATCAGTCGGGATTTATTTCAGTGCAGAAATCCTATGACTAACTACCATATGTATTCCTCTTTGCTAAGATGCTATTGGAGGGAAGTAATTGTACCAACTTAGTGGACATCTTGAATTTATTACTAAAAAAATACAAAATGTTGTTACTGAGGCAGTTCAGTTATGTACAATAAATACTGGATAACTTTTAATATTCATATGTAAAAGGGCGTAAAAAAAATATATTTTGTAAATATTTATCTTTATTTTTAGTGAATGGTAGGTACGGTCTTATGAAAAAATTATTTAAATAAACTCATAAATATGCTAAAAATGCAAATGTAAATGCTGCAATTTGAGTGGAAGTTACTTTCAGTATCGCCCTGGTGTTAGACCACCATTCAGAATTGAAACGTTGCTTGAAATGGCTTTAGCCGTATTTAGTGATCTGAATAGCCAGGTACTTCTCTACCTTCCTCTTCCCCATCTCCTTCCCTTCTCCGCTTACCTTCAGCCTCACAACATACCCCAATTGGGGATGCCATAGTCTCACTGGCTCCAGACGGGAGCAGTTGGGACTCTTGTGAGGTGTCAACTATAAAAAAAAAGATAAATTAGTCTAGGAATATCTAAATTAGAATACTAATATTATGTTTTGTCTCAAAATAAAAATATTACTATTTTTTCCGTAATAATGCATTTATAGTTATCATTTTTAATTATGAGATTTTTCTGAAATATTTTCTCAAAAATCCACTTTTTGACTTGTTATTTTGATTATCTAGGAGTGCGAATGTTCATGTCCCAGAGACTCAATTGCGAAGCAAGCCATGTCCCGCTCTTACACTATATTAAGCTATAGAATAATAGGGTCAGGTAGAGGTATATAATACGAGTCATGCGCACAAAGGAAGAAATGAAATAAAATCACCTTGTGCTATTGTATTCCTTCGAACAGGTCTCCAGTGACCCAGTTAGGTGTATGAGGAAAAATGCATGTCTCAAATAATACAAAGCACAACATATTTATGTATTTCTCACAAATCGCACAATGTCATTTTCGCATGGGAAATAAAAGTTTAATACATCCTAAATTGAAAAATACAACAAAAATAAGGAAAAATCTGAATGATTCACTCTGTTTAGGCTACGGACTGTCAATAACATGGTTATTGCTGTACATTGATTACTTAGCAAATAAATTTCGTATAAGGTAGAAGGTACTTAGAGTTGATTTTGTTAGTAAAATGATTATATGAAAGATGCGATTCATAACTAAACCACTCTCTCATCTTACGGCCTCGCCGTCGCTTCACGGCCGGAGTCGTAGACACTCGTAGAAGTCGTAGAAACAGGAAACCAGGGAACAATTTTCATTGCCAGTAACTAAATTATCTATGAATCAAATAATGAACCATTATTGGCGTAAACAGTAAACACACTAGTATTTAATTTTCTCACAGTACGTGATTTTGATACCTACATATCTATTCCTACCGTCAAGCGGAAAATTTTGGTTTTAATTTTGAACAAAGGTCCTCTACACAGCATCCTCAAAGATGACATAGGTCGTTTAATAGCAAATTCGTCATAGGGAAATTGTTTTCCTCAGGGACTCCTGCGTGGAGTTTATGTAAACAAAATCAATTATTATGCAGAAAAACTTATGGTGCATTGATGTTTTCTGGACCACTAGAACGATATTTCAAATTGTCATACTGATGTACCGGACCGTTATGCCTCCCGGTGTTATTTTATAGCATATTTGGTATATAAAACACAGAGTCGTCTAAATGATATTTGATTTTTGGAAGCATCCGAATAAGGCTTTCCTCATTATCCTAAAATTTGGATTTTGGAGATGCAGGACCAATTAACGGGACGATCGACATAATAATATTGAGTTTTAAACTGAAATATGTTTTTAAAGCAGAAAAATCTTAAACCACGGGCTTGGTATAATCAATTTCGCACAGCTTTTTTTCAATAAATTTAGGTAGTTTAAAAAAATTCACCTATTTAAAAAATCTCATTCAAATTCTGTGAAAGTCCTATTCAAGTTCTGTTACTATTCAAGTGCTTCGAAACAACCGACGTAATAATAACAGAACTTCGATGAACATCGATGAATTGTTCAAATTCTGTGAAACAACCCGTCCTGGGTCATCTTTACAATGTCCGTCTCATATCGTCATTTCAATCAAGAGCCAGGCTCAACATCTCCGTCCAGACCAACTAATCCCCCACCCTTCAACGTACCATTCCTCTCGCCCCCTGACCTGGCCACTCCCCCCCCCCCCCCCCCCCGAGCCACCCATCACAAGCCCCCCAGGTAAATCCTTCAAAATGATCCCCCCCACTGCAGCCATGAACCTCGCAAAAATTTAAACAAAAACACAAACTAAAAATCAATTTTCAACAACCATAATAAAATCCAAGATGAAAGAGCAAGGGGTCTACGGCCCGGTACTCTGAAAGCCATTATTCACAAGTCACAAGTCAGGCTGTGTAATGCCATATTAATTTATGTCATAAAAAGAAAGACAAGATGTCGTTTTTTTGATCCGTATAAAAAAATTTCATTTCATTTTCACTGAAAATAATATTGTTATCGTGGATATCATATTGTTTTAAATCTAGAACGTGGTATAGCGTAAGAAGATTATGAAAAAAAATCCACTCAAGAACAGCGCTTTGTTATTATTTTTATTTGCAATTCAAATAGTTCATTGTGAACTCAAATTAATTTCAAGAAAGCCTTTGAAGCATCTTACGTAATGAATAGGGTAGCGCTTTTAATGAAATATTTTATAAAAGATTCGCTGTGTATTATGCAAGGGTTGGTCCCAGGGGTATTTATAAAAGCATGCATAAATGATGTTTCAACAATATAATCCAATTAGCCCGCTACGTGCCGCTAGTCACGTCATGGACTATTTTCTTCCAGTACCATACAAACACTAGATGCTTTAGGTCACAGCTAGTTCGTATTAAAATTAAAGGTACTTCTGTAGAAATCAGCTGGCCAACACACAACTCAATCAGTCAGAAGCAAAAGTTATTGCACTGGCTCGTCTTCCTCATCTCCTTCCCCTCCCCACTACTTTCAGCCGCACAACATACCCCAATAGGGCATGTCATAGTCTCACTGGCTCCTGTTTTAGAACTCCTTGATTACGTTGTAAACAAATAATTTTAGGATATTTATAAAATAGAAACATACTTTTTTAAATTTTCATACCGATTTTCGCCAGAAAAATAATGATTGATTTTAATATACTTGAAACAATTCTGATGCCGTAGCCATACATCACATGTATATTTTATTTTATTTATTTTTATTTTATTTATATATTACAAACAATACAATACAAAATGATTATTTGTCTGGCCAACTGGGAAGGATTCCCGTTTCAGGACAGCCAAATTGTGTATTTAGTACATAATATTCTTACAATGGAATGGCGATTCTGTCAAGACAACTTTTGAGAACATTAGTAATTGCATTCGTAGTGACAGGCTTTATCATTGAAAGAATCGCCAATATGTAATATTTTACCAGGGTCATAATTGTGTTGTTTACCCATGTTACTCGTTTTAAACACATTTTTATGTACCATTTAATAAAATAAGAAGCAAATTTCTATTTCCATTATAATTTTTCTACTATAATCTTTCCTATTTTCAACATGTATAAATATTTACTTCGTTTGTTTGGACTAGACCTCACATATTGACTATATTCCATTGGTCACCATGACACAGGCAGTGGCCTAGTATGGTGACTTAATGTATCATATATAATATGTAAATGTTTTAATATATTACCATGTACTTTATAAATAAATAAATAACATCTGTCACTATTACCTATTATATTATTAAAACTCTTCATTTTTGGTCAAAAATCAATGTGCAAGATACGTATACGTTTAACTTATATGTATACTTTTAACTTCATTCTACATATTAATTCATTTTCTACCCTACCGACCAATACACAAATAATACGCCAAGAATATCATAAATCAGGCAGTTTCGTTAATTAGTTTAATCTATTTCAAAGAAAACTAATTAAAATTTCAATTAATAAAAACTTATATTTTTGTTTCAGTTTCAAAGGTCCAGGAGTCCTAGTGTGTTCCATAGATAACATGCCCACTCAGCTGCCTCGCGAAGCCACGGATTTCTTCGGAGATCTCCTGTTCCCCTACGCCATGAACATCATGCAATCTGATGCTACAAAGCCGCTTGCTGACCACAAGTTCTCTCCATCTGTTGAATCGGTAAGTTCAAATATTATGTTTAAATCGCCTGAGGTGATGGTCAAGATAACTCTCACCAATTTAATTTAGTACAGGGTGGGCCAAAAATGTTTGCATATTTGAAACATGAATAAAAATAAAACTTCTAATATTATTTTGTTGATGATTTATTTAACTTAATACACATTTATTGCAACTTATTTTTTAAAAATGACATCGTCGAGATGTGTCCCGTCTCGTCGCTGGCACTCCTGCAATCGACTACGTAAACGTAAAAACTCGTTGACACATGCTGCGAGGAATCGTGGCTCATCTCCTCGTGGATGTTTTCTTTTAATTGGGATATGGTCGTTGGTTTATTATGGTACACTCGACTCTTCAGATATCCCCCCAGGTGTAAGGTCTGGGCTTCTTGGAGGCCATGGAATATCACCTCTGCGAGAAATCAATTTGTTAGGAAACATTTCTTTGACCACCGGTAAAGTCACATTTGACGTATGGCAAGTTGCTCCATCTTATTGCATCCAAGTCCTGCTGTTGTATCCTTCAAATACATGTAATTGTGGTGTCAAAAACTCTTCAACATCTTCATCAAGTGTTGCTATTTGCAAACAAATTTGGCCCAACCTGTACAACGTAAACGGTACTAAAATTAAACAATTTAGTAACGTAAAAATACACCAAATAAAAGGATTTCTCTCTAATATTATTTAACAAATTTTAAATAATCTGCATGGTGTGTCAGGTTAAAAAGGGACGAATCAGGAGGGAATGAAGATTTCTGAATAGAATTTCTGCATTTGGCTATTAGATGCCTGTGCTTCTCAAAGATGACACATTGACCATAACAGATCTTAACGTAGTTACGATAAAATAGAGAAAGATCCGTAAAGATTAATTTTATCTATTATGTTTATTAGGTACTCATTCATTTAAGAGGAACGGCTGCGCGACCGCTTTCATACAAAACGTAGTTTTGGATTTGAGGCCACAATACCCAACCAAACTGAAAAATTATTTTTGTAATAAAAAGGTAGGTCAAATGTCGATCTCGGACAGGAACTACTTTTTTGCTTTTAAATGATGATAAGGTAATTAAAGAAATCAGTTTTGTTCATATTGGAAGTAAGTTTGGAATTTTTTTGTGAGTTATTTATAATTATTAAAAAAAATCTGCCTAATCCTTGGTTTTAATATAATGAAAAATAAAATTAAAAATTAAGCATTGATAAAAATACGTTTCTTTGTGTAGTAATTTTAATATATAAAAGACAAGCTTTTGTTCCGATGTAAATAGGTAATTTTTAATTTAAATTTACACCCATAAAAATTGTTTCTAAAAAAAACAATATTTAAAATTTTATATTTCATCGTATTTAAAAAAAAATTGTTAAGTTATTTTTTTAAATGTTTACACTTACTCGCAAATAATTGTCCAAGTTGCCTCTAACATCATAGAATATTAAAATATTTAAATCTTTAATATCCTATATTTTATAAATTAAAGCAAAAATAAATAAAGTAGCTCCTGTCTGAGATTGACATTTGACATACCTTTTGATTACAAAAATATTTTTTCAGTTTGGTTAGGTATTTTGGCCTAAAATCCAAAATTACATTTTGTATGAAACCGGCCTCGCACCCTTAATGTCATTGCTCATAATGTAATATCTTCGAAGAGTCCCGGGAAATCTTTGATTATCTTCTTAAACATTTGAAGGAATACAATAAATAATTTGAATTGGCTCTGAATTAAATCAATGGGTTCTTGTACGTGGAACGAGCCGTCAATGTCCGTCATGAAATTAATCCCTATGCAGGATCTCAGAAATTCATTCATGTTTCTCCTGTCATGAATAAATATGGGTTGATTGACTTGAGCAAAACCTGAATTTGCATGTGTTAATTCGTGAGTGAATATGGGAAGAAGTCTAGTAGAACTCAAGAGAGGTCCATCATCTTAATTAAATTAACAAGAATTATTATATTTATCAGTGACGATGTATTATCGAACTTTTTTATTCAATCACGAGTACCTACGTAACGAAAGAGTACGGTTTAGAATGTTTTTTAAAATCCATGTGCATTTGATTGAAATTTGATTTTAGAAATTCTTTTCGTATTATTTATTACTTACTACTTCTAAAATAGTTGTAATACTTGTATTTATCTCTTCCAAGATTATACAAGTAGTACTGTGAACCGAAGACCTCACTTATTATTTTTAATTGACAAACTAATGTTTAAGACAAGATTTTTTATGCAAACAAAGTAAAATAATTATCAGCCTGAAATACTCATCCATATTGAAAAAACCTCCCGAGAAAAGATACATGCCGCCGACGGGACTCGAGCTACGGCGGGTTATCTTGTGCCCGCCAAATAATTCAATATATACTAATGTTTTATTCAACAATTACCGCTTATTACATTTTTTCACCTGCAAACAACCAACTTTATTTTAAATGAGAAAGGCATTGTAAGTGCTAAATTTCTCACTAGGTGACGGCATGTATCTTTTCTAGGGAGGTTTTTCAATATTGATGAGTGTTTCAGGCTGATAATTATGGCTTATAATAATCGTAGACCTCACGTCCAAAAAAGTATGTTTCTAATTTTCTCTTATTAAATTTATTTATTTATTTATTAAAGAATTTTATACATAGTGTACATATTGTGTTATTTCGCCCGCCATGCTAGGGATGTCCCTGTGTTATGGCGGGTGAAGTATGCAGATTATATCAAAAATTAATTTTTCCTTTTTTTCTAAAATTTCTTTTTACCCCAAAGTAGTGTTATGATGGAGGTGATTGTGGAAAGTTTGTAAGCGGAGAAAATACATACAAATTTAATAGTAATTACAAGTAACTTTTTTAGACAAACAAATTATTAGGTAATATGTTTAAAATAGTTAGTTACTTAGTTCAGAAATAAAACACCTTCTGTTATGGAAATCTCACGATTGCGACTATTTGTAAGATGAGGCAATAATGAAAAAATAATTTATTAGATATTACTTCATACTTGTGACACACAAAGCTATAAAAGCTTTAGCGTTATTTGGTTTGGCGTATTTCGGCATATCGCTCGCTGTACATTCCCAATGGGAATGTATGGCTAGCGATATGCTGAAATAGGCCAAGCCAAATAACACTAACGATTTTATAGCTGTGTCTGCCTGACCCATTATATCCACGTTTGTCAACAAAGGAATAGATATGCAATGTTGTTGTAAGGCAGTATACTCATACTGATCAGAGGCCCTAGCACGCTCGCTCTATAATGATCGATAGGATAACTATCAGTAACTTCTCATCGTTCCCTAGCATGACTACAGATCGCCAACGAATAAGTGACAGTTCACGACGACTAAGTATCCTTAACATATTCGACATCAACTGTTGTTTGTACGTTAGCGATGTGCAGTTGTCCTAGGGAACGATGAGAAGTTACCGATAGTTATCCAATCAATCGTTATAGAGCAAGCGTGCTAGGGCCTCAGGTCAGGGATAATTTTCGACAGTGAAATCGTAAGTTTTGTAAGCAGGTACTTAAATACATTCCTACATAATTATAGTAAAACATTTGTATATTCATCATAATAAAGCCGTAGCATTATAAAAAATGTGACTATCATTCTACAGCAAATTTTTTGTATGTTACGGGAAATGATTGAAAAATAATACATGTCCTCGAAATGGTTAGATTTAGGATAATATTTATTATCTGCGAAGATTTTCCAATCTGAAATAAGCAGGCAGAGAGGATGCACCTCCGGTCTTGGCATACAATCCTTGCTTCATTCACATTCATACTTCATCCCACGTACCCTTCTGTTATTCTGATTCTTGATATGACCCAAATCAAGTTTTTGGTTCATTTTATGTTACCACGTCTTCCTCGGGCTTTTGCGACTTCTTCTAACATTCACATTCACCTTACACTACCTCCTTTGTTCATTTGCTCTTCATGCCCAAAAAATCTAAGCAAAGATAATTTATTTATTTAATTTATTATTGATTTTCAACGCCCTGATGGGCTTTTACATAATTAGTATATAATGCAGTGATATATATGTAATACAATGTTTAAATAAGAAATATAAACTCATAGCAATTAACATTATAAAAATGGTAGGTATAAAAGTAAGTAAAAAATATTATATTATAATAAAAGAGAAAAAGTAAAAATAAATTAAACTGGAACCAGTTTTAAATTGCAGATGGCATAAAAATAATAATATATAGTGTAAGTTAATATTAGAAATTTATAGATGAGTAATACAAGAAAAAGTTTACAATACAGAAAAACAAAAGAGAGTAACAAGTTTTTACATTATAGATAAATAGAAATAATACAAAAATATGTGCAACAGCTCCTACATTATAAGTATATCCTACATCAAAAAATAAATAACAGTAACTAATATTAAACACGTCTGATATCACATTCTGACATGAATGATTTAATAATTTCATGTTTGTATTGTATCAGCGACACATTCCATACATCTACGTGCGAATACATATTTCCCAAGTTTTGAATTCTCTGTAGTGGTATATTGAATTGGGCCCTGGTCGCAGTATTACTACAATAAAATGGTAGTACTGACCTTGTATTTCTGGCTGGCACATTAAGATTTATGAGCGATAAGAATTCAGGGCTATCAATTATATTATGCAAGATTTTAAATAGAAATATTAGATCAAAAACAAATCTCCTGTCACTCAAATTTAGTAGATTAGATAATCGTAGTAGAAAAGGGTAGTTTTTTGTATGTATAAGCTTACATCAGAATTACATTCTTTAACACGCATATGCATCAGGCATCTCATTACCACAGCATTCTTCCTCTACTAATTCCATGCCCCAATTTCATACATCAAGGTAGGTGCCAGCACTCTGTTATGGACAGCTAGTTTCGCTTTTTAGATATACTCTGTTTTTTGAGAAATATTACAATATGACCCATTTCAGAGTGTTTCATGTTTTTTTTAACTGTTAAATAACAAAAATATATAATGTTGAAACTAGTGAGAAGCTCAGTAGTTAGTTTAGTTAACTTTTTTAATAACTCTGAAATGTTATGTAAGTTGTAAGGTTCCAGACTTAACAAAAATACTTATAAACTGCAGAAATTATTTTAGTCCATTCTGTTGCAACTAAAGTAGGTACCTAGTGTGGTTGCAGGTTGCAGCGGTGCCTGATTAGTAGAATATGGTTGCAGTTTTAGTAACTTGAAGTCGGTGAACTGCAGATTGCTTTCCTGCCGTGGATTTCAAAGTTTACATATTTAATTTTTGTATCAAAGTTTTAAACCACAAACAATGTAGGTAAGTAGAATAGCAATCATTGAAATTGAATTGAGATCTAGACAAAATTAAATTTCAACAGGGTACCTATCTGTGTAATCATGGTTTAACCAATTAATTTAACTCAATTTTCATGACATACTCCATTGTCGGCCTCCGTGGTCGAAGGGTAAGGCTCTCGACTCCTAATCCAAAAGTCGTTGGTTCTTAATTTGTTTTATTTCACAATTAATGGCAATCGACTAATCGGCCGGCGTAGTCCAGCGGTAGAGCGTTTGACTGCCATTCCGAAGGTCGCGGGTTCGAATCCGGCGTGCGCAAATAAATTTTATTTAATTGATTTGTGTTATTTCACAATTAATTATTTAAAATAATATATAGTATATTTGCAGCACGTTCCAGAGTGGAAGATACTCTTAGTATCGCCCTGGTGTATGACCACCATTCAGAATTGAAACGTTGCTTGAAATGGCTTTAGTCGTGTTTAGTGAGTAGATCTGAATAGCCAAGTACTTCCCCACCTTCCTCTTCCTCGTCTCCTTCCCTTTCCCACTTACCTTCAGCCTCATAACATACCCCAATTGGGGATGCCATAGTCTCACTGGCTCCAGACGGGAGCAGTTGGGACTCTTGTGAGGTATTCACTATAAAAATAAAAAATAAAATCATTTAAAAAAATATATTTTGTATAATTACGGTACGTTCCAGACTGGAAGATACACTAAGTTTCGCCTTGGGGTAAGACCACCAATTAGAGTTGAAACGTTGCTAGAAATGGCTTTAGCCGTGTTTAGTGACGAGATCTGAATAGCCATTCCTCCTCTCCATCTCCTTCCCCTTCCCACTACCTTCAGCCTCACAACTTACCGCAATTGGGGTGTATGTAATATAAGACCACTAGTTTTTCAGTTCAGAAAGTTTCCTACCCCACAGAGAGATAAAATAATAGGTCACGAAACAGATGTAAAAAAAGAAAACATCGGTAAAGCGTTGAATGGTAATTAAAGAGTAACTTATTTTTTCATTAATAAGTCTTTACACCTGAAAATCATTTATTTTATTATTATTATTATCAAGAAAAGCTTCTTGCGTAGGTACTTATATTGCTGTCAGTTTTACACAACTAGACTAGCATTTCTCGCAGGCCATATTATTATACGTGTGGATGATTATTTCTGACGTTTATGGTTGTCGCTACGGGGCACCTCTCTCAACCTGTCAATTACCTCGCTACTCGTAGAGTTGTCACCCCTTCGCTAAGGACATGGAGGATATACAGGAGGCACCTCTATTTAATATCACTCATCATTCGAAACGGATAACTCAAGACTCGTGAACATTTTATAGACAAGTTATTTGTATATGAAACTTATTTGTACAAAAAAAAAATTAAAACCTTACCCCCCCATATTTGTTTACTCGTTTTTCCATGTTCAACGTCATTTACTTGCATTTTACTCCTAAGCGACACTCATTGTTGTGAGTTATTTTAGGCAACCAGGCGTTATGATTTTTAGGCATATTACCGGTACAATTTTGGGAAACCCATCTTGTGACGGTTGATTTTTTCGCATTATTTTCGGTATATTCTACTTCATAAGTCCGTTTTAAAAGTTTGACGCCGGAAACCTTTTTCCTAGGATGTTTCCTTACACATCAAAAACCTTAATCTAAATGAGTTAATCTCAGTCCTTGGGTAAATGAGTCTACAAAAGTCACACATCTTAATCCTTGTTACCAGAGGCCCTAGCACGCTTGCTCTATAACTATCGGTAACTTCTCATCGTTCCCTACTGTGTCCTTAATATATTCGATATCAACTGTCGTTTGTACGTTTGAGATCTGCAGTTGTCCTAGGGAACGATGAGAAGTTACCGACAATCGGTCGGTAACTTCATATCGAGCGACCGTGCTAGCACACCAGAGGCCCTAGCACGCTTGCTCTATATCGATAGGTAGGATAACTATCGGTAACTTATCATCGTTCCCTAGGACAACTGCACATCGCTAACGTACAAACAACAGTTGATGTCGAATATGTTAAGGACACTTAGTCATTGTGAACTGTCACCTATTCGTTTGCGATCTGCAGTTGTCGTAGGGAACGATGAGAAGTTAGCGATAGTTATCCTACCGATCGTTATAGAGCAAGCGTGCTAGGGCCTCTGGTATACCTTATACGTAACCTAGAGATGCATTTAATAGATAAAATTGCATTGTGCATGTAGCCCTGAATAACAAATATTAATGCTTTGATATCGTAGTTATGTTGCCTAGCTTAGCAAGGTACATCTCCCCACTTGACATACCTGTCTACCCTTACCTGGTTTAGCCTCGTCCATCAGTTGAGATCGTTTCCAGAGGTCGGCAGGTGTAGTCACACGTGCTGACCGCTCAGTGGGGACCAGTTTCTCAGAACATCTACCTAAAGTTTGCCAAAGGTCGATCGACCGTTAAACCAAAGCCCTGCCCGTACTCTTTCCAAGAATAGGTATAATGTATTAATAAAAATACTAACTTCGGTTGTGTATTATTATTCTGTAACTCCAGTTCCAGTTTGAATTTTCGTTTCATTATCAAAATTGGAAGTGTCTGTTTGGAGAATCCAAACAAGCGACAAGGTATCTACCTAACTTATAAGACAATATTTTAACGGGTAACTGGTTTATTTGCGATTTTAAAAATTGAAACCGATTTGTCGGAAATTTAGACTATCCCCAATGATTTATTTGATATTTAGATAAAAGACAAAGAGAAAAAAATGGTTCCACTTTTTACCTCCAAATAAACGAATTTGACTTCCATCGATCTAGCGTCGTACAACGGACACTACTGAATCCGGTCCCGCGCACTGCTACCATTGCCATTGCTGCTAATATTGAATTTATATTATTAATTAAAAACACATGATTTCAACTCGATGATTAGATTAAAATCATTACGAGTTGAAAAGATATAAGCACTCACGATCTACCTTTATTGATACACATTGTAAATTCCTGATTTAACTGACAAAATTTTGGTTAAAATTGTCTCTAGATCACTATATAAATAATTTTAAAATGACCAGAAATAATCTTTAATTTATTTTCTCATCAAGTGAACAAAACTACAAGACTTGAAGTGAAGGCCACTCACCTATTTATTCACTTCAATGCAGCGATTGTCCCATATTGAGGTCAAAACGGTACGTAATACACTCGTGTCAAAGAACACCTAAGATGTTTACATAGTAATTGCCTTCTTTGAATTTGCGAACCATAATAGAAACAGATCATAAATTTAATAAAAATTCAGGCGTCACCTTATTAAATAAAAACGGAAAAGTTTTCAGATGTGATAACTTTCACGAAAGCCAAAAACATTAATAGCAAAGTAATTAACAACCAAATAAATCTAAATAAAAGTCCGATACTAAGGTTGTTCCCCATTGACAAAGAACTTCCACTTCTTAATCCTCTCTCTACCCTTACTCCAATTACTTCCTGCACTGATGGAGCTCAGCCCATTTTTTTCAATCCACTGAGTAAACAGAATATATTATTTATATCACATGTTACTAAACTGTTAGACATTCGTAGAGATTATACTACCCTGAAGAAGCTACGGTGGTAGCGAAACCCGATCGGTATAAAGTATAAAAAATAAAAGTGGTGTTTACTAAGTTATTGTTTTATTTTAAATTATAATGTTACTTCACAAAGTATCTGCTTATAATGTAAAAAGTTAATTTTTTCTTTACAACTTACCACGAATCACGTATATCTGACAGGTAAACAAAACAAAATTAAATCTTAACTTTTTTTCCTCAAAACTATTAAATGAAGTAAATATTTCTAAAATTTATGACTTATAACCTTATAATTAACACCAAATAACCTCCATAAACACAAACTAAATTATACGTACTAAAATGGCATATAAATAAAGGGTACAGTTTTCTGTTTTTCAAAAAAGTTTTTGTCCTTCAACATTATCGGTAATATTTTAAATATTTAAAAGATATTTAACTCTTTAAAGCAAAGTACATTGAATAGCCTATATTTTCCGAAGACCAGAATAATAACAGCTTTCGAGTGTATTTTTACAAAAGAGGCGCTTAAGTTAATATAATGCGGTAAAAAAATGCATGTCGCGGAAGCGGGAGAACTTTAAGCAAACTCCTTAACTTGCTATATTGCTTTCTTAAGCCCGGGCTTACCATCCTGATAATATCCAACGTATTTTATCAGAATGCTATCGAGTTTCCACAACACTGAAACATTCTGTGGTAGGATAAAAATAGGGTTTTATACAAACTCCATCATTGTTATTGCTTGTATACGGTTACCTTATTCGTACATTTTTGACAAAAATTGTAGGTATATTTGGATATCGATTGGTTACGCTCATCGTTCACGTAGCTACTTAGAAGCGACGCTACCGCTAGCTGTCATACTATTTTGTAGTGCAGCGCCTAGCGGCGTTTTCAATCACTAATAATAGTATGGAAAATACAGACGAGCGGCGATGTAGTAGCTCCATGAAAGAACGGCGTTAGGGTTAGAGCATAGAATATATTGTCTCTTCATTAACTATTTTATGGAAAGAACTGAATTCTAAAGTTTGAATCATTCGGAAAATTTTATTGT
Source organism: Limnephilus auricula (assembly GCA_951813805.1). Lineage (NCBI taxonomy): Eukaryota > Metazoa > Arthropoda > Insecta > Trichoptera > Limnephilidae > Limnephilus > Limnephilus auricula. The sequence goes on along the minus strand of OX638395.1, from coordinate 17,270,812 downwards.
AAAATATTGAAGTATGTAATGTACCAAAATCGTTAATAAGCTATAAATAAATCGTAGATAACAAATTATATTATTTTAATCCATCAAATTGTGTTTTTTTAGTAGCGTTTAGTTTCCTCAAAACAGGATGTCAATTGATATGTACTTCGTATAAACACTATGATAGGTGTTACGAAATGAGAATAGTAATGATCTGTCGTCTTTTTTATACCTAATTATTAAGGTATTATTACAAAAAAGATAATATAAGAAAAAAATCTTCTATTCGCCTAAAATTCGTAAAATGATCGTATTTTAGAATAACATTTTTCTCCGTGTAGGGACGCTTGAACTTTGTTAGGTGATAGTTGCCTTGTTGTTAAAGGAGCATCTGTCAAATTTGTTGTCAATTGTTTAGCAAATTACCATGAAAGGTTATAGGATTGAATACCGTATGCAAATCATTAAATATGAAATTTATTAAAAAAGGCATGGTTATCTCGCGCGGCGTCGACGTGAACTGGCCATCGACATCGTGCGATTTTGCGATTGTGCGATGCCTTTAGATTTCTTCATTAGGGCTATCTTAAATCGAAGGTCTATGCGAATAAACCACAAAAAATTGGCGTCCTAAAAAGACAAAAAGGCCATCCAGCGAAGTCAGCCAGATTTACGCGACAAAATCATTGAAAATTGGACCTCTCGAATACGTGCCACCAAGCAAAGCAGCAGCAGACATTTGAACAACGTTAAATTCCACACTTAATCTCTTTCATTTATGTTTTATTAGTCAACCAATGTTTGATTATTTTCATTAGTTTCATCATAATTTGACATTTTACAGATTTACGTAATAGGTACAAAACCATTTAATTTATTTAAAATACCTTACAACTTATATTTAATGTAATATGTAAATATTACAAACAAATAAATAAATAAAAAAAACACTTTAAAGTAATAAAAAAATGAGTGTATATATATTACGTGCAGCTTGTTTTATTTACATTTAAAAATTGAGCATCCTTATCGATAGACCCTATAGATACACTATACATTTCTGAAATTAATTATTGCTATGCTATTTTTACAAGAAAACAACGCTGGAGGCTGCCGTACTAAGCAACGAAGTCGTAATATTGCGGAATCCTTCTAAGAGCTTCTATTCCGGATTTTCTTTGTTTAGCGTTTCTTTACTTCCTACAAATTCACGTTAAATTAATAGTTGGAGTACTATTCATCCAGTGTTTCTGATACAGATAAAAAAAACATTAACCATTAATGTGTGCATTATAGTTATTGTAAAAGTAAATTCTAGCTTTTTTGTGGAATATTTTATTACGATATATAATTTAAGAAGTACTCTTTAGGGAGAATTTTGTTGTTTGAAAGGCTTCACTTCATTTTTAGGCTTCCTTTATCCTCATAAACTACTCCGAATTGGGGATAACATTGCATCACTGGCTCTGAGAAGCCAGAACTCTCAGCCGATTATGACAAAAAAAATATCTGCGTACAATACGATTTATTTATTTATTTATTAATGAACACGAACAGTTTTAATATACTTATCTGACGATGAAGTCAAGCCTTCGAGTAACTGTGAAATGTGTGAAGGATTTATAGGTTCCGGGTGAATAAGTAAAACTAATTATTATTTTTTTAACGTGTGCCCACCAACCTACCTAAAATATGCATGTATGATGCTCTCTCGTATATTTAAGAAAGAGAAGAACGTAGCTTACAAAATTCATGACCTGGAAAACATCCTGTGGCTCGAATTTCATCTTTTACACTGTTAAACATGATCAGTTGAACTGTTTGGCGGTTTTCTGTTTCATAGAAATATTTAAATTATACGGGAGCGTCCACAGTAAACCTTTAAATACAAATACATAGCGTGTCTTCTAAAAGTGTTTATGTTACATATTATTATAAACATTTCTGACCGAAATAGTTACGGATAAGCATAGAATGAATTTTATGAGGACTTGTCATTTGGTGAAAGATAATAGCACTACATGGCCCGAGAAGTTAAAAAGCATTTTGTTTATTTATAAATATCGTGTTAAAGTAATACTCAAAAGTAAAATCGGATGCCGATAAAACTAAATGAAACCGTTTTTTTTCATTCTTCATTCATTCTTTTTTTTATTTTTGATAATATATTACAAGATTATAACATAATATTTATGTATATATCTCTCTCTCTGGTTTCAATCCTGGGATTGGTTTGCAGCAATTTCAGCTATTTTTCTCTTCCATTCTTCCCTGTCTTGTGCGGCTCTTTTGAAGTCTGCATATGATGAGCAGCGCATGTCCACCAGCAGGTCCTCCAGGTACTCTCGGCGTGGGCGTCCCCTAGAGTTTGTCCCCTCGGTCATTATATATATATATATATTATGCATTTATTCCCAGTGAGTTTAATAAACTCATTTCGGGAAGGACAACTTTATACAATTATAAGAAAATTTACATAAGAACACGAATTTAAAGGGGAGTTCAATGAAAAGTACATACATAGATTTTAAGACACACTAGATATATGTAGTTGAAGATTATTTCTTAAGTAAATTTTGAAGGATATGCAAGAAAATGATCTGAAAATTTCAAAATTAAGCATCAAGTTTATTATACATATACAGTTCCCACAATGTAATACATGCCAACTGCCTTCCTTAATACCTTCGGGAACTTTTTTGTCCGGCGCAAAGGATCCGCGGAGCGCAGCTTACGTAACACAGCTTTCAAATTATTCGCTTGCTTCGGGCAAATCCTACTCAGAGTGGGTTGTGTTTTTGTTCCTCTATTCACGATCCACGGCAATCTGAAAGTTTTATGTATCGCGTTCATTTTCAGGACTTTTCTTCGTGCATGCGGCTGAAGGGGATATTGTTTTCAGACCTTGGTGCATTAGTGGTTACCGTGGAATTATTTTATTAAATGTTTCGGTTTGGTTAGATTAACTAACTAGTGCTTAAAGTTATGTACATATAAGATTTTGAAGTTTGAATTCAAGTACGATAACGTTATAAAACTTTCGGGTTATGTTTTAAGATGAACGTTTGCGCGGCCTGTTTCATAAAAAAATTATTTTTCTTTAGTCACATACCTATAATTGCCCAAGTTGTCTAAAAAATTATGAGACATTCAAATCTTTAATGACATATATTAGGTCCTCACATATGAAATTGGCGTTTGGCCGTACTGGCAACTTTGATCTCAAATATCTTCTCTTTGATTAGGAATTCCAAATTCAAATGTATACAGCTATTTACCCATGTATATGTGTTTCGAAAATTAAAATTTATTTGTTTTTTCCCTAATTGTTTTTTTTTCTTTGCGTCATTTACTTCACAAAATGGAAAACTTGAAATATCGCGTTTACGAGTACGAGTTCCACCATGGCACCAGTGCTGCAGAAACGGCTCGAAGGATTAATTATGTGTATGGCGACGGTGCCGCAAAAGAAAACACTGTGCGTTTTCAGTTCCAACGTTTTCGTTCTGGAAATTTCGACCTGCAGAACAAGCCCCGTGGACGGCCGGAGACCAAAATTGATAATAAAGAATTGAAGGCTATTGTGGAAGCGGATCTATCGCAAACCACGTCCGAGTTAGCTGCAAGCTGCGGTGTTAGTGATAAAACTGTTTTAATCCACTTGAAGCAAATTGGGTAGGTTGTGATGATCTCGCCTTTCAGCCAAAGAATTAGTATTTTCAGTATACCTAAAAAAGGAAAGCACATATCTTAACTAAAGGAAGACAGGGTAGATCTTCTGTCTCTGCTTGCTGTGAAGACGAATCCGGAGACGACATAAAAAATTGCGCTGGTTAGGCACCTCCCTGTTTGTGCAATTTATCTCCTTTTAGAATATTGATTCACGGAAATTCACATCACAAACATGTACCTACGTGTCAGAGAGAAATGTTTACTTGAGATGACAATGAATCAGGCATTAATGACCGGGCGCAAGAAAAAAAATACGAAACACGCACCGTACGATAGATCGCCCGTGAGTTAGTAGCGAGTGGCTACCACGTGTGGACGAATTCCTGAAACAGATTCCCAGTGGCGTCGCCGAGGTTACGTTTTATTTATTGATACAATATTTTTACATTTAATAGTAAAATTCAATAATGTTGGCCTCACTAGGTGGTTTACCCGTGCTGAGGCCTCCATTTTATCTACAATTTAATTTTTACACAGTACATTTAAAAATATATGAAAAACATAAGATGATAAATTAAATTTAAAAAACATAGATTTGAAATTAAATTAAAATTAAAAATAAATAATAGATATTATATAAGGTTTAAAATAGGTATATTTATATTATGTGTGTTTGTGGGTGATTGTGTTTTATATTGGTTTTGTGTGTTACTTTATGTTTTATTATTTTATGCTATGAGATTTTGGTAATATTGTCTTTTTTGTTCTTTAATCCATTTTGTAATTTTGTGTCGGAATTTATTTTTGTTTTCCTCAATTCTATTTTCGAGTTTTAGATTGTTGAATGCTTTTATAGCGTGATATTGGTAGTGTCTTTGTCCAAAGCTTGTATTTACCGTCGGAGTTTTTATGTTTTCTTTGTACGCTTGTCTAACTGGTCTGTTAGTGATGTTTTGTGTTTGTTGAAATTTGTTTTTTTGGTCAAAAATGTAGTTAAGTAGTGTTTTAACGTATAATTGGCGTATGTCTAGTACGTCACAACAATTGAATATTTGGTCTGTATCAGTAAGTCTATGTTTTTTAAGTATTACCTTTAAGATCGCTTTCTGCGCAATTTCTATGTGTTCGATAGCTGAATTTGTTGCTCCTCCCCAAACAATTATTCCATATTCTATTATTGATTGACAGAGTGCAAAATATATTGTTTTCATTTGTTTTATTTTGTATATATTTCTTATGTTAAGGAAAATATGTATTGTTTTGAGGAGTTTATTTGTGATTTGTTTGATGTGATGTGTCCATCTAAGGTTATGGTCAATTACAATTCCTAGATACTTTATTTGTTCTTTTTTTTCTAGAGGAGGGCAATCACAGTTATTGGTGTTTGAACATTCGTGTATTTTTATGGTGTTTGTGTTATTTTTTGGCTGTCCCGTGCTATTTATACTGTACGTTGTATATTTTGTTTTCGATATGTTTAATGTAAGTATGTTTGAGTCTAGCCATGTTTTTACTTGCATGATTCCTAAATTCGCTATGTTAAATACATTTTTCCAATCCTTAGATTTAAAGAGTAAAACTGTGTCGTCGGCATAACTAACTATTTCACCGTCTATTTCCATGCTGCAAAGTTCATTTATATAAATAGTGAAGAGAACGGGCCCTAGTATGCTTCCTTGTGGAACTCCATATGTGATCGGCAGTGGTTTGCTAGTATGGTTGTTAATTTTGACTTGTTGTGTTCTATTACTCATATAACTTTTTAATAGTTGGAGTTCCTTGCCTTTGATACCCATGTTTTCTATTTTTTTAAAAAGTGTTTGGTGGCAGATTGAGTCAAAAGCTTTAGCTAAATCTAGATATATCGCTATGCATTTATACCCTTGATCTAAGTTGCTATGTATATAATCTATTGTACGCGCCAAAGCTTCTTTTGTGCCTATTTTTTCTCTAAATCCATATTGTTTATCCGAGATTAATTTGTTTTCTTCCAGGTATTTTATAATTTGGTTTTTTACTACTCTTTCGAAAATCTTTGAAAGCGAGTTTAACAATGTGATTGGTCTGTAGTTAGTTATTTCCATTTTGTCTCCAGATTTATAAATAGGGATCACTAGTCCTTTTTTAAGAGTACTAGGAAAGCAGGAGTGTGTTATACTAAGGTTGATTAAGTGTGTTACGGGTTTTAAAATTTCGTTTTTTATTACCTTAATGCAATCCGTTGTTATCTCATCTAATCCAGGAGCAATTCGGTTTTTTAATGTGTTTATTATTTTGTCAATTTCCTCTTCCGAAGTTGTTTTTATTTTAAATCTGTGTTGTGACGGTTGCGTATTTATGTTTGTTTGTGTTAGTGTGTTTGTGTTAAGAATTTTACGGTTCGCTAAAACTTTTCCTATACTTGCGAAGAAGTTATTCACATGATTTGCTATAGTTTCTTTATTTTTATTGGTATCTATTTTTTTTGAGTTAATGTTTAGATGTTCGATTGTATTTTTCTGTTTGAATTTTTGTGTGTACGTAACTTCTTTTAATATTTTCCACATTTCCTTTGGGTTATTGTTTTCTTTTTTTTCAAGTTTTTCTCGATAGTACAACTCCTTAGCTACTCTAATAATTTTCGTGCAGGTGTTTCTATATCTTTTATAGTAATTAAGTTGTGTTATGTCGTACGGCGTATGTTTAATTTGTTTGTGAATTTTGTCTCGTTTACGAATACAGTTTAATATTCCCTGTGTTATCCATAATTTAATTTTTTTAGTTTTGTGTGTAAGTTTTACTTGTTTTAGATTAGTGTTATTATTTATTTCTTGCGCTAACATTGTTGTAAATTTATCCCAGGCCTCTTCGACATTCTCTATTCGGTATACTGTACTCCAGTCCATTTTTTTGAGTTTTTCTTTTAAGTTTGTGTAGTCAATTATTTTTTTTGTGATTATTTTATGTTGGATAGGTTTTGTGTTTTCGGTATCAATTGCTATCATATTCATGTAGTGATCTGTAATAGTGCTTTCAAGTACTACGGTTTTGGTCTTTAGTTTTGTTTTGATCATTATATGATCTATACAACTTTTTGTGTTTTGTGTGACTCGTGTCGGAACATTTATCGTTGGTTCCAGTCCATGCTGTGCTAGTATTGTAAGGTATTCTAAGTTTTGTGGGTGTCCGTTTTGTAGAGTGTTTATGTTTAAGTCTCCAATGATGATGATATTTTTGTTTTTGTTGAGATCATTTAATGTATTGTTAAGTGCAGTTAGAAAATTTGTAATGTTGTTTTTGGATGGAGATCTGTACATTGCAAGAATACACGTTTCTTTTTCACATGTTATTTGTATGCAGTTGGAGTCTATGATATGTATTTCTTGGACGATTGTGTTTATTTTATCATTGATGTATATCACTATACCATCATTTTGATTTTTGTGATTCTTTGTATGGTGTGTGTTATAGTTTTCGATTGTTTTTGGTATATATTTTTCATTCAACCAGCATTCTGTCAGCACAATTATATCAAAATTATTATCAAGCTGTTGTAGGTATATAGTAAATTCATCAAAATTTTTATTAATCGATCTAATGTTTTGGTGTAGTATTTTCACTTTATTTTTTTCTTTTGTGATATTGGTCCATATGTTAATATCGTTTGTAGTTATACAGTGGTGTTGGTTGTCTGAGTCTATATATTCCATGTAATCAGCCATGTTGGTGAGTATTTGTGTAAGTATATAATATAAGTATTAAAATATTTAAAATTAAATTGAGTAAATGAACATATATAAATTTAGGGAATAAAAATAATATAGATCCAAAGGATTAATAATTTGGATAAAAGTTGTCAGTACTAAAGAATCTAAAGTTACTATAATAATTAAAAGAATTATGAATAATGCAATGACAAAACGTGTCAGGCGAATTGGAAGAATTAAAAAATAAAAATAATTTGCGATAGATAAGTTAATAATAAGCATAAGAATATTCAAAATTAATAGATAGATTATATGTTTTATAACAAGTAAAATAATTGTATTAAATATGAGAATTAATTGGGACGTAGAAATTGAAAATTTTACATGTTTTGCATAATTAGAGTGATTGGAAGGATTATAATAAGACATTAAAATTTTAAGGATGAAATTGATTGAAATAAGTGAAGGTAATGAATTGATTAGGAGAGTTACAAAAATAATGTTAAAATAATTAAAGTAATTTTGATAATAAAAACATTTCGAACAAATAGTGTAAATAAAATAGTTTAATGTAATTGTGGAAATAAGATTTATAAAAGAATTACCTAAATTAATTAATAAAAAATTTAAAAAAATATATAGCATCGACTGGAGTAAGTTTGGATAATTAAAACATTTAGAAAAGTAATTTTTGTTGGTAAAATAGTTAATATAATTTGTATAACAAAAACATTTAGAACAGTAAAATTTTTTGGTAAAATAATTAAAATAATTTTCGTAATAAATACAAGTAGAATAATAATATTTGAATATAAAATACTTTGTATAATAAGAACATTTATAAAAATTAGTGTAAATAAAATCATTAAAAATAATTAAAGAAATGATAATTTTAAGGGAATTACATAATTGCAAAACTATAAGAATTAAAATTAAATCTAGTAAATGAATATAGATAAGTATAGAAAATATAAATAAATTATCAATATGATTTACAATTTGAATTAAATGTAATATGTAAATTGAATAAGCTTTGCTAAATGAACAAAGTAAATTCTTTTTATTGAATAAAATTAATATGTTTATTAAAAAAATCACTTGATTTGTAATAATTTGACGTAGTATACAGTGCGCAATTTTTAAAGTGATAGCAATAATTATATGGGTTACGTGATTTTTATAATGAAGTAAATGTGTTGTTTGAATAATTTTAAGGATATTAATCAATATTGAGAGTGTTAAATAAATTAGAAAAATAAGGTACTTGAAAGAATAATAATAGGTTAATAAATAATGTAAAAAAAATACTGTTTGTGGTATAAATTTTCTTATAAATAAGAACTTCCTAAGGTTTGTTATAACATCCATTTTTAGATAGCAAGTTTAACGACAGTTTGGCACTCGCAACCATCGGTTGAAACTATTTTTAGGTAATAATTATATTACGTACTGACTTCTTATATAGCTGACAGCCGAAGGTGCGAGTTGCCGTATACCGTCTAGATAAGTTTAGATAGATCATCCGAATGCTTGATAAAAATTATTTTTTCATTCGGTGATTTACGAATTAGTATTCTATTCTCTTTAAACCAGACAAACATGTAATTAGTTTCTTTTGCTTTCTGTTTCGCTTTCCAGAGCAGTTCTTTGAAGTATGGGCAAATGGTTTCCCCTATGTTAATTAAGGAGGGCAAAACGAATATTTAATCCCAGAAAAGACCAACGGCCGGTAAATATTTAGAGGTAAGTGTGAGAATAGCAGTTGTCAATTCGGTATCGCGTAAATAGCACACACGGACAGTGGAAAAAAATATAATTAATTAACAAAACAGGTACAGATTATGGAAGCGGCCAAAATGGGCTAGACTAGCGGGGGTGACACGCCACTGGAGAAAAATTTGAAATCTTAACTCGAATTTCAGCGAGGGCAATTAAGGGCCTTCCTTACTAGCGATCTCAATCGTTGTATGGAGTATCATGAATTCTCAGATTCAAACGACAATCTAAGTTATTAATCGTCAAAATATCGATAATGTAGCCACGTTAAGCTATCATAAATACATTTTTCTGTCGAAATATATATTTTTATTAACAACTTATTTTCGTTAAATACTATATAATGAACATCTAAGAATTCTCCTACTCATTCGGCTCTCCGAGGTGGCCGCGGATGCACGCTTTTTACGGTCCGTCTTGTCAATCTTTTTTCAAAGTTCGAAATTCCGCGTACGTAATTATTATATTTCCATGTGACGCCGACGTTTCAACAATATTCCACTCTATGCGTTCCGCGTAGGGACTATAATAGTGTGCCGCCTTTTTTATGCTTCAGCTGTGAGTTTCCGTCGAAGCTGTGTAGTGTCAAATAGTATTATTAAGAATTAATTTATTGTTAACATTTTTTCGGGTTTCTAGGTAATAAACAATTTGATATTATTAAAATATAAAAGTGCGGAAATGGCCAATAAAAAACTTATATCACTGTCAGAAGATACAAAGTATCCCTTAGCATTGAGGAAGATTTTCAAGACGTATTTTACGCCTTAGAACGGCTATACGTTGTGCCATAAAGTACCGGAAGGCTGTGAATTGTAGTCAAGAGGAAAACATAAAACAGCTACATTTGGATATATTGAATGGGCCAAAACATGTATTTGGAGACCACTCACTATGCAAGAAACGGGCATACTTTTGCAAACGGGATACTGGCGACACTAATTACGTACCCAATATGACTTCGAGCTTGATAATGTCCAGAATCATGCAGCATGTTCGACTTTTGGCATCTAATGCTCGAAGTATAATACATGATGTAGGCAGCAATACTGTGGAGTGCTATAATAATGTTGTGGCTAAATTTGTTGGTGGGAAGCGTATCAACTAAGCTCTAAAACGGTCCTACAAAGGAAGGTGCGCTGCAGCAGTAGTGGCATTCAACACCAATCTTCCACACTATTCTTTGCATAAATTTGCAACCGGTAATAGTCCCGGAAAACTCATAAAGCATTAAGAATTAAAAAGATTGCAGAAAAATAATCAACAAGTATTAAGTAAAAAAAAAAGAAAAGAAAAACCCTGCAGCTCGCTCCAGCAAAAGATCATCATTATGGTCCCAATGCAGAAAAACCTGATATGGACCAAGCATCGTATGAGGCAGCTAAATATGATTTTTTAGAAAGGTTTTTTACCATAGCCAAAGATAGGCAAGCAATTGAAAGGGTGACAGTACTTCAAGCACCTAGTGGAAAGTGGATCGAGATGCGCCGCAATATGATTACGGCATCGTGGTTTGGAAAAATGTACAAACGGCGGCAAAATATCAGTTGCGCACCATTAGTCAAAAATATACTGTACAAGCAAACCTTATCAAATATTCCTTCAATTCGACACGGACAAAAATATGAATACAATGTCCTGAAGGTGCTTGCAGAACTAGAAAGCATTGCCATAGAAAAGTGTGGTCTTTTCATAGATGAAGAGTATCCGTATATGGGTGCGACCCCAGATGGAATTTCTTCTGAAGAACAAAAATGGAGAAATGCTGGTAAATACATCTCACGATTGGTTTTACCAGGTTCAGGGCCAAAAAGTGTAACATGTAACAAAAAGAGATATTTGTATGTTTGATGTATGGACTGAACTCGGAATAAAAATCGAAAAAATTTTACGGGATGACGAATTTTGGCAGACTAATATTGTTGAACAGCTGAAACGCTTTTACAATTTTGAAAAAATGAGTATTTAGAAAAGTGCATAATAGCGAAAAAAAATAAAGTAAAATTGGTTTTAGCTAAAACCAAAACTCTTTAGAAGGAATTGTTTCGAAGAAATCAATAACATTTTATTTCATTGAAGTGTCTTCAGGAGAAATTTCATTTATATTCCTAATGAATTTAGTTTATATTTTTAGAGATAGGGAAGAGGAGGGTTGGAAAGTTCCTGGCTATTCATATCTAGTCACTAAACATATCTACGCCGTTCTCAAGCAACTTTCAATTCTGAATTATGGTCTCTCACCAGGGCGATACTGAATGTATCTTCCACTTTGAAACGAGAAACAGATTTGTTATATGTACCTATATAAATTTTATTTAAATTTTACAATATGATATACTTATAATAAATTAAATTAAATTTCTTTTGTCCTCGCCGGCTTTTGAACCCGTGACCTCAAATCAAACTAGACAATTTAGTATTAACAGTGCCCCGCCGCACTGCGAAACCAGGCTGGAACAAAGGCCAAGCCTTTTGTCACTCTTTATAATTGTATTACTACATGTATCTTTTTCATCTATGTATGTATCAAAAAAAAAATCAAAATAAAAAGTTATATTAAACGATTTAAGTTACTGAGAACCTCCTCCATCAATTAGGCTATCGTTATATTGCATTACATTCTAATATATATTTTAACATAATTTTCATAATCACAATATCTTTAATTAATAATAATTTGTTTTGTTCTGTGCGACTTGATTGTGAATGGAACGCACCGGCCAGCTGCAGGTGCAAGCGGGTTCGATATTCGAATTCGAGCTGGAAACGTTTAATACCGAGGGCCGTTAAGCAGTGATGAATGCATCTTTTGGAAGCATCGAATTCATGACAAGAAGGGGATGAGTGATAAAGTATTGCGAGAACTGCCAGTGTGTCGAGGGGGGGGACTGGTTCCACGAAGCTGAATGCGCCTAGGAGACCACCGGGTCAAGTAGAGGAGGGGTGGAGCCAGGACAGGCGGTTTCAGGGGGTAGTGGTGAGATGGTCGAGGAAGGATTTTTGAATTACTAACACGGGAGTCGGTTTTCGAGTAAGGGACGAGAAGGTCGCTTAGTAATAAGTTAAATAGAAAGTGCATTTTTGATTACTAAAAAAGAGAGTCGTTTTCGGGGATTATAGAGAACGGTCGATTTCAGGGGAGAGAACGGGAAGGTCGCTTAGAAATAATTTTAAATAGCGAAGTGCATTTTTAATTACTATCAGAGTCGGGCGGTTTTCGGGAGTTGATCTATAAGGGCGGTCGCGATAATTGAATGTGGGGCGTCGCATGAAGTTTGAGAAGTCTAACGGAGTTATTATTTACGAGAGAAGAGAAGCATGCGCCGTTTAACTGCATGAAATATATACCGCTTGTGAATGTGAAAAAAAAATGTGATCGGATAACACTGAGATGGTTAGGTAAGTGAATGCAAATGGATTAACTATAAAATCACTTAAGTATTAATCAACACCTTGCAATTTGGGCCTTGAAATTTGAAAATTGAAATGGATTTTGTGCATCTTGAAGCAAACTATTTTCTTCGTAAGTTGACCTATTGAGGAGGCGATAAGCAATATTTAGTTATCCCAAATTATATTTATAAAATAATTGTAACTTTGCAAAGATTTAAATTTTCACATTCAAATTGAAAAATTGATTGTATATTATTTCAGTGAGACGTAAGGTTCTGGGTTCGAGTCCCGATTGCGACCGTTATCTTTTATTATTTTCTGTGTTTTGTTCCTTTTCACATTTAAGAAAAAAATTAGACTATTATTGTTATCTGCTTCTTCAATGTATTAATTTAAACATAATTACGGTTGCATGTGAATGCTAATTATCCCAAATATTTATATATATATATTCCTGCACATAAATATAAAGACCTTTACTACGCGGTATAGTGTTCAAGTTTAATCACAGTGGAACAATTTTGAAAAAAACAAATTACCCTTCTTGCCAGCGCAATCTAAGTTAAGGACATTATCTTCTCGTTTTACATCTCTACCGTTGACGTTAGATTCATAACATTTCATTCAATATCGGTACGTTAGACAAAGGGGCGCACACGAGGGGTTATACGGTAATAAATATTTTCCCCACAGTATTATTAAAGAACTACTTATATTTTCTTAAGTCATTATGTTTTACGCAGCGAGCGTCGGTTTTGCATTGATATTCGACTTATTTGAATACCGTCTAAACAAACTTTACTTCAAAAAAAACCAGCAGTGTCAGGTGATTGTCGAGAGAATAACTTCGCTGGGCTTCCCTATCCGGCGATATGGGTTGTTTCCACGTACGTCGCTCATTAGGCGAAATGGACGAAACTCACGCGAGCTTCCCTATCTCTTGATCGGCGGAAACGAAGGAAACGGATCATTGACTCGATTCTGAATATCGGTGACCTTGCGCGGATGGACTTGAACCCTGAACCTAGAAATGGCCCTGTATCAGCTGTGTCGGTGGTTGACCACGAGTCCCACCTAACCCAGGCACTCGACATTGTCCGGAGAACAAAGGACTTGATCCCACTATGTCACTGGTACGGCTTCCGTTTCGACAGTATTAGCGGTGAGAGAACAATCAAGCAGAACATCTGTAAGAGGAGTCTGAGGTCATTGACAGCTTTTCTATTCCCGCTAGTCTCCAGACGAAGGGGACAAGATCGTGGTGGGCTCCGTTATCTTATGTTGACACGTGAGGTATGACCCTTGTATTCGTTTGGACGAAGGGAACAATGGCTTGTATTGTTTCGATGATTTCCGACGGGCTTTCGTTGTTCCTGAGAAACACTATAGTCGGGAATGAGTTCTGAACGAAGGTGTCGAAGTTCGTAGGGCGGAGCTGACCAAATTCACGACTTGGAAGGTTCAGCTCGCGAGTTCTTGACCCGGGAACCAGGATTACATTCTGGATTGACAGTGTGAGGCTGTTGACGCGAGATGAAGACGAGTGCTGTAAAGCTCAGGCCCGCGAATTTACACAAGGAGCACTGTTCTCGTCGCGCTTGCTTGAGTCGTGCAGGGCCCAGTCTTCACTCAAATTAACTACCGACATAAATTAGTGGCGTACACATTTGGATATACTAAACACGCACTCTACAGTTCGTACCCTTTTACTTAACGGATTTGGCAGGTGTGATTGACGAAAGTCTGGGAGCTGACAGTTTGCTGTAAAGGATGCTGAGGAGACGGCGAAGAATTCGGCTCCTGAGCCTACTAATTTTATTTCTTCGAAACCAGTGGGATGCACGCGGGGATTCCCGACCCCTGACTTATCCGCAAGTATTCACTTCGGTATAATGTTCATGGCTGCGGTTAGCTGGGCGGACCCTTAACTTTCAGTATGCTGGCCATCATCAACATATCATCATCATCATCAGGCTCGGGCCGAAGGGCACGACCTAAACCGGAAGTCATCTGAGCACCTTCTGAGAGCTCTTAGACATACTTCAATCACACTCGGCGGAACGGAGCGTCATTTTTATGTCTAGCGACATGGAATGACCTTTCATCATGAACCTTCAACCTATCATCTTAATCATCATACCATCTTACCTTGCGAAGATTTGGTAGAGATATTCTCCCATTACCGCATTGTACTATGGAGATTTCAACATTTTAATCATCACACCACCGTTACCTGGCGACGTTGGTAGAGACCACTCCCACTACCGCACGAATGTCTACAATGGATCCTTCACCGCTGAATTAAACAACATATCAATCAACTACAAAAATCACACACATTCCCCTCCCGACAGGGACGAAACATGTCAATTTTCATCAGTTGCGAGGTAACAAATAAATCTTCCTGGAGGCGTTGGGATTGGGGTTAGCTCGACAGGTTTTCCTTCATCGAGCTAATTGGGAATTGGAGGAGACCAATCGTAGCAAGCACATGTTTGTCCCTATTCCTACCCATTATACCTACCTGTAAGTAGATTGCATACAACTAACAACCAATAGGAACTTAGAATAACTAATTTAAATTATGGTATGAATGATGTTTTGATATACTCTAACAAAAGGGTTTATAACTCCGAGTTTAGGTAGAACGGCACAGAGAGTTAGGTATATCGTAATTAGACTATTCGTCAATAGCATGGGGAAGGGTATTAGATCAGTAAATAGTAAGATAGACTGGGAAGTTAAATGATTAGCCAGTTAGATAGAATATCGTCATTGTTGAAGATCTGACAAATTGCTACACACCACAGCTAAGAACCAAAGGTTACCACAAATCCGTTTAATCTACCTGAATTAGCGCTATAAAGGCGAAACAAAAATAATCACAACGTGTCTAGTTAATTCAAAAGTAATTAAACAACAATTTATCAGTACGTACTTGCCTACGTACTGGCAGCTCCAGCAGTAACTTAAGGTTTTCAAAACTTAAAGTTATACGAAAAAAGATCACCCTTAAATAGGGTTGATTTAAGTCGAGGGGGATCAAAAGGTTTAGAACCATTACAAGGTGTAGAGTGAAGCAAATCAACAAACGCGCGTTGACTGCTGCGTTGCATTACTCAACTGGCACAATAATGAAGGGATTTTAAATCGAATCATTACCTGTGATGAAAAGTGAATCCTGTACGATAATCGGAAGCGCTCATCGCAATGACTGAACCCTGCCGAACCAGCCAAACTATGCCCCAAGCGAAAATTGACTCCAAAAAATTACTTGTGAGCGTTTGGTGGACTAGTGCTGGTGTCGTTCACTACAGCTTTCTTAAATCTGGCCAGACGATTACGGCACATGTCTATTGTCAGCAACTGCAAACCATGATGGAAAAGCTAGCTGCTAAACAACCGAGGCTGGTTAATCGCTCTAGGCCACTGCTGCTTCATGATAACGCTAGACCACACAATGCACAACAGACGGCTACCAAATTAGAGGAGCTTCAATTGGAATATCTAAGACATCCACCGTGCTCTCCGGACCTTGCCCCAACAGATTGCTATTTTTTTCGAAATTTGGATAACTTCTTGCAAGGGAAATTCAACTCCGATGGGGCAGTCCAAACCGCCTTCAAAGATTTTATTGATTCCCGTCCGAATGGTTTTTTTAGTAAAGGGATCGATGAACTACCCATGAGATGGCAAAAGTGCATAGATAGCAATGGTACATACTTTGATTAAATAAATATATTATATTTAAAAAAATCGACTTTTTGTTCCTCCCATACAAAACGCCAATTTCATATGTAAAACAACAATAAATAAAGTAGCAAATATCTGTAACAGATATTTGATATACATCTTGAATCCAAAAATAATTTTTTTGTTTGCTTTTGTATTTTGATCTCAAATCCAAAATTAATAATTGTATGAAACGAGCCTCACAAATTTTCCACTTAAGTGCAAGATTTCTAGCTTCCCTGATTATAACAGCTACCGCAATGAAGTTTTGAGTGTAAAAGATGAAATACGAGCCATAGGATGTTTTCCAGGTCCTGAATTTCGTAAACTACGTTCTTCTCTTTCTTAAGAGGCTAGACTTTGAACCACACGCGGAACACCCACGTCTGTCATTTTATCCCGCTCACAATAAGCTCACGCACACTTAAAATACATGCGAATGCGAAATGTGCGAATGAGACAACGCTCAAATTTACCCGCAGAAATCGCTCGAAAAGGGGTTTATGGAGAATACACTTTTCTACACCGAAACTTTCACGAAATTGAAATATATTTGTTAGAAAGAAGAAGCTACGTCGGTAGCTTTTTATAATTCTTTATGAGAGTTGAGTTAGCAGCACTTTTTCCTTAAATAATATTTTTTGATAAATCGGACATGTTTGACAGTGAATGTTTACGTTAATACGAAACGCATCGAAAATTCGAAAACATACCGACACAGTTTTCACCCTCTAGAAGGCAGGATAAAAAAAATATATTCATTTTGTGCAATTTTCGATGTAGAAAAGTGTTTTTTCCCAGGCGTCCTTTTTGTATGGGCCGAAAAGCGAAGTCTATCATCTTAAATATACGAAAAAACATCATACATGCATATTTTAAGCGGGGTGTTGGGTGTTTTTACTCATTCATCCGGAACCCATAAATCCTTCACACATTTCGATGGCTTGACTTCATCGTCAGATAAGTATAAACCGCAAGTGCAGCAAGCAGCGAGCCTGCAGCCTGCAGCATCCACTATGCACACTGCACCGAAATGCAAGCTGCGCAAGTTTCCGTACAGGAATAAACACCCCCAATGAACCCGCAACACATACATTCGGAGTGTGCACAACTGATGAATGTTTGATGTTATTAATTTGGCAGCCATTGTTTCGCGGGCGCCATGTTGCCATCAGCTTTCTGGATTGCAATCACTGTGATGCACTGGGTTACTATGGTTCTATGCAGCGTGTCTCAGGGCAGCACCGCGAAATCAGACCATTTTCCCGGTTAATGGCTGATTTGACATTTGTTTCTGGTTCCCACCAAGGTATCGTGGGCTCAATTCCTCTGCTTGTTAGTCCTCCACCATTACACAAGCAACATCCTCAGCTTATAATTATGGTAATATATATTTTTTTTCCAAATATTATCATGTTATTCGAAGCGTGGGAATTTTGGACTTTGTAAAAATAATGACGATGATATATTTTGAGGCCCAAATTAAAAACATCTTTTTGGGGCAACTGTCGAGAGATCAACCGCTATGGAATCAAAAAATACTGAAATCTACAAATGCAAAATCTGTAAGCATGACCTACCGACTTTTTTCAATACCTTACAACAGTTCCAACTGCTACCGTCTGGACCCAGTGAGACTATGGCATCCCCGATTGGGGTGTTTTGTGAGGCTTAAGGTAAGAGGGGAGGGGAAGGAGATGAAAAAGAGGACGGTGGAGACCTGGCTTCAGATCTAGTCACCAAACACGACGAAAGCCATTTCAATTTTATCATAGCTAACATTAAATAATTTTTATAATTCCTTTTGCGAGTTATCATGTTGTTGCAGTGAATCCTGTCCAGTTACTTGTCATCCACTTTATACACATTAATTTGTTCACTTTAGTTGTAGGTATAATATGAATTTTGTACATTTATTATTATTTATGTATTGTTATTATTGCTATTGTGTAGTCAAGATAAAGTTTATAATTCATACTGTTTTGAAATTTAGCTGGATATTAGTATACTAGTTACATTTAAATATTTTTTTTTATTTTTATTTATTTTTTATTTTTGTATTTATTTGTGTTCTTACATCTTCTATTATTTTTTATCTAATATTTACAATATTGTATTTTTCGTAAATATGTCAGCCCATACAGTACAGGACCCTTAGTTTTTTTTAAACTTTAATTATTATTATTATTACAATTTTAAGTTATGTGAAAATCTGTAATTGGATTTTATTTTTATTATTAAGTTTTTTGTAATAGATGTAAATAATCTGTCGATTTTCCTAAATAAATCAAGCAACGTTTTAATTCTGAATGGTGGTCTTACACCAGGGCGATATTGAAAGTAACTTCCACTCTGGAACGTGCCGCAAATATACCATAAATTTTTAAATTGAGAAAACACAAATGGACCAACTTGAATGGGCGGGTACGAGAAAGGTATCTCTAAGACTAATCGAAGTTTTTCTCTAAGAGTAATTAATCTTTGAGAAAAACTTCGATAGTCTTATTGAATATCGTGAATAATCATCTCCTGAAGTTTCGGGGTTCTACCCTGGTACCGACGCGGTATAGGTAATAATAACCTCCGATGCGCTTAGTTTCACCTGTGTGGAGCCGCAATCCTATAGTTGGATGATTCTGGGAACAGTGGGAAGAGATTCAGGTGCGTTTGATTATGCTAAACGCTTTGCACCACCGACGAGTGTTTGTTTTAATATCCGGAACAAACAAATGCTTGTAGTAATGATGCAGGCGTTAGTTATGCAGTTTCTCAAATGGTAATGAAGCACAGTTGTTTCGTTACAATGCAGCGCTTCTAGAGTTAAATACTATTTCGATTTCGGGACAATGCAATCCCGTTAGCGTCTTCATATGAATAAATCCGCAACCAAGTTACAAATTTCTTGGGTAATTAAAAATAACGTTTTAAATATCTTAAAAGGGGGGGGGGGGAGGGTAAGTTTTTAAAATCAATTTCTTTTTGTATAACATGTGTTAATCTTTAGAATGATTATAGTTATTTGTAATGATGGTACACGGCGTATTATAAAGTTGGTTTATTGTAACAACGAGTATTTACAGTATATTGAGTCTAAACTGCTAGCTGGGAACAGAGGGCGTTAATGATCAGTTCAAGGCTTATATAGACACTCTGTCTCTCTTCATCTTCCGTCTCTGTCAACTACTACGGAAGTCAAGGTGAATCCTATCTCACAACATGTAACTATTCTGAATGTAAAACAAATTTATAGAGAATATTGTGTCAAAATTTCAAGTAAATCGGAGCAAAACTAACGAAGATACAGCGTTTCAAGCAACTAGTCCTTTTCGATTTTCGACCGTATTTTCCAGTATAAAAACTTCAAATCGATTTTCTCGCAAACAAATTTTGAAGTTCGTGAACATCATTACTCAAAATCTACTTGATCGATCCTTTTTCCAATTTTGTACACTATTTTTACACATACGTCAACATGCAGTAAAGAAAAGTATTTTTTTCATTAGTTAATAACAAATTCATCGAAATTTTTTAGCAAAAATCGCGTTTTTTACTTCAAAGATCATATTTTCACAATGTCTCCCACTCCGATGGTCGCGGGTTCGAACCCAGCGTGCGCAAATACATTTTCTTTGATTAATTTGTGTTATTTCACAATTAATAAATTAATAATAATATATACTATATTTGAAGAGTGGAAGATACTCTCAGTATGTCCTGGTGTAAGACCACCATTCAGAATTGAAAGGTTTCTTGAAATGGCTTTAGCCGTGTTTGGTGACTAGATCTGAATAGCCAAGTACTTCCCCACCTTCCTCTTCCCACCTCCTTCCCTTCTCCGCTTACCTTCAGCCTCACGACATGCCTCAATTGGGGATGTCATAGTCTCACTGTCTCCAGATAGGAGCAGTTGGGACTCTTTTGAGGTGTTTTATATAAAAAAAAAAATTATCTTTTTATAAACATATTTTTCTGAAATTTGTCCGAAAGATTATGCATGAATAAACACCAATACTCTATACCAGGGGTTCCCAAACTATAAGTATCACGCCTCCCTACTGCTTAAAATGAATATGCCCACGGCTCCCCTCGGGAAGTAATAACCTGTCACTCACTACTCTAAAAGGTGCGGGAAGTGTGGTGCAGTGTTACCAACTCTCAAAATATTTATCCTTAAAAATAAAATCCAAAACCCCTAAAATCCCGCCAATTACTGGAAAATTCCCCTATTCGGTGACCAGAGTGATAACCGCCGCCCGCGCCCGCGCTCCCCTGTACATGTCTAGGCGCATCCCTAGTGGGGCGCGCCCCCCACTTTGAAAATCAATGCTCTATACCAATAAAGTACCAAGAAAGGATTATGCTTTATTGGTATAGAGGATTTAAAGGATTCATTTCTATCCCATGACCATAATAATTTTCATTTTAAGGTTACCCTTATATGTTTTTAGATGAATTGCTTCGCTCTTTGTTCAAGTTTTTTTTAAAAATCAGTTAACGCTGCATTGATGAAGATTGATAGCATGGTTTGAACATTTCAAATAAATATTTTGCAAAGCCAACAAACCGAAAAAATATGAAGAAGTTCCAGATGCTACCACAGAATTATAATGACTGACTGAAATTATATTTTTCCTAGTAATACACGAATAAATACAATTTAAGCAAGATAAATCACAGATCCGTGAAAATTAAGTTACTTCTTACAATCTGAAATGAAATGTTCAAATTTTTTAATAAAATAATGTCGAGTGTAATTGGGTAAAAACTTATACAAAGATAAACATGTTTTGCGTTTTTGTTGCATTATATAATTATATAAATACATCATCTTGGGATTTATTATACCTCTTGTTAAATAAAGCATTCTTCACGTGGAGGGTAAAAATAATATTAATCACATTTCCCTTGGAATTTGCATGAGAGTCTTGCGTTCCATTGAAGAATATTTCCAATAATGTATATTGGAATATATTTCTGTACTGTACACTGTACTGAACATCTACATGTCATGCTTTCACTGAGATTGAATCAGTATTTATTATCACCTTTTTATTAAAATTATTAAACTCTAAATTTGATTGCTGTAAACTGTTGCATTTAATAAATCTACATATACCTACACGAACTACTAGACAAACATTAACATTTTATATACACACATGTCATTCCAACTATAAATTGCATTCCCCAATACAACGATTACATAGTCTTGGTAACCAATATTTAAACAATATTGATGTATTTGACAATAATTTAAATTTGGCAAACTTTAAACGCCGTATGTGCGAACTATTTCTACTTAATTCACAAACTATTGTATATACCAATTTTATACATTTTTATCAATACCTATTATTGTTGTTTTGGAGGATATTGGCATTCTATCTATTTTTACTTTATTTATATTCTGTATTACCTACATTTTGTCAACTCATATTTTATCTAACCTATATTATGTGTCTTTATATTTTCTGTTACTTACCTGTATTTTATTCACTTCTAACTCTTCACTGTAATTAATCAAAACATGTATTGCTTTGTGTATGTAAAAGCCCCATGGGCGTTTACATAAAAATAAATAAGTATTCGTGCCCGCTTAACGTAGCGACATATACGCCTAATGATTATTTACTCTGTAACTAACACAAATCATTAGATGGATACTTTACCTTTTTAAAGAGCTATAATTTCGCTTCTTTTTATTTTTTATTCCACAAACAATCAGTACATTGGTAAAGTGCGAAATAATTTACAGATATTAATTACGTAGTGGTGCTTAGTTTCCTTGTAATATTTTATTTGAGGAAGGTACATCGAGTATTATTACCTGCTACATATTATATGTACAATTATTTTAAAAAATTCCCTAAGGGCCTATGTCAATTTGCGGATGCTGTGTAGAGAAAAGAAAGGTGGGGAAGTTCTGGGAAGGAAAAAGGTATGAGGACAGTGTAGTCAATGTATCCACTTGACACATTGCCTCCCAGACGGATATATGAATCCTTCCCACTGCGGTGCAAGGCGATGTTCCGAGAGAGTTCTGCTGGAGATGTCAAAAGGCCTCCCTCAAGTAATCTCTCCCGAGTCGACCTATTTTGTAGGCAGACGCATCCGCCGCCTAAAACTAAACAAACCTCACCCCTTTAACCCGGACACCATTGCAAACGAAGCAAACCACTTGAGGTGTGGTAGAGGTGTTTGTTACCCAATAAATGATTTCCGAGGCGGTGGTGCCCATACCCGCCTCCCAAATAGAAAATACTCATAAAAACGTACCTCAGTACATCCTAAGCGCTTACTCAAAAGTCTGATAAAATGGCCTTTATCATAATGTATTTATTTATTTATTAAATGAACTTTATACATTGTTTAGATATTGTGTTATTTCATCCGCCATGCTAGGGATGTCCCTGTGTTATCCCCCTCGGACCCAGAGAAAAAGAGTTTCGAATTCATTTTGTTTTTTTAAATTGTATTTCTAAAAAACTACATAAATTAATTTTATTAAAAAAAATTTTATAATGCTTAGTTTTTCCAGAATCGAATGTCTCTTGTAGGAGGCGTTGGGTCTCTAGCAACTCATTTGAATCTTATAATAATCCAGGAATCACAACACTTTTTTTATGTCGCCCACAGAAGACGCTGGGACCGAGGAGGTTATGGCGGGTGAAGTTTACAGATAATATAATTTATGGCCATGAAGTATACTGATAATATAATAATTGATGATATTGAAGTTTTCAGTTAATAATTTTAATAATAATATTAAAACAATATACATTAAAAAGGCTTACAAAAATCCTGAAGAAAATCATTCAACTGATTTAATAACCCACCCAGTTTATTTTAGTATTCAAATAACAAAGAACCTCGCAACGCCGACGCCTCGCAGATATTTCCAAGTTTCACACTTGTTGAATATGAGCGGAGGAGCATAGTCACACAGTGGCTCATCAAGTTATAATATGAGGGACTCGTACAAGGGGATCATATTATCCAGCTTCTGGAGATATGAAATGCTTTGAATTTTATGAATCCAGAAGATTTATAGTACTGTAGTGTCTACGGAATTGCACATGTACTAAGTTCAATGCACTGAGGCTTGTGTAATGTATGTTTTCGATGCGGTATTTCACAGTTTGTTGATAATTCAAATAGAAAAATAATTAAATTATTGTATTATATTTTCCAAAGATAGAAAGTAAAAATAACTTTCAATAAAAGTAATTGACTACAATGGGACACTGGGATTCATAATTGAATAGAATAATTAAGGTACAATAAGATCATGCTTTCTTGCTTAAAAATCCCGTTCTGCGTAGGTTTAGCCAAATACCCTTTTATTATCAAGGATATCGTTACTTAAGGAACATTTAAACATTTCATATCGAGTAATTTAATAACAATATCGAATATTTCAATTCAATGTTTCGAATGTGTAGATTGTATAATGTCATAGAGTGTGACGATGTAGTTATTTTTATTAACAGCCTCGTATATTTAAAAAAAAACACGCGCGAAATTTTTTAGCTATAATTTAATATGACGTCATGGAAAATAGGAGCAGTATTTAAACTAAAACCTATTTACTTAATTGCTTTATTAAGCTTTCTTATTATGTACTTTCTTTCTTTCTTTTTTTTTCCTTTCTTTCTTTCTTTCTTTCTTTCTTTCTTTCTTTCTTTCTTTCTTTCTTTCTTTCCTTCTTTCTTTCTTTCTTTCTTTCTTTCTTTCTTTCTTTCTTTCTTTCTTTCTTTCTTTCTTTCTTTCTTTCTTTCTTTCTTTCTTTCTTTCTTTCTTTCTTTCTTTCTTTCTTTCTTTCTTTCTTTCTTTCTTTCTTTCTTTCTTTCTTTCTTTCTTTCTTTCTTTCTTTCTTTCTTTCTTTCTTTCTTTCTTTCTTTCTTTCTTTCTTTCTTTCTTTCTTTCTTTCTTTCTTTCTTTCTTTCTTTCTTTCTTTCTTTCTTTCTTTCTTTCTTTCTTTCTTTCTTTCTTTCTTTCTTTCTTTCTTTCTTTCTTTCTTTCTTTCTTTCTTTCTTTCTTTCTTTCTTTCTTTCTTTCTTTCTTTCTTTCTTTCTTTCTTTCTTTCTTTCTTTCTTTCTTTCTTTCTTTCTTTCTTTCTTTCTTTCTTTCTTTCTTTCTTTCTTTCTTTCTTTCTTTCTTCCTATGTATAGGGTGTTTTTTTTAGAGGTTTAGTTTTTGAATTGGCAACATTGTTTCTACAGACGGTCAATTTGACAGTTGACAGTTGACAGTTGATTTGTAGTCAGTACGTTTTGTCATTTCAACATGAATAGAGGTCGTCAACAAATTTATTTTGTTGTCGAAAAATGGACTTCACGATTGCGCTTCATTCCAGCTCGTCTCATATGAAGTAGCCGTGGTGCTCATATGCCCGAAA
Organism: Limnephilus auricula; assembly: GCA_951813805.1. Taxonomy (NCBI): domain Eukaryota; kingdom Metazoa; phylum Arthropoda; class Insecta; order Trichoptera; family Limnephilidae; genus Limnephilus; species Limnephilus auricula. Next base: position 17,246,176 of record OX638395.1, on the reverse strand, counting down.
TCATATTTAAACAATAATGGCATAAAATTGTCTATTAAATAAAGCCAATATCATAGACATTAACATTATTTTGATGTGTTTTTTTTTTTCATTTTGAATTTGTAAATCCCTAAAAAAAAAACCCTCATAACATTTTATTTTGCTAATATTATATTATTTCACTGGTAGCATCTCTACCAAGTAACAAATATACCTTGATGTACGTATGTGGTGAACATTTTTAATTTGAGTGTTAATATGTATGCTCATCCCAATGACAATTTCACTAATGTAATAATTGTTAACACTCTGTAAATATTTTAAACAATAAATAAAATAATAAATTTTATATTAAAGTGTATTTGGTTTAGCTGAATGAAAGACATAAATGTCACTTTATTTATTGACATGTAAAGATTGAATTGGGGTATGTTCTGAGGATGAAGGTAAGAGGGGAAGGTAAGGAAATGGGGAAGAGGAAGTTGGGGAAGAATCTGGCTATTCAGATCTAGTCACTAAACACGGCTAAAGCCACTTAAAG